>CM021107.1:45769586-46486425 GCA_007115665.2 Sequoiadendron giganteum | reverse complement strand
ACATACTCTGGTTCTTAGTAGAGATGAAGAGTTCATCAAGGGGAGATTCATGAGAACTTGAAACTTGGTTGACCCAGAGAAGTGAGTGTCATGGAAGGGAGCCAATGTGGTCAAGCTTCTAAGTCATCTACTAAGAATAAGTGTGGCTCATTAATCCAAGTGGGAATTCAACAAATATTGTCCTTGTCAACCTTAGGATTGTGCTTGTCTTCCTTAAAAATAAAACATTTTTACATCAAACCAGTCCTCAAAAAAAGTGCTTGATACTATCTGCTATGTTTTCTAGTCATATTCCATCAAAAACAATCAAAAACTTGAATCAAAACCATTGAAAACATCAAAATTGTCAAAAATATCATTTTGGAACCACAACTATCAGACACAAACCTGCAACTCTCACTATGAACCACAACTGTCAGCTTAAAAACCACAAATGTCTACCTGAATCGCAATTTCCAGAAATAGAGTTGCATCTGACAACACGAGTGACAATTGTGAAATGCATCTAATAAAAATTGAACCACAATGGTTTGCTAAATAAAATTTCCTAAAATCTGTGTCCAAAATTTGATCAAAACTAGTTTACAATGACCTTTGTTTGATAAACCAAAGACCCGAAAGTCTCACCAGCCCATTCTAAGCATCCCCATTAGGAAAACATTGCATTATAGGCTGCATCCCTTCATTCCTTGTATTACACGAATCGGACTTTCACCCATAGGTTGCATTTAGACCTTCAAATTTTGAACATAGGGAGACCTTTGAGCTTTTACAAATTCTAGGTTATACATTCTATTTGTCATTGACCATTGTCATTGTCATTGTCACTTTTTCAAGTTTGATCTTGGTCTTGTGTCCTAGTATTGGTTGTTCTCTTATGGTCAATGAAAATTTTAATTTGTTGCCTTGGGTTCACATTAGCTTTATTGCCACCCTTAGTTAAAAATTCCTTCGCATTACTCTCTTTGAGACTCATATTGCATAGATTGCACTTTGCATCCTTATATCTAAAAAGTCACGAAAAATTTGCATAGTTTCATATCCATTTTGCATTGGAACCTTGCATTATCATTAAAAGGTCACAATTTTTGCATGGTCCTCACTCACTTTTCCTTATCCATCCTAATCCAAATTCATGACCATGACTTCACTTTACCTTGATCTTCTTCGTAGTCAAGTTGAATACCAATCAATCCTCAATCGTCAATACCAACCACTCACATACCCTTCTTACTAACAATCCATAAGCTCTAGTCCTTCATCCATCTACCCTCACTATCAAGAGTCACTTGACACAATCCATACCATTAATCCCCAACAAATATTCATTAATCATCCTTATCCTAACCTTGACAAGGGAAACCAACCTTCCAATAGTCCATTCCAATCCTTCATATCCTATCATAATCCATCATCCACTACTTCATTCCAATCATCCACATCTTATCCTAATCCATCATCCACTAATCCATTGTCATTCACTCCATTCCAAACTACAATACCATACAATAAAAGCACATTAACTAATGCTCTCCAACAACAACTAGCAAAGGAACTTGTTTCACTCCTAAATAAAAAAAAAACTTAGTAAATCCAATCACATTGTTGATACTACACCATCCAACCATTTGTCACCATCATTTCCTTCATTGCCTACCAATATTGAAAAATATATTGCTATTGAAGCTCCATTATTGCCATGTCAAAATCTTGGTGCTATCTAAGAAAATCATATCCTTGTCCAAAATCAAATTACATTGCCTAAACTGGAGAATACATGTCAAAAAGAAAGTCCAAAGCATGACATCACAGCTTCACCTTCGTATCAAGATTGAATAAGTCCATCTCATGACCCCATCCTTAAGTCCATCCAAGTGATCCTTCTAGTTAATCATAGCATCCAAAATACACCTACACTTGATCAAGATTTTGTTCTCAATCATGTCATCCAAAATGCACCTATTTTTGACTAAGATCCTACCCTTGAAAATGAAGTCCAAAATGATCCTCTGATCGACCTTTATGCCATTCATGACCAAACATTTGAAGATGATCCCATCTATTCCACAAATTTTAGGGGAAAGGGTGTTCTCTTACACTTCTAGGGTTTTGCATCTAGGAGAGAGGTCTTTCACACCCAAAACTTGGAGGGTTCATTCAAGATTAATGTATTAATGTGTGATGTTTGTGAAGTGAAATATTTCCAAATAGGGTATTCTAAGTGCAAATGGACTGAAATAGAAGCTAACTATTAATGTAAAACCTAGAGAATGAGCTATGCTTGACATCACGTTATGATATGCAAATGACCTAAGAAACATAAAAAATCTATTACAAAAATGAATAAAAATAAAGAGGTGCACCTAGAAATGAAATGAGATGTAGAGAGGCTCCATAAACCTACATAATTTGTTGTTGATGTTGACTGGGACACTTGTTCCAATCTGGGTGACTTAGTCCCAGATCTGGAAAAACTGCCCAAAAACTAGTTTCTATCAAATGGGTGTCCAAATCTACAAAAACCTCTGAAAATTAGGTTCAATGGGACTAATTCACGACTATTGGTGACTTAGTCCACTTTTGAATTTCTGAAAATCAGAGTGTGGAAACGAAAGCCCTTAGTCTACACCTTGATTCTTCACAAGTGTTCACTTCTGAAACTTCGATTCTCAGACTTGAAAGTGAATTTTTGTAAATTTTTTTCCCTAGCCAACAAGGATATGTCCTCAACAAGTCTTCAACCTTATCTTCAATGATCTATAAACCCTTAGAGTACCTAAATCTTCAAACACACAAAGAAGGAAGAAGAAATTTTGATTGTTAAGGATTAGGGGTTTTCCTTGGTCAAACCCCTTTTGAGTAATTAAACCAAAATAGAGAAATAATGTGATGAAGAATGAAACAATGGATTTTAACTTTCCATGATGATTGATCTTGAGTTGTTGCAGAAATGGATGAAGATTCAACCCTTGAACACTTCAAAAAAGATGTCTTGATGACTTAGAATACTAAAACCTTAGCTTGCTTGAGAAGAATGAGAGATGAGTGATTGAGAATATTGAATGAGTGAATAGAATAGAATAGTTAGGGTAAAAACAAGGGGAAAAACCCTTATTTATACATGTTGTGCCCTAATTTATTGAAAATAACACATCATAGGCCAACCTTAGGGTTTAGGAGACAATATCCCGCCATAATTTTAAGTTTATTTTGTTTTTTTATGTCAAATGGGACTAAGTTGCCCAAGGTGGAAACTTATTCCTCTTGGGAAAATTTGAGTGGTTGTCGAGGATTAAAATATGATTAATTTTGTTTGTCGGGATTGTCTTCTGAAACACACTAAATTAGGACTTATAAGTGCATTAAGGGGTCATTATACCATAAGAAAAGGGTTGTTTTAGTGATGAAAAGTCTAGGAAAGTGTAAGAGTTGGTCACAACACCTTGCAACACTTTGACATAAGGCTTGGAAAGGGTTTATTTAGGTGAATTATAATGAAAGGGTCTCAGAAAATTTAGGAAATGTGTTACAACACTTCACAACACCTTTGCAAGATACCATAGAATCTAAGAAAAACTAGGCCAAAAACCACAAGAAAAGGCCCAAATGAGTGAAAAGTTTCAAGGCTACACTTTTTGGCAAAACACCATCCAAACACAAAATACCTCCATTTCCCAAAATGAGACACTTGCCTCCTTTGGACACATAGATAATAAAATAAATGATATGGATAACATCAAAGAAGAGCATAAATCAACTACTATTTATTAAGGCAAAGGAGACTACAAATAAGCTACTATGGATCAAGTCAAAGAAGAAGATACAAAATCTACCACAGATCAAATCGATATCCCAAATGATCAAGAAGAAACAAGAATGAAAAATGATAACACCAAAACATCCTATGAACTAGGAGCATCTACCTCTGTCAAAGTAGGCTTTCTTGCAGATGAGAAAATTTTGAGTAATGGTTTCCAACTAAATAATGATGGGTTTGCATCTTTCTTTCAAAGTAAAAAATACCCCATTGCAAATGGAATATTTCAGAGCATGTGGTATTAAGGAAGAGGAATAGGACTACATGAACAAGGCATTATAGAACTATTAAAGTTTCATGAAAACCTCAGATATCAAGGTCTTGGTTATATCCCAATCATAAAATCAAATGATGTTAGTAATACCTCAACGATATTGGGGATAATTTTATCCAATGCAAACGTCAAAATGGGGGCCATGAGTAGTCCTTGTCATAACGTTGCTTCCAACACTCCTTCCATTCATACCATAAAACGTTATTCCAACATGAATAAACCTTCCATTTGGAACGAACAAAAAGAAAATTATTATGAATCCAAAGTTCAAAATCAAATTTCAAATTCCATTGAATCAAACAAAAAGCCAAGTGGACAAATGAATTTAAAATGGATCCCAAAGAAAAATGGATCAGGAAAGAAAATATTCCAGATCAAAAAGTCAATCAAAATGTGGAGCCACAAGAAATGAGGACTCCCTCATATAATAAATGTCCACCTCCTTCAAAATGGTCACTAAGCAAGACATATAAAAGTGTTGGTTCCAAAATCTATCCCAATCAAAATTTCAAACTCTTCCATCCAACATCCCAAGTTTGGAAAGTAAAAATTAATTCATCCAAACATCCAAATAATCCTTCCATGTCCACCATCAAAAGTCATAACCCTAAATCTCACCTATTCTAATGAGGCCAACACTAGTATCAAAGAGGATCACAATGACATTGATCAGTTTTATGCAAGTGTTATGATCCTAACAAGAAAATTACACCATAAAGGTCACTATTGGCATATCATGACACCAGTATCTACATCAACACCATAAAAAGATTCAAAATAATCAACAGTTATCTAGAACATCAAGTCAATATAAAAAAATTAAAAAAATTGTCACCTTGATGAAAACCTGGCAAACAGGCGTCTTGTGTGACATCATCAAAAAGAAAAAAAAAAAAAGAAGAAAAAGAAATAAAATAGTAAAAAGAAAAAATTCATCCAATAGTGAAAACCATTTATATGGCACTTTGGATAAGTAACATGATGAAAACATAGCAAATAGGTGTCATGTGTAAGAGAAATTATCTATGTGGACCATTACACTTGGGGGAAAGTTGTCTCATATTTCATTCCTTTCTCATAACATTTCCATCTATCCATCCAATCCATATTATTTCCATCCATTTTCCCACCTACCTTGATCTTCATAAGAAATGGGGTACAAACATAAATCATGCTTTGGGAAAATTCTTGACATGTCTATCCTTTGGTTGTACACTACCTATGAAATATCATGTCATTTACGTCATAGAATTTATCCAAACCCATATCTTGGAGAAAATAAATTATTCCTATGTGAAATGGTCCTTGGAGATTGTATCATAATTCTTCCATCCGATAATCCTCATGTCTCTTATCCTTTGCCAAAATCAATCCATTATTCTTTCATACCTATTGTTGGACTTGGTTTCCCTTGTCATTGGTTTAAGGATTCTAATCCACTTATCCAAGTTCCCTCCATAATCCCATCTAGTCCTAAGGTTAGTCATTTCAAATGCAACAATCCTAATCCGTACAATCTTGCTATGCACTCTAATGTGTCATCCAAAAAATTCATTGGCTTTGTTCCCATCCTTGCTCCAAACCTTGATCCTTTAGTTACATTATCATCCATGAGATCTATGTCTTTCCCAATCCTCATGTTGTTTCAGGATGTTTCCTTCCCATATCAAACAACATTTTCATCATCATCATCACCTATCAATTGGTTTTCAGCTTGACTAGGGGCAAGATCATGTTTTCCCTTGGATATTTGTGCATGCCTACCTAGATGATTGTGGGTATCTTTAACATGCATTTTTCATGATCCCTATAGTTATCATCCACAATAAAGTCTCATTCATCTATAATAAAGCTTCATTATCCTTCCCATGGCCTGAAGACCATCGACATTTAGCATCCTTTACTTTCATGATCATCCTTTTCATCCATTGATCCCCTCGCGTATAATAAGTTGTTACTATACTTGACTTGGGGAAATTCCTTGATTTACATCTTCATGGGAAATAATACATGGTATCATCCCTTTAAAACCTTCAAAATCGATAAAAATCATAAAATATCTTGAAAAAATCCAAAAAAATCACATTTCAAAAGTCCAAAAAAATTAAAACATTTCAAAATCCAAAAAAATCATAAAATCCTCAAAATCCAAAAACATCAAAAAAATTCAAAACTTCTAAAAATAAAGTCCAAGTCTGAATCCAAGTATGAGTCAATTTTGGTAGATTGGTCAAACTACATTTCCTCTACGCATTTTCTACGTAGGTAAGATTCATATTAAATGAACCCCTGAGGCATTAGGTCAGTCCCTTTAGGTTGTCCAAATAAAATCATGACTTAGTATTTTGTTGAATAAGACAAATTCAAGTCGTGTTGAACTACGAGGTCTCTGCACACTACTATGTAGGCAAGGCCATTTGTCCATGAGCCCCCAAGGCCCCCTAGGCCAAGTCCTTTAGGGTTCTATGATTCAGGTCATGTCCTTGGTTTGGAAGCAAACACCATTCAAACTAAAACAACAAACGAATGAAATATTTCATCAATTGATTATCTTATCATCCATCAACCTGGTCATTCGGCTGGAATGGGGCATTATGCCATTTGTCTCATTCGGTCTTATCTCTTTTATTTTATCAAGATGTGTCCTTCCTGGGATTAGACTTTGTTAGCCTTATCACTCACCTTAAGCAAGATGTGTCCTTCTTGCAATTAGGTGTCTTGTAAACACTTGTCACTTGGTCAACTTCGTTAGATGTGTCCTTTGCCTCAAGCAGGATGTGTCCTTCTTGAAATTGGGTATCATCACATCACTTGGTCATAAAAATCTTGTCAAATTTGTCAATCAATCTTGCCTTGATCAATATGTGTGTTTCCTAAAATCAGGAACAATCAATCAACTTTGTCAAACTTTGTGAACCAATCTTTATCAAATAAATCCAATCTTAACATCTTGCCTTATTCAGGATGTGTCCTTCTTGACACTAGGTGTTTTCGATCAAATAAAATTATCAAACCATCAATCAATCCTTGTCAAAATATCAATCAACTTGGTCATCTTGGTCAATCTAATCAATCAATCAAACAATCGCCATTATCACTGACAAACACTATCTTGGCAGACACTTTGTTGGTCTAGATTTTCTTATCTTTTTTATTCATTTTTGGTCATGTTACTAGTCTCCTTGAGGATGTCCTATTAAAGGATTTAGAGGGACGATGATGGATCATGGCCTCTTTTCTTTGTTTGTTATTTGTGGTTTGTCTTGGAAAAAATATTGGGACAATTGGGTCCTCAGTATGAGTTGGGGCATTCCATGTCTTTTTGACTATTTGTCTCTCCTAAATGGTCACCTTGGTTTATGTCATACCATGGTTTTTTTGGTCCATTTGTGACATTTTTGATGCCCAATGATGATAAATATATGGTTCCCTTATAATTTCCTATCTATCTTCTTTCCCCTTTTCGCACTAACATCCATCTCCTTCATGCTAACATTTCTTCTACCCTTCATCCTCTAGTCTTATATTCCATTTCAAGAGCACATTTGTATTCTTTGAACCCGCATGTCCTCTCGAGTGGGCATACCACAACCCCCTTGGTCATCCTTCCCCTTTCTCTTTACACTAGGGCATATTTCAAAATTAAATTTCTTTGACACAACATGATGAACTGCATTATATCAAAGAGGAGAAAAATGTAGACACTGAGAAATGTCCTAAGTCTGCGAGTGCCATTTTTCCTAGTCATCATCTTTCAATAATTGAATAATTTTAATTATTCAATTATGTTAGATCATATCCCTCTATTAATTAAATATTTTTTAATTATTTAATTGATTCACCTTCTCATTTCTATCCTGATCAATTAAAATGATTTAATCGTGTCATTAATATTTCCCTTTCTCGAATAATTAAATAAATTATTTATTTAATTATTTCTCTTGCATCTATAGTCAGATAATAATTATTTGACCTTTTATTCTTCTATAATTAAATAATTGACAAAATTATTTAATTATGTGTCATTCTTCTCTTTTGAATAATTGATCCAAATCAATTATCCATGTTTAATTTATATCTCCTCCTTTAATTAAATTTATGAATTTAATTAAATCTCCTTTTTCATTTCCTCCAAATAAATAATTTGAAATAGATTATTTATTTGCCACTTGTTCTTCTCCTCCATTTTCAAATAAATAATTTAAAATAATTATTTATCCCTCCATTTTGGTCAAATATCCCCTGTCATTATTTCATGTCATAGACTGCATGTCTGTCATAGTCGTCGGGTGTCATAGCCGTTGACATCATATCTTTTCCATGCATGGCATATTCTAGTTGCATCAATTTTCAGTTTTTCATCTTGGCATCTTTCTAGAAACTCGATCTTGGCCATCTATTCCGTAACCTCCTTCTCATGAATCCTCATCCGTTGATCTTATAATCTTTCTAGAAGATTAATCTCATTCATCCATTTGAAAGGTTGTCTATAAAATCAACCTTTCTCCTCCATTTTCAATTCAACAACCATTATCTCCAACGTTCTTGCTTAGTATTTGCAAGTATTTGCACAACTTCATCAATAAATTTGAGGTCAAAGATTGCATAAGAAAGAGAGACAAGAGAAGTAATCAACCATAATGAGGAGTGTTTCATTTACTTTCTTTTAGTTTATTGCTATCTTTTATTTGTGTTCTCTTGTTTAGGTGCGGTTTTAGCTTAGAAGTGTTGGTTGTTACTTTATCTGGGCTAGGAATTCTCTAACCCCATCTTACAAATACAAATGCATAAAAAAATTTATTTATAAATTTTAACTAGCTTAAGACTTAAGCACATTAAGAACACCATCTAGAAATTGACATACAAAAATATAAAAATGATAAGAAAAAGAACAAATAACATCTTTACAAAATTTAATTAAATCACTTCATATCATTTGTAATAAAAGATATCTTTGAATAATAATAAATTTGGTACTTATCTAAACCATAGCACTTGAAAATATCACTCTCACTTGAGAAATATTTTAGTGGTATTGACCCTCATATTTATGGACCACTTAGGAGAACTTGTGTAAAAATATAATATGTTCCTACTTGCAACAAAATATTTCTCTATTCAAACTATTCCTACTCACAAAAAATATCTAGCCACGGTCCTAGGTGTACTTTGTACCCCAATTTGGACATACTTGTGTGACCTTTCTCTTATATACATAGCCCTACAAGCCCCTTTATTCTTCCTTGAGTGATATCCATAACCCTTTCCAAGTCTCACATACATACTTTATATAATACTTGAGGGGTGGTTTTCAAACCATCAAACCATTTCATAAAGTTTTTCTTTAATTATTATTTAATAGATATAATTATTCCTCTCTTTTAAAATAATTTTTATGGATATTATTCACTTATCTCCATTATAAGAAAAGTATCATACTATCCTAAATATTTTTCTATTTCCTTTTAATGCTTTCATAACTTTATTTTCACTTAGGGGAAAAGGTTTTATAGATTTCTTTCATAGATTATGAATCATAAAAATATAAATATTTATATTTTTGATTCTTTAGATTTTGGATAATTCAATTTGAAATTTTCCTTAGGGGCTTAAGAATTAGTGCTATTTTTCTTGATAATCGATTTCAAGGATGAGAATTTTGGATTGGCATTAGATTAAACAATCTTTTATAATTGGTCTTGTGGGATTAATAATTAGGATAAAATAATTTGAGCCAAGGTGATTTGATGATGATTGGGATTGGGATAATAGGGAGTGATTAGATTTGGATTAAGATGAATGAATTGGGGGTATTTGGATGGAATTGATTATAATTAGTTACATCTAGCTTAGGATGGTTGAATTAATTTAACTGTTCTTATATTATTAGGATGGGTGAGATTAGAGTGGTTTGGATGAGTATGGATAAGTTGGATTGGGTTTTCTTGATATTTGTAATATCCTAATTTCTAAAGGATTTGAATAGGATAAATGATTAAATATGCAAGATGTGGATTAGGATGATAATGAAACTTAGATCAGTGGATTGATTATGGTTGGGATATGTCATGATTCTGATTATGGACTGGGATGAGGAGGTTAAAGGATGATTAGTTGGAATAGAGGAAAATTCTAGGATTAGTATGAGAGTGATGGGCAATAGATCTATTAGAAAGAGTTGGATTTAGACTTGAAATGGTTGAATATTAGACTCAGATTTTATTCAATTAATTTTCAAAAGAATACCTATCAAAAGTAACAAGAACATGGGTTTAAGTGTGGATGTAAAGGATGTTTACTAGTTTATTATATGAAGACACATTAAAAAACCTATTTTATTCAAGTAGGTATGTCATTTTTTTATGGGATTGAACCAATATATTATCTACCAAGAAAAGGAATACAAGGTCATGGGCCACCTACAGACCCATTATAATAGAGGAAAATTATTAGCCATAGTGAGCTCTATCTCATCAACTTAGAAGTATAGTGTAACTTCTTGGACCTAATCATCCATTAATCCACTATAAATAATGATGGTCGAAAGGTATTATCTAAGCTTAATCAAGAACACTAAAGCGTGTACTTTATATAATCAAAGGTAAATGAGTCCAAAATATATAAAACTAAAGTGAAATATGTCAAATATCCTTTTACAATAGGGTAACCCATACTCCTCATTCACTTTGCAAGGTATAATGTTATTCTCATGCTCACTATTTACACAACTTAAAAAAAACACAAACACCATTTTTTAAAATGCAAATGAAGAAAAAATTTAAGGAAATTGCCTATACACATGTGATGGAATAAAATTAATGGTGTCTTCATATGTATGTCATGTTGGAATTAGATATCATTAATATCAGCACTTCATGAGTTTTTTCGCATTGGTTATCAACACTTGGAGAGATTGTTGCATATGCTGGTAAGATTTTGTGGGCATTGGTTTCCATTGATGTCAACACTCAATTAGGTTTTTCATTGATGTCATGCTAATAGTGGAGTTTCTAATGTTCATGGTTGGATATAGTCATTCATTTTTTGGATGTGTTGTTGATGATCATGACTAGATGCCATGCCTTTTTTGATGAAAAGTAAAGTAGTATTGAGTGCATGGTTGTTGTCAGAAGAGATAATATCATGATGATATATTAAGATGATGATAAGAAGTAATGTTAATGGTGGAGAGATGATGTTGATGGTATCCAATATGTTATATCCTCTCTCGTGTTTTTTCCTATGGAAGTATGTGTTTTTGAAAGGAAGTTTTGGTCTACACATGTTGGTGAAAGGTTCTGCTATAGAATGTTTTTTGGAATTGAATATTTGGGAGAATTATCTACATTCCTCTATTGTTAGATATGGTCTTGCAATATAAGATTTAGTGTTTGTTCTTTCTGGTCGTTACACTCCTATATTTTAAGGTCACCTATATTTTTGAGTTTTTTTCCTATATTTTAAGGTCACCTATATTTTTGAGTTTTTTTTAGGTATTTATAGTGTATTGGTAGTTTGTTGGTTGTCTAGACTAGTATGGAAAATATTGTGCATTTATGTTACACCCCAAATTGTGTAATTACTATTTAGTATTACTATGTAAACTAAAATGTGAATGTAATGTGAATTATGTTGATGAATAAGTTGTGCTTGCACTTTGTTATTGATGCATTATGAATGAATGTTTCTCATTTAATGCTATGTGATGAAATGCATATATGAGAAATGGATGGCTATTGATCAAATATTCTAACTTTGAAGACGTATTATGTGAAATGCATGTTTTGTTAAATAGCTGAGTACCTTGGGCATATTTTGAGAATGTGGATGAAGGTACATGTTCATTCCTCCAAGCGGAGGGGAAGTATCACTTAGGAGAAGATCTTGGTTGAGTAACCAGTAACGCAACCTATCTGAGCTTACACACACCACAATAGAATAATTGAGTCAGGTTATTATGTGGGAAGTAGGTAAGTCATCCTTAGCATAATGTGTCTGCATTAGTAAGGGTTTTATTTACTATTGAGTGCATTATTGGGTGATGTTATTTGTTTGAACTTGTGATTCCTTCCTCATGTTATTGTGCCTGTTTATGTGGTTGAATGAGTATTGGGATATATGCATGCATGCATATATATGGATATGTTAGCATATGCATACGATGGATATAATGGGATGTCCATATAAGTACGATGATATATGTATAGATATGCATATATGTTTATAAATGATTGATATAATGCTATAGTTACATAGGTCATGATCATTCGAATATTGAATGGATCATTTTATTGTCATGTTGATAGATAATATATATGTTTGTATATATATAAATACACATATAAGCATAAAAGTTAATAATAAAGGGGTGTGTGTATATATATATAATATATTATTAATATGTGATTGTTATCTTATTTATATCAAATGTATACGTACTTGAATTGTCATAGATATGTATAAATATATTAGTATATATATACACATATACACATATACATATATGTGTATATATATATATATATTGATGAGAAGTTGTTGATGTGGAACTGTTGTCATTGATGTAAAAACTTGGGATCTGAAAGGTTGTGCTTCTGATGATATACGAAAATGATCTATCCTATCGTATGATATGATGTTAAGTAGTATGGATGTTATCCTCCATCTGAGTATGGTAGAACTTCTTTTTGGGACATCCACGGAAGACAGTTAATGCAGATTAATGAAGACTACTCTTTTTGTTGTTGGCTATTGTGTCTAAAGCTTATTCTAGGTATCCTTGCTATCCAGACATTCATGTAGCATGTTACAAGTTTTGGAATGTCTAATTGCATTCCTTTGGTTGATACTGAAATTGATGTTGATCAATATTTGGTCTTGGTTGTGGTGTTCCTATCAATTGATGTTGATCAATATTTGGTCTTGGTTGTGGCGTTCCCATCAGCTCTGGGATATATCTCATGTTATTCAAAGTTAGCCATCTTTTGGTAATAATGCTATATCTTATGTATGACCTATTTATGGGTCTTGTTGTAACATGATAAGAATATCTTTATGTGTGACCTATCTCTTAGGTTTGGTGCTAGCATACCAAACCTTATTGAATATTTCAAGTTTGTTATTCACATCGACATTTTTTGCTAGGCCAACTCATTTTTTCTCTAGGTGTATATATACATGTATGTGGAACATATTTTCAAGTATCCAAAAAACAAGAAGTGTGGAATGTGCGAACAGTGATAAGGGTGTGAAGGATTGTGTGACAAGGAACAAAGAAGGAAGTGAAGGCAAGTGCCAAGTAGAAGTAATCTATTTTGTGGAGGTAATGGAAGGAAGGTTGGCAGATGATTCTTAAATGAATCTACTATAATAATTTTTTGTGCTCTTAATCATAACTAAATTCATGCATGTGTAGATGCAACTTCATTAGTTCATGTTTTGTCAATTTTTGTAATCAGTGGTTTTGTATCTTGGGTAGTGACCCACCCAAAAATGAGCCTTACTTGTAGTGAGAATTTTGATAGTGATCTTTTATAAAAATAACCTTAACCAGTGTCACCTTAACTGATGCTTTATAATTGATAATTATCATTCTTCGTTGTTTTTCCTATCTTGGGTTTCCACGTAAATTTTAGTGTTCATTGTGCATGGTGTTGTTTAGTGTTTACATGTTCATATTTGTTTTAATTAACATATGATTGGTTTATGCTGCTCTAGATTAAGTCAAGAAAGAAAAGTGTTTTGGTATAACTGATTCACCCCCCTCTTAGTTATCTAGATTGTTCAACAATTGGTAACTAAGCTTGGTCTTTTGCAGACAAAGCTTAACCATTTGAGGGAGATCTTGGTAGTTTGAATAGATGGTAGGAGATTATTACTTTGAGGAAGAAATAAATTAAATACTAAGTGATATGTAAAGTACAAAATCTAAGAATGGGGAATTAAAATAAAACATCAAGGAGGAAAATGCTTGTATCTCAAAGCTAAGGGAGAAAATCCAGAACTTCAAAGCAAGACATAGAGAGGTCAACGAAGAATTGAAGGAGTTAAAGGAAAGTGTTGTGAATCTAAAGCTTTAGTTGGATGACTGAAAGAAGATAGAAGAAAATATTAAGGACACCATCAAACAAAAAATGGAAGAATGGAAGAAGACTGAAGAAGATCTCAAAGATATCATCATACAAAAAATGGAAGAATGGAAGAAGACAGAAGAAAATCTCAAAGATATCATCAAATGGAAAGATGAAGAAAATGGGAAGTTAGATCAATAGTTAAGAAGGATGAAATCAAAAGCTAGAGTGTGTGAAAGTAGCATGATTCTGGATCAACTTTTGTCCCTATAGAAATGTCAGAAGGATAAGGAAGGACTTGGCTTCTTAGGTGAAAACTCAAATCTAAACACTAAGGGTAAATACAATGCAATTGAAGTTTAAGAAAGATCTATTGTAACAAGAAAGGTCTGGAACTCTACAAGATCTACAAAAATACCTCTGGTGAGGAAACCAAATGATCAAAGGTACTTATCAATCAATGGTCTTTATTTTCTATGCAAATTTTTTGGACATAATGTTGTATAGTGTAGAAGTAGGAAGGAACCAGATATTCAATGCTTTACTTATCACAAGTTTGGTCACAAAGAAAGTCATTACAAAAGTCAATTATCTAATCTAGTTAGAAGAAATTAAATGAACAATCTATTTCATGTTATTGCTACTTATGCAATGGTTATGGTCATAGAGCTAATTAGTGCTGATCCAAGTTTCACTCAGTTAGTTCAGGGAAAATATGTTACATGTACAATGAATTGAGACATTATGCTAACACATGCAGATATGTTGCTCCATAAAATACTGAAAAACAAAAATAAGTTGCAAAATTAGATGAATCTAAAAAGAAGACCATCACCATTTGGAATAAGGAAACAAGTGGGGAGAGCCCTTCTATGGTACCAGATCCCGGTACTAGCTCTTCAAGAAATTGAACCAATCGCCTTGGCTTAGGGGGAGTTTTGTAATGCATATCCTATCGATTTCCCCTCTCCAAAGAAAGATTGATGTGTTTCTGGCATGACTAAGCTAGATTTGGGTGATGTTGCATAATGAAGGTTAATCCAACTGATTGAATAGTGAGGTACAGTTGTTGGCGTCATCGATGCACATTTTGGCAGTGAAGTCATCATGAGCAATTAAGGATAAAATATGGAGTTTCAAATCATTTCCCATAGTTTGTAAAGAAGAAGAAGAGTTTTTTCATTGAGTGATTAAATATTGAAGAAGTTGAGTGCAACAATGGAATCCATGTTGATTGGTAGTGAATCTGGTGGCGATATTCCATTGAAGCTAAGGAAATGGAGCTAGGGTTGAAGGTTGATGAATTGCAGAATGTGAGTGTCATAGGTCTAGATTTGTTGGGTGAATTCCCCTAGTTTTTTGACAAGGAGTTTATCTTGTTCCTGTTGATCCATTTCAAGGATGGAAATATCATTTTGGACAAACCCTATATAGTCACGAAGGAAGCCATTGAAGTTGTTACTAGGTTGTGTAGAGTTGGTGACCTCCCTTGGAAGAAAAACATGAAATACAGAGATGTGAAGGAACTTACTGGTATTGAAAAATACCCCCAAGCTCTACTGATAAATACAATTGTTGATACTATAGTAAGGTATGTTTCTTATGGTATCTCATACAAAATCTATTTTTGAAATTCTGAAGGTTCTACATTTTCTATTGTTGTGTTTCTTGCACATAATATAGTGAAGGAAAATCAATAGTTTGATCTGTGTAGCTTGGTAATGGAAAGCCTAATTGAGAATGTCAGAATGTATGTGGTTGAGAGTTATCCCTTCTGATTTGGGTCTCTACTCATATGTTTAGTCTTCTAATTTCTAAATTTGTTACCGTCAAAGGATAATGTTAAATGGAAGTCTAGCATCCATGTTAAAAAGTAAGTTTATAGATATTTAGAACGTTTAGAAGATAAATTAAATGCATGCAAAGCTTATTTCTCATCGTTGCAATTGAATATGTGCTCTGGTGTGATAGTGTCTAGTGCTATGCCTATTAAAGTCAGTTTGAGGAGGGTTCCTCCTCTAGTAAGAGGGAATTAGAGGTTGTCATTGGTGGTTCCCCTTTGGAACCTAAAAGGAAGAAAATTAACACAAAACATATCATCACTATCTTAGAAGAGAAGGAGAAGGAAGAAGAGTCTCTGCCTAATTCAGATGAAGTTCAGTCCGTGTTGGATGAAGGTGATATGAAAAATATTGGTGAAATGTGGAATTCCTACTCTCTGGTCAGTAGGCCTGGAATTGCAAAAGCCTTGGTGGAGTATCTATTAAAAAAGGGTATTACAATTTTTGTTGTTTTTGACTCTTTACTGAATGATCTGGTAGAAGTTAATGAAGAAAGGTTGTTACAATAAAAATATGAAGGAGATAAATTCCAAGCACGATTGGAAGAAGGCATGTCACCGGAAAATGAAAGTTATCCGAACACATTGGTGAGACAAGAGAATGCATTAAGGAGATGTCTGCCATCTACAAATATTGTATCTGGTGGCCTGTAGTTGATAATTTTAGAAGAAGAATTGAAGCTATTGAATATGAATTGAATGAAATTGGAAAGTGTTTTGACTTCTTCAAAGATAAATATGTAAAATAGAGGATAAGATTTGGTGAGTTGCAAGCTAAGTTACTATCTACTTAGAGATAGAGGGAAGATGTGGTTAAAACATTTGGTTATTTAAGGAAATTGTTGAGATCTAGTTGGATCATCTCTCTAGGATACTTTATGATGTATAGGATTTTGAATGATAGTGCCTGCCTCTAGACTAGTCATCTTCATTTGGGATGTTGGTTCTATAGGAAAGTGTGTGTGCAAGAATGGTGTCTATAGTACAAGCTTGGAAGAAGATTCTTCCAATTGTGAGGGAAAGGTATAAAAAAATAAATCAGGTGAAAAGTGTTATTTTTACTTAAGTTTCTGAATGTTCTTATTTGTCCCTTTGCCTTTGATGGAAAAAAGGGGGAGAAAAGGAAGAGAAAAATAGAAAGAGAAATTGAATTGCTTGGCTAAGGGGGAGTACTTGGAGTTTTGGTTTTTTTGTATTTTTGAGATTTTACTATTTTTTCATCAATGCCAAAAGGGGAGATTGTTGAAAAGTTGTTGATGTGGCATTGTTGTCATTGATGTCAAAACCTAGGATCTCGAAGGTTGTTCTCTAGATGATATACAAAAATGATCTATCCTATCGTATGATATGATGTTGCGTAGTATGGATGTTATCCTTGATCTGGATATGGTAGTACTTCTTTTTGGGACATCTACGAAAGACAGTTAATGCAAATTTATGAAGACTAATCTTTTTGTTGTTGGCTCTTGTGTCTAAAACTTATTTCGGGTATCCTTGCTATACGGACATTCATGTAGAATGTTACAAGTTTTAGTATGTCTAATTGCATTCCTATGGTTGATACTATAATTTATGTTGATCAAGATTTGGTCTTGGTTGTGGCATTTCCATTGGCCTCGGAATATATCTCATGTAATTCAAAGTTAGCCATCTTTTGGTAATAATGCTATATCTTATGCATGACCTATTTATGGATCTTGATGTAACATGATTAGAAGATGTTTATGTGCAACCTATCTTTTGGGTCTGGTGCTAGCATACCAAACCTTATTGATTATTTCAAGGTTATTCATCATGCCGACATGCTTTTCTAGGTTGACTCATTTTGTTGTCTGGGTGTATATATATACATGTATGTGGAACATATTTTTAAGTATCTGAAAAACAAGAAGTGTGGAATGTGTGAACAGTGATAAGGGTGTGAAGGATTGTGAGACAAGGAACAAAGAAGAAAGTGAAGGAAAGTGACAAGTAGAAGTAATCTATTTTGAGGAGGTAATGGAAGGAAGGTTGGCAGAGGATTCTTAACCAAATCTATTGTAATCGGTTGTTTTTCTCTTAAGTGGAATTGAATTCATGCATATGTAGATGCAACTTCATCAGTTCATGTTCTGTCCATTTTTGTTAATCAATGGTTTTTGTATCTTGAGTAGTGAGCCCACTGGCAATGAGCCTTACCTTGTAATCAGTGGTTTTTGTATCTTGGGAAGTCAGCCCACCGACAGTGAACCTTGCCTACAATGAGCATTTTGGCAGTGAGCCCTTATAAAAATCACCTTAATCGGTGCTTTATAATTGAGAATTAGCATTCTCCATGGTTTTTCCCATCTTGGGTTTCCATGTAAATTATGGGGTTCTTTGTGCATGGTGTTGTTTAGATTTTTCATGTTCATATTTGTTTTAACTAACATATGATTTTTTTATGCTGCTCCAGATTAAGTAAAGAAAGAAAAGTGATTTGTAATAACTGATTCACCCCCCCTATCAATTATCAAGACTGTTCAACATATATATGATATAGCATTATATATATATGTATATGCACATATATAATATTTATTTATATATATGATAATATAAGACCGAATTAGTATGAGTATACATATATAAATATATATATGAATGCATATTATATATTACTAGTGAAGCGCTATAATTTTTATAACACATTGGATGCTTGTAAAGTTTATACTTTAGAGTTTGATCAATGCTATAAATATTACATTATATGAGCATTGGTGTTGGGGATAAGGAGTTTGGTTCTATCATCAAGATTAGCATCTAAGACAATAGTTCCTTAGTGATTTCAATTCAAAATCACAACAAAGACACAAAAAAACTATGCCATAAAGCAGAGGCAGGCACAAATGTTCCCCATTGCTCCAACTGAGGAAAATGAATGCAAAAAAATAGACAGATTCAACACAAACAGATAACCATGAAAGAAAAATATGATGACACATAGATATACGTGGGGAAAACCTTTTCAGGTAAAAAACCCCACCTCCAAAACATTTAGCTCAATTGTATTATTCAGTAACAAAAGACCAGTTACAATACAAACACAAAGCTATGCTCTTCAGGATAATACATCTTGACCATTTGGAGAATGCAGGCAAGCAACAAAAATAGAACCTTTATGTAGTTCCAATGACATCTACATAGATTCCCTTCAGCTCCTCATAAAAAACTGTCTCAGCCAGCCTCATGGCTAGCCCAGTTATTTGGCCTCAGAGTAGGTTCACATTGTTGTAGAACCAAGAGGAAGAATGTTCTCAGTTACAATTCCTTAGCATACTACTCGAACACACTCACCGCCTCTCTCTCTGTCGTGCACATGAGATTACTTAATCTCTTTTCCATGCACCCACATGTCCTGCCTGTCTAAATAGTCAAAACCATCCTCAGGAAATCACAGACATATCTGCCCATGTCATCCTCCTTGCATCGAGCCACCCAGGCATGCATCCAATCTACACAGATCTCCTTTCTCTCAAGCCACCCAGGCAATAACTCCTTGCTATAATCGGGTTCCTGTTCGCCACCCAGAGTCAGCAACAATAACTACTTTTGGATTTTAGCCAATCAACTTGTTGAGTTGAGCCACATGTCCACCATCCATTCATTGGTTGCTCTGACAGTCAAGTCCAACTTGGTCAACTGAGCTCCAAGCCCATCCGAGCTCATACCGTGTTACCTCCGAGCTCGTCACCACCCGCCACGATAAAGCAATGAGCTCAACCGAGCTCACCCTTCACTTCACCACACTACCGCTACCCAGTTAGGCCCACATCATGGTATGGCGGTAACTGCCTCACAGACTGTCAATGGTCAAACCACATCACCGTAGCTTAAGGAACAATCCTTTGCGGTAAGGTGGTAGGCACCAACACTGACCGTCACAGCTCCACTGTGCTACTAGTGGGGCCGCTAGGCCACCCCATAGTAGGGCAGTGACCAGCAGGTAGACAATCAATGGTCTTACCATGGCACCACGGTGAGACAATTCACCGCCCACAGTATGGTGATAACCACCAATGCTGACTGCCAACCAACCTGTCATTGTCAACTGCACCACCACGGCTTAACTGAACACCACCTGCGGTACAGCAGTAAACATCTTCTGCTAGCCCGCCACCATTGCACTGCTCACCGTGATACCTTGCCACCGAACGGACCACCCAGCAGTAAGGCGTTAAGCCAACACTCTGCCAGCTCGCCGCTCACCGCACTCCCTCACCACCATCAAGCCACCTCCGCAATAAGGAGGTAACTTTCAACCAAGTCATCACCACTTCACCGTACCACTGCTAGTCACAAACAAGACCGTCGTGGTAAGGTGGTAACACCACTGAACAGGGTGACCCATGGTATGGTGGTAAAGGCCCAAAATAGGTAGAAAATGCCTAAGTCTTCAAATGGGTCGACTAGAAAGTTGAGTCAGAATTCCCAACAATCTCCCACTTGTCGAAGACTTTCAAGCATCCTCCAAAACCCGAACAAGGACCAAAACATGCTCTCACGCTCCAACCAAGACCACTATAATCGACATTCAAAATGTACACCATCTCAGGCAACTGCTCAAAACATCCAACATAGGAAAAGGAACAAGCCAAGGCATAAATGCACCAATATCAAGAATGAAAGAAAATGACCCTTAAGGTGGAAAAAGGCAAAACAATAGCAAACAACAAGGCATCAACACGAGCACTAAAAAAAGGACACAGATGGCAATTCTCCAGAACAAGAACACCAATCAACCTGACAACAACTAGTGACCTGACTGTCCTCATCCAACTGACCAAAACCCACAAAGCTGAACATAGCACCCACAGCTCGTGCTAATCTATACAACCACCCATACCTCAAAGGTATAAAAACAAACAATAGACTCATGTCATCATAAAACCACCCATCTCAGCAGCAAATAAGCACCCTGTGTCAACCAGTCATAGACCAAACACATCCAGGTACTCCCACTAGAAGGACACTATCCAAATGAGTGCAAACAAAGCATCATCACATATGATCCAGGCATACTAAGTCCACCAATCCCTACATATAGAAGAATTAACCATGTAGGTACAAGGGACACCCACTGTGATCTGCACAACCTACAACCACCTACTATAAGAAATGTTTCTCTCAACAACCTTCCACCATTATTCTAAGGTCCTCCAAATCTAAATGAAGAAAGAAGCATAGGAAACTTTATGTCATCTCCCAAGTGACAACACATGACCACAAACTATGAGAAACTCAGCTCCACACAAGCATCTCACATCTAAATTCAAAAGAACATTCAGGAAGAACAAGACCAGATTAGAGAGAAGCTCCAAATCAAAACATGCCCTTCTACAAATCTTTCTATATGCCAGCTGTGTCAAGAATGATCTTCTTCACATCCCAAAAGAGAAAAACCTCCTCAACATCCAACAAAACCATGGATGTAAGAACCTCAAAGAAGATCAGACTTACCCATATAACCATCTCCTATCATTCCTCAAGAGAACAAGGAGATACACTATGTTTTCCACCTTCCATTATGGATGCTCCAGAATATAAAACAACTCAAGATTCTTATCCATGAAAAATAAAGCATAACTCACATCTGAAAGATATAATGGGAAAATACCTTCCAAGAAAAACTTACTCTCCATGTATCCATGAGCACCAACATATTGTCATCTCATGCTAACTCCAAACTGCATCACTACAATAAACATGAAGTCCACCAGCATGTGACCAATGCACTCAAAACATGAAGAAACACTAGACCACTATCAAAACTCCAAACTAGCTAGACAAGAACTTATCATGACACCATAATCTACACATCCCCCTTAGGAGATACCATGCTTCAAGTGAATTATCCATGGTCTCAAGAGAAAAGAAACATGCCAAAACTCTAATGCACAAGAAAGAGTATACCATGACATAAAGCAAACAAACTCTAAAGAAACATCACCTGTCAAGCACCACCAGCAACTCAACCAAAACTAACAATGTCTTTCATGGCCCCAAGATGTTGCACACTTTCAAGTAGTGAACTTGCAGATGCAAAAGAACAAAACAACTGCAACACCAAAGAAGGACACCAGTCATTGCTAAAGCTCCCACTGAACTATGACATCGAGATTTAAAAGTACCATGACCGACCACCCCATCATTGTCAAAAGCTTACACTATGCCAGTGTATCCAACTCTCCATGACATCATGATTCACATGCTTTAGATCCCCATGACTGAATATTCAGGTACTCAAATGCCATTCCTCCTCTCATCTCAAAATAGCCATGCCAATGCACAAGTGACCATAGACAAGGTCAGATAATAGAACTGCACTACATAGTTACAACCTCGTGGATATAGACAGTCCATTTCTGAGTTGTCTCACAACAAACATGTAAGTAAGGACAACCCACAACATTGTATAGCTCATGGATGCAACCAAATGTAAACCTACAAATCTATCATCGCACTAGAAATTGCAAAACTGAGATCATCAATGAGAACAGCCAAGCCAGACACAAAAGACTCAAACACCAGATCATCAACAAATTTGATTTTCCAATCACGTCCACAACTCAAGCACCATAGTCTAGGTAACCAACAAGCAACACCATAAGAATGCTGAAAGAAAGAACACATACCAACATTCTCATGCAAAGAAGACACCACAGCTCTTCAAACCATGTTGAACTATAGCTATATCATCTAGTCACACTGGAGAAGCCAGGATCTAGAAAATAGTAGACAACAGCTCCACAAAACGCAATTTTTCTCTTGACTGTGTAAAACCTGCAAAACCATAGTGTTTCCAAAACACCCACACATCTCCATCTTCACTACTCATCTAGATGACTTAAGAGTCTGCACACAACCATCATAGTTAACCAGAACAATGAAAAGAAACATGAAAATATATTATAGAATTTTTATGAAAATCTACACAAAACCTTCAGAGCCAGAGACATGGATCTGAACCATGCAAGTGCAAAAAATAGACACACAAGAATAGCTGGTCCATTTAAGACTAGTTCCAATGCCATCACTCATGCACTAGCAAACATGAGAGCCAGGCTATCCAAAATTTGTAGACCACCAAGGTCACTTCATAGCCTCCATGCAATTAGAGCAGCAAAGAAATTTCTTCAGTGCTAAGTCAGAACACCCGACACAAGCACACCATTTCCATGGCCAAAACACCAACACAAGCAAGCCCATACTGCTAGGGAGCCTCTCACATAGACACCCAGTATGAACACCATGCTTCGTTGCAACTCAGCCATGAATACACCTCATACCCTTTCCATCAGGAACTTTGCTGTGAGCCAAGAGCCTCAAACCATGTTGCAACAATATGACCAACTCCAGTCATCTCCAACATCTTTCAAAATGTGTGTTGAATAAAAGAATCACACACTTACACTCATCGTAGGATCAATCACCAACCGATTTCCCCAGATTTCCTCAAGCTTGCTAGACTAAGAAATCAGCACAGGAGAAAACCCAAAACTTCAACAACCAGGAGAAGACTTTGATACCAATGGTTGGTATTATCAAGCCTCAACCTCCTTCAACTAGCTCTGATACCACTTGTTGGGGATAAGGAGTCTGGTTCTTTCATAAAGATTAGCATCTAAGACAATAGTGCCTTAGTGATTTCAATTCAAAATCATAACAAAGACACAAAACACCTATGCCATAAAGCAGAAGCAGGCACAGATGATCCCCCATTGATCCAACTGAGGAAATTGAATGCAAAACAATAGAAAGATTCAACACAAACAAATAACCATGAAATAAAAACATGATGACACAAAGGTATACGTGGGGAAAACCTTTTCAAGTAAAAAACCCCACCTCCAAAACATTCAGCTCACTTGTATTATTTAGTAACAAAAGACTAGTTACAATACAAACACAGAGCTATGGTCTTCAGGATAATACATCTTGACCATCTGGAGAATGCAGGCAGGCAACAAAACCAAAACCTTCATGTAGATCCAATGAAATCTACATAGATTCCCTTTAGCTCCTCATAACAAACTGTCACAGCCAGCCCAGTTACTCAGCCTCATAGCAGGTTCACATTGTTGTAGAACCGAGAGGCAGAGAGTTCTTAGTTACAATGCCTTAGCATACTACTCAAACACACTCACCACCTCTCTCTGTCATGTACATGAGATTACTTAATTTCTTTTCCTTGCGCCCACATGTCCATCCTGTCTAAACAGTCAAAACCGTCCTCAGGAAATCATGGACAGATCTACCCATGTCATCCTCCTTGCATCAAGCCACCTAAGCACGCATCTGATTTGCACAGATCTCATTTTCCTTGAGCCACCCAGGCAATAAATCCTTGCCATAATCGGGTTCTTGTTCGCCACCCAGAGTCAGCAGCAATAATTGCTTTTGGCTTTTAGCCAGTCAAATTGCTGAGTTGAGCCACGTGTCCACCATCCATTCACTGGTCACTCTGACATTCAAGTCCAACTCGATCAACTGAGCTCCGAGCCAGTCCAAGCTCATACCGTGTTATTGTCGAGCTCGTCACCACCTGTCGTGGTAAAGCGGTGAGCTCGACCAAGCTCACCCTTCACTTCACCACACTACCGCTACCCAGTTAGGCCCACATCATGGTATGGTGGTAAGCACCTCACAGACCATTAATTGTCAAACCACATTATTGCGGCTTAAGGAACAAGCCTTCGTGGTAAGGCGATAGGCACCAACACTGACCATCGCAGCTCCACCATGCTCTCGTACCCAAACTGCCAGACCTTCGCGGTAAGGAGTTGACACCACCAGCCTAGACCACTAATGGTCAACCATGCTACTATGGGGGCTGCCAAACCACCCTGGGATAGGGTGGTGACCATGAGGCAGACCATCAATAGTCTTACTGTGGCACTACGGTGAGACAACTTACTGCCAACGCTGACCGCCAGCCAACCTATCTCCGTCAATCGCACCACCACAGCTTTACTGAACACCGCCTATGGTAGGATAGTAAACATCTTCTGCCAGCCTGCCACTAGTGCGCCGCTCACTGCGATACCTCACCACCGAATGGACCACCCAGCGGTAAGGCAGTAATCCAACGCTCTATCAGTTCGCCGCTCACTGCATTGCCTCGCCAGCATCGAGCCACCTCTACGGTAAGGAGGTAACTGTCAACCAAGCCGTCGCCACTTTACCACACCACCACCAGTTAGGAACAAGAGCTCCATGGTAAGGTGGTAACACCACCGAATAGGGTGACCCACGGTATGGTGGTAAAGGCCCAAAATAGTTAGAAAACACCTAAGTCTTCAAATGGGTCAACCAGAAAGTTGAGAAAAAATTCCCAACAATTGGAAACATAAGTGTATATATGTGAGGGATAGATCTCTTAGTACAAGTAGATCATTGCTTATTTGGAAACACTCTATGAATAGGCACATATAATAAGTACTTTAGAGGCTGGCATATATGAGGTCAAATACTTTAAATGGCAAGGATAAAGGTCGATTATTACATGTGATTGCTATAGATAAAGGCCAATTTATGATAGACGTTGGCATCAATGAAATGCATGTATCCATGTGGATATAAGTTGACAAGAACAAATACTAAAAGTATTCCAACAATAAACGTTGAAGGCGCTATCTCTTTTCCATGCATGATTCAAACATAAACTCATAGAGAATAGGTAATACTTGTGACTGTATTAAGAAGCCGCATATTACTCTTTCTATTTGCATTAGAAGAGTAAGTAATCTAAAAACAATGAGAAACCATTAATTCGATGTAAGATGATAGAATAAGTCAACGTATTTTGTGGAAATCCCTTGGACTTAGTAAAATATAAATGCCATGTCAATAAGCATAAAAAAATATCTATAAAGGCATGTAAACAAGTTGATACAAGCTTGTTGTCACATATTTGATGTTGACTATTTTTCATATGAAGGAAACCATGCCAACTGTTTAAGTGGTCATTGATGCTTTGGCACCACCTTTACCTATAGATGTCCATTATGAATTTTAAACTGAATTATGTCATGTGTTGATTTGAATTCATCTCTAATTGTTGTCAATGAACAAGGCCGATATAGCTGAGTATGTGCTTACATGTTTGTCACCTTTTAGCTGTGAAATATATGTTTTTGTGCATGATTGTTTCTATCAAAATGCATGCCTAAACTGTAGGCTAAGTAGTTACCAAATCATTGTATAAATAGTGGAGCAAGCTAGCTTGTTTGGGATGCATTCCTTGAGAAATTTTTTGCATTATTTTTCCTAATACAATGAGTGAGAGTTTTGAGAATTAGGGAGAGTTTATTATTATTCTGAGAGAAGTATTGGTTATTGAGACTTTGTTGGAGGATCGATACCAAGCTAGTTTTTTTTCTAGAAGTGTTGTGTTTGTAGCTAGTTTCTTGCAAAGCTTATCACAAACATTAGGATAATATTCCTTTGTTTGCATTAGTTTTGAAAGAGTAATTCTTGGAATATTGTAATTCATGAAATTATTATATTGGAATGGAATCCTTATTGAATATTATATGACATATTTGTTCAATATGATATCTATTTTTTGGGAAGATTTGTATAATTACTTTGGATTGCAATGAAAAATTGGAATTTATGTTATTTCAATTATGCATGTAATTTACATTATTGGAAGAAAAAAAATTATTTCTATGACATGGCATCATGTTTTATTCACTTAAGTTGAAAACATTGGGATTTTTATTGTGAAGAAGACCGGGGTTGTTACAATTTATCTTCTTTGATGTTTTTTCTCATGCGAATTTGTGGACATGCTTTGAGTGCTTGTACGTTGTCTTAGTTTTTTTCATGTGTTGATGTTGTTTCCAAGTTAGTTTCTTAATGTTTCATCTCTTGGTTGTGCATTTTATGCCTTTGGGATTCAGTACTTTGTATCTGTTTGGTTTTTTGTGGATTTTTGTGACATGTAAGTGTGAAAGAAGTGTCTGGAGTATTTTTGGATGTTCATGGAACTTTTCCTTGTGGTCTGCAATTCAATTATTGGTCTCTTTGGTGCTGCATATGTATTGAGTTGGTCTTCAAGGAAATTTGTGGATATCTAGTCGACAAGGCTTGTTCTCTTGCTTGTGCTTAGTGGTTGGGGTTTTGTGCCAATATATGAAGTTGTGTTAAGATTTATTTTGGTCCTGATCTATCCTGTTGAGAACCACATTGAGTAAATTCAGTTGAAGTGTTTGTTGGGATGACAAGTATTTTGCTTCATGTTTCATCTACATGTTTCCTTGTTGTTGACTTGGGTTGATGTGAGCCAGCATGTGAGTTTTTTGGAATCACGTTGGAAGATGTAATAATATTTTTTTCAATCCTCACTATATTTTGGATAGGACCAAATTATGTTTTTGTGGTTGAATTTTTGAAATCATTGTTTGTATTATTTTTGGATTACCTAATTGATGTTTTGAGATCCTGTAAAGGATATAAATGCATGAACATTTCAGTTGCAAGAGAAGTGTAAGTGAGTGGAGATGAATTGAAGAAGTAAGTTGTGAAAATAAAAGGGAAATGATCTTTAACTCCTTAGTCAGCAGAGTGTATTTTTGACAATTATTTTCATTCCTAAATCTTCATGTATCCTACTCTGAGATAGTGAATCTCATCAGGTCCTTGTAATTTATATATTTCCCTAGAGTTGTACACCTCAATACTATAATTCCCTTATATCTTGCCCTAAGTTTGTGCACCAGTCTGCAATTCCATAGGTAATGAGCCTTAAACAACATTATAATTTTTGTAAGTAGTGAGCTTCATGTATTGTAAATTAGCTCTCACTATGGTTTTTCCCTTCTTAGTTTTCCATGTAAATCCAGTGTTATCTTGTGCATTTTTGTTTGTTATCTTATCTTTCGTTATTGTTGATTTGAATAAGTGCTACAAAACTGGTTAAGGGTTTGTGATCATTTCAATTGTTTGATTTTGCTTATTGTTGAAGGGTTTATGGTTTGAAAGGATTTAAGTTATTGTAGATACCAATTCACCACCCCCCTCTCAGTATCCAGGCGTGTTCAATTTTTTTTATAAGATCCAAGTTCATATGAAGAAGATTAATCACTTAAGGAAAGGTATGAGATGGCACATGAGGAAGCTTACAAAGGTCCTAGGTTTGATGGGAGAAATTTTACCTTTTGGAAGTTGATAATGGAAGGCCATTCAAATTCTCCAGGGTTTGTTTGGAAATCTGTCGAGGATGGTTATACTGCTCTTAATTTCTGTTATAGATCCATTTGAGATCATATTGTATGAGAAAAATTCCAAGGCTAAGAATTCTATCATGTGTGGGTTAGCTGATTCAAAACTTTTGAAGGTGATCAATTGCAGTTCTACTAAAGATGGCTGGAGAAAACTTAACAATATCTATGAAGGAGGCACTAAAGAAAAGCAAGCCAAGATGCAAATTTTTTAGAATAGATTTGAGACCTTGAGGATGATAGAGGATGAATATATTTCTAGTTATATGCTCTAACACGATGAAGTTATTACTGGCACCAAAGGTCTTGGTGAAGAAGTAAAAGAAGATGAGATTGTGAAAAAATTTATGAGATCTCTCCCTAAATCTTATGGTCATAAGGTGTTTTCTATTGAAGAATTTAAGGACTTGGATCAGTGTTTAGTAGATATTTTTTTTGGTGATCTCACAACCTTTGAAATGAGAGAATTTGAAAAAGATGTTCGAAAGAAGGAAGCATCATTCAAAACTAGCAAAAATATAGATGATAAAGCAGTTGATTAGGATGATGACTATGTTGAGATTGAAAACTTTGCAAGAAGATTGAATAAAGGCGCTAGAAAATACAAAGGTAAGGTACCTTTAAAGTGTTTTAATTGTGGAAGGATTGGTTATTTTTCATCCAAATGTCCTTATAAAGAACTAGCTGATAGTGAAAAAAGATATAAGTATATAAACAATTTTCTATTCTATGGAAATCAGTTGTTCCTGAGAAGATGAGGATAATGATTCAAATGATGGAACCCTATTCATGGATTTTAAAGACAAAAAGGGTGATATTAAAAAATGTAAGAGATCTAGTACTTCATATGATAACAAAAATAACGAAATATCTATGGTTGTGTGGATTTCCTTCCATTAAAAGGAAGAAGAAAATTCTCGAGTGATTGATAGTAGTTTCTCTAACCACATGATCGGTGACAAGGAAAGGTTCATAAGTCTTAATAAGTGTAATGGTGGAGTTGTTAAGTTTGGTGGTCATGAGTCAACACAAATTTATGGAAAGGGTGCCATAATAATTGATGGAAACATCATGACTAAGGATGTCCTCTATTTCATAAGTGTGAAGCATAATCTTCTTAGTGTCATTCAAATATACAAAAAAGGATACAATATTACTTTTCATGCCAACAGTTGTGAGATCAAGAACGAAGGGTCTAGAAGACTAGTTTCTGAAGGTATAAGGACAAATATAAATGTCTATCATCTTGTATAGGAGTGAATTTGCACCCCTTGTGTAAGTTACCCTTTCGCATCCTCTCACCTTAGAAAATCAAACTCGAAGGCATGACTCCACATCACCCACCTGCCTTCCATCCACTTGGCGTATGTTTTCTGTGTCGGTGGGGGAATTTTCGTCAGTGATGCAAGCATGATGCACAAACATCTATGTGGTGCAATACCATCCCTGATAGATTCCTAATGTAGAGCAGGGGTGAAACTTAGGAAATTGATACCATATTTCACAACAATGGGTTCATTCCTCTCTCAAGATCCAAAGACAATCATGGTAGTCAGGCTTGTTCAACAAGGTTCCTTTGGTCTTCAACCTATCAACTCACTCAACCAAACACTCACAAGAACACTCAGACATCAACCAATGACCTTTCCTTCACAAATAGGCCTCATTTCTTGTAGCCTTTCAAAAGAAATTTCTCTCACATATATCCTAATTCAAGCATGATATCCAAAATAAAAAAGAAGGTTCAGATACCCTTTTGGCTCTTATTTAACATATCCCAAAATGAGGGGGGTGGAGGTTGTTTTTTATTGCATGCCCTAATTTTGACTGTCCTACTTCATTGGGCCTTGAAGGTGGGGCAAAAAATTGAGTTTTTTGGTCATAAATTTCATTATAGATATGATAAAAAATGTAAGCACAAATATAGATACCCATATGATATTTATACAACATATCTAGAATCCTGGTATAGTTGCTTTTAAAAGGAAAGGACTTAAAATTGATTGTCCTAGTCTACAACTAAGCCTAATTGCTTCAACAAAGTTGGTAGCGACAAGGTATTTGCATCCTAGGATATGTATCTCTTCTCCAATACTTCCAAAAAATTAGACAAGATCCTAAATAAAGGCTCCAACCATCTAGATTTTACCCTCATGCTTCCTCCACACATGCACACCAACTCCCATGCTCTTGAAACTTGGAAAACTCATAGAATACACTGAGACAATCCATCCCACCAATTTTTAGTAGTGTTCATTGGTGGAATGGAAAGAAAGACATTTTTGTTTGCTCAATGTGACCCTAACTAGGGTTTATGATCTATTTGAAATGAAATGCAATTATCTCCTACAATACTTGATAGATTTGAATGAAACCAAAAGAAACATAAATTAGATAGCTCAATGTAGATTCATCTCCAGTCGACTATAGGTCAGTATGAATATGTTAAATCATGTACAAAGCAAAGAAATAAGAAAAACGTGTTCATATTTGGAGAAAACATAAATGTTTTATTACTCCAACTTCAAGATTTTCAATAACCACCATCTCCAACCATTTCTTCGACCTTACAAAGAATTTTGAAGGAATTTCCAATAGATTTCCAATAGTTACAAACTAAATTTCAACTTCCAATGATTCACCTTCCACAGTTTTGGAAAAATAAACAAAAATTACTTTTTGCAACTATGACAACATTTACACTTTTTGCATTTTTAAGAATTTGACAACACCTATCCTCCTAAAACCTCATCTAGACTCTTACAACCATGCAATTATCCATAAGGATCTTATTACATGAGGAAAATATAAAAACCAAAACAAAATTACTATTTTTGCCTCTTGGAGGCATGAACTCATGGGCGCCCCTACACCATACTCTTGGGGAAGAAAAGAACTCAAGCTCCTCTTGACTTAGGGTCTATAACATGTGAACCATGCTTGAAACCAGTTGTCTGATGTCTTTAAATCCCTTTGCATTATCTTTGAAATTGTCCCATGCTAGTTTCATCTTAACTGTAGGTTTCTTGAGCATTTGACAAAGATGTTTGAACTTTTCCATATAAACCTTTCCTACATTTGCACCTCTAAATCCTTCTTTCAACAATTCTTTTACAATTGAAACAACAACTCTATATTGTATGTATGAAGTAGAAAAATCAAGTTGCTTGATTTCTTTAACTTGAAGGGACTGAAATCCACTAACAACTATTAATAAACCTTGACAAACATATGACAGGTATATAAACTATGTCGCAACTCACCTCCCAGAGATACCTTGTGCAATGACAATTGAAATGGATCAGTCTTCCGAGTAGATTTTTCATACTCTTTCTCCTGCACTTGGATGATAACAATGGTAACATAGTCCTTTGTAGCTACTTGTTTAGTACCATCACCAGCTATGTCTTATTTACCCTACTTTTTACACTCTCTTAATGATCCTTCCAACATGGTAACAACTGACTGAAGTAGCTTGGTCTAAAAATCCACAATAGCAACTTTATCCTTCCCATATACAACCCTCTCTATTGTCCTAATAGCTGACATAAAGCTCTTTGTATCCTCAAACTCAAATGGAATATTTCCAATATGATGAACTAAATGGAAATATTTGTCCTTGCATTTAAATAACTAAAAATTTGAACCCTGCACTGTGTTTACCAACAACTTACCTTGCTCAACTTTCTCATTTAAATCAAATTCACTTTCTTCAAAAAACTATAAATGATGGATCATTTGCATTGGAAATAATAAATGTGAAAACTCATCCATAACTATGTCTACATTATCCTTCAATACCTCCTAAAATTCCAAAGTTAACAATTCAATTCTTATTGATGTCAAAACAGTCTGAAGATTACTCACCATTGTATTACCTACCTCTTCATCTTTCTCAGATGGATTTTTCTCTTCATTCATCAACAAAGACTTCCAAATGTTAGGTTGTGCTATCCTCTCTTGCATTCTTCTCCTTTGAATGATCTTTTTGATGGGCCACTTTACCTTCTTTCTTATTGGTAAATTCCAACTGTTTTCTTGGTTTTCTTTCTCAAGAAGATATTGCATCTCAAGTTCTATTCTCTTTTCCATTTCTTCTTGAATTTCTTTCATTTGCTCCAAGGCTTGCCTCAATTCTTCTACCTCTTGCTCGATATCAATTTTCTTTACCTTCTCATCCTTCTTTATCTCATGTCTCTCTTTTCTCATCATTGACTTCTTGTTGGGTACCTCACCACTCTGCAAGTCTCCATGGACTTTTCTCCTCAACTCTTTCATTCTTTTGTAAGCAAGTCTCTTTCACCTTGCTTCTTCTTGTCTTCGTGATACCTCACCTTAGGTCTCTTTATTTTCCCTTGGCCTTGTATTTTGGCATCCAAGTTCTTCCTTCAACCTGCAATAAGACAAAACACAAACTCCAAAAACTTATCTTTCTCATATATTCAGGCTTTGATACCAATTTGATGCAGAGCATGGGTAGAACTTAGGCAATTGATACCATATTTCAAAAAATGGGTTCATTCATCTCTCAATATTCAAAGAAAATAATGGTAGGCAGGATTCTTTAACAAGGTTCATTTGGTCTTCAAACTATCAACTCACTCAACCAATCACTCACAAGAACACTCACACATCAACCAATGAGCTTTCCTTCACAAACATGCATCATTGGATGTAGCCTTTCAAAATGATTTTTTCTAACATATCTCCTGATTCAGGCATGATCTCAAAAATGAAAAATCAGATTCAAATACCCTTTTGGCTCTTATTTAACATATCCCAAAATGAGGGGGTTTTTTTTGTACGAACATACCCTAATTTTGACTATCCTTCTTCTCCAAGCCTTGAAGGTGGGGCAACAAATTGATTTTTTTGGTCATAAATTTCATTGTAGACATGACAAAACATGTAATCATAGATTTAGATACCCATTTGGGATTTATACAACATATCTAGAATCCAGGTATAGTTGTTTTGAAAGAAAATTTCTTAAATTTGACTTTCCTAGTCTGTAACTAGGCCTAATTGCTTAAACATACTTGGTAGCAGTAGGGTATTTACATCCTAGACTCTGTATCTCTACTCCAATGCTTCCAAAACATTACATAACGTCCTAAACAAAGGCTCCAACCATCTATATCTTTCTACAACTACATATAACACATTTCACCAATCCATTGGGGTTACTTGGTCTGATATGTGAAGATATCAGACCCTCATGCTTCTTCCAAACGTGCACACCAACTCCCCTAATCCTAAAACTTGGAAAACTCATAGAATACATTGAAATAATCCATCTCACCAAGTTTCAAAAGTGGTCACTAGTGGAATAGAAAGAAAGACGTTTTTGTTTGTTCAATGTGGCCCTAACTAGGGTTTCTGACTTGTCTGGAAAGAAATGCAATTATCTCCTACAATACTTGATGGAACTAAAAAAAATAGAAATTAGACTCAATGTAGATTCATCCCCAATCAAAAATAAAATATTATGAATTTTTATAATTATGTACAAAGAAAAGAAACAACAAGAGCACGTTCAGATTTGTAGAAAACAAAGATGTTTTATTACTCCAACTTCAAGATTTTCAATAACCACCATCTCCAAACATGTCTTTGACCTTACAAAGAATTTTTAATTCATTTCTAGATTCCCAACATTTACAAACTAAATTTCAACTTCCAACGGTTCACCTTCCACTTTGGAAACAAAAGCAAAAGTTGTTTTGCGCAACTATGACAACCTTTACACTTTTTGCATTTTTGACAATTTGACAACACCTATCCTCCTAAGACCTCATATAGACTTATACAACCATGAAATGATCCATAAGGATCTTATTACATGATTAAACCAAAAAACCAAAACAAAAAGACTATTTTTTCCTCTTGGAGGCATGAACTCATCGGTGCCCCTGTACCAATTCCTACCTCAGGAGTCTACAAGGACATTACACTCCTCATTGGGGATGAATTGTAACACCTCTATATGACCAAATGACCTAAAAATAGCTCCTTTTGGTCTTCAAATGCATTTATTTCACTATCACTTCATCTCTTTAGTAATCCACTACACACTCATTCGATATTCTTCATGATTCTAGCAATTCACTTGGTCTTTGTTGCATCCATTTAGCATTGCAACAACTTGTTACTCCAGCAATTCCATCCTTGTACATGTGGTGCTACCATATAAGCTATGAGTTTGGAGTCTTGCAAGACCTCCCTTTGTCATTGTTGTGGCCATGTCGACTTTTCAAAGCTCATTTCTTATATTCTCCCTTCATTGTCCTCGACAGCCTTTGAGTGGAGGTGGTATCACTTCATTTTCCTTGTGTGGTTTGATAGAGTAGAATAGTATCTTTTGTAGTGTTTAGTACTTTCCTTTCTATTTCCTTGATCGCACTTTCTGCTTCATGGCTTTTCTGGTTATTCGTGGAGGTGGAAACACCAAAGTGGGGGTTTCACTAAGACAATCCCTTATACAACCCAACATTTTTCCCCTCTTTCTTGTGTGTAGGTGAATGTGTGCATGGAGCTTATTGGAAAACTGGAGCTTTAGTGATTTGATATTTATTACCTTTAGTTTTATATATTTACTTTATCATTTACGTACTTACTTTTCATACTTCATAATTCTATTTATTTTGTTAAAGCTAGTTAGCTGGGCAGTTAGTAGGTTTTTTTGGTTTTTCACCCTACATTTCATGTTTTATGGTCATACGAATGCCAACGTGTCACATTGTCATCCCATACCCGCATTGTTGTCCTTGAACAGAGAGTTATTTGAGGTGCAATTTGACCTCCAAAAACTATCTCATCTAGTCCAAATTAGATTTTTGGATCTGTAGAGTGACAGAAGCACTCTAGAGTGCTCGTCATTCTCAATTCTTATCCCAAACACCCATTCGCTCGAGGTAAGTTAGGGAAACCCTCCGCTCTCAGTTCTTCATTACCTAGAGCCTTGGTGTGGTTGGTCCCCCTCTCTTACATTTTTGGTGAACCTGACATGAACCATTTTGGTTTTGTTTAGCAGTGTTGAAGGGTCTTTTCCTTGTATCCTAGGAGCATTGCAGGTGTGATTTTTGTGAGGCATTTCACCTTACAACCCAACTTGTGACCCCTATTAGGCATAGTTGGAAGGTTCCATAGGCATTACAGAACGAAGCCTTAGTTGGGTCACCATCCAACAACAAACATTTGGAGACTTTGTGAGAGTGTTCTTTAGTGTACGTGATGGCCTCCTTTCTTCATCTATCTATCCCCTTCATGCAACCTGGGAGTAGCTCTCTTGGTATAAATTTCACATCATAGGACCTGCTGATGGGTTTTAATAGAGAGCCATCTCCTCTTTACATACCTACGTGAATCAATGGAAACACTGTGATAGGTGTTCTTGTTGACTCGATGTGCTAGGTAAATGTGATTATTGAGGAGATTATGTTGATCAATTTCATGCATAAATATGGGTATGATGCACCTTCAAGCACCATTTGTACACATAACAGACTTTTCATACCTCCCCTTGGTAGCATCACCTTGTCGGTCCTTGTTGGACCTAAGTCAGTAAACTTTGTTTTTGAAATAATCCTGGGGTCCAAACTCTTCAAAGTGAAAGTGGGTATCCCCTGGTTGGTCACTATGAAGGCAGTTCCCTCAGTCATACATAAATGTATGAATTTTATCCATGAGGGTTCAATGCAAGTAATTCATAACAATGGTCATAAACCATTGGTTGTGCGTGGCAACTATTCTCTAGACCACTTTTGGCATGCACCCGTTGGTCCACTTCCACCTAGGATGAACTTCTTGTACCAGACCTATTACAAGAAAAAGAAAGGGTGCTTAATGCCTAAGATGAGGTACCCTCCATCTCCCTATGTTGTCTCACATAGGTCTTGTTTGAAAGCTGACAGTGATGTCGCCATGGCGTAGAGAAAGGAAGAAGGTAAGTTCTCTTAAGGTTTCTCTTCCTCCTCTTTTGTTGTCTACCTTTCAACTTCCTCTCACCCTACAATGGTATCATCAGATTCTACTCTGCACTTGTAAGAGAAACCTATGGTGCTTGCTTGGTGAAATCATAAGCATCTTGCATTCAAACTTCTCATTTTGTCCACGGTGCCTAGACCCATTTGATATGTTAGAGGGAAGGGTCCTCATAGGGAATCCTCTATGTATCAGCCTTCACGGCCTGCTATCACTCCTCCTAAAGTAGTGAATGGGAAGAGACTCACCGATTAGGTGCTAGGCTAACTCCCCCTATTTTTTCTCAATCTCTTCCTCCTGATCTCATCCAGGATCCTCTCCCTCCATCAGATATGAATGTGGTGGAAAATCTAATGGCCAAGAAAGAGCCTTTTATTTTATCTTAGCTTCCAATCTCTAGCTCCCAGAATCACAAAAACCACTTTTTGTGTGAGTACAAGCATCGAAAAAATGCTCTAGGAGATAATAAGGCCACTTTACAAAGGAAGGAAGGGGATTTGATTGCCCCTGTTTCAGGGCCTCATATTTTGTCCTGCTCTCATGTCCCCTCTACTTCAGTTCAATCAAATTTGGTTTTTCTTTTGAATCTTGTTGTGAGTGTGAACACCCCTGGCCCTAAAAAGGTGCATTTTTTTATTGCTCCTTCATTTGAACCACCTCTCTTGATGTCCCTTCCATAAATCCTATCATTCTTGAGGCCCATAGACATTCCAAACACCTTGGTGGTGCCTTTCATGGTATTTTACTCCTCCTTCGTGCCTCTTGCCTCATCCATGGGGAGTTGACATCCTTTGATGAAGTAGAAAGTGGAGGTTGGACCTTCTAGAAAAGGAAGGCGTAAGAGGAGTACAATTTCTTCATAAGGTGGTCCTATGCTAGCATGTGTTGTCCTAGTGATAGAGCAAGTTTTGGCTTCCCCTAAGTTAGTCACTGCTCCCAAGTCACACGGTGAGCTTAGCAGTGAATCTCAGGCTTCGCCTTCCCCATTCATTGAGGTAACACATGACACTCTCATGAAGTGGATGTTTAACTCTTTGGATGAGGTCTTGACTCTATCAGTGATCTTCATGAAGTTGCTGACCTTCACTCCACAAGAGTCGAACAAAGAAGACCTTGTGGGGCCTTCTTCCTTGGCCCTTTTTATAAGAGGGTTGAAAGGTTCCCCCCTTAATATTCTGCCACTATAGGCTCATCTACCTTCCCCATATAATGATCTAGATTGGGAGGTAGATGAGCTCTTGTTCGATGAGTGTTAGAGGGGTGCCTCTTCTTTACCTTTAGATTAGGTGTGTGTTTTTTGTGATGTGCTCCCCCATGCTTGTGTTATGTGTTCCTGAATGAACCTTGTCACCATTATAGGTGCTTAGATACAAGAGTGATTATGTTTCATAAACTTCCTTTGCATAATTCTTCCTCTATTATGTGTATTGGTTTTCAACAATTGGGGAGGATGCAAAGTGTTGGGAGCATTTAGGTTTCCCTTTCATGTTGACCTATTTTTATTTTATTTTTATCTTCTTGTGCATTCTTCATATGGTCTGATATAGTAGGGGGTTGATGAAAATTCATCTATATACTATTACTATACTTATATATATTTATGAGCAGCTTTGACCCTGAAATATAATATCACCCTTCTGTCCCTTGTTCATGATGTTATTGTTTTTTTTTGTTGTTTTGCTATTTTTATCTCTTCTTTGCTTGAGATGTGATGTTGTGGTGCCTATGTGTTGTCCCTCACATGTGCAACAACATCAATTTTTCATTCTTATTTTTCTCTCCTTAGGATGTCACGTGACTTTGTGTTCAGAAGGCACCACCCTAAGGGGGGATATCATGTCAAATTTGATTTTTAGAAAACACATTCGATGACTAATGAATCTTTTCTCTAATATCTTTGCAAATTTTTTTCAGAAAATCGCATTCTCAATGAGGACCTCCAGTGGAACGTCTTTCCTTCATCATGGGTTTGTAATGAAATAACTTAAAAAAAATTCCTCTATGGAGGGAGCATCTTTTCATATGGGAAAGTCCTTGACCTTCCCCTCACGAGGGGGCATTTTCTTCCTTTCAAATTCCTTGATGAAGTGAAATTTTTTTGAAAGGATTCCTTAATGCTGAATTGATTTGTGAAAAGTGTTTTCTCAATTTCAAATAGTGTGTCCCTTGAGTGGACCCCTCTTCTTTTGAATGGTTCACAAGGGACCCCTTTGAAAGCCTTTCAATTTATTGATTGTTTGTGTGACTATCTGATTAATTTCCTGCATGGCTGCATTTTTTTTTCTGACATGTTTTATCTATGGATTAACATGTTACTTTGTATGTGTGCTTGTGAAGTCACTTTCCAATTCAAGTCTATAGAGTCCACCTTTAATTAGGATTCCTTCATGTGAGAGTACTTGGGCGAATTCCTTCTTTGCAGGTCTAAGGGCATGTAAATTGCTTGCATCCTATGGGATTTTTCCATCATTGGTCTATAGGCCTTAGGTGTACTTTGATCAACTTCGTAGTTTTATGGAGCTATAGAGTTCTTTTGTTCGAACATCCTTAGGAGAGAGTACCTATGGAGTCTTTTTCCTGCCTTGCACTTTCGAGCTTGCCAGAATGTGATCTAATTCCTCGATGGTTCAGGTATACATTTCTAACTCTTGGATCTACTTTACTGAACACTCATTGATACTCGTGCTCGCTAAAGTGGGTGGAAAATGTATAGGATAAAATTTTCAACCCTTGTGTTAGTTCCCCTTTCACATCCCCTCAGCTTATAAAATCAATCCCGAGGGAGTAATTGCACATCACCCACCTTTCTTCCATGCACTTGGCATCTATTTTGTGTTTTGGTGGAGGGATTTTTGTCAAGGACATGAGCGTGACACACTGACGTCTACATGGTGCGCTAACATCTTGGTAGTGCGTTACCTTCCCTAATAGATTCCTACCTTTGGAGTTCACAAGGATGTTACATTCCTCATTGGGTATGAATTGTAATGCATCTATGCGACCAACCAACTCGAAAATGGCTCCTTTTGGTCTTCAAATGTATACATTTCACTATCAGTTCATCTCTTTAGCAATCCACTACAGACACATTTGATCTTCATAATTCTAGCAATTCACTTGGTCTTTGTTGCATCCATTGAGCATTTCAGTAGCTTGTTACTCCACTAATTTCATCCTTGTACATTTGGTACTACCATAGAAGCTACGAGTTTGGAGTCTTGTGAGACCTCCCTTTGTCACTGTTGCGGCCATGTCGACTTTTCCAAGCTCGTTGCTTGTATTATCCCTTCATTGGCCTTGAGAGCCTTTGGGTGGAGGTGGTATCACTTCATTTTCCTTTTGTGGTTTGATAGAGTAGCATAGCATATTTTGTACTATTCAATACTTTCCTTTCTATTTATTTTATTGTCCTTTCAACTTCAAGGATTTTCTAGCTATCCATGGAGGTGGAAACTTCAAAGCAGGGGTTTGACTGAGGCAAACCCCTATACAACCCACCATTTCCCCCTCTTTCTTGTTTGTAGGTGAGCATGTTTCGTGGAGCTCATTGGTGAACTAGAGATTTAGTGAGTTGATATTTATTACCTTTGTTTTCATATATTTGCTTTCTCATTTATGTAAATACTTTTCATACTTCATAATTCTATTTAATATTTTAGAGCTAGTTAGCTAGGGAGTTAGTAGGTTTTCTAGTGTTTCACCCTACATTTCACATTTTTTGGTCATACAGACACCAACATGCCAAAGAGACGCTAGTGTGCCTCACTATCATCCTAGACGCATGCTATCATCCTCAGACATAGAGTTGTCTGAGCTGCACTTTGAACTCTAGAGACTGGATCATCTAGCCCAAATTAGATTTTTGGATATGTGGAGTGACAAAAGCACTTGAGAGTGCTCTTCATTCTTGATTCTTATCCTGAACACCCATTAGCTTGAGGTAAGTTAGGGCGACCCTCTTCTATCGGCTCTCCATGACCTAGAGCCTTGGTGTGGTCGGTTCCCCTCTCTTACACATCTAAATGAGGCAAATGGATGAATCTACTTATTGGCTCAATCTGGTGAGTGTTGGTTGTGGCACAAAAGAATGGGACACATCAACTTTGATAACATGGTGAAGATCATTTCTACTAATGTAGTAAAATACATACCTAAGATAATTAAGCTTATAAACACATTATGCAAGGAGTTTCAAATGGGAAAACAAAAAAAGACAAGCTTCAAAAGAAAGGGGTGCTCTTCTACCATTCCATTGGATTTGATTCACACTGATCTGTGGAGATAGGTACAAGAACAAGGAGTCAACAAGGTGAAAGGTATTTCATGATTCGTATTGATGACTCTACTAGAATGACTTGGGTTACATTTATAAGAGATAAATTAGGAGATTTTGATAATTTTAGAATCTTCAAAGAAAAAGTGGATAATTAAATGGATGTTAAGATCAAATGCTTAAGGTCGGATAGAGGAGGTGAATTTACTTCTGTGAACCCTATTTTATACCTGCACAAACAAGGCAAACAAGCACAATGTTAGATTGAATGCAAGATTAAAACAAGGATTCCCCATGAAATCCATTTACAAAGTTTAAATAGAAATAAAATGATGAACAATGCAAGAAACTAAATCATATCTATTTAAACAAAGAAAACTCTTGATCCCATGGGGGAGTTGATGCCAATGGATGTGTCGAAATCAGCTCTTTCCCAACTCCTTTGTAAGCTTTTTGATGATTTGATGAATGATCCACCTTGATGAAGATTCAATCAATCTCCATGATGAAAAATTTGCATGACCTAGCTAAGAATTTGATGAAATTAATGAAACTAGATATGCTTGAGGATGAATTTGAGTATAATAAGTTTACTCAAATTGTGGATAATTGAATAAGAGGAAGAGTCTCTCATTTATAGATTTCCCATTGGAAGAATGAGGAATATTTAGCAATGTGGTATAAAAGATAATCCAATGGCATTGTGCCACTTGTCCATATGTGATTGGAGGAGGAATTAGCATATTTTGGTCAATGTGCATGATAAATGCTATGAGATTCAAATTTGAAATTTGAATGTGACATGTTTAGAGGGAAGGGAAATGGAGTTAATGTCACTTGGCTCAATGCACAAGGACATGTAAGAGGAGTGAATGCCTTGTTGGAAGTACAAATCCACTTGGATTTTGAATTCAAATTTGAGGGAATATTCCCCTTTTATGCCATGTGAGAGAAAATGGAGATTTAATAAATCAATTAAACCCATTTCATGTGCAAGTTGCATTCTCTAGAGGATTTTAGTGATTGAGATTAAATTAATCAAGATTTGATCAATTTAATGGGAGATTAGATGATTTGACAATTTTGACTCAAATTCATGAGTTGATTTAAATCAAGAATTGAGAAGAAAATGATTAATTAAATAAATGATTTTATTTATTTAACTAAAGAGGATAGTGTTACATTAAATTAAATAAGGTTTGATTTATTCAATTTAATGAGAAGACTTTAAGGACTTGATTTAAATAAAATGAATTATTTAAATAAAAAGGTTTATAAGGTTAATTAAATTAAATTGATTAATTTAATCAATAGAGGAGAAAGACTTAATTAAATAAATAATGATTTATCTAATTAAGAGATGAAAAGGTGATGATAAGCTGAGAGTATGATTTAGGACGAAATGTCGTTAGTAATCAGGATCAAGTACGTCAGATTGAATTGCACAATTTCCATGTCTACAACTTCGAATGAATTTTTTTTTTTTTGTGAAGATCATGGTATTAAGAGATATTTGATTTCTCTTAGGACCCCTTAGAAGAATCGATTATTGGAAATAAAAAATAGGGATGTGTAAAAAATGGCTAGGACTATGTTAAACGATGTGGATATTCCTAATATATATTGGAAGGAAGCATTTCACACTATTGTCTATTGCTTAATAGAGTATAGTTGAAAGTCAATAGCACTAAGACCCCTTATGAGATATGGCATGGTAGGCCTCCCACTATTAGATACTTCAAGATCTTTGGTAGTAGATGCTACATCAAAAGAGATGAAGACCTTGAAAATTTTGATTTAAGGTGTGATGAAGGGACCTTCCTTGGTTACTCAACCAAAAGAAAGGATTAAATATGCTACAAAAAGATATTGGGAAAGATGATTGAAAGAATAAATGTTATGGTAGATCAATATTTGTATTGGATATAACAAGAACCAAAGGTTTATAGATCTGATATACCTCCCCGGATTGGAGAAAAATAAGAAAAAGAGAAAGAAGAGAAGGAATTAGAACTAGTGAAGGGAGATTAGATGATTTGACAATTTTGACTCAAATTTATGAGTTGATTTAAATCAAGAATTGAGAAGAAAAGGATTAATTAAATAAATGATTTTATTTATTTAACTAAAGAGGATAGTGTTACATTAAATTAAATAAGGTTTAATTTATTCAATTTAATGAGAAGACTTTAAGGACTTGATTTAAATAAAATGAATTATTTAAATAAAAAGAGATATAAGGTTAATTAAACTAAATTGATTAATTTAATCAACAGAGGAGAAAGACTTAATTAAATAAATAATGATTTATCTAATTAAGAGATGAAAAGGTGATGATAAGCTGGGAGTATGATTTAGGACGAAATGTCATTAGTAATCAGGATCAAGCATGTCAGATTGAATTGCACAATTTCCATGTCTACAACTTCAAATGAATTTAATTTTTTTTGTGAAGATCATGGTATTAAGAGATATTTGATTTCTCCTAGGACCCCTTAGAAGAATCGATTATTGGAAATAAAGAACAGGGATGTGTAAAAAATGGCTAGGACCATGTTAAATGATGTGGATATTCCTAATATATATTGGAAGGAAGCATTTCACACGATTGTCTATTGCTTAATAGAGTATAGTTGAAAGTCAATAGCACTAAGACCCCTTATGAGATATGGCATGGTAGGCCTCCCACTATTAGATACTTCAAGATCTTTGGTAGTAGATGCTACATCAAAAGAGATGAAGACCTTGAAAATTTTGATTTAAGGTGTGATGAAGGGACCTTCCTTGGTTACTCAACCAAAAGAAAGGATTAAATATGCTACAAAAAGATATTGGGAAGGTTGATTGAAAGAATAAATGTTAGGGTAGATCAACATTTGTATTAGATATAATAAGAACTAGAAGTTTATAGATCTGATATACCTCCCTGGATTGAAGAAAAATAAGAAAAAGAGAAAGAAGAGAAGGAATTAGAACTAGTGAAGGCTCCCAAGACTCTAACAAAATATGTTCAAAAGAACCATTCTATAGAAGAGATCATTGGAGATGAGAATGAAGGTGTGATGACTAGGAGAAGGTTTTTAAGAGAAGGTGAGAAATTTAAATTGTGTTTATTGTCAAAGGTAGAGCCCAAAAAATTTGTTGATGCTAGCAAAGATGATGGTTGGATGAAGGAAATGGAAGAGGAATTGAATCATATAGAAAAGAATCGGACATGGGAATTGGTTCGTAGAAAAGGTGATAAGAATGTGATAGGAACAAAGTGGGTGTTCCAAAACAATTTGAATGAAGATGGTGAAGTTGTAAGGAAAAATTCTATACTGGTATGTAAGGGTTATTCACAAGTTGAAGGTATTGATTTTGAGGAGACTTTTTCTATCGTAGCTAGAATGGAGGCAATAAGGATGTTTATTTCTTTTACTAATCTAAAGAATTTTAAAGTCTATTAGATGGATGTCAAGTCAACCTTCTTGAATAGTGATCTAGACGAAGAGGTCTACATTGAGAAACCAGATGGTTTCCATCTATCAAAACATCTAGACATGGTATGTATACTGAAGAAAGCTTTGCATGGACTCAAGCAATCTCCTAGAGCTTGGTATGCTTTGTTGGATGAGTATTTACTTTAGCAAGGATTCAAGAAAGGTATTGCAAATAGAAATATTTACATTAAGGTATAGGAAGAGAAGATTTTAATTGTGGTTGTATATGTTGATGACATCATCTTTGGTGGAGATGATTACATGTGTAAGAGGTTTGTAGAAGAGATGAAAAAATAGTTTGAGATGTCTATGATTGGTGAGTTGTCTTTCTTCCTTGGAATTCAAACTGTGCAACTATATGATGGTATCTTTCTTTCTCAAGCTATGTATGTTAAAGAGATATTGAAGAAGCTTGTCATGGAGGATTCCAAACTATTCAATACCCTTATGGTTACTAGTTTTCATTTGATCAAGAGTGATGAGTCTCCAAAGGTTGATTTGACTCTTTATAGGTCTATTATTGGAGGTTTGTCGTACTCGATTTCTTCTAGACCTAATATTATGCATATAATATTCTTGGTTGATAAATTTCAAGCTAATCCTAAGCAAAATCATGAGAAGGTATTGAAAATAATATTCAAATACTTGAAGGGAACTCTAGATTATGGTTTGTGGTGTAAGAAGGATGAATTTTTTTCTTTGAGTGCTTATACTAATGATGTTTGGGAAGGATATGTGGGTGACTAGAGGAGCACCAATGGAAGTGCATTTTTCTTGGGAGAAGATTGGTCTCTTAGTTTAGTAAATAGCAAGACTCGGTTTCCTTATCCACAAAAAAAGGTGAGTGCATTGTTACAATATCTTGTTGCACCCAAGTGCTTTCGATGAAGAAAAATTTGAAGGATATAAATGTGGTTTGTGATGAACATATTCCTATATTTTTCATAATACCACTGTAATTAAAATTTCCAAGAATCTGGTGATACATTCAAGGACCAAACATATTTCTATCTGGTATCCTTTTATAAGGGAAAAGGTTGCAAAGAAAGAAGTCAAAAAGGAGTATGTTCCTAGTAAGGATTAGATTGAAAATATCTTCACTAAGGAACTTTCAAAGGATACTTTTGATTATCTTCAACAAAAGTTAAGAGTTATTTTTCCTCCTTTTTCTAACTAGATGCATAGATGCATCTATCTAAGGGGCGGAACCTCATGTGGGTTTGTGCAAGATCACGAGGGTCCACAAAGTGGTGATGTGAAAAAAGGTTTTTTTAAGTTTCTCAAAAACATGAAAATCCATTTTGAATTTTTCTAGGCACAGATAGAATGTACATGGTGTCATAGCAAACACAAAACCTAAATGGATATCCATTTTGTTTAGGTTGGTTTTTTTAATTTGATCGGGTTCTATATTATATTAAGTTTTTTTTATATACTTATATAGTATTAGATATTATATAACAACATACTATAATATATTTTATAATATAATACTAGATATATTATAATATAAGATTAAATATGTTATAATATAATATTATAATATTGAATATATTATATTATATTATAAAATATTTTTTTTATTAAGGTAAAAGCAGGTTTTGAAGGGGCCCCAAAACCATTTAACAGTAGATAGAGAAAGGATAAAGCACTAAAGTTTCAACAAAATATGAGGAGCTGCCAGAAAAGAAAGACCAGAGACCAGCGCAAAGACAACAAAAAACAAAAGACCAGTAGAACACCTGTAGGAAACCAGCCACTAGGCTAGATTTCTCAAGATATCAGCGACCTCCTTTTCTAGTTTGTCCATGTTGATAGCAACTTGCTTCATGTCCTGTATGTCTACAGGGGGCTTGTCCAACTTCCTTTTCAAATTGGCTCTAGTACGTTTGCTTGGCCCAACCCCTTCCACCTAACCTGGATCTTTGACCTCCTCCACCTCCACCACAGACTTTACTTGATGAGACCTTTCCTAATTTTTGACCATCATGTTCATGGTACTGGTAGTGGATTTAAGAATTTTGTGGCTCATTTCCAAAACCTTCTGAATAGATTCTTTGACATTTTTAAGCCTCCCCTCAATATCATAAATTTTTCCTTCGTGATTGTTTTTGAAATGCTCCAAATCCTCCACAATTTTCTTCAGGCACTCAACCATATATTTTTTTCATCTTCCGTCCATAGGTCCTTAGCTCTTCCTTTGTCCTTGCTCGTGTTATCAGCCCCCTCCACCTTTTCCAACCTACTGTTATAACCCATTTGATTAAGCTTTATCTCCTTTATCTCGAAGAAGGCCCACTTGATCAAACAAAAAAAATCAATAGAGTCATTGTGAGCAATTGCAAGGATTTCGTCAAGGTACTCGTGCTCAGCTTTGAAGTAGTGGTCATCTTCCTTAAGATCACTGGGGTACCAAGGCCTATCCTCCCTATCCATTGAAGGGTATCTGGAGGTCTCAAAATAATTGGTATGCTGGGGTTCCTCATGGTCAATGTGGTAGGAAGGGTCCTCTTCCAATTTTCTTTTACCTTTCCCCTAGTGAGGAACACTGGGAGTACCCTTAGGTTTTAAATTGGAAATGTCAGACCCAGGATAAATAATTTTGGCCCTACTAGTAGACATAATTGCGATTGGTTTAAGGAGGGCACAGGACTTGGACTTGCTTTTGACATTACCCTTCTTCTTGGCCTCCACAGGGTGCTCTTCATCCCCCTCCATTTAAGTATCCCACTCATCTTTGTCCATATAACTATCACCCAACTCCTCCTTATCAAAGACAGAGTGAGGAGAAGGGGTATGATGGATGGATGAAAAATCTTTAAAGTGTTCATAGATTAGAACAAGTAAACCCTCATGTATTATGGGATATCTGGCCGGATTAGACACATGATCCTGAAGATTCAAATTTAATGAAGTAGAGAGGTAAAAAGGAAGGGAGACCCTAACTTGGTGCCTGAAATGGTTTAGGAGAACAAAGTGATACACAAAACTTTTGGTGTATCTCCCGTCTAGTGTGATATACTCTATGATAATCCTAAATACCTCCCTCCACAACAACTTGATTTTTGTAGCATCATAGCTACTCTTATTAGCCCACAACAGGTCCTCCCTTTCCTTGTTAGTGTGAGGGGAATTCTTAACTACTTGGTCAGAGAGATTCCTATCTCTATGAAACTTGAGACCCTCCATCGGCATACCGGTTACCTCATAAATTAATTGCTCATCTATCTTCACTTTCCTTCCAAACAAATCAATTCTTCCATTATTCCAATCCTTCACAAAGATCTTGGTAACCTCCTAATCCATACCATGGAGCTTCTCCATATAGCTCCTAATGCCACCCTTCTCCAGCACCCTCCACAAATTTTCATTTGTCTTCAGCTCACTGCAATCAACCAGTTCCAACCTGCAACACTCGTTGCCCATTCTGTCTGCAATGCAATTTTTCTTTGAAGACTCCATAATTCCTCTATTCATGAGTGCAAAAAATCCTATAAATCATGCGAAGCACCAAAGATTAATAAAACCATAAAATCCTCGGTACTCCACCCCTTGAAGAAAAATAATAAAACAACAGTACCAAGACTGCTTCGAAAAAACCTCCTTCACCTTAATCATTATTCACAAAGGGAAAGTGAACCCTCCCATGGGTTCGATCATACATAATTAAGGTCGTGATGTTAGCCTCAAGACCATGAATCCTCTACCATATCACATTATTATTCACCTTCACCCCTATGTTTGTAAAATAATCTACCACCGTATTCATCTCCCTACAAACATGGGTGACAAAGTAATTCTCAAAGGAATTAATAATTTCCTTAGATAAATTAACCCAATTTTCAATAGTCCAAGAAGGATTTTGAGACCCTTTAATGCATTGTATTATATTTTTAGAATCTCCTTCAACCCATACATTTTTTTACTTCATCTTCCTAGCAAGGTTAAGGACTTGATAAGCCCCTATGGCTTCAACAAGGTGGGTTGTTTGTCTACCCAAGGGGAGCGCCACTGCTGAAATGAAATTAACATTATCATCCCTAATCACTCCCCCACACCTAGCAGGCCAAGGATTTCCCTTGGCCGCCTCATCAAATTTGATTTTAACCCATCCAAGTGGAGGATTCTCCAGAAGATTCCATCCCTAGGCCCCTTGATAGATTTAGGAACTTGAGACACATTAGCCTTTATCATCCATGCCTCAACAACTTTGATATCATTTTCTTGGAAGATGTTCTTCCCTTTAACCTTCATGTTACCATTCAAAAAATTGAAATTCTCTCTCAAAGCTATTATAATTTTCTCAAATACCACCTCCTCCAAAAGGGAAGAGTCCCTAAATATTCTATTGTTGCACTCCTTCCAGATTCCCCACGCGAAATGTAGAAAAATATATTTCTAGAGCAGATCCAACACTTGATTTTTTGAAGGCCCTTTCCACTAATTGTAGAAATCCATTATAGAACCAAGAAAAACCCAATTGAGATTCCACATCTGCAAAATCCTACACCAGATGTTATAGGAAAAGGAACAATGAAGAAAAAGATGTGAAGCACTTTCAACATCTGCACAAAAAAGATAGCAACGATTAGGAAAGGAAAACCCATGCTTACAAAGATTATCATTAGTCAAAATTTTATTCTAGAGCATAATCCACAAAAAGATATTGATTTTAGGAGTAAGGTTATGCACCCAGGCCTTCACCCAGTCAGGAGGGGGAGAAATATAGAAGCAAGAAGCAATGGCTGAAGAGACAAAAAAGATCCCTAAGGGAGATAATTTCCAAATCAGGTGATCCCCCTAGCCCATAAGAAGCAACATAACAGAATTAAGAATGGTCTCCAAGGGTGAGAGATTCAAACTAAGAAGAGAAACACACACCCACTGGTTCAACCTCCATTAGTCCCCAACAATACTACCAAATCTGGCTTTCCACTCCCCCATGTTGCTTCTGAAGGCCGGAATGTCACAAAAGGTTCATTTCCCACCCACCTATCTTCCCAAGAAAAAACGTTTTTTACCTTCTCCAAGCTTCCACATTGCTCCCTTCCTAGCAAGATCCCTAGCCTTGATAACATTATTCCACAGAGAAGAACCTGGAGGGAGAGAAGGAGAGTATAGGAATTCATTACAAGAAGCAACACCTTGAAGATATTTATGGTGCCAAATAAAATTCCATTCACGAACTTTAGAGAAAGTTCTCCACACCAACTTCGCCAAAAGGGATTTGTAGAAAATATTCAAGCTTTTAAGGCCCAAACCCCCATACTTTTTAGCCTTGCACACGCTCTCCCAAGGAACTAAAGGAATACACTTATTTTTATCAACTCCCAACCATAGGAAGCGTTTATGTATTCTTTCAATAATTTCAGCGTATTTAGAAGGAATCTTAAATAGGCTCAAGGCATAAACCGGCAAATTCTGTAGAGAGGATTTAAGAAAAAGCACTTTTCCAGCCTGACTAAGGAGGGCACCTTTCCATCCAACCAACTTATGATTAAACCGATCAATCGGAGAAGTCCAAAAAGAATCAGGAGGTTTTGATCCCAAAGGAAGACCCAAGTAAGTAGAGGGAAGAGGTTTAATAGCAGAGCTAAGAATCTCAAAAATCTTCCTTTGCCTTTGCTTCGGAGTGTTAACAAAGAAAATGGAGCTTTTTTCCTTATTGATTTTTTGGCCAGAAGAAACTTCATACAAAGGAAGGCGATTCTTTATGACTTTGGCTTCAACAACAGTAGCACAACCCATGAGAAGAGTGTCGTCAACAAATTGTTGGTGAGAACACACAATATTAGTAGAAGATGGTCTTAGTCCTTTCAAGCTCCCATCACTAACCTTTCTAAGCAACAACCTGCCAAGACTTTCTGCTAAGAGGGTGAAGAGAATAGGTGAAACATGATCTCCCTATCTAACACCTCCGGTGGCTTTGAAAAATATGGAAGGAGATCCATTAACAATAATAGCAATGCTGGTAGTAGAGATCATTTCCTTAATCAATTGAACAAAACTTTCAAAAAATCCAAAAGCTCTTAAAATCTTCAGTAAAATATCCTAGTCCACTCTATCATAAGCCTTAGACATATCCAACTTGAGAAGGAAACCTTGATTCTTAGACACCTCAAGGGAGTGGATATTCTCATGAACAATAATTATGGAGCCCACAATCTGTCTTCCAGGGAAAAAACCATTCTAATGAGGGGAATAATATTATAAATTATTATATTATTACATAATATTATATTATATATAATTGAAAAGTAGAAAATTGTCACTCTATGTTTGGGGGATAGAACAACTAATTTCCTACACGTTTCATTCAAGGAAACCTTAGAGATCTCAATCCAAGGATAGAATGAGGGGAAGATATTTGCAATAAGGCTATCCTAGGGTGTGATTAAAGGTATAAATGGGGTTCACCATCAAGCTAAGGCCTGGAAAGACAAAAGATGTAAAGGATGAAAGTATCATGCAACCTTTGACTAAATGACCTAGGAAATGAAACTGAAATGCAGAATAACAAATTAAGAATGAGAAAAGGTGCACTTGGAAGAAGGTTGAGGTCAAAAAAAAATCCAAAACCCTAAAATCCTAATCTTTAATGCCCAATAGGACTCATACACCAATCTAGGTGATTTAGTCCCAAACTAGGGTTTTTGTGCCAAAACAAGAATCTGTCAAGGACTGATTTGAATCTCTTGAAACCTAAAAATTGGTAGTACTAGGACTCATACACCACAAGTGGTGATTTAGTCCCAGTATTCTCTTTTGATCTCTTTTAGCTTCCTTCCTACCAAATCTCTTAGTTGGAAACCCTGGTTTGCAACCTGTAAGTGAATTTTCATGATCTTGCAATGTAGATGGCAACTTGAAAACTTTTCTCCAATCTTGTAACCTTGTCTTCAAAGGATCTTTAAGCTCCAAGACACCTAGATCTAAAATCACACATGTAAAGAGAGAAAAACTTATTGATCATTAGGAAATAGGGGTTTCCCTTGATCAAACCTTGTTTAGGTAGTTAAACCTTGTGATGAAACAATGAAATGTGAACATGAAACATGAAATATGAAACATGAACAATGATACCTTGAATGATGTCTCTAGATTTAAATTAGCAATCTAACATGAAGTGGCCATGTATAATGTAGAATGTAGATCTTGATCTTGAATTAGATGTAGAAAAATGCTTAATCTTGGATCTTGAATACTAAATCATAAAACTAGCTCAACAACATGCTTGATTCTTGATCACCTTGACATGATAATAGATCTTGAATTTCTGCAACAAATGATGAATAAATTTTCCCTTGAATGCCTTATAAATTCTCTTGTAAACTCTCATGATTCTCTTGTAAACTCTCTTGATGCTCTTGTGAAGTCTTGGAATGTTTGAATCTTGATTGCTTAGGTTGATATCATGAAGGCTTAGGTGAAATAATGATCTGAAACCTTTTTTATATAGGCATTCCATCTAATTTTACCATTTATTAGATCACAAATGCTGTCATTCATGAAATTTGAATTCAAAACCTCGATTTCCCACTCAAAACCCTAAAAAGGGGCCAAATGGGACTCATACGCCACTTATAGCATATAGGTCCCATCTAGGTGGGACTCATACACCCAAGGTGGCGTATGGGTCCCAGTAAGCCTTTTTGGATAGAGGAAATGTTAAGAGAGTTTTAAAATTAAGTATATTTCCTAATTATGTTAGGATCGTGGTTGAAATAAGCCTCAGGATGCATAATAAAGGGTCTTAGGAGGCTGTTAATGATGATATGAAGATCATAAATGAAAGAAGGCACAAAACATAATGTCAAGGTGTAAAAAATACACTTCACAACACTAAATTAAGGCAACATTAGGTCTATTTAGCTTAAAAGGGCCCTAAACCTAATGTGAACGTGTAAAACACATTAAAACACTAGATCAAGGTAATAGTAGGTTCATTTTAATGTCAATCATTCTCAAATTAAGTTTGAAAATGTAAAGGATGAAATTTTTCTACACTACATTAATAATATTATATTATATGGGTATGTGCAAGATCATCATGGAAAAAATAGGCCCTTAAGTGGCAATAAAAAGACAGAAAATCAGAGTTAGACAACTTGATGTAAAAATTTGAATAAGTTATCTATATTATTTCAAAAAAATATAAAAGTAGAATTTGAAGAAAATTGAATTTAGTTTCTAAACTACTAGACCTTTATTTTTAAAAAGAAAATCTATTTGGTTAAAATTTGAAATTTCAATGGAGTAGTATTTAAATTTTTGGGTAAAAATAAGAAGTAGGTGTCTGTCTGACCACCCTGACCACAATAAAATGATAATATTTTTTTTATAATATTTTAGATATAAGTAGAGGGATCATGTCTCAATATGATGCATAATTTTTTATAATTTGTTTCCAAGTAAATAATTAATTATGAATTTTTTATTACAATTTTTCAAAAATATAAAATCTCGTCTGTCTAACCACCTTAACTTGGTAAAAAATTAATGTAATTCAGTTTTATTTTTTTTAATCCTATAGTATGCAAAGCATAGAATGTGACACATGTTTCATATTCAAAAAATGTGATACCGTTTGAAATTTATAGATTTTTTTCAATCAGCCTATCAATCAAGACTTTATTCATAATTCTAATAGAAAATCAATAATAATTATTTATTAAATTGAAAGTAAAGCATAATTTATATTGGTGGAAATCTGAGAATCTCCTCTTAAAAACCTTTTCGTTTCATCAATTTTTGGTAAAAAAAAATTCGTTAGCCACATGGGCCATCATATGGCTGACATATCGCCACTTTTTGGCCCATCATGATCCACATACCCATGTTATATTATATTATATTTTAATATAATACAATATATGATAGTACATATAATACATTATTGAAATATAATATATCATATATAATACAAACAACGCTTGCACATAACATATGGCCCGATTGGGTCCCAAACTTGACTAATTATAAAAAACCAAGATAAACAAAATAAATATCCATTTCAAAATGGATATTTGTTTCGTATAGCATAAAATCAGAAAAGAAAAGCTCGAGAGTTCATTTCCACATACTGCATTTCCTTTATGCGCATAGGTTTTCTATTAGGAGACTCGTATATCCATTTGGGAGTGGTTTGTTTTCTCAAATCAGTCAAATTTAAGAGGTATTTATAGATTTTAATGTTTTTCTTTGATTTTATATTAGTTTTGCATTATAATTTTGTAAATTTTAGTCAAAAATAGGTTTTTTAATATGGTTTTTATTGCATTAAAATGGTTGTTAATTTTGTAAATTTTTATCAATAAAAAAACTTAATAATGGGGCAAGTGCATGGATCTTTGAAACAATTTTGGCTCTTAAGATGTCACTTTTTTTCTGAAATCATCAAAATTTGATTTGCACGAGAAAATGTAGTTATGCTCAAATTTTCAAGATGCGGCAAGAACAAGAGTTGAAGTGCTCCGAGTCTAGTTTCTAAGCTACTAATTATTTTTTAAATTAATGAATATTAAGGGTCTCAAAAAGGGGGGGCCAAAACAGGTCTTGTTTTTATCAAAAAAATAGCATAGCGCCTGAGGGCCCCCCTTTTCGATTAACTTTTTTTTAGAATTTGAAAAATACGAATGGTGAGAAATTATCTGACACCATGTAGTTTATCCTTGTTCTTTCGGATAATTTTTTTAATCAATATATAATATTTTATGAATTTTGAAAGTGGAAACATCTTGAAAAGCTGAAATTTGAGCGTGCTCCCCCCTAATGTTTTTGAAAACTAATCGAAAATTGATTTTTTTATCGTGTAGAATGGAGCCTAGTTTTAAAAAATGTAAATTTTTTCAAGTTTTGATAAGCAAGTAAAAATCTATCCTAAAACTAACACATGTTGGTTTTTGACCAAAACTAAAGGCATTTTCAATAGAAGTTATGGATCAAAACCTTAACTGAATCAAAATGAAAAAGAATTATATATTTAGATAGCTAAGAGAGAGGTTAACAACATCATGTTTTTTATAAAAATTTTCATTGAAAGACCTGCAAATGTGACGGTGAACACAGATGAAAATATGAGGAAATTTGGCAAATCTTGTCGATTCACTCATCCAAACCAGGTCATTTGGGGAGTGCCAAATTTGGTGCTCGCCAAATGACCTGCTTTGAACAAAATCTAGATTTCCCCTCTTTTTGGTTTGATGAATTTGATAATGTTGAGAGTGTGTAGTTTATGATCATAGCTGGATAGTTGAGGTTTTACCTTTCATACACTCTCTTCCTCCTTACCCTAACAGGATAACTCTCTATCCCTTTGAAACTCTCTCTCTCTCTCTCTCTCAAGTCTCACTCCCTCTCATGCTACCTAGACTACTTTCTCTCACTCCAATCCCCTCTCTCAGGTCTTGTTCCCTCCCACCCTACCTAGATAAATCTATCAGTCCAACCCCCATTCTCACACCCCCTGTCTCTCCCCCTTTTTTATTTTTATCTCTCTCACTCCATCTACCTCTCTTGGATAATTATATTTCAATATCTATCTCTCTCTCAAGTCTCTCCCTCCTACCCCCTCTCCCTCTCTTAGGTCTCTTACTCGCTCCCTCTATCTCTCTCTCTCTCTCTCACACACACACACACTCCCTTCTTTCCCACTCCTTCACTCTCTCACTCCATCTATCTCTCTCCCATACTCTCTCTCTCCCTCTCTCAGGTCTCTCATTCCCACCCCCTCTCCCTCACTCTCTCTCAAATATCTCCCTCCTACCCCCCTCTCTCTCCCCCACTTTATCTCTCTCCCTCCCTCTCTCTCTCGAGGTTCTCCCTCCTACCCCCTCTCCCTCTCACTGTCACCCCCTTTATCTCTCTCCCTCTCCCTCCCTCTCCCTCCCTCTCTCACTCCCTCCCTCTCTCTCCCTCTCCTCTCTCAAGTATCTCTCCCACCACCCTCTCGTGTCCCTCTCTCTTCTTCTCAACTCTATCTTCAACCACTTCTCTCTCTCTCTTTATCACTCCCTCTATCTCTCTCCCATCCCTCTCTCTCACTTTGTCTCCCATCCCTTTAACTACCACTCTCGTGCTCTCCTACTCTCTTAGGTCTCTCCCTCCTACCCCTTCTCTCCAACTTTCTCTCTCTCCCACTCCCTCTCTCTCCCTCTCTCTCTTTGTCTCTTTGCGTCTCCCTCTCTCTTAGGTATCTCCCTCCCACCTTCTCTCCCCCTCCCTCTCTCTCCCACCCCCTATCCCTCCCTCTCTCTCGCAAGTCTCTCCCTCCTACCCCCTCTTCCTCTCGTACGTCTCTCTCTCAATCTCTCTCACTGAATCCCTCTATCTCTCTCCCAGTCCCTCTCTCTCTCACTCCCTCTATCTCTCCCTCTCCCTTTGTCTCTCTCACTCTCTCTATCTCTCTCCCATCCCTCTATCTCCCACTCCCTATCTCTCTACCTCCCTCTCCCTCCCCTTCTCTCTCTCTCCCCCTCTCTCAGGTAGGAGGGAGAGACTTGAGAGACTATGAGAGGGAGTGAGAGAGAGATAGAGGGAGTGAGAGAGAGAAAGAGGGTTGAGGGTTTAGGGTTGAGTTTTGAGTGTTTAAGGGTTGAGGGATTAGGTTTGAGGGTAGAGGGTTTAAGATTTTAGGGTTTAAGGGTTGAGGGTTTAGTATTTAGGGTTGAGTTTTTAAGGGTTTAAATGTTGAGGGTATAGGGTTGAGGTATTAGGGTAGAGAGGGAGGAATGGATGGAGGGGGATATGGAGGGAGAAGTAAGATAGAGAGAATGAGAGAAGAGGAGGGAGGGACATAGATAGATGAGGGTTAAGAATCCAATGTTGAGGGTAGAGGGTTGATAATCAAAGGTATAGGGTTGATGGTTTAGGGTAGAGAGAGAGAGGGAGAGGGTTTAGGGTAGAGATTATATGGTAGAGGGTTAAGGGTAGAGGGTAGATGTTTTAAGGGTTAAGGGAAGAGGGGAGAGAAATAGAGGGAGTGAGTGAGAGAGAGACATAAAAAAAAGAGTGGGAGAGGGGGTAGGAGGGAGAGACTTGAGAGAGAGAGGGAGTGAGAGAGAGATAGAGGGTTGAGGGTAGAGGGTAGAGGGTAGAGGGTAGAGGGTAGAGTGGTTTAGGGTCTTTGAGAGTTTAACCCACCAAGGGCTGAGGTTGAGGCAGAGGGCTGATGGCTTCATACACAAGGACTAGGGCAGAGAGCTCTAGTTGGGCTCTGGCTCAAGGCACAGGGACTGATGGATTAGGGTTGAGGGTAGAGGGTACTGGCCCGAGGCAGATGAGATGGCTTCCATGGCCTAGGCTGAGCATTTAAGGGCTTCATGGCCTAGGGTACAGAGTTGATGGATCAGCAGAGAGGAGGAAATGGACAAGGAGACATCATGAGACAGAGACATCACAGAGAGGCTGAGGGTACAGGGCAGAGGCGACGGTCTGGAGGGCTCATGATCAAGGACAAGGGCAGAGGGTTTAGGGAAGTCGATTACCTACATGATTTAAGGGCAGAAGGTTTAATGGTTTTAGGTTTTAAGGGTTAATGGTAGAGTGGCTGAGGGCAGAGAGAGAGAGAGACAAAGAGAGAGAGAGAGAGAGAGAGAGAGAGAGAGAGAGAGAGAGAGAGAGAGAGAGAGAGAGAGAGAGAGAGAGAGGGCAGTGGTTAAGGGTAGAGGGTGAGGGTTGGTTAAGTGTAGAGGGTAGAGGTGAGAGATAGAGGGAGAGTGAGGGAGAGAGACAAACCCTATAGAGAAAGAGGGGGTAGAGGAGATACTTGAGAGAGAGGAGAGGGAGTGAGAGAGAGATAGGGAAGAGAGGGAGCAAGGGAGAGGTTGAGGGTTGAGGGTTGAGGGTGTAGGGGTTGAGAGAGAGAGAGAGAGAGGGTTGAGGGTAGAGGGTTGAGGGTAGAGGGTTAACAGTAGAGGGTAGACAGTTTAAGGGTTTAGGGTTTAAGGGCTTAGGGTTTAATGGTTAAGGGTAGAGGGTTTTAGGGTTTAAGGGTTGAGGGTTGAGGGTTGAGGGTTGAGGGTTGAGGGTTGAGGGTTGAGGGTTGAGGGTAGAGGGTAGAGAGAGAGACCTTAGATATGGAGAGGGGATAGGAGGGAGAGACTTGAGAGAGATATATGGATAGATGTTAGAGGGTTAAGGATAGATGGGAGAGAGATAGAGGGAGTGAGTGAGGGAGAGAGATAGACCTAAGAGAGAGAGAGGGGGTATGAGGGAGAGAGAGAGGGAGAGAGAGGGTTAAGGGTAGAGGGTAGAGGGTAGATGGTTTAAGGGTTTAATGGTTAAGGGTAGAGGGTAGAGGGTTTAAGGGTTTAGAAGTTAGGGTTTAATGGTTAAGGGAAGAGTTTAGAGGGTTTAGGGTTTATGGTTTAATGGTTGAGGGTAAAGGGTAGAGGGTATATGGTTTAGGGTTTAAGGGTTGAGAGATTAAGGGTTGAGGGTTGAGGGATTAGGGTAGAGATTTTAGTTGGGTTTAAAAGGGTTTAAGGGTTGAGGGTAGAGGGTATTTTGTTGAGGGTAGAGGGTAGAGGATTTAAGGGTTGAGGGTAGATGATTTAGGGTTTAGGGTCGAGGGTTTAAGGGTTGAGGGTATAGGGTTGAGGGATTAGGGTAGAGAGTTTCGATGGGTTTAAGGGTTGACGGTTGAGGGTAGAGGGTTGAGGGTAGGGTTGAGGGATAGAGAGAGAGAGAGAGAAGAGAGATATAGCGAGGGGGTAGGAGGGAGATACTTGAGAGAGAGAGAGGGTAGAGGGTTAAGGGTAGAGGATTAAGGGTAGAAGGGAGAGAGATAAAGGGAGTGAGGGAGGGAGAGAGAAATACCTAAGAGAGAGAGAGGGGGGGTAGGAGGGAGAGACTTGAGAGAGAGTGAGAGGGATTGAGAGAAAGAGAGAGGGAGAGAGAGAGAGAGGGTTGAGGGTAGAGGGTGTGGGGTTGAGAGAGAGAGAGGGTTGAGGGTTTAGGGTGTAGAGTTGAGAGAGAGGTTTTAGGGTTTAGGGTTGAGGGTGGAGGGTTAAGGGTAGAGGGTAGATGGTTTAAGGGTTAAGGGTTTAAGGGTAGAGGGTTTAGGGTTTATGGTTTAGGGTTTATGGGTAGAGGGTTTGAGGGTGTAGGGTTTAAGGGTTAAGGGTTGAGGGTTGAGGGTTGAGGGTTGAGGGTTGAGGGTTGAGGGTTGAGGGTTGAGGATTTAAGGGTTAAAGGTAGAAGGTTTCCGGTTTAAGGGTAGAGGGTGTAGGGTTGAGAGAGAGAGAGAGGTTTGAGGTTTTAGGGTTGAGGGTAGAGGGTTAAGGGTAGAGGGTAGACAGTTTAAGGGTTTAGGGTTTAAGGGTTAAGGGTAGGGGGTAGAGGTTTTAAGGGTTTAGGATTTAGGGTTTAAGGTTTAAGAGTAGAGGTTTGAGGGTTTAGGGTTTAGGGTTTATGGTTTAAGGGTTGATGGTAGAGGGTAGAGGGTTGAGGGTTGAAGGTAGAGGGTAAAGGGTTTAGGGTTTAAGGGTTGGTGGATTAAGGGTTGAGGGTTGAGGGATTAGGGTAGAGAGTTTAGTTGGGTTTAAAAGGGTTTAAGGTTTGAGGGTAGAGGGTATTGGGCTAAGGGTAGAGGGTAGAGGGTTTAAGGATTGAGGGTTGATGGTTTAGGGTTTAGGGTTGAGGGTTGAAATGTTTAAGGGTTGAGGGATTAGGGTAGAGATTTTAGTTGGGTTTAAGGGTTTAAGGGTTGAGGGATTAGGGTTCAGTGTAGAGCGTATTGGGTTGAGGGTAGAGGGTAGAGGGTTTAAGGGTTTGCTTTTAAGGGTTTAGGGTTTAGGGTTTAGATCTCCCATCCCTCTATCTCCCACTCCCTCTCTCACGTCTTCCCCCCTACCCTAACTGGATAACTCTCTCCCTCTCAAGTCTCTCTCTCTCTCTCTCAGGTCTCACTCCCTCCCACACTAGCTATACTAATTCCCCTCTCTCACATGCCCTCTTTGTCAAGTCTCACGTATCTCCCACCCTACCTATAAAAATATATTTCACTCCAAGCCAATCTCTCACAGTCTCTCTCTCACCCCCTTTGATATTTTTGCATCTCTTAGGTCTCATCCCTCCCAATCCCTCTCTTGTTGTTGGGTATTCCCCCCCACCCTAACTAGATAACTCTTTATCCCTCTCAAGTCTCTCTCTCTTAGGTTAGACTCCCTACCATGCTACCTAGACTAATCTCTCTCACTACTATCCCCTCTCTCTATCCCAAGTCTCATTCCCTGCCTATCTATATTTGGAAAACATTTCAAAGCACCACATTCAATGCTCGCCAAATTTGGCATTGTTTAGATTTGGTGAGCACCAAATGTGTTTTTACCTTAAAATGGTAAAATAGGGGTTGACCCTATGATTTAGTCCCACATGCTTCTACATTTGTCTATTTCAATGCTTTATCTGACCCAAAAATGCCTTTCTTATGCAGTTGACTCCCTATTATACCAATCTATGTTTGATCCATCACCTTTTTACCACCAATTTGCATGCTAGACACTGTAGAAGAAGACATTTTGAAGTTTCTACATCATTTTACATTATCTTAGGTAATATATTCATTTTGGTAATATTGAGATATTTGTATTTAGTATATTTGTTTGTTTTTGAGAATTTAAACTAAATTCCTTTCATGATTTTATTAACCATAACAATTGGACATAGAATTCAACATTGAATTAGATGGGAGTTGCATTAAAAAGTTTAATTTTTTTGAGTTTGAAGAAAAACAATGAAAAGCATGACACAATTTAGATGAATTCATGTTTAGACTTATATAAACGACATCAACTTAACACAAATTTTCTTATGAATTCTATTTACATTTCTTATAATAGTCCATTTACAACATAGCTAGTGGAATTCAGTCTATTTCATTTTAGGTAGATGTTTATATTGAGTTTTTTGTTTTGTTTTGATAATTTATAGACCATTCATTTGATGATTTTATTAATCTTCATTGTTAGACATAGAATTCAACATTAAATTAGATGGATCTTGCATGTAAAAGTTTAATTTTTAGGAGCTTGAAGATAAAAAATGGAAAACATGGCGTAATAGATTAAAATTCATTATGAGTGATGGTTGTGAGAAAACTTTTATTTTCAACTAATTTGGAAAACCTAAGAGCTTTCATCAATGTTAATGCAATTTTCCATTAATTTTTTTGTGCCATAAAAAATTCACCTTCATCATGTGCTTAGATAAATTCAAGTGACTTGACATAGTTGTTAATTCAAGTTTACATTCATTCATACCATTTACCTTTCTAAGAAATAAAAAAGAGAAAATTTTGTGCAATTGAAAATGCATTTTTATCTTTCTAAGTTACCTTATTGCCAAAGAAATAGTGAATAATTCCAAGATATAGCATCACAAACCCTTCTCTGAATTCATGTTCTTCATGGATTCGTTGACAGTCACAATGTGGTTCTAATAGCAATAAGCACAAAATTCTCTAGTTTCCTTAGGTGGAAGCAACTTATACCCTGGGTTTGACACTTCTTTCCTCCTAAGCACTTGTCCACACTCCAAATACTCCCCTTAAACCCTTCTTCGCATTGATCAACACTTACATGAAGCAATTTTGTACAAATCCCTCAAAGTACTAGGTTTTACATAGTATAGTTGCAAAAAGAAATAAATTGTCCTCAATAGCTCACTCAAAATGATGATTTAGAAACCCTCCTTTTTGTCAGCACATGCATATAGGCCTACATAAAATTAATACCAAGTTTTATATATTTTCACCACACGCATCAAAATTTATGGGTTTTTTGAAGCTCGCTATAAACCCTAGGTTGGGGACAACAATGTTTCATAAGATATACATTGTTTGATAAGTTACATTAGCTATGTAATGTAAATTAGTGCTTTGAGTTTTAAAGATTTTCAATGCAATTCAATCAGCGATATGAATATGTTTCATAAAATACTTGGTGTGTTTCATAAAATGCAATGTAATCAGTGGTAAGGATATGTTTAAAAAAGTGTATTACTTAATTTTCTTGTGGTATGGAGGTAGACATATATGAAAAATGTCATAGCATAGACATGTTTGATAAGATGCATTGGTAGACATGTTCAAAAAATGTGGTAGCATAGAATAAGGCAGTGAGATATTTGAAAGAATGCATCAAAGAAATGTGGTCTCATGCTGATGTCCATCACCATGAGACCATGTTTCTTGGAGGCATATTTCCAAATAGCTCACTCCTTTCTTTCATAAAATGCTTTGGTGTGTTTCAGAAAATGCAAAGTAATTAGTGATATCAATATGTTTCATAAAATGAATTACTTACTTTTGTTCTATGTGTGTTTGTGAACATGTAGCATTCAAGGTCATGCTGAGGAAATGACCAAAGACTCTAAAACTAGAAGAATGTGAAGTTAAAAAATGAAAGGAGAAGAGAATAAAAAATGTAAGCTCGTGAAGCAGATGAATTGCATCCCATACAATAATAAATTCCCGTGCAATCTAAGAGAGATGTCCAATTGGAAACACAAAGGGAACGAATGAACAAAATTCATGGAAGAACACAAATGGATCCTAAAGTTGGGGGCACATAATCAACCATAGGTGAATTTTAATGCACACCATCTACAATATATCATGCTCAAAGTACAACAACAATCACATCTCTAGTTGAAGACACACCAACAACAACATGTGGTTTTCCAAGTACATCAAAAAACACATCTCCAGTTGAAGACACACCATCAACAACATTAGGTTTTGAAAGTACATTAGCAAACACATCTCTATGTGAAGGCACTCCACATACGAAATCTCAAGTTGGAGGTACACCATCGTTTACATGTTAGTCTCAAGGAATTTCATCAATTGCACCTCTGCTTGAAGGTACACAATATATTATCTATTGAATTTGATCATGTATCAGACCTACTAGAACCAGGTAATATATCTTAATTTGTTGTCTTATTTTGATGTTCATTAAACACATCTAACAAGATGAAAATATCAATGTAGGGCATGTCTATGCGGTGATTATAGATGAACACAATGAAGAGGGTACACATTATTACCTATGCCATTGTATCGAGGCCAAAAATAAATTGGAGGCCCTAGTTATAGATGGAGAAAACATAGAATATCCTACAGGTTTGGTGGTTGTTACTAGAACATGGATTAGAAGGTACCCAATTAAGAATTTTGTATTTTGGTTGTTTAAGGACTTCAAAATGCATCAGAAGATTCTTCACTACACGAACCTTGTCATTGCATCCAACGTTCATTTGATCAAATATAAGGGTAGACTTGTGAACAAGAACTTGTGGAAAGTGCGTGAGTGTGACCACGAGGCAATACTTGACACAATAAAGAGTAGAGAAAACCTGGATGGTTCCCTGGATTGATTTGTAAGTATGCACATTGAATTTGTAAAGTCATGTTATTGAGGACTATCATTGATGCATTTGTGACTTTCTTTTAACCCACTTATTATTATATGTTTTCTCTAGTGAAGAGATATGCAAGACTAGTGAAGGAGAAAACATGGAAAGGCTCTATTAAATATTATCAACTTAAGAAAATAACAACATTGGTTGTTGGTACAAATGTTCAGTGGTATGAGAAACATCGGTTACTGGTGCTTTTTTGGGTTTTCAATCTTCTCTTTCTCTTCCATTTCTTAGATCTATTGGATTCTTATAAGCTACATGTTTTATTTTAATTATGCTTATATGTATTTGAAACTTATATGTAGGATCATCAAGAGATGAGAAAGTAGTGATATATGAGCCACATCACCATTGTTGGACCTTCAATTGATCTAATTATAGAATGCATGAAGGTGATAATAGATCTGGTCAGAAGGTGTATGTCTAACATTATTTAGTTATTGGTCTTTTAATGATTTTTATGTGAGTCCATGTCTAAAATTGTTAGGCTTTTGCATTTTTTTTTGTGAACCAAATTCCAGTGAGATTACACAACCACAAAGAGGCTACTACCCATGTGTTTTGAATGGAACAGGGGATGTACACGTTTTGAAGCATTTTTTAATGTAAATAACTAGGCCACCTGAGGTGGATTGGAGAAACCAAACTCGGCAAAAACTCGTTTTGTTTCTTCATGTACAATATATTTCATGATTTGGGCTACAAATGGGAGGATTATTTCCCTGCATGTATTGCTACAAGTATTGAGAAATGGGAAGATTTTCAAGATTTTGTTCCATCACTATTGTAATATTTGTTAATGTATTTTGTGAAATACAAAAATTATGAGAAATTAATACATGCAAATGTGTATATTCTTTAATATATGTCTCAATTAAATGTGTATATTACATTTAAAGATAGTTTGAATGGTTTATGGTTTACATTTAAATTTTTCTTGAAGGAAAAGCATGTGGATTTATGAAAAAATTTGAAACAATGCCTTCTATTGTACAAAGGCATATTTTCTTGCTCTTCTATAAACCCTAGAACTCCTTCCATCATCATTATTTTACATTAAAACTTGATCAACCCTTCCTCATTTAGTATGCTTCAACTTGAGGCTAAAGTTTGCATCAAAAGGTTGTGAACTCACCTTTCCAATTAATATGTCCCCACTATATATAAGTTTAAATCAATAAAAGAGAATCCATCATTATCAAGCTTATCTACCCTCAGGTTTTTTGTGTTTGGCTTTCCAAAATCTACACTAATATTGGATGAGTTTTAGAGTCACTGTCATCATAATTTGTCTCTTTACATAATCTCAGTCACCCTTCAAGGGATTCCCTGAAAATCCATGCACAAGAAATCTTAGTACACCTTGCCACCATTGATAACCTATCCTAGTGGGCATCCAAGGAAGTAAAAAAATACCAACAAGGGTAGAGAAAAATTAATAGTGGGGGAAACAATATTTAAATACCCTCCAACACCTTTGAAAAATCCCAAACATTCTTCAACCAAACAATCTCTCCAAACAGTCACTTGGCATTTGGTGCTCTTGTCAACTTTGGCAACATAGTCGCATGGCCAATAGCACAAACAAATGATGGAATAACATGAGCACATACCTTGGGTTGTCTCGGGTTATTAAAAACATATCATGATGATTCTCAATCCTTTTTGGACTCAAACTTCCATGATATAGTGTTCCAAGGCATAAATCTACATTATGGTTTATTGACACAATGCATAAATGATGCACTATTAATGATCCAAACTCAAAAATCAAAGATGAAACTTAATCCCTTTTCACTCGTGCATGTGAGTATCATGAAAATAGGCCCCATGAAAAAATTAAAATGCATTTTCAATGCTTTTGTCATAAAATAAAAGACCTTTGACTTAAATACTTTATGGTTTTTCTCTAAGTATTGCATTTTCCTTTGTGTATAATTTGATGATCCTTTGCATGATTTATGGTGGTTCTCTATTTATTGTCATTTACCTCACATTATGGTCTTGACCTCCATGCATATTGACATTTACACCCTGTTGTCCCTTTGAATTTTCTAATGGCATGACTGTCCATTCTTTGTAGAGTGTTCCCTCTTTCTTATTAGCATTATCTTATAACTAACGCAACCTTTTATTGCTCTCCACGGAAATGTGTTTTTTAAAGTGAAGTTCAAACAAAAAACTTAAGTGATGGAAAAGTGGAAGATTTACTAAAAGTGTGTGTTTTTGCAATTAGAGTCAAAAGGTCAATGGAAAGGACTTCTAAGTGAGTGTTTCCAAGACACTTCGTTTGAAGTAAGGATATTTCCAAATTTTCCAAGGATTTACATGTGTGGTAATAAATATTTTTTTAGTAACTTTTAGCTTGTTTAGGCGAGGCACTAGTTTTTGCTTCTGGCCACGTTCAACCGACAAAATCCCTTAAGAATCCAAAGTGAAAAATGGTTTCAAATATTTGATGGTTTGTTACTCAGATACCACGATGCTTAGAAACTTCTCATCTGAGCTTATGGGATTGTATTGGGCCCCTCTACAATAAAATCTCTTAGTTTTTGCTATCTCAAAGGTATTTTCCCATGGTGGCTACTTTTCACTTGGGAAAAAAATTGTCAAATGCAAGTAGTGTAAAGTTGCAAAGTGGTGCAAATTTTATTCTGCAACTCATGTGACCAAAAAAAATATTCCAATGCATTCAATTTGGTACTTTTATGCTAGGCATGGTCCTCTTTCATACCCAAACATGTCGAATCACTCTGAGCTATGTTCAACTAATTGAATCCCTTAAGAGTCCAAAGTGCAAAATAAATGCAATCTTCGATGGACTCTTACTCAGACATCGTGATGCTTAGAAACTTATTTTCTAAGGATTTAGGATCATTTTGGGCCCCTCTATAATAACTTCTCTCAGGTTTTGCTAACTCGAAGTTGTTTTCCCATGGTGGTGACTTTTCACTTGGGGAAAAAGTTGTCAAATGCAAGTAGTGTAAAGTTGCAAAGTGTTGCAAATTTCGTTTTGCAACTCGTGTGACCAAAAAAAATATTCCAACACATCTAAGTGGGTACATTTATGCTAGGCATGGTCATCTTTCTCACTCAAACACACCAAATCGCTATGAGCTTTGTTCAACTAGAAAAATCCCTTAAGAGTGAAAAATCCCTTAAGAGTTCAAAGTGCAAATGACTGCAATTTTTGGTGGGCTATTACTTAGACACCATGATTCTTAGAAACTTCTCGAATGAGGTTATGGGATTGTGGTGGGCCCCTCTAAAATAACCTCTCAATTTTTTCTGATTTAGAGATATTTTATTAGGGTGGTGGGTGATCCCACAATACTGGTTTACAATTTTTGGTCAAACTAGACACTGAATTGATTTTTTCTAACTAAATCGTCACTTTCAGACACCTATAACAGCTAAACTGTGAGGAATTTAAACATGATGCAAACTAGTGATTTGTGAAGAAAAATTTGTGGATTATAAATTATTTTTTTCAAAAAATTTGGAATCAGATTGCACGTCTTTTCCATCTCCTTCAAAAACTAGTTTTTTTAGTAAACAACATTTTTAAGGAGTGATGCTCATTGTATAACACATGCCTTTTTTTCCATGAAGGATAAATTTTTTTTTTTTTCCAAATTTGGATTTGTAACTATGATATCTAGTGATAAGAATTGGTTTCATAGTGTTGAATTGAATATTTTTTCCTTAATCAAGTTTCGAAATCCAAACCAATTATAATTCAAACATAGACAGACCGTATAACACAACTTTTTTCGTATGTATCGGAATTCATTTTTTTCATTTTTGTTGCATCATGGACTCCAATAACCGGTGCACTCATATTTTTCAATTTTTTTGATAATCTTATATTTTTCCACATGTACAAAACATAGAGCTTGATTTTCGATGAAAGGCTTACATTCACAAGAAATAAAAAATATATATAATAATTAAATCAAATTTATTTAAACTTATACTTTTTGGGAAGCTTATTATAAGGACTACATACTTACAAAAAATAAATTTTAAATGAACTCATTTGATCCACCAAAAGGTAAATCAAAAGTGATTTTTTATCAACATTTTGATAGGTGTAAAGGAGACTCCGTTATAGGTATGGTTTAAAACTAGCGTGGTTCTATCCAAGGGGGTTTGATCTAAGGTGGTTTATTCAATTGGAATCCTTCAAATTTAAATTTTTAAGGCTTAAATCATTATATTTTATAAAAATATGTGATTTCATCAAAAATCAAAATCTCCTAGAAATCTTAAACCACCATTGTGGGATCACCTTGGCGACTTTTCACTTCGGAAAAAAATTGTCAAATGCAAGTAGTGTAAAGTTGCAAAGTGGTGCAAATTTCATTCTATAACTTGTGTGACCAAAAAAACTATTCCAATACATTCAGTTGCATACTTTTACACTAGGCATGGTCCTCTTTCGCACTCAAACACACTGAATTGCTCTGAGCTATGTTCAACTGGCAGAATCCCTTATGAGTCCAAAGTACAAAATGGTTGCAATCTTAGATGGTATATTACTCAAATAGTGTGATGCTTAGAAAATTATCATCTAAGATTATAGGATCATGTTGTACCTCTCTACAACAACCTCTCTTGGTTTTCACTATCTCAAAGGCATTTTCTTATGGTGGCGACTTTTCACTTGGGGAAAAAGTTGTCAAATGCAAGTAGTGTAAAGTTGCAAAGTGGTGCAACTTTGTTTTGCAACTTATCTGACCAAATGAACTATTCCAACACATCTGATTTGGTACATTTACATTATGAATGGTCCTCTTTTGCACCCAAACACACCAAATCACTCTTAGCTACATTCAACTAGTAGAATCCCTTATGAGTCCAAAGTGCAAAATGGTTGCAATCTTCGATAGGTTGTTACTCGGATATCATGACACTTATAAACTTCTCATTTAAGTCTATGTGATCATTTTGAACCCCTCTATAATAACCTATCTTATTTTTTCTATCTCAGAGGTGTTTTCCCGTGGTGACAACTTTTCACTTGGGGAAAAAGTTGTCAAATGCAAGTAGTGCAAAGTTGCAAAGTGGTGCAACTTTTGTTCTGCAACTCACATGACCAAAAAAACTATTCCAATGCATCCATTTGGGTAAATTTATGCTAGAAATGGTCCACTTTTACACCCCAACACGTCAAATTGCTTCAAGCTACGTTCAACCGATAGAATCCCTTATGAGTCCAAAGTGCAAAATGGTTGCAATCTTTGACAGGATGTTAATCAAATACCATGATGCTTAGATACTTCTCATATAAGCCTATGGAATCATGTTGGGCCCCTCTATAATAACCTCTCTCATTTTTTTTCTTACTCAAAGGAAACTTTCCTGTGGTGGCGACTTTTCACTTGGGGAAAAAGTTGTCAAATACAAGTAATGTAAAGTAGCAAAGTGGTGCAACTTTCATTCTGCAACTTGTGTGACCAAATGAACTATTCCAATGCATCCGGGTGGGTAATTTTACACTAGGAATGGTCCTCTTTCACACCCAAACATGTTGAATTGCTCTGAGCTACGTTCAACCAGCAAAATTCCTCATGAGTCCAAACTTCTTATCTGAGCCTATGCAATTTTCTTGGGCCCCTCTATAATAACCTCTCTCATTTTTTTCTAATTCGGAGGTGTTTTCTTGTGGTGGCGACTTTTCACTTGGGGAAAAAGTTGTCAAATGCAAGTACTGTAAAGTTACAAAGTGGTGCAACTTTTATTCTACAACTTGCGTGACCAAATGAACTATTCCAATGCATCCACGTGGGTACATTTGCACTAGAAATGATCCTTTTTTAAACCCGAACATGTCAAATCACTCCAAGCTATGTTCAACTAATAGAATCCTTTAAGAGTCCAAAGTACAAAATGGCTACAATCTTCAACGGGATTTTACTCAAATACTGTGATTCTTAGAAACTTCTCGGCTAAGCTTATGGGATCAAATTGGCCCCCTCTACATTAACCTCTCTCAAATTTTTATATCTCAAAGGCATTTTCCCGTGGTGGCGATTTTTCACTTGGGGAAAAGTTGTCAAATGCAAGTAGTGTAAAGTTACAAAGTGGTGCAAATTTTGTTCTGCAACTTGTGTGACCAAACGAATTTTTCCAATGCATCTGGATGGCTAATTTTATGCTAGGCATGGTCCTCTTTTGCATCCAAACATGTTGAATCACTTTGACCTACGTTTAATGAGTAGAATCCCTTGAGAGTCCAAAGTGTAAAATGGTTGCGATCTTCGCTGGGCTATTACTCAAACACTATGATGCTTAGAAAATTCTCGTCTATACTTTTGGGATTGCGTTGGGTCCCTCCACAATAAACTCTCTCAGATTTTACTATCTCAGAGGCATTTTACTATGGTGGCGATGTTTCACTTTGTTAAAAAATTATCAAATGTAATCAGTGTAAAGTTACAAAATGGTGCAATTTTCATTCTATAACTTGTGTGACCAAATGAACGTGTTCAGGTGGGTATGTTTACACTAGGGATGGTCCTCTTTTATACCCAAACACATTGAATTATTCTGAGATACATTCAACCGATCGAATCCCTTAAGAGTTCAAACTACAATTGTCATTGAATGGTGCACCCTTGCTGAGATGCAAAACTCAACCTACTAGTGAAACATTGGATCCAGATATTCAATATCCATGACATATGGTTTTTCATGTTTTAGAGTTATAAAACATGATGCGTTGGTAGTTATAGGACCATGTTTCCCAATAATTTTTCATGTTATTTCATGCATAGAAAATGGAAGGAGGTTGTTTAACTTATTTAAATGATGAATATGGGAGAAATGTGATAACTGCACATGGGTGATGCATCTGGAAATCAATTTTATATTGTTGTCAATATAACAAAAGAGAAATTAAGATTAGAGTTGGAATGACATATAACAAAATATAGTCACTTACCACATACAAATAGTCATCATGCACATTTACAACATTACCATGTCCATGACCTACAGTGACAACCACCTATAGAAACCATCAAGATAGAAATTAAACTACGTACAATCATCATGAGAGTTTTCAAATAATAGACCATAAAAGAGAAAATATAATGTCAAATCGACTAATCTGTTGTATACCTCTCTCAAAGGATCAAAATTGTCTATTTCTATAACAACTCCATGGTCCATTGTGTCACCAACATTGCTAGGGTTGTCTGATGTCAACAACTGAAAATGAAACAACATATCTAATAGTCATATAAAGAATTTTAGGTAGTCCCTTTATAAATGGCATATATGAGCAAAAAATGAAAATGAAAAGACCAAAAATATGACTGTAATAAATGAGCAAGAATTAAAAATTTAAAAGTGCAGCAACTTCATAGATAAAAATGCAAAAAATGCATGCATCATGAGGGCAACAAATTTTGAAGGAATCTATTCAAGAATGGTGATACTGATAAAAAAATCCAATACAAGGTAAAGGTCAACAACAGTTGAAATAAATTGAAACATAATCTTAAGAAAACTTTGGGAAGACATGACAATCTATGCAACACTACACTCCCTATTGGTGGTAGTGACCTTGCATGAAAGAGTAAATGGTTGGCCTTAGTTGAGACTATAGTATAGTGCTTATAGATCACATAATGGTGAAAGTACTAAGTCCATTGGGATAGTCCAAACTCTTGCAAATGCTCAAGTTAAGTGCTCATTGAGATTCAAATTGCATATGATACTAAAGTAATGTTAATGAGGGCATGTTTTCAACATAGTGATAATGCCAAAATGAACTTCACATGAATGAAGTGAGAATTACTATGTTACTAGCAGCTTTCAAGGGGATAATGGAACATACGATGAATTAGGACATGTCTAGGGTTTTACTATAGCACATGAAGTTGGTTGTTGAGGTGTGTAGCAAAAATGGAGAAGAAAACTTTGGCTAATAGTGAGTGGAAGGAAATATTTCTTGTAACAGTACATATGTATAGGATAAAATTTTGATGAAAGTTCTATAGAATAGAAGGGATAAAGGGACAAGACGAATAGGGGATGATCAAACATATGGTGAAATAATAAAGGGTACAATGGGATTGGAGTCAAATGTGATAATGGAACATAGAATGGACTAGTAGAGATTAGTGGGATGGTCCAAGAGTGGATCATAGAATGTAGGGTGAACTATTACATGTTAATGAGATGGGATTAGTAGGGAATAAAGGAACATAGGGTGAATCATGGGAAGATAATGAGACAAGACCAAGAGGGGATAATGGAACATATGGTGAAATAAGTGAGGGTAATGGGATGGGAATAGAAGGGGTTATTGAAACATAGTATGGACTAGAATAGATTAATGGGATGGGATAGGATGGAATAAAAAGATATAGCATGAACTATTAGAGGTGAATGGGATGGTATTAGGAGGGAATAAACGAACATAGGTTGAATTAGGGGAAGATAATGGGACAATACCAAGAGGGGATAATGGGACATATAGTGAAATAAGAGAGGGTAATGGGATGGGAATAGAAGGGGTTAATGGAACATAAGATGGACTAGTATAGATTGATGGGATGGGCTAGGATGGGATAACGAAGTATAGGGTGAAAAATTAGAGGTTAATGGGATGCGATTAGTAGGGAATAATGGAACATAGGGTGAATTAGGAGGTGTTTAGGGTTTGACTATAGTACATGAAGTGGAACTTGACCTATGTGTAGTAATAATAGACAAGAGTTCTAGGATGAAACATGGATAAATATGGTATAACATAGAATGGGTAAAGCAACATAGGGTGGAACATAGGGGATGATGGAACATAGGGTAGAATAATAAAGGGTATAATAAGATGGGAGTAGAAGGGCATAATGAAATATAGGATGCCCTAGTAGATATTAGTGGGATGGGCTAGGAGAGGATCATAAAAAATAGGGTGAACTATTAAATGTTAATGAGATGGGATTAGGAAGGAATAAAGGAACAAAAAGTGAATTAGGAGAAGATAATGTGACATGATCAAGAGGGGATGATGGAACATAGAATGGACTAGTAGAGATTAATTGGATGAGATAGGATGGGATAATTAAACATTTTTAAGGTGAACTATACTAGAGGTTAATAGGAAGTAATTAGGAGGGAATATTAGACCATAAAGTGAATTAGGTGGCATTTAAGGTTTGGATATAGTACATGAAGTGGGAACTTGAGGTGTGTATTAATAATGTATAAGATATTTGGTCAGGAAGGAATAGAAGGAAATGTTTCTTGTAATGATATGTGTATAAGATGAAATATGGAGGAAGGTGGTATAATATATAAGGTGTTAAAGATTGGGGTATGTGATATAAAATGGTTAAATAATGCATGATGAAAGGAATGAAAGAATGAGATGGATGTTGAATGGTAAATATAATTAGGATTCATAAGACCAACAAATTTTTGTGTTTCTCATCAATTTTTTAGATTTCTATACACAAAATTACAAAAAACTAGCTAACATTGTTTTACAACACCATTAATGAATAAAGGTTACTGAGTGAAAATTGTTTGAGGACATGAATTGCAAGGTGTCGAGCTCAAAGGTCCACCAGGAAAATATTTGGCATCCAAAGCATGTTATGAGATAAATATTCAACTTTTCAAATGCAATAATAATATCTTTAATACTAGTTGCATACCTATGGACTCAACGTCGAGAATGAATAAAGGTCTGTAGGAATGAAGCACGTCTCATGAACACTCCAACCCTGAAATTTCATCATATTGATTCTATTAATTTAGTTATTATTAAATTTTAAAATAGAATTTAATAAAAAAAAAAAAATGAACTTGCTGAATTTTACCTGAGTCAATTTTGTGTGTATTATTCAACAATTCATTTGTCATAGCCATCGCCTCTACAACTGATGTAGGTTGTGTAGTTGCATCCCAAGAAATCTAATAATCGTACATGTAAACAACACTGCAAGCACCATTATGGTGGGGTGGAGCTTGGGGCCTACATGTCTCCTCCACATCAAGGTCTACTAGAGGCCTCACACACTATACAATGGTCTGGATGAGCAAGCTAATCGACTCCAGTGTGTCCACCTCTAAATTGTCCTTAACAATGGAAGGAAAGACAACATGCTCCACCATGGGTTTCACCAAGGGTCTCTCTGCCATCTTTGGATTACGCCGTGCACAAGGTCTATCATTTGTGGAGCCCCCACCTCTACCTTGAAAGTCTAAGATGTCAAAATAATTCAACATCTTATTAAGGACAAACTCACAATAGAGTTTCCTCAAAAAATACTATGGTACCTCACGGTTATTGAATGGAGATTGGTCAAATACCATCCACCATCACTCCTAAAATTTAATTTTAATTAATTCATGGTGGCACTAATGGATGGGGAACCTCCTGCATGCATGAGATAGAGGTTTGTTGGTTCTCGAGTCTATAAATAGGGCACACAAGTCGGCTTTGCTAATTTTTTGTTTTTTCACATCTACATATGACAAACCACTAGCATAAAATTGTCTCAACTCATGCCTCTTATTTGACCAGAAAATTATTTTCTCACTCATTTCTCCTACATGAGATACAATTGACTTCAACGATTCGGCAATCCCTCTCTTTTTATCATACTCGGTTAATCTTCAAATTAATTGTTCAATGTCTCTTTTATTGTTTTCAATTTCATTTAGGATATTTTCTTCTGTTCCTTGAGGATGCCTATGAACTGATGGAGGGGTTTCATGTTGTTCTTGTATAGGAGGATCTTTGTGAAGGGGTGATTGTGAATTCTCAATGTTTGGAGGTGGAGATTCATTTCCTGAAGATTAGATAAAAAAACTATTTTAAAAAACTCTTTCAATCTACATTCTAAATCAAATTTGAAATAAAAACAATAAAAATGTTTACCTCTTCACAATATTTGACCTCTTTGATGTATTGATTGCATCCTCATGAAGAATTCCAAGCTAAGAGTGCAAAAATTGGAAGAGATTTGATGAGCGCGAGTTGCAGAGCTGAAAGCCTCCAAGCCAAGTCGTGGGTCAAAAAAAAAAGGTTAAGAATTCATTTTTTTATTTTAATAGAATTTTTCTATTTGGTGCACGCCAAATTTGGCATGTGCCAAATGCTCTTTTTTGGTGTTTTTTTACCATTTTTTTCAATTTGGCATCAAAATTGTGTCACAGATCCATGCACTTACCCAATGGTTGATCCCAACCCCGATCAAGATGAAAGCCCTAACCTTGCTCAAGATGAAAACCCTGAAAATCTTTATTTTCTGCCACCGATGTTTCCAAACCAAACCATGCTCACAATACATGATTCTATTCATAGAAATTTAAATCAATTGAGAAATGTATGTCGAATTTATGAGACACTCCCTAAGCTATTAGATATGATTTTTTTTTAGAAATAATCATTTCAAATGTTGAAACTCTGGAAAAAAAGCACAATAGATTTCCACAGTGGAAAGAGTCCCAAATGAAACATTATGCCAATGGGTTATTATATGATGAAGTGAGGGCACTTGATATTGACAAAGCCCAAATAGCCCAATTATTCTTCAATCCAAAAATAGGACAACTTGTAGACAGGGATAACTTTAAGAAACCCCCCCTCAGTGAAGGTGTAAAATTCTGGCGAATCTTTCCTTTTATTTAAAAAAAATAGTAATTTTCCTTGGAAAATCTATGCACATTATCAAAAACAATTGTAAAATCCTAACGAATCTTAATGAATAATTGGTAAAAAAAAATCACAATGGCGAATCTTAGTGAATAATCACTAAAACGATTAATTATAATGGTAAATATCTCCTTTAAAAATTTGCATAGTTGGTGGGTGCAGTTCCCCCATTATTTTAATTTCTTTTTAATATTGAAGTAGGGGCCTAGGGGTGGCAACCACCAATGGGGTCAAGGGGCAGCACCCCTTGTAGGGGTCAAGGGGGCAGAGCCCCCTTGTGGGGGTTGAGGGGGAAATTTCAAAAGTAAGAATAAATGAAAATTGAAAATTTTACTATTGATTAGGTTTTAAATCAGATGGTTGCAAGTTCATTATGTGAGTGAATATCGAGATGAGTGAACATCATCAGTGGGAAACTTAGGGATGTCCTTCCAATACAATGATGATGGTGTATTTCATGAACTATTGGCAATAGTAAACAATGGAGATCAGAAAAAGCTTTGATCAGATGTCTTTTCGGGAGCTTGGAACGAATATTGTAGATTCCCTTCATGATTCTCTGGAATTACACAAGTGGTGTACCTGTGCCTTGGTGGACCCCAAGTGGAGTATGGAAGCCTTATCGACATGAGTGAACATCATTGGTGGGACACTCAGGGATGTCTCACTGATACAACGATGATGACATATGTCATGAACTATTGGCAACAGTGAACGGTGGAGATCAAATTTCGGGCCTCAACAACCGTTTTAAAAGGCACCCTCATATAAAGTGACATAATTGACTTGCAACCATTCGATTAAAAAGCTAATCGATGGAAATAAATAAAAAACCTATTCAAGGCTAAAATATCCCTAAAAATGAAAAGGTAAATTATTATTAGTGGTGATATTTCCCAAAAATTAATTGTAGGAATATAAAATTAATGGCGAATATAATTAATATCCATAATTACAGTATAAACTACTTGTGAATCAGTTCCAATGACGCATCATTTAAAAAATAATGCATTGGCGAATTAATCGAGACAAATTTATTTTTTTGTAAAAACCTAGCAATTCAACATCCTTTCTAACTTGTATTATTCGCCATTTTTGGAGGTCCTGATTTCAAATATTCGCCAATTGGTGAAGATTCGCCACTAAATTTTCCCTGCTTGTAGATGTGCGGAAGCCAAAATTTTCAATTAAATGGTGCACACATAGAGGTATATTATATAATTTATGGAGACGTTGATGGATAGTTTTTGATAAACCACCTCTGAAGAAAAAAATTCCTTAGTCTTTTTTTATTTTTGGCTTTTACTTTTGGCTTCGAGAAGATCCACACGCAAAAGGAGTCTCCTTCTGAAAGGCATGCAATATGCCACATGGTGAATGCATGTGTTTTGTTGAGCACTTTCCTTTTGGATGGAGGTTGGAAAACGTGTTAGCTCTGCGGAAGACTTCTCGAAAGTGATTTTCGCAAACCTAAGGCAATCTGCCTGTTCGACACGTCATCTCTTCATAGAATAGAAGTTGTACTTTGGGGAGCCTTCATTCAGATTTTTTCAGAGTGCTCCTTGCCTTATTTTTCAAGGAAGGATGTGAGTCGGTGCCACCAAAGCCACTTAGTCGGTTGAAAATACTTTTGCTAGGTTGTTTTCTAGGATCTGAATGTTTACGAAGGGCAATCCAATTAAAATATCTAAAGGATGTTAATGATTGAAAGTTGATGAGCAAGATTGCTACGACCTAATTAAAGATTTGGGATCAGATTTTGAGCTATCAGGTACAGACATCTGGCGGTCACTACTTCTGAATGAAGTTGGTATTTCTCTCTCTTTGGCGGCTATAAATTGGAAGTGACATAAGGTAGAAAGGGTTCCTGAAATTTTCCTTTGGGAACAATTTTCTTTTAGTTTTCATAGCTATAGAAGTATTTTCATTAAAGTTTATAGAACACTACTTCACTCTAGCATTTTATATCTTTTTTTACTCAAACTATTGTCGGATTAGAATCCAACCTTTGTATTAAAGTTCATTTGATATCTAAAGAATGAGTTGTTTGGGAGAAATACTTGAAACTGTGCATGATATGGCCTTTGTCAATAATTCCTTTATTATATATTCATCCAAAATAGAACACTATGTCTAGCTTAATCTAAATAGTTTGATTATTCAATTTCCATGTTGTATGTGTGTGATAGAAAGTTATAATCTGTAGAAGTCGGATTATTTCATTGGAATTCTATGTTTTCTTTAAAGGTTATTATTTCGACATGTTATGTTATATTAAGAGGAAGATTTTATGTGGATTTTGAATATTTTTCTATTTAACTCTTGAAATTTCTATGCTTGGTCGGATCATAATGAAGACTTCCTGCAGGTAGATTGAATGACTACATTGTGCTTGTATCTAGCCTCTATTGTTCATTCTCTTTCCAAAAATGAAGGGATGTGGCGTTATGTGTCTATCATGTCATTTATAGAAAATAACCTGAAGTTTTGAAATATTGTAAAAGCGTTGGTGCATCACCACTTTCATGTTTTTCTATTTACATTTATTTCTACCCTTTTCCCAAACTCAGAGAAGAGTCAATTTTCTTTAAAAATATTGGAGGTATTCAGTGAGGTGCATATTGTCCCCTCACTCACTAAATTTCCCATAAGATTATTGGAGAGGCACAAGTTTTGATGATCAACAGTTCTTTTTCTAGCACACCCAGTGGGACAAGTTTTCTGAACGTCTCATTAGAAATAAGAAATATCTCTAAATCAAATAAAGGAAGGAAACTAGAATTTTCATGCCCAGAGTTCAAACAAGAGCATCCTCAATGGGCCATTTATAGTACTTCTAGATTCCTTCTTCGGTACCTAGGAGAAGAATATTTACAGGTTCTATATCACCTGTAAGAAGCAGTAGAGTAAGAAGTAACAACCCAGATTTTAGAACCTTATCTACTCCGCTTGGAGGTGAAAGTTTCCAAATAAGAATACCATTTTACCCAATTCATAGGAACATTTTCTCCATGGCTCACATACCCCCTCCCGCTCCCTGAAATTTCATAACCTTGGAAATTGGTAGTCCACTACAACCACTTACTCCCCCTAATGTCTATCCCACCATACCTGCTAACGCATTCAAGGCTATTCTAAAATTCTTCAAAGGACTTTAAAACCCCTTTCAAACACCTCCAATACATCATGAAGGTATGTAGAGTGCACAATATCATGAAGGAAAAGATTGCTATGAGATTGTTGGTTGTCTCTTTCAAAGGGAAGGCTCAAGATTGGTATAGATATCTGACTCTTGGTTCTATCAGCTCATGGGATGATCTCAGAGAAAAGTTGTTCAAATGATTTTCAAAAAAAGGAGATCATTCTTCACTACTACACCAACTAATTTCCATCAAGAGAGCTCCATAAAAGGCTATGAGTGACTTTAACACTATGTTTAACAAGACCTAGAAAAGGATCCCAGTGACTGCCTAACCTCAAGCTGCGATGGTGTTCATGTTCTACATGAAGTCTATCAATTTGTATATTGTGGTGATGAAAAAATCCATAGGAGGATATATTTTACCCAGTTCATATGAGGTGGAGGTGTGCTCGAAGAATAGTTTGATAGACACCGGGAAACTTCCACCACAACCTTCGATGCTTATTTTTGTGTAAATTTCAGGTGCACCTCAAGAGGAAGCTGCTCTCAACCCTTCCATGACACAACTGATGGGCTCAGGTCCACCCCTATCTATGTATGTATACCCCACCACATAATAGAGCATGTTGGGTTCTTCCTCTATAGCAATAGACATCAATGATATGAAGAGTCTGATGCAATATTTTTCTAATGAGTTAGTTCTCATTAAGAGGAAACAAGTGGCCCCTCTGAAGCAAGCTATGAAAACCTATCAAGGAGGAAGTCCATTCTACTAGCATATCACATACCAAGGACCTTTAGGTTCGGGAGGTCAACAAGTGATGCCTGCCAACCAGATAGTTCTGATCACCATGTCATTTCAGACAGTCAAGGACAACCATGGAAAGGAGTTGATTCCAGGCCAAAACAACCTAGCGGATGATGAAGCCTTGATGCATGGTTTTTTTCTCACTGAAAAAATGGGCGCAAAGAGGTTGTAGGTATTCAGAGATTTCAAGTTGATAGTGATCCAGGTTCGCAAGCAAGCAACTGCTAAAAATATGAGAATGAAGTCATATAGACATTAGATATGGGATTTGATTGAAGGTTTTAAGACTTTCAATAAGCAATTCTTTCCCCAATCCCAAAATAGTATAGCAGATCAGATGGCCTCAATAAGATCATAGTTTGAAAAAAATTCTAATTCAAAGCAGAGCACAGTGCAGGTTATTGGCCAACCATTGATTCCTGACAATGATAAAAAATGGGAAGTGTTCGAAGACAACACCCAGATCACCACTTTCATCCAAAATTCAGAAGGAGTTTCTAACTATTCACAACTAGGAGCTCAACCCTTTGAGGAGCAATTCATTTAGCTAAAAGGAAATAACCTCCCTTCAGGTCTAATCTCCCTAGAAAATCTCTTCAACTATGAAGATGTGAGGAGCGAAAAGAAAAGGTTTACGAGTGACAAAAAATATTATGAGATGGATGTCAAAAACAATAGAAAGCTAAAATTCGAAAGAAATGTTTTGTGGGAAGATAACGAAAGGTTAAGTAATTTGTGTTCTAAATACAATGGAGTTATAGCATGGACCTATGATTATCTTAGAGGATACAATTCCAAAATAATTCAACATACCATTGACTTGGTGGAAGGGTCAAAACCAATCTGATAGAAGCAGAGGCCTGTCAATCTGAAAGTTGAGGCACTGATGGCTCAGGAGCTCACTAAATTGATTGTCTCAAATCATTTACCTGATTAATCACTCAACTTGGTGTCTAATTTGGTGTCAGTTTGGAAGAAAAATGGTGGCATCCAGCTTTGTGTCTATTTCCAAGACCTTAATAAGGCCTCGCTAAAAGATCACTACCCTTTTCCATCAATAGACTAGATCTTGCAAACTGTAGCAGGGTTGGAGATGTTCTCATTACTTGATGGTTTCTCAGGATACAATCAGGTATATGTCAAGGAAGGAGACGAACATAAAACAATGTTCACCACTAAGTGGGGAACATTTTCATATGCAAAGATGCCCTTCAAACTCTCAAATGTTGGTGTGACCTTGATCCATAGACATTTCTTTCAATGGATTGATCAATTTGATCATTCTAATTTATCTAGATGACCTGACGGTTTTTTCAAAATTAAAGGTTGATCACTTTGATCATCTAGAACAGGTTTTCCAGAGGTGTCAAAAGTTCAAGATTTCTTTAAATCCCAAAAATGTGTTTTCAAAGTACCTCAAGGTAAGCTACTTGGTTTCCTAGTGTCCAAGGAAGGAATTGCAACTAATCCCAAAAGAGTGAGATCTATAATGGATTTACCCTTACCGATGAATCAAAAAGGGATGCAGTCTTTCTTAGGGAAAATTAATTTTGTCAGCCAGTTCATTTCAAACTTTGTCGGCATTGTGAGACCCATCACACTAATCTCAAGAAGAACTTGATATTCAAATGGACCCCTAAAGGCAAGGCAACTTTTGAGCAGATAAAGAGGGATATTTTCACTCCTCCAGTATTGATTAACCTAGACATTTCTAAAGATTTCCTTCTTTACGTATACAACGGTCAACATAGCATAGCTTTTGTGCTCACTTAGAAGGAGGAAGAGGAAAATGAGGAGGATTTGATTGATTTTCACTTAAGAACTCTTAAGGGTTATGAAACCAGATACAATTTTGTAGAAAAGTAGGCTTTTACATAGTTAAGCGCCTTAATAAGTTCTAACACTTGGTATCAGCCAATAAAATTACCATCTTGGTTGCTCACTTGAGTGTAAGGGAATTTATTACCAAAGGAGAAATAATTAAGAAGAGAGCCAATTGGATTACCAAAATCTTGGAATACGATGTGGACATTAGACCAACTAAGCCAGTTCAGGGAAGAGGCCTCTTTGAAAACCTCACATAGGAGTTAGGTTCTAAATCCGACAAGGAGATTGATCAAGTCTACTCAAATCAGTTTGAGTCTGATGACTCCTGGGTGGAAGATCAAACATGATATATGCAAAAGGGACACTACACGACTAGTCTCCCTTTCCACAAAAGGAGATACTACCGATTGCAAGGCACTAGGTATGTATTAATTGAAGGGACTTTATTTAAAGTAAACTATGATGGTGTATTGCTTTGATGTTTAGACAAGCACCTGACATAAATATTTCTTATGGAATTCCATAGCAGTCCTAAGAGTGGACATTTCTTTGCTAAGACGACCATCCTTAAAATCATGTGAGCGGGATACTATTGGCCTTCAATGTTTACTAAAGCGCACCATTTAGTGTAGAAATGTACTAAGTGTCAATTTTTTATTGGCAAGAGAAAAAAAATTGCTTTGCCTTTAAGTCCCATCATAACTGAAGAGCCTTTTGCTCAATGGGGATTGGAGTTTTCAAAATGATAAATCACATCTCTAGTGTTGGTCACAAATGGATCCTCACGGTGACTTATTACCTCATAGGGTGGACAAAGGCCATCGCCCTAAAAAAAGTTACAAAGGGTGAGATTGTCAATTTCCTTGAGGAGTTGGTGACTAGGTTTGGTTCACCAAAACTATCATATCTGACAATGCTCGGGCCTTTGTAGGATCAAGGATGTCAGATTTTGCTATTAAAAATGGGATTTACCTCAAGACTTCATCAAACTATTATCCACAAGGAAATGGGTTAGCACTATCAACAAATAAAACCTAATTAGGTTAATCAAGCGCATTGGGTCTGAACAACAAAGAGAATGGCACAAGCACCTATGGGTTGTTCTGTGGGAAGATCGGATCACGTCGAAGCAGATCCTAATGACATCTCCCTATGAATTAGTCTATGGGAAAGAGGTAGTTTTACCTATTTCTATGGAACTCCCTGGTTTACAATTACTGAAAGCCCTAGAAATAGAGGAAAGCAATGGAATGGAAGTACGGATAGTAGAAATCCTCAAGCTTGAGGAAGACATAGAGAAGGCCTTTAGAGACATGATTGGTCACCAATAGACAGTCAAATGATGGTTCAACAAAAAGACTTCTGAACCAGATTTTCAAGAAGGAAGCCTAGTGCTAAAATATGATGAGCGTATTGCAAAACTAGGGCAACACACCAAATTTGAAGCACTATGGAAGGGACCCTTCCGAATTAGTGTGTGAAAATAAAATAATGTGTATGAGCTAGAACACATGGAAGGAAAAGCTTTAGAGATATCGGTGAATGGTATTTATTTGAAATTGTTCCATTAAAGTACATTATTCTTCAAAAAAATTATAGTTATGTACCATATATAAAATTTAATAAATATGTTTTAGTTTTAAGAATAAGCCAAAAGAGAAAACAAGGAACACAAAATAATTAAGAAAGTTCTATATTATGTTATATATTCATCAAAATTTAAATGAGTAATATAGCCTGAGGCTCAAATTTTAACTTAAAGCTCTCTCGAGCAAAACCCAAAAAGGGTCTTTGAGCAAAAAGTGCAAAAGGGAGCAAAATAGAGGCATTTCACAAAAAAATAAAAAGGGTAGGCCTGCAGCCATAGTTACATGGGCATGTTTCCCATAGTCATTCTTTTCTTCTTCTTCTTCTTCTTCTTCTTCTTCTTCTTCTTCTTCTTTTTTGACAGGAAAATAGGGGACAAAATAGCACACGGTGCATAGACCTCGACCCTAGTCTTCGTGATTGTACGCCAGGAACTCGAAACGCTTCCTAAAGTCCAACCCAGGAATGACCTCCATTGTATACTCCCACAGGAAGTAGCTGCTATAGGAGGAGATAGAGAATGATGAATTTCTAGGTCCATGGTGTGAAAGTCGCTCAGAAAAGGTAGCAGGGGCACGTCCACATGATGAACAATATACCTACAAAGTTCCACCGCACTTGGGATGCCAACACCCAAGATGGAAACTTGCACGATTTCACCATGGCCTTCCAGCAAAGAGGCATCAAACGTTTGGTGGCACAGTTCCAATATCTGAGGTTTGGTGATATTTAGGTCCAAGAGGGAGGCCACGAAACAAGAAAAAACATTGCAATTGCTTCTCATCTGGTTCTCATCCTCGATGAATTCCATGTTGATGACCCAACAAAAAGAAATTACACCAAGCCTATCACACCTCTTTAACAGGTGCTTGATTCTGTCAGTAGTGATCTCCCTAGTGAAGGCGTATTGCAACCTTCATGGAAGTAGATGACCAGGAATGCCTAGACCAGAAAACATGACTAAAATAGTAGAGCAAAAGATGATATGAAAAGGGAGAAGCTCTAAGAAAAAGGCTGGCTAAACTCAAAGAGCTTATTTTTTGAATGAATTTTTCCTTAAGGTGGCATAGCTATTTATAGAAACGAGGTGCCAATAAACCCAAACATTGGAAAGTCTAATTTTGGTCGGATGACAACGGGAAAATATGAAAATAGTCGAGGAACAAAGAATAAATCATATGGAGAATCTAACATAAGGTCTAAAATTAATTTTGGGTGTTGTGAGTAAATGCTCACATAAGCCAATCATTGATGTGTGTCCTTTGCCATCATCAACATCAGCTAGTTCGCGTAAGTGAAAAGACATGGATAAACATGTTAGTATCTAACAAATTAATGAGCACATCTTTTCAAGGGTACTTTGTATCACCTAAGAAAGATTGACATAACTAAATATACTCTCCCTAAGACAACGAGCTTATTTGTGAAGAAAGGCGACAAAGGAAATGTACTAATTCCATTCTTGTAGATTTTTTGGTATTCTCGAGGGATACGGATCTCCAACCCACACATACCACCTCGTTGGAAACATTTATTGGACCAGTAGTAATGACATAGTCTTAATTGCATGTACTTGCTAGGGAAATTAACTACACCAAAAAAGTATTATTTTTCTAAAGAAGCAAAAAACTAGTGGTCATTTTAGTGAAAACTCTCTACAACTTTTGAAGCAACCATGGTGGAGCCATCGACGACTGGTAGGAGAGTTGAGTCTTCATCAAAAAATCTTAGTTTTGCCAATATCTTTGGGAGAAAATCATTTGCCAATGCCCCAATAGTTGAAGATCGACCGTTTGAGTTTTGTAAAAGGGTGCTAGTAGATATAAGTGTTGCCAGAGAGGCGGTGCGAGATGTTGCTAACAACGTTTTTAATCCAAAATTGGCGAAAAACCCTAAAGGTCTTAGGGAGGGAGAATTTCCAAGAATGAAAGAATATGGTGCATCTGAGGGTTTTTCTTCTCGGCTCTAGAATTTTGGTTTGCCACAGTTTTTGTTGCCTACCGTACACATGTGCCTAGAGCTAGTAACAAGATCAAGGTCACGATTTATGTTGTAGCTATATGGGATATGTTGTGTATGCCTCCCAACTGGCTTGCTGAGTCATTCAATGAGGAAGATATGGAGATTTACTGGGAGGAAGAAAATGAAAGAGAAAGTTTCTATCAGGATGAGACAAGAGAGAGGTTGTCAAGAGGTCGATTTAATTTTCCTCTGGTACTTAGAAAGTTCAAAAACAACATAGGATATTTTCTCGATGTTGGTTTGGATTTTCGGCATCGATAATGATGAAGAGGTCCACGCTTTCCAAATGGCCTTAGCTCTGATACTAAAAAAGAAGATGGGGCATAGATGCTTTGATTTTTTTATGTAGTAGCCACAAACATGTTGGAGCAACTGAAGAATTATGAAACCGAGTACAAATTTAGGTATTCTTCTTTCTTGGCTCACTTAATTCTGTATCAAAATTTTGGGTTTCTCGAGAGACATTTGTGAGTCTCCAGGTTCGATGAAGATGTTTTATGTTAGCCAATTTTTGTATAGACCAACATACTATCTAAAACATGTAATTATTATTGGTTTGTGAACCACTTTCTGAGACAGGTGCTTCAAGATTTATTTCCATGTTTGATAGGTCATCTTTTCCCTAAGGTTGAAAAATGGATTAAAACTTCATCGACTCCAATGGATTACTTCTTCGAGGAATATTTCACTTTTATTAGATATCATGGTTTTTTCGGAGATCCTTTTCGACTCTCCAAATTTTTGATGGATAGGGTTTTTGCATTAGAGGCATGTTGTCAGACAAGTCTTGCTGAGAATGCCTAGGATAGAGGAAGAAACAAAATAAAGCTATATTTGCTTCCCTTTTGTATTGCAAACAATAAGGTGAAACTGGAGAAACGGGAAACACAGAGGGAGCTTACCAATCTGTTGGTGGCCCTAGGTTTAGTCTTTAACTGTGACACATGGGACTACAATCCAGTGAAGCACTTCCCTTTGAAGCACAAGAATCGAGACTATGTGGAGTCCAAGAAAAATTTGAATCAAGAAAATACAAAAATATACATCAACTTGGCCCTCATACCAACCAAAAGGCCAAGGTGGATGAGTTTCTATACACCACAAGACAAGTATCAGAGGGACCTTCTAATAAACAAAATTCTCAACAATCAAATGAAGCGAGAAGGGTGGTCAAAAAGGAAGAAGATGGACTTCTGGAGGTTCTGACAAGAGATGGCATGTACACATAAGTTTCTTAAAGAGTTTCACCCATATGATGAATAATTCAAGGATATTTATGACCAAGAGGCTGACTGTGACAATAAAAACCCAAAATCCAGCCATGAGATAACAGAGGAGTGACTTCCATGACATACTTCCTAACCTATAGGAGTCCGACAGAGGGAGAAGCTCTAATCAAAAGGACTCACAAGCTGCGTCCTCCGCTAGTGTTCAAAGTAAGGGGAAGAGAACTTGATGATCCCCAAGAAAACAATTTGTAGAACAAGAAGTCCAAGCTTCAGTGGAATAATCCACTAAGGGATCAGGACGTGCCAATTTGGGTTGAACAAAGAAAACACGAGTCCAAGACCTAAACATACCCGATGTAGCAATTGGACACAAAGAAGAATCAGAGTCTGCTCTATAGAATGTTCGAACAGTCGTGGTCCAGGTAAATATCTCTCCCCCTCTTCTTCCTATTTATGCATCTCTAGTTAATCCTTTGCATTCATCTATTGAAGAGAATCCTCCACCCCCAGATCCCAAACTTTTGGTTCTGCATGAACCTCCTACCATTTTCAACACACCATGTGATATACCCCTGTGTGTCGAACAAGAAGTATCTGCTTCAGCTACTATTAACTCTTTGATCACCCTATCTAGGGATCCTATTGAGAAAGCCAAACCATTGATGTTACCTGTTACCCTAGGTTCGTCCGCATTTGAACAAAAATTACCCATTCCTTTTGCTTCTCTTTTTACCCCAACTGATCCTTCCGGTGCCCAATCTCAATTTGGCATCCTATCATTTTCAATGACTACTCTCCCATTTGCTTCCCCACATGCTCATACATCTAAGGTCTCCCCTTCTATCACTCTTTTCAGTCTGCCCCCTAGTGCTTCTATTGCAGCACAGAGCATTGATTCCCCATAGACTCTTCAAGAGCATTTTGACGCGACTAAGTGGGCCTGACAAGCGAAGAAGCAGAAAAGGAAGATGAAGAATGTTGAGTTTTTGGCCACCAAGAAGATTCAAACCTGTTTCAATGAAGAGAAGAATTCCCTATGGATCACTACCATGGAGCCTCTTATATCCTGACCCGAAGGACAAATGAAAATAGAGAATTACAACATCAGGGCTGTGGGTTTGGATTTGAAAGAAATTTTCCCGTTCGACAAGGTGGATCTATCCAAGACCACTCAGAAGGTGGTGTATATGAATTATGAAAAGCTAGATCAGAAATTAAGGAAGCATGGGATTGAGTTGGAAAATGTAAAGGAAACAATGAATGCGTTGCAGTTAGAAATCAGGGCCCAAAATGATCAAAAGACCCGCATAATGGAGATACAAGATCAGCAAGAGGAAGCAACAAGATCTCTTGCAGAGACTTAGAATAAGTAGATTCAATTGTCTACCGAAATTGATAGATTGAAGGGTGAACTTGCACTTGAGCACCAATCGAATGCAGATACTAGCGTATTCAGGAAAGCATAAAGAGAGAGTTGGATGGTGTCCAATCCTAGGCCTCAGACAATTTGTAAAAGGCCCGAGAGGAAGCGGAAAAGATAGGAAATGAAAAGCAAGAAGTCGAGTCTGCCTTGCACGCTCGTGACCAAGAAATCAGAAAATTAGGTTTTGAACTGGCGAATGCTCTCAATAGAAGGAATCAAATGGAGGAGAGTATGAAGGAAAAAGAGGCCCAACTACATGAAGAGCTAGCAGCTGCACAAAGGTGTGCAACCCTTCCTATAAAAAGAAGGATGGAATTTTCCTATTGGGAGCGAATCATTATTGTGCTCACCATCCTAAAATTGGCCCTATAGTTTTTGAAGGATGCTCAAGAGATAAATGAAAGGGTTGGTCCATTGGCTGACCAAATTTTATAGGAATATGCTCCCTAGTGGCAAAGTCTCAGAGTCTAATTTTAAGTTATGTGTGGCAATAGATGAGGCTATGAGAAATGTAGGAATTCCATATCAAAGGGTTGCTTCTAGCAAAGAAAGCGAATTCACCCACTATCATAAGGTAGCAACAAAAAGTAAGGAACACTAGGCGGTGCTAAACAAAAGGGTCGACGAAATCAAGAAGGATTTTGGTGTCCTGTATAGCTTCGGATTACCTCCTTTCTTTTTGACAAATGGGTATGTGCTATCAATTGAGAAAATTACAGATGAAGTCAGGAATAAGGTTCAAACTTAAGCAAAACTCCCCAAATTAAGCACAACACCCACTACTGAGAATATTGAGCATGATATTCTTTCGCTTTCTCGTCTCGATTATCATCTGGGAGTTGTATCAGTAAGATGGCGATTTGTTTCTTTTAAGTCTTTGAGTTGGATCAAGCTTACAAGGCCTTTTGTAATCTTTCCCAACCGACTAATGCAGATTGAGAAATCCTGCACTCCGCTTTCCTCAAACTCCAAGAATAACCAAAGGTCTAGGTTTGTGCCTCTGTAAGTGAAGTCCCCCTGTGAGTCGCCAGAACTGTGAAGCAAAACTTTGCCTTAGTCCTTTTTTATTTTTGGCTTTTAGTTTTAACTTCAGAAAGATTCGTGCACAGAAGGAGTTAGCTTCCAAAAGGCGTGCAATGCAGCACATGGTGGTTGCAAACGTTTTTTTGATTGCTTTCCTTTTGGATGGAGGTTGGACCATGTGTCAGCCCGGTGGAAGACTTCTTCAAAGCGCTTTTTGCAAATTTGAGACTATTCACCCATTTTGCATCATGACACTTTCAAAGTTTGCAAATTTGAAGTTCCCATATTGAAAATTTTGCTTATGCACTCTCAGAAGTGCACCTGAAAATCTGCCTAAATGACCTACTTTGGAGGATCATATTTCAGAGCCTGTTGATTTTCAAGCCAAACCCCTTGGTGGACCCACTCATGTCACATATGTGAAAGTGCATGTCAGTTTTCAGCTTCCCAAGATGAGTTTTGTCAGGGTTTTGAAAAGCGAAGCTGTAGGATTTTGGCACTTTTCTGTTGTTTGCAAACTTTCAGTTTTGCAACTGGCCTCCTGTTCAAGTTAATATTTCACAAACGGGTGATTTTCATGATGAAAGGATTGTTGTTATCCATTCTCCCCACATTCATGTGCTTCCTGGTCCAATTTCAAAGCTTCATGATCTGATTTACTATTTTTTTGAGATCAAAAGCAAATGCAGTTTTTTCAATTTTACATCTGCATTTCTGACAGTGTTTCAAGGTGGTCAACTTTAACCCCTAATATCTCATGAAGAATAATGATTCAATAAAATTCCTCTTGCACACATACTCACTAGATCTAAATGAGCTTGCTTTTCTAGTGGCAACCTCCCAAAATTTGATTTGTTATTTTTTCGAAATGGTGACCTCGGGAGCCTTGATTGGTTTTGAACAGGTGTAATTGTAGAAAAGTATGAGTAAGCAACTTTGTTAATTAATATCTTGCACCTGAAGATATTTTTTACCAAGCTATTTTTTGCACTCAATTTTTGAGTCAAATTTGTGCATGCTTGCTTAGTTTCAGGGTTTCAAAATAAATTTTGATGGGTTATTTGATCATTTTGATCGTGACAAGGCCAAAAATGGTGTTCCAGAAAGCATCAAATTTTGAAAATATAAGGACAACCCATTTCTTATTTTGGTTTGAAATGTATACAAATCCATTTTCAGCAAAAAAAAAGGTCATATGACACATTATTTTAATGTATTTTGGGTGTAGTGAACACATCTCGGGAGCAGTTTACAAAGGAGGTACCTAAATTTTAAGGGCTGGAAAAAATTTGAGGAAATGGGTTTTCTCTAAATAATTGATTATGATCCTATGCAGATTTTCACAACTCTAGGTGTCCCGATTTACACGCAATAAATTTCTTCAAATGACTCGTCGTAATTAAAAGTCACCATTTTTCTAAAGTTTCAAAGTTAATATTTAAAATATTTTGAATTTTTTAAATATTGTGCAAGGATAAATAAGGCATTTAGGGAGAATATAAAATGCATTTCAAATGTCTTTTAGCAAACCAAGTTTGATTCTCGCTTTTGATTGGTCTAGAGGCGGCTTTCACGGTTTTCATGGTTGCACAAAAAACTCATCACCAAGGCCAAAAATATTTGTATTTCCCTTTTGATTTCAATGGTGCAATGTTTCCAGTGATATTGTCACACTCTTGCATTAAAATGTATCAAAATAGTCTCAGAAAATTCTAATCATGGTTTTAAAGATGCTACGAGGTATGTGTCGCTATGAGGTATGCGCGACACAGGCCAACCAGGCATCTCGTGAGCCTTGCACGTTGAAGGATGAATGCAATGAAAAGTGCGGGTAAATTAAAATTGCCCAATGTTTTATTTTAATAGTGGGAGACGTGGGTAAATCTCCGCCACACCTCGCCAACCCCGCAAAAGGAAGAGGTGACGCGAGCAGGAGGTTGTGAGGTGCGCGAGGTAAAGCAAAGGTGGGCCCTATTTAAAATTAAAAGGCTTGAATATAGTTTTAAAATCCTGATGAAATTTTTCAAGGCATGCGTAGAATTTATTTTTCCCAATGGAGTTTTGTTTAAAAGAAAATACTTCAAACATAAAGTGAAATATCAAGAAGCTGAAAAGCTTTTAAATATAAAATGTGAAGCCTGGGTAAATATTTTCTAAATATAAAATGTGAAGGTGGGTAAACATTTTATATTGCCCAATGGCAATTTTAAAAGCCTTTATTTTATAAAATCAACAGCTTGTTGCAGCAAATAAAAAGAAACAGAGTGAAAAATATTTTTCACAGATAAGTAAGATTTTATTCAACTGTGAAGAAAAATGAACAGAGATAAAAGAAAGAATAATATTCTCTCTGATAATTGTCTCCATTGTTGAGATGTAAAACTTTTTTGAAGCCAATAATCAAATATTACTTGGGTTTTTTCATGCACATTTGTTGCATTTGAGTTACATATGTTGTTGTCTTTTGTTCATTGAATAATGTAATTGCTTTAATAAATGTCAGCTACATTTGTTATTGCCTATTGTTCAGGGAATAGTGTACTTGCTTCAACAAATATAACAAGATTATTGTGTTTTCAGGTGAATTTGTAAGAATGGTTACCAAATAAAGCTTCAATGGTCTTGTTGTCATAATGTGATAACATTTTTAGATGCCTTCAAAACATGTCTAACACTGTAGGATGAAGTGTGTGTTATATGACTCAATAGCCCTCTTTTTGGAATTGGTCAATCTTCATGTTTCTATTGTTTTCAATCTGTTCCCAAATTATGAAATCAAAAATTATTTTAATTCTATATTTTGAGTTATGTGTTTTCCATGTTCTCCATGATGGTTAATGAAATTCACTCGTTGTTTTAGCCAATATTGAATGATATTTTATGTTTCTTAGCATAATTCTATGAGAGCATTATCTGTTAAGCAATATCCTATTAATTATGTGTCTGAATATTTAGGTGTTGCTAAAGGGTCACCCCTAGGTCCTATAGAGCCTGAGGTGTAGGGGAAATGTGTTCTAATCTCATTTCCTATTAGTTAGCCAAATCCACATTTGAGTCTGAACATAAGAAATTGGCTAGTATTTAGGATTCATTTGGTTTGTTGATTTGGAATACCAACAGAATGAGGACTCTGTTGGAGAGAATTATGAATCTCCAAGTGCAGACTGATAATTCACAAAGTCATATTATTTGCTAATTTGAATTTGTTTTAGATATTGAAGGATTTCAAACATGGAGAAAGAATTTTGTGTAGTGAACCTGAAGATCTCATGATCTGTGGTGCTTTGTTGGTGAAAGGAACTCAAAAATAAATTTATCTGGAAAAGGGATTCATACTATTTGAAGTTCATTCCTTTGTGGAGAGAGGTGGCGACTCTATTAAAACAACCCGATGAAGAGGTGAATACAGTTCTAGATCTACAAATATTTCTAGTCAGGAAGACAGTTTGCAGTAGGTGCAACATTTCCAAGTATTCTCCACCTCAGGTTTTCAATAAAATTGTGTGTGAAAACCATATTTGAACATCTTAGGAGGAAAATTTGATTCCCTTATTTAGTGAAATTGAGCACTGCAAACAAGGGATATTTGAATTGAATTGTAGAGGGAACAAATTTATTTGCAAATATGTATGGTTGTCCTAGTTCTCCCTCTACAAGTTGTAATGTCATGCCTACAACACAACCATGTCCCCAAAGAAAGGTGTCTGCAAGTGAAATATATGATCCTTTGGATTTCAGTAAAATCCAAGGTTACCCGCATTCTATTCCAAAAAGAGTTAATGAATATTTGCCTAAGTTTAGAGGAGATTTTGATAAATCAGTATTAAGACATGTACAAGGTTTTCTTGATGTGATGGAAGACTGTCAAAATGAAGAAGAGGATGCTATCATGAAGTTTTTTGGTAAGAACTTTAGAAGATACTGTTGATTTTTTGTTTACTTGTTTGCCAATGCATTCCATAGATTCATGGCATAAGCTCATAATATGTTTCCTTGATTATTTTGAAGAAGAGTCAATAGTGAATGATGAGTGCTTTTCTGAAGAAAGAAATCTACATACCCAAGAAGAATATAATGAGAAATATGCAAATAAATTTGAGTCTATATCACATATCGATGCATTGTGTGATATGAAAATATTTGAGGATGAATTACCTTATGAATTTCATGATAGATTCATGAAATTTTTGCTTGATATACTAGAATCTTTAGACATGGAAAATGTACAAATTCGATCTGGCACATTTGATTCCGATTAACTAACAACATTTTCTCCTAACTCGTACTCTCAGCTTTTCATCATCTTTTTTCTCTTAATTTAAATAAATCATTATTTATTTAATTAAGTATTTCTCCTCCAGTGATTAAATTAATCAATTTAATTTAATTAACCTTATATCTCTATTTGATTAAATAAATCATTTTATTTAATTAAAGTCTCTAAAGTCCTCTTATTAAATTAAATAAATTAAACCTTATTTGATTTAATCTAACATTTTCCCACTTAGTTAAATAAATCAAAATCCTTTATTTAATTAATCATTTCCTCTCAATTCCAATTTAAATCAATACATCAATTCAAGTCAAAATTGTCAAATCATCTAATCTCTTATTAAATTAATCAAAATCTTGATTAAGTTAATCCCCCTCACTAAAATCCTTTAGAAAATGCAACTTGCACATGAAAATAGATTTAATTCATTTATTAAATCTCTATTTTCCCTCACATGGCATCAAAAGGGAATATTCCCTCAAGTTTAAATTCAAAAGGTCAAAATGGACTTGTAGATCCAACAAGGCATTCACTCATCTTACATGTCCTTGTGCATTGAGCCAAGTCGCATTTATTTCATTCATTTTTCTCTCTCACATGTTATTTCTTCAAATTCAAATTCCACCTTATTGCATTTATTGGCACTTTGGCCAAAATGTGCACAACCATTCACATGATGACAAGTGACATTCAACCATTGGGAGAAATTTAGTCCCACATTTCCCAAATCTTTCCCTTTTTTTCCAAATTCAAATCTATAAATTGGAGGCTTCTCTCCTCATTATTCATCCACAAATTCATGCAAAGTTACTCTCTTAACATTGAGAGCCAATTTTTTGCACATCATTTTCATAGCTAGGTTATGCTCAAATCTCATCATGGAGATTTGATCAATCTACAACCATCGACATTGCAATTTAGGAGTTGGAAAAGGTCCAATTTCAACATTCAATTAGCACCAATTCCCCTATGGGATCACTAGTTTTCTCACTTAATTAGGATTTACATGTTTTTTTACATTTGTTCTTCATTTTTTTAGTTTAAGTTATTAGCAAATGGATTTCATGGAGAATCCTTCATTCTTGTTTGCATTTGATCTAACATCCTAATTTGTTTGTTGTTCTTGTGCAATTGCAGGTTTAGGGGTTCACGGAATCAAAAAGGTCCAATGAATCATTTTGCATCAATTTTTTATGTGTGAATTGTGAGCCAAGTTGGAATACTATGCCAGCACATTTGAAGCCCCCTAGCCTTAAATGCTTATATCAATGGCTTTTAGTGATTGAAGAAATGATAGATAAATATGGAAGTGATCTCCTAACTAAATTATGTGATGGTACTTTTTCAAGACTCAATCACATCGATCTAGATGGTATGGTAGAATTCAAGAGTGATGCATTATTCGGTGATGAGGATCTTGTCTTTGAACAACCTATAGAAGAAATATACCTAGGTGAAGATTGCAGCCATGATGGTCATGTTGAGTTCAATGAAATATGTGAATGTTCTTCTATTTTCTCTGAAAATGCAAAAATAGAAGGCAACTTTTCTATAGAAAATGAAGGTTGCAATGATGAAAATGATAATGAGAGTATTTTCTCATCTATGGACTTTAAATATACGGTTGAAGATCGTGCCAATTCTAGGGTTTCATGTCTTCATGAAGAGAATGATGATGTTGTAAATTGAATTTTGCAGCCAACTGAAAATAATTCTTGTCTGGGCGATCAAGATGATTGCAATTCTATTTACAGCCCTAATGACTGTGATTCCTTTGAGGAGAAGGAAGCAGATTTGATTTATTCAAGTGAAGAGTGCTTCAACAATGAAAATGATGACAACATTTTTGAAGCCTCACTATTGTATGATGATGGATATGAATTGGGTATTCTTTTTAAAGAAGTATGTAATCAACAGTATTATGATGCACTTGGTCATACTAATCTTACAAGTATTAAATGTAGCATTGATGCAAGCATTCATGATGAGACAAAGGAGCTTGTTGATTTGAGAAATACTTCTGAGAATATCAGTATATCAGCTGCAAATGACAAGGTATGCAATAAGTTTCAGTCAGAGCAATCATTTGTGAGAAGTTGCAATGAAGAAACTATTGATGGTTTTTAGTTTGACATTGAAGAAGGTAGGCCTACTGATTGTTGCAACAATATGAATGGAGAAGGAGATATGTATGCAAGAAGTTCATTGGATGAATCATTTCAGGTAGTTGATTATGAGGAGCATGCATACATTGATAATGATAAATTAGGAACTCTGGTTTGGTTTGATGCTTTACCTTCTTCTACTTCTTTTGTTGATATTGAAGTTATCATTCATTGTTTGCATGAAGATAGAATTGGTGTAGCTGTACGTGATAGTGGAAATGTAGAGATAAATGCTAGTACAACTAATGACACTTTTTATGATGAGTTTTCACTTGAAGAATGTGATTGTGTCAATCACATGGATGCATATGAGAACTTTTTTCTGGATCCGCAACTCACAGTTTTCCTCATGGGCAGTATGCTTCATATTTTCATGTTAGAGTAGCAAGAGATAATGTTGAGTGTCATACTCTTTGCAATAGTGAATATGTTTTTGACACTCACTATGATGAGTTTGTTGCAAATGAAAGTTATGAGTCATATGAACTTATATTTGAAGCTTCTCTTTGTGGTAACATTACTAATGTTGATAGTCTTGTCTATGAGCATGAAGTGGAGAACACTATTTGGGATGCCGATACATATTTTGAGTGCTATGGTTTTAATGTGGACAGTGGATTTGTGGGTGTTGATGAGTCTTATTTTCAAAACATTGGGGCATGTAATAATATGATTGGGCTATGTTGTTGGGATAATGACAAAGTCACCTGTGATGCAATTCAGTTGAAGGAGATACAAATGTGTGAGCAATCTTTGTTCAACACACAAGAGGATTGCATATTGTTTTTCGGCCATGATATCTCCTCTGAGCATGATCATTATGAGGGGGTTAATAAATATGGTGAGAAAATATTTTTATGTGGTCTTGATCACTATTTTAAGAGGTTGCCACTCGATACAAAATTAGAAAATGAAGCGAATGGCAGTGATGTGGCATATTTGATTTGGTTTCCACTTGATGACAAAGCCAAACAGAGAGCAAGTTTCCACTTGTACAAAGACAGCTTGATACTTGTGTTTGCACAAATGAAGTCATTCATGCTGTTATGGTGTGACAGAATCAAGCATGGGTTAAGGGATATAAGCTCCTTTAACAAATTGGTGTTTGACAGAGGAAAAAGTTGACTCCATTTTTTCATTTGGTGACCTAGGGTCACCAAGTGAAGTTGAAAAAAGAGGTTGAATAAAGGAGTTGTTTGAAAGCACCTGGCGAACTCAGTATTTGGTCTACTCTACAGAGATCTGGATTCTTGCAATTCCCACATGGGGCATACATCCCTAGTCGGAGCCACTGATGGCACTTTTAAATTTTGCAAATTTCAAGTGCCCATATTGAAAATTTTGCTTTTGCACTCTCAGAAGTGCACCTAAAAATCTGCCTAAATGACCTAATTTGGAGGGTTGTATTTTGGATCTTTTTGATTTTCAAGCCAAACCCCTTGGTGGACCCACTCATGTTGCATATTTGAATGTGCATGTCAGTTTTCAGCTTCCCACGATGAGTTTTGCCAAGGTTTTGAAAAGCGAAGCTGGAGAGTTTTGGCACTTTTATGTTGTTTGCAAACTTTCAGTTTTGCAAAGTGGCATCTTGTTTGAGTTAATATTTCACAAATAGGTTATTTTCATGATGAAAAGATTGTTTCTCTCCATTATCCCCATATTCATGTCCTTCCTAGTCGAATTTCAGAGCTTCATGATCTGATTTGTTATTTTTTCGAGATCAAAAGCAAATGTAGTTTGTTCAATTTTACATCTACATTTCTGACAGTGTTTCAAGGTGGTAAACTTTGACCCCTAATATCTCATGAAGAATAATAATTCAATAAAATCCCTCTTGCACACATAATCACTGGATCTAAATGAGCTTGTGTTTCTAAAGGCAACCTCCCAAAATTTGATTTGTTATTTTTTCAAAGTGGTGACCTCAATAGCCTTGATTGATTTTGAATAGGTGTAATTGTAGAAAAGTATGAGTAAGAAAATTTGTTAATTAATATTATGCACCTCAAGATCTATTTTCCCAAGACATTTTTTCCACTCCATTTTTGGGTCAAATGTGTGCATGTTTGCTCAATTTCAAGGTCTTAGAATAAATTTTGATGGGTTATTTGATAAAAAATTTATCGCGACAAAGCTAAAAATGATGTTTCGGAAAGTGTCAAATTTTGAAAATATAAGGACAACACATTTATTATTTTGGTTTGAAATGTCTACAACTCCATTTTCATCAAAAACGGGGGTCATATGATACATTATTTTGATGTATTTTGGGTGTAGTGAACATGTCCCAGAGCCAGTTTACAAAGAAGGTACCTAAATTTTAAGGGATGGGAAAAAATTGAGGAAATGGGTTTTCTCTAAATAATTTATTATGATTCTACGCAAATTTTCATGACTCCAAATGTCTCGATTTGCCTGCAATAAATTTCTTCAAATACCCTGCACCCATAATTAAAAGTCACAATTTTTCTAAAGTTTCAAATGTTAATATTTAAAGTATTCAAAATATTTTAAATATTGTGCAAGGATAAATAAGGCATTTAGGGAGAATATAAAATGCATTTCAAATGTTTTGACCAAAGGAAGTTTAATTCTTGCTTTTGATTGGTCTAGAGGCGGCTTTCACGACTTTCATGGTTGCACAGAAAAATCATCACTAAATGCCAAAAATCTTTGTTTTTCCCTATTGATTTCAATGGTGCAATGTTTCCAATGATATTGTCACACTCCTCCATTAAAATGTATCAAAATAGTCTCGAAAAATTCTCTTTGGCGCACACAGGAGGCACAAATTCAGTGCCAGCAAATTAAAATAGAGAATGCAGGGGAAATGTGAAAAACCAAAGGAGTATTTTCTTGCCAGCCCCGCATGATTAAAATAATGGTTTTAAAGATGTTGTAAGGTATGCACGGCATAGGATAGCCACCTGGCACGTTGAAGGATGATGGTAACAAAAACTTGCGGGTGTGCGGGGAAAGCAAGCAGAAAAAATTAAATGGGTTTGTGAATACATTGAAAGTGCGGGTAAATTAAAATTCCCCAATGTTTTATTTTAATAGTGGGAGACATGGGTAAATCTCTGCCACACCTCGCCAACCCCACAGAAGGAAGAGGTGATGCCAATAGAGGTTGTGAGGTGCGCGAGGTAAAGCCAAGGTGGGCCCCATTTAAAATTAAAAGGCTTGAATATAGTTTTAAGCCAAGGTGGGCCCCATTTAAGATTAGAAGGTTTGAATATAGTTTTGAAAGCCCAATGAAATTTTTCAAGACATGGGTAAAATTTATTTTTCCCAAAGGAGTTTTGTTTAAAAGAAAATATTTCAAACATAAAGTGAAATATCAAGAAGATGAAAAGCTTTTAAATATAAAATGTGAAGCCTGGGTAAATATTTTACATTGCCCAATGGCAATTTTAAAAGCCTTTATTTAATAAAATCAATAGCTTGTTGTAGAAAATAAAAAGAAATAGAGTGAATAAAGTGAATAATCTTTTTCATGGATATGATTTTCTTCAACTGTGAAGAAAAATGAACAAAGATAAAAGAAAGAATAATATTCTCTTTGCTAAAGGTGAATATTGTAATTTGCAGCTTGATGAAAATAAACCAAAGCCTCACTATTAAAGTTAGAGAACTTTAATTAATGAGAAAATAATTATAAAGTGCAGCCACAGTATTTTAAAGGGGTAGAATAAAAAGAGCTTTCACAGGAGAACAAAGTAATTTTTCACTACAGGGAAAATGGACTAGAGCAAGGGTAAGATATTTTTACAGATGAATAGAGCAAATTGTTTTCACACAATAGGGTAAAGTGGAGCGAATTTCTTCACATGGGGAAACTTTTTATTATTGAAAAACTTGAATGAAGGCAAAAAATAGAGGAAAAGTTTGTTTCAAATGAAGAGAGAAGAGAGAGGCTTTTCTTTTTGCAGATTAACGGTGGATGGAGCTTCCAGATGTCTTCAACGGATTAACTTCTCGAGTTTTATTTTCTTCTATATATTATGTTTCTTCTCTCATTGTAAGGGTTCCAATTTTTTTGAAAGCTCGGTAAGGCATGCAGAAGTTCTAGGTAGATTGTAAAGCTAGGGTGAAATATGACTGTTAGTCAATTAATCTGAGGTGTCTTGTGTTTTGAATTAAGCTTCATGAATATATTTTGTTTGATAATTGTCTCCATTACTAAGATGTAAATTTATTTTGAAGTTAATAATCAAAGATTACTTGGGTTTTTTCATGTGCATTTGTTGCATTTGAGTTACATCTGTTGTTTCCTTATGTTCATTGAAAAATGTGTTTGCTTTGATAAATGGCAGCTACATTTTTTATTGCCTATTGTTCAAGGAATAGTGTAATTGCTTCAACAAATATAACAAAAGTATTGTTTTTTTTAGGTGGATTTGTAAGAATGGTTACCAGATAAAGCTTCAGTGGTCTTGTTGTATGATGAAGTGCTAACACTGTAGCATGAAGTGCTTGTTATATGACTTTGTAGCCCTATTTTTGGCACTGGTCAATCTTCATGCTTCTGTTGTTTTCAGTTTGGTCCCAAATTATTAAATAAAAAACTATTTTAATTCCATATTTTGAGTTATGTGTTTTCCATGTTCTCCATGCTAGTTAATGAAATTCACTAAATGTCTTATCCAATATTGAGTGATATTTTATGTTTCTTAGCATAATTCTATGAGAGAATTATCTGTTAAGCAATATCCTGTTAATTATGTACCTGAATATTTAGGTGTTGCTAAAGGGTCACCCCCTAGGTCCTATAGAGCCTAAAGTGTAGGGGAAATGTGTTCTAATCCCATTTCCTATCAGTTGGAAAAATCCACCTTTGAGTCTGAACATAAGAAATTGGCTAGTCTTTAGGATTCATTTGGTTTTTTGATTTGGAACACCAACATGACACATCATCTCTTCGTAGCAAAGAAGTTGTACTTTAGGGAGCCTTCATTCGGAGTTTGTAGGAGCATTCCTTGCCTTATTTTTCAAGGAAGGATGTGAGTCGGTGCCACCAAAGCCACTTGGTTGGTTGGAAAGACTTTCATTAGGCTATTTTTTAGGATTTGAATGTTTATGAAGGGAAATATTGCTAAAATATCTAAAGGATATTAATGCGGCAATTGAAATTTGATGAGCAAGATTGCCATGACCTAATTAAAGATCTGTGATTAGATTCTGAGCTATCAGGTGCACATATCTGGAAGCATTAATTTTGAATGAAGTTGATGTTTCTCTTTCTTTGACAACTATAAATTGGTAGCGACAACAGGCAGAAAGGGTTCCTAAAGTTTTCCTTTTGGAAAAAGCTTCTTTTAGTTTTCATAGTTATAGAAATATTTTCATTAAATTTTATAGAACACTACTTCACTCTGGCATGTTATATCTTTTTTTACTCTAACTATTGTTGGATTGGAATCTGACCTTTGTTTTTAAGTTCATTTTATATTTGAAGTATGAGTTATTTGGGAGAAATACTTGAAACTGTGCATGATATGGCCTCTATCAATATTTCCTTCATTATATCTTTGTCCAAAATAGAACACTATGTCTAGCTTAATTTGAATAGTTTGATTATTTGATTTCCATGTTGTATGTGTGTGTGAGAAAGTTATAATCTGTAGAAGATGGATTATGTCATTGGACTTCTTTGTTTTCTTTAAAGGTTATTATTTCTTCATGTTATGATATATTAAGAGGAAGAGTTTATGTGGCTTTTGAATATTTTTCTATTTGACTCTTGAAACTTCTATTCTTGCTTGTATCTTAACGAACACTTCCTATAGGTAGATTGAATTAGTGCATTGTGCTTGTATCTAGCCTTTGTTGTTTGTTCTATTCCCAACAATGAAGGGGTGTGGCATTATTTGTCTATCATTTCATTCATAGAAAATAACTTGAGGTTTTGAAATGTTGTAAAAGCATTGGTGCATCGCCACTTTCATGTTTTTATGTTTATATTTATTTCTAACCTTTTCCCAAACTCAGAGAAGAGTCATCTTTCCATAAAAATCTCGGAGGTATTTAGTGAGGTGCATTTTTCACCCCCACTCACTAAATTTACCATAAGACTATCAGAGAGGTGCAAGCTTTGATGATCAACACCACCCAACAACAATCTTGACATCCCTCAAAAAATTTGTAAAAAAATTATATACCAAGTTTGTCCTAGGGAGGAATGTCAATTACTTTGACATGTGATATTTGCATGAGCGACACTTAGTGATGATTCTCAAAGATTTGGACAAAAAACCCATTGTTGCAAACCCCACTCACTTTTTGATTTGGATATTCTTTGCAAGTTTGGAAAAGTGAAACCATGAAAATTTAAAGAACCTATCCCTTAAGGGGAATAGGAGCAACCTAAAGAAAAAATTGAAAGAGGGGGTTCCCATCCATATGGGGCATGTGTTCAAAATGAACAACACAAAGTATGAGGAATATTGTCAAATTTAGCTATAAGTTAATATCTTTTTTACAAATTTTCTATTCATTTTATCTTTATATTTTGAAATCACTGAAAGCTAATCCTAACATTTTTAGGAACAAAAATACCACAACAATTACCATATCATGCACTAAGGCTCGAGGACTTGATAGAGCATGTCACATAAGGGACGTCGATGCAAGAGGTAAATTATGTTTTCACTTTACCTATAGGTAGGAGCTCACTTTACATAACCCATAGAGGTACTAAGGACCTATCCTCGAGTATTTTGTTATCGTTTTGAAGAGACCATGGAAGTATGGAGATTTTCTATAATAAAACATTACATTCAATCGGATAGATTTTGAGGACATACTTTGGAGACCTCAGAAGACCTTGCAACCTTGGATTGGCCTACTATGATAGCTTGTGAGGATGTAGAATGACCAGTTCTTTTTTGGTCACTATAATTATATTATGATGCCTTTCTATTATGATCAAGTGATGAGATAGTTCAATCAAATTTAATGGGTTCTTATCCCTTGACCAACCTATCTTAGGTCAACTTGCAGTAGTTCTAGGCCATAGGAGATAACTCATCCTACCATCACAAACATTGTGTTCAGGGACTCAAATGATGAGGAGCAAGAAAAATATCTAGTGTATAAGGTGGATGATCTTGGATCTAGAACTACATACATTAGGTGGTGGGATAGCACTTGTTCAAATCTTATATTTCCTACAGATCATCTTGCTGGCAACCCCGGGCCATGGCCATGACATCAAGAGGATTGTTGGGATGAGGATGAGGATGATGATGGAGATGTAGGTGGACATGATAAGGAGGATTATTAACTGACCACAATAGTAGGAGGAGGCTATTGATTCCCTCAAGGAGAGACCTAGGTCTTGTCCTTGTGTATCACAAACACAAACTACCACACCTAAGATACCACACACCTAAAATCATGGAGAGATAAGCAGAGCATTAGGTACCCTACTTCTAGCCTCAAGAGAGAGTCCACATATGGAAACAATAGTTTCCTACATGGATCCCCACTCGTGGGTTGGTGATCCAAGTGATATAATATGTTATTCTATTGATTTATTTTATAACTTATACTAGATGTATTTTAAATTTTATTTATAGTTTTACATAATGTTGTTATCTAATGCTATTCTATTTTTTTCCCTTTCTACAATTGGTACTCGAGACTAGCTTGAATTTATGGGTTGAGTGATGGTGGGGATGATTCCCAACATGCAAATACATTATATAGTGTGATAAGTATATGCCATCATAAAGATCAGAGCATCATGCAAAGGTTTTTGAGCCTATAGCACGATTGAGAGTTGCACACAAGGAGTTGAGAGCCACATAGGAGGAGCTATGAGTTGAGGCTCAAGATCCTATTGATATCAAGATGCAAGCATTCCTATGGGTGGATCTATGTAGGGTATGAGGTGAGAGATATTAGTTATAGCAATAGCATACAACAAAAATTGAGACTAATTCTGAGCTTAGAGGTGAGCTCAACGCTAAAATAAAATAGAGTATTTGTAGGAGCCATTCACGATCTACAATCTCAGATTGACCACCACCACCAACCCTAAATATTCTAGTAGCCATAGGCCCATGGGATGATATAGTTTTTGAATGATACACCACATTTTTTCATTGTGGTGATATGAGTATTTATATGAGGATTTATATATATATATGAGCATCTTTTATTTATTTTGTAGGTTGTTTACTTAAATTGATTTTAGTGCTACATGTGATTTTAATTTAATATCATGCAATAAATTTCCATATATATAAAATTGAATACACTTATAATATATTGAACAATATCGAATACAACAATTATCTAATGAGTTGGAGAGGGAAGTACTAAGGGAGGTAGAGATAGAGGTAGGAGAGATAAGGGTGAGAGAGAGGTAGGTAGACCCTCAACCCTCCACCATGAACTCTAAACCCTAAACCTTAGGCTAAACCCTTAGAAATACTAGGAATTAAACCATAAACCATAATCCCTAAACTATGAATACTATTTTTTAAACCATAAAACCTAACATTAATAATTCAACACTAAAAGCTATAAATAAAGTTTAATCTCTAAACCCTCCATCATAAACCTTAAACCCTAAATACTGTTTGGTAAATCCTAAAACATAACATTAATAATTTAACACTAATTTAACCTAAAAACTTAAATTGAATCTCTAAACCCTCCATCATAAATGTGAAACCCTAAACTATGAATAATTTAGAGAGAGGGGGGGAGAGAGATATAGAAATGTGAGATAGAGAGGAAGAGAGGGAGAGAAAGAAATGGATGGAGAGAGAGGTAGAGTGAGTGAGGGAGGGAGGGATAGGTAGTGATGGGAAAGATATGGAGAGGTGAGAGAGAATATAGGAAGAGAGAGAGAGAGAGAGAGGGGTGGAGGATAGGAGGTAGATACGAGGCTGAGGTAGAGATGTGAGAGAATAAAAGGGATAAAAGGGGGGGTAGGGAGGAAGGGAAAGATCTAGGTAGAGAGGGGAGGATGGAGGGAGGGAGAGGTAGGGAGGGGAGAGAGAGAGGTGAGAGAGAGTGAGGAAGGTGCCTCCCTACCTCCATCATCAATCATAAACCTTAATCCCTAAGCCCTAAAGCTTAAACATTATAGGCTAAACCTTAAATTTAGGCCCTAAACCATAAACCCTAAATCCTAGGAGATAGAGGAAGAGAGGGAGAGGGTAAGAGGGTAAGAGGGAGGGAGAGGGGTAGGGAGGTATTAGTAAAGATGGGAGAGAGATTCAGGTGAGAGAGAGTGTAGAGAGAGGGGAGTGAGGAAAATGTAGAGAGAGAGGGGGAGGACTATAAAGAGGTGAGAGAGGAGAGAGAGGTAGGGGGGGAGGGAGATAGAGAGTGAGGTAGAAATTGGAAGGAGGTAGAGAGGTGTGTATGAGAGAGAGTGGTAGGGAGGGTAGCAGGGTAGGAGGTAGAGAGGTGAGAGAGGGGAGGGAGGTAGAGGGATGAGAGAGAGTGAGAGAGAGGAAAGGAGGGGATGAGGTAGAGAGGGGAGGGAGTTAGAGAGTTGAGAGAGTGAAAGATAAAATTATGGATGGAGGGAGAGGTAGAGAGGGGGAGGGAGAGGAAGAGGGAGGGTGGGAGGGAGGGAAGAAGGGAGGTAGGGAGGGAAGGAAGGAGGGACATAGAGAGTGAAGGAAGGAGGGAGACAAAAAGATAGGTAGAGAGATTGAGGGAGGGAGGGAGAGGTAGCGAGGGGAGATAAATATAGAGGTGGTAGAGAGAAGAAGATAGGAAGAGAGAGAGAGAGAGAGAGAGAGAGAAATATAGGGTTAGAGAAGGATCATGGGGGCCCAAACTAGGCCCTTATTTTGCAATAAAAATTCAAAAAAATAGAGTTAGGCACCTCGACATAAAAATTTGAATAAGTTATTAACATAATTTGAAAAATATGTAAGAACAAAATTTGTAGAAAATTGAATGTAGTTTCTAAGATACTACTCCTTTTTCAAGAACAAGTAAATCTATTTGGTGAAAATTTTAAATTTCAATGAAATAGTACTATTTTTTTATGAAACTAAAAATCAGGTGTATGTTTGACCAATTTAAGGGTAAGTGCAAAAAGATGGGGGCACAAAAGGGGGCTTAAGTGGCCACTTTTTTTCTAAAATTAGGAAATATTGACCTTGGATGTGAAATTGAGGGTAGTTACACTCAAAATTTTGAGATGTAACGAAAACAATGATCGCAATGCTCTGAGTCTACTTTCTAAACTACTATTTTTTTTCAAAATGGTTGAGATTAAGGGGTTCAAAAGAGGGGGGCACATAAATTGGTGTTTTCTTGTCAAAGAAACATAACATAGCAACTTTTGTGGACCTTTTTTGTATTTTTAAAAACACTTCAATGAGAAATTAGCTAACAATATGTAGTTTATGCTCGATTTTTTGATAATTTTTTAATGAATATTTGATTTTTAACTAATTTTCGAATTGGACACTTCTTGAAAAATAGATTTTTGGTTGTGCTACCCCTATAAATTTTGAAAACTAATTGAAAATATATTTTTTTTTAATATGTGTATAATGGAGTCTAGTTTGTAAAAATGTAATTTATTTGAAATTTTGATGAATGGTTAATTTATAACGAAAAAACACCAAAGACGGGTTTTTGCCAAAAAACGGATAAAAAAACAAAAGAAGGCTTAACATTGTTAAAATGTGAAAAAAAATACATCATTAGATAGCTAAGAGAGAGTATAAAATTACCTAGGTGTTTGATTTGTTCGACCTTGAAACACGTACAAAAATGATGCTTAGCACGAACGTGATTATGTGAAATATTGTAGAATTTGCAAAAAACATCTTTGGATGTTGGGAAGGCACTCCAAGCCTTTGGGTTGGTATTCCAAAGAAAATACCAAGCCCAAGAATTGGAGATTCCCAAAGCAAGAAATAACGTGCTCATGTTATTTCTTAGTTTTGACATGTTTTTTTGTTTGTTCCCAAGACATGTCTAGCAAGACATAACACAAACATGTTATAATGTGCTCGTGTTATGTCCTTCTTTGTGTTAAATGCTATTCTATTGAATGTATGTATATATATTTGTATGTTTGTATGTATGTATGCGTGTATGACATGTATATATGTATGCATTCTTGTGTGTATCTATCTATGCCTATATGTATGTATGTATGTATGTATGTATATATGTAAGATTGTATTTACATATGTATGTATTCTTGTATGTAGTAGGATTGTGTGTATGCTTGTATGTATGTAAGTATGTATGTATGTCTGCTTATATGTATGTATGTCTGTAGAGGGAGGGAGAGACTTGAGAGAGAGAGTGTGTTAGAGAGGTAGTGAGAAAGAGACCTTGGAGAGGGGGAGGTGGTGGAAGGGAGAGACCTAAGAGAGAGGGAGTAGGAGAGAAGGGGTTGGAGTGAGAGGTACTTAGCTGCATACGGTGGGAGGCATAGAGGGAGAGATAGAGAGAGGGGGTGGGAGAGAGATATATGAGAGAGAGGGTGAGAGAGAGGGAGAGAAAAAGAGAGTTATGTAGGTATGGTGTTAGAGGGAGAGAATTGAGAGTGTGAGGGGCGCGAGAGGGTGAGACTTGAGAGATAGGGAGAGAGATGGAGTATGAGAGAGGGAGTGGAAGTGAGAGGGAGTGTGAGAGAGAGAATTGAGAGAGGGAGAGGGTGTGGGGGGGAGTGACCTAAGAGAGGGGGAGAGAGAGGGAGTGTGAGAGAGGGGGTGGAGTGAGAGGGACTTATCTAGGTAGGGTGGGAGGGATAGAGAGAGAGGGGAGAGAGAGAGAGTTACCTAGGTGGGGTTCCAGAGGGAGAGACCTGAGAGAGAGAGGGGGTGGGAGGGAGATACTTGAGAGATAGGGAGAGGGAGTGCAAGAGAGAGGGATTGGGAGAGAGAGAGAGGGAGTGATGGAGAGGGAGTGGGAGGGGGATAGAGAAAGAGAGAGGGAGAGGGAGTGAGAGAGAGAGAGGTAGGGATTGATTGAGCGAGAGGTACATAGAAAGAGGGAGAGGGTATATAGATAAAATCAGAGGGGGTAGAGGAGAGGGAGGGAGATAGCTGAGATGGATAGATAGAGAGAGAGGCATAGGGGTTGAGGGATTAGGGTTGAGGTTCCAATGTATAGGTAGAGGGTTGAGGGTTTAAGCGTTTAAGGGTTGAGGGGTTAAGGATTGAGGGTTTAAGGTTTTAAGAGTTGAGGGATGAGGTTTATGGTTTAAGGGTTTAGGGTTGAGGGATTAGGGTTGAGGTTTGAGAGTATAGGGTTGAGTATATAGGTTTTAGGTATATGGTTGTGGGATTATGGTTGAGGATCCAATGTATAGGGTAGATGGTTGAGAATTGAGGGTTCAGGGTTTAATGTATATTGTAGAGGGTAGAGGGTTAAGGGTTTTAGGGTTGAGGGATTAGGGTTTAAGGGTTGAGGGTTGAGTATTAGGGTTTAAGGGTTGAGGATTGAGGGATTAAGGGTTGATAGTTGAGGGTTTAGGTATTGAGGGTTGAGGGATTAAGGATTGAGGGTTTAGGTTTTAAGGGTTGATGGATTAGGATCGAGGGATTAAGAGTTGAGGGTTGAGGGTATAGGGTTGAGGGATTAGAGTATTGGGTTGAGGGTAGAGGGTTTAAGGGTTTAGATTTTAGGGTTGAGTGTTTGAGGGTTTAAGGGTTGAGGGTATAGGGTTGCGTGTTTAAGGGTTGAGGGTAGAGAGGAGAGAAGAGGGGGGAAGGACATAGAGAGATGATGATTCAGGATCCAATATATAGGATAAGGGGTTGAGAATTGAGGATATACAGTTGAGGAACTATAGGGTTGAGGGTTTAGGGTTTAAGGGTATAGGGTTGAGGGATTAGGGTTGAGGGTAGAGGGTATTGGGTTGAGGGTAGGGGGTTTAAGGGTTTAGGGATTAAGGGTTTAGGGTTGATGGTTTAGGGTTTAGGGTAGAGGGTTTAGGGTATAGGTTTGAGGGTATATGGTTGAGAGATTATGGTTGAGGGTACAATGTATAGGGTTGAGGGTATAAGGGTTGAGGGTTTAGGGTTTAAGGGTTGAGGGTTGAAGGATTAAGGGTTGAGGGTTGAGAATTCAAGGTTGATGGTTTAATGTATAGGGTAGAGGATTAAGGGTTGAGGGTTGAGGGTTTAAGGGTTGAGGGATTAAGGATTAAGGGTTCAGGGATTAGGTTAGAAATTTTAAGGGTTTAAGGTTTCAAGGGTTCAGGGTATAGGGTTGAGGGATTAGGTTTTACGGTAGAGGGTATTAGGTTGAGGGTAGAGGGTAAAGGTTTTAGGATTTCAAGGTTGATGTGAGGGTTTATGGTTGAGGGTACAGGGTTGAGGGTATAGGGTTGAGGTTCCAATGTATAGGGTAGAGGGTATAGGGGTTGAGGGTTTAGGTTTTAAGGGTTGAGGGTTGAGGGATTAGGGTTGAGGGATTAAGGGTTGAGGGTTTAGGGTTTAAGGGTTGAGGGTGTTAGAACCAGAATTTTCATTTAAAATTCTAAGGGTTTTTATCCATTTGTACCCAAAAAATTTCTACCTTTTTCATGAAAATTACTCTTTTGTCATCCATAATGCCAAAAATGCCTTTTATTGCCATATCGCTGCCTTCACATCCACCTTTCTTATCCAACACCATTTACCTCTTTACCTCCTTACCGTGTCCCCTTGTAGGGTGGCTCGTGGTGTCACAGTTGAGAGAAGTCACATCATATCTTTATTGCTGCACCGTAAGGAGTTTAAATGAAGCATGCAATTGAGTGGTGAAGTGAAAAGACACCACCATACCATGGAGGGTCATCAAAGGGCCCATGGTAGAGTGGTAGGGAGAATATTCCATGTTGATACCACTATACCACATAGAGTGAACGGTTTGACCGTGGTAGAGCGGTGGAAGGAACAAAACGAGAAGTTAGACACCATCATACCGTGGAAGGTTGATAAGGAGTCCGCAGTAGGGTGGTAGACAGTGATGAAAAAAGCAGGGTATTGCTAAATTGCAAAGGGATGAAACAAGGCCTGCTATAGAGAAATAAGAAGAGAAAAGAAAAGATAAGTCACCGTCATACCGTGGGAAGACAGAATGTGGTGCGCGGTTGGGTGGTATAGAGAAATGCAAGGAAGAAACTGATATATCGTGGTAGGTCAGAACAAAGACTGTAGTAGAGTGGTGGAGATCATATTGAAGGGAAAGTCACCACGATATCGTGGGGAGGTGAAAGATAGACTCCGGTAGGGCAGTATATGGAGGTGTAGTATAAAATGTCACCACGACACCGCAGTGGAGGAAACATAGGCGTGAGGTGATGTAGTAAAGTGACCATTGTGGCTATGTTTTTTATTATTTTCATATTTTGGCTATCTTTTCACAAATGGTGTGACTCTTGGCCTCTCATGAGAATGTGAAAGACCAGAAACCAAATGGTGTGAGAAAGATTTTCTAAAATTTATAAAAACATGAATTCAAGATAGAACAGAGGTTACAAGTTAGAACAATTAGAATAGAGATATTTTCAGAATTTTTTATGCTATAGAGACCATGATGCAAGTTTGATTTTGAGGAGAATAATGAAAGACTTATGTTCTGGTGGTTCCAATTTGGTACCAATTGTTTGCTTAAATTATTCAATTATCTGATTATCTTTGACTTAATGATTTTTGGTTATTTAGGTTGATATATCCAATATATATTCAATTTGTCAATGCACATTTGTTATATCTATGTGATGTGATTATTTGTTTTCTTCAAGAAATAATTAAATTCCTTTTGGTCAATCACAGTAATATGGAAATATTATTTGGATTGGTAAGAAGAGTTAGATAATTAGGATTGGTATTCTGCCTCCAGTAGGGTTTGTCAATCATTATCTTGCATGTTTATACAAGTTATACACAGATACTTGTATGCCCAACAATTTGAATTTATGCCAAATAGAAGTCATTTATCAAAGACTTTCATTGGATTTTGTTTTACCCAACAAGGAACTAGTCTCACTTATTTTATTTATTTAAATTCATTAAATATTTTTTTCAGACATCTGTTAACTGAACATATTTAATTATTCAATTTATTCCAAATAGTTTTTTATCTCTCCACTTCCAATTGCCATTGTGGATAGATTGTTCAAGGAGGAAGTGTATTGTTTAAGTTTGCCTCATTTACATAGGTTTACCCGCCTAGGTTTAACAGAGCCTAAAGAGTAGAAGGTTCAAATTTATTGTTTGGCCTTGTACGTTAGCCAGAAATGTTGTGAGAGCTTGGAAACCTCTGATGGTCCAAACCTTCTTTTTAGAGTCCTAACAGTTTGGCGACTCTGCTGGGGATCGTTAAACTAAACCCAAACCTTCATTATAGAGTCAGTATCTTGTAGAAGATTTTGTTGGGAACAACGAATTACATAATTTTCTCACTTTTGGAAAGTGAGTGGTGACTCTAAATGAACAAGTGAATCGAAACTGATAAAGTGAAATACACATCAGAAATGAATCATCCTAGAGTTCAGACTATCAAAATCACTCACAACATGCATGGTAGAAGATCTTTGTATAAGGAGGATTCAAATAATGGAATAAGTAAATGGACTCAAAAGAATGATAAGGGAAAGAAGGTTTTTGATGACATGGGCCCAAAAAAAAAGACAAAACATCAAAAGAACCCCTAGAGACACATAATTCCTATGGTATAATGGCAACTGAAAACAACCCATCTAGAGAACCTCACACTCCTGAGGAAAAGAGGAATCCCTTCTATCAACCAAACCACAAGAAAGTTGAGGAGCTCATGTCTGGATTTGAGGTTGAAAGGGAAAGAAGACAACATGAATATGATTCGAAAATGGCATTACTTGAAGAGAATCAGGATAGACTTGGCTATGAAGTGACCTCTAAAGAGAACTATGAACACATGGCTCGGGATGAGATAAATGCACGTTGGAGTATGAAAGACAAGAAGTGGAAAGAGAAAGAATAGAGTATGAGCAGAGGCTCCAAGCAATATGATAGATTAAATAATTGAAGTTTTGGAAAGCTCAAATTAATGCTCAAATGGCTAACTTGCCTAAATATGTGGCACATCATAGGTAGGGGAATAATAATTCAGGACCTTCAAATCCACCAAGAGTACAAAAAGATCAACTGGGGAATCAATATAGACCCCCAAATGCTCCACCACAACATCAAAATTCTCACCCACCCCCTCACTAGCAATACATGCCTCCATAGGGTCAACATCACAAGCCCCCACAAGGTCAGAAATATATTCCATTACCTTACAACAATCCATTGTACCAGTACCAACATCATCAAAATCCACCTCCTCCACCATACACAACCATGATCAGACAGTTTGATTTGGCTGGATTGTGAATATATCCTTATCCCATGGATAACAGCTAGAGAAGCCTCGTCCCAAAGTTCATAGGAAGTAGTGTAATCACAGCTGAAGAGAACCTAAGGAGATTTAATACATTTATTCAAGATTTGGATATACAATATGAGGATACAAAAATGAGATTGTTTATGATGTCACTGATTGAAGATGCAAGATATTGGTTTAATATTTTTCCAACAGCTTCTATTGACTCCATTCACGAGTTTTATGAACAATTTCTTGAGTAGTATGGGAATCAATGTGCACCAGAGTTTTCCTTGCACGAATTGGTAACTATCCAGAATCATCAAAATGAGTTAGCTTATGACTTCAACTAGAGGTTTTCTAAATCACATAATAAGATACCTCCTGGATCGAAATTAGTTGATCATGTTGCATTGAGTATCTATTTAAAATATTTTGATCCTAAGACATGATATGAGCTTAGGAACAAGTGTCTCAGGAATTTACCTAACGCTCAAAAAATAGCACTAACTATTAAAAATAATAGGAAAGCTGCGAGAATGATTGGCAAGAGGGATAACCCTAGGGTTTCTCAATATGTTCCTTCAAATAGGCAAGAAAATACATACATAAATGAAAGTCCCAGGCTGCATGACATGCCATATAATACAAATTGGAAGGATGGAAATCCATTGATGGATAGGCCAAGGAATAAAGAGACACCTGATCCTTTAAAGAAAAGAGGGGCATATATGGTTGATAATAGTCCTTGGTGCTCAGTTTATGACTTGTCGCATTCCCCAGAGCATTTTATTGTAGCTTAGTCAATACCAGGAAAAGATATACCAGAAGAAAAGAATGAAGAGGACCATATTATTTATTTAACTTCCCACACTCTTCACTCTATTGAGCAAGGATACTCATCTTCAGAAGAAGGAGGGTATGAATATCATGTTGATCAACAGAAGTACATTATCCATATGGTAGAACAACAAGTTTTTTCGGATCATGAAGAAAGTGATAGTGAACAAGGACCTCCTACTACATCATATCAGACTAATAGGTGAAATATGAGGAGACCGACTGAGGAAGAAATTAAAATATTGATCATTCCAGTAGTTGAGCAGGCCAAAAGAAAATACTAGTTGAGGGATAGAACACTGAATGAGAATGAAGGTGTTCCAAGAGGAATATTTTTGAAGAATAAGAAAATGCCCCATGAAGCTTCAAAAAGGATAGATGATAAGTACTCTGATAAAAAAGAACAAAAGTATGTCCTAAAGAAGAAAACAAATAATTTCCCAAGGACAAAAAAAAATCAGATCAGACAAACAAAAAGGAGAAAGAGGAGAACAAAGGAGAATCAACAAAGAAAAAGAGGATGATCAAAACAAAAGGTGCCTCTTTTGATTTCATGCAAGCTTTGTTCCAGGTAAAAATGTATGTCCCATTACTTCAAATGATGAAGATTAAAGAGTATAGGGAAAGTGCTATTCAATTAATGTCTAGTGGGAGTAATCAAAATATAAACCTTGAACATAAAGAGATTCTTGAAATTAGTAATAGAAAGGAAAATATAAAATTTCCATAGGTTTGTCTAAGTGATGCATTGATGAATACACCACAAATTGATCCATTCTTCACTACCCTACTCATAAATGGAAAGTTGGTACGAAATTGCATGATAGACTCAAGTGCTTCTATAAACATTATGCTAGTAGGGGTGATGAAACAACTTGGTATGTAGGTAGATTTTGAGGGTGGTAAATGTTATGCCATGGATAGTAGACCTGTCCTGGTTGTGGGAATTATGAAAGATGTGGAAGTGAAATTGGAAACTTACCCATAGGTGACTTATAACATTGATATAATTGTAATTGACACACCTCCTTAGTTTGGAATGTTTTTGTCAAGACAATGGACTACAACAGTTGCAGGCAATGTACAGTTTGATTTATCATATGCTACAATACTAGTCAATGGTGAAGAAGTCGAGTTGTATAGAGAACCCAAGATGAATCAAATTGTTGAGTATATTCCTCAAGAACAACTCAATTTTTCTGTAATGTGGATTTAGGGAGTTTCGGAGTGGAACTGTCTCAGCCTGAATTTGCAAATACTGACCCAATTGATAAGCATGTTTTTAAAGATCAGCAGGGTGTGTGGAAAATGTATTTTGATGGGGCATCCAACCAAGAAGGTAATGGAGTTGAAGTAGTTTTTATATCACCTGAAGGTGTAACATTCAAATATTCATTTTTGTTAACCTTTGAGTGTACAAACAATGTGGCAGAATATGAGGCCTTATTGATTGGTTTAAATATGGTTGTCAAGAACAAGATCAAATTGCTAACTATCCTAAGAGATTTTGAGTTGGTTGTCTTACAAATCAGATAAAGATATGCTACAAAGAACAAGAGGCTGAAACAATATAGAAATGTTGTGTGGGGCGTAGTTGAATTATTTGATGCTTTCTTAATTGATTGGATAGATAGATCAGAAAATTTGATGGCAGATTTTTTGGCTAATGTAGCCTTGAAAAGAGATGATATCACTTTGGCTGGAATATCTCAGGTTGAATTCAAAACAAGACCTGTTATCCCTAAAAACATATACAGTTGGCAGGTTTTTAATTATGATTCTAACCTTTTGAATTTTCTTCATTGTATAGATTAGTATGAGGCACAAGAGATTGACTTCAATGCTTTTATGGAGGAAGTGAATGGGAAACAGACTATGTTTGGGAAGGAAGTCTTGTAGCTTAAAACCAACAAGCTCCCCAAAGGGCCTGTGGCATTGCAAAGAGTGTATGATGGGAGTGATCACTCTCTCATGAAGTAGACACCAATCAAGAAAGAAGATATTGAAGAAGTAAATCTAGGAACTGAGTTAGCACCAAAAAGGGTCTACATTGGAAAGAAGATAAGTGCAGCCATCAGGGGAATGTTGATTGCATTATTGAGAAAATGCAAACATGTGTTTGCTTGGTCTTATGAGGATCTCAAGGCATACATAGAGGAAATTTTCCAACATGAGGTTCCACTTAAACTAGACTCAAAGCCATTCAGACAAAGGCAAAGGCCTATTAATCAAACTTTGGAACCTGAGATGCAGGAGGAACTGGAAAATCTCAGAGATGGAGGATTTATTAAACCCATTAGGCATTCAACATGGGTCTCAAATCTAGTTACAGTAAGGAAGAAAAATGGGGACATTAGATTATGTGTAGATTTCAGAAATCTGAATGTTGATATGGAGGCAATATTGCACAAAGTAACAAGGTGTGAGCTACTGTCAATGATGGATGGGTTTTCTGGATATAACCAAGTTAAAGTCAAATATTCTGAGCAATACAAGACAACATTCACTACACCATGGGGAACGTACGATTATGTGAGAATGCCATTTGGTCTCACAAATGCAGGGGCCACTTTTCAAAGGGCCATGGATGTGGCATTTGCAGATTTGATTAATGCTATAATGGTGGTGTACTAAGATGATCTTACTTCTTATTCCAAAAAGGCAGAGGATCATATGGGGCACTTGGAGAAGATATTCATCAAGGCTTTGGAATATGGTATTAGTCTTAATCCTTAAAAATGTCATTTTGTTGTTATAGAGGGTAAAATTTTGCAACATATTGTATCAAAATATGGGATTAGGATAGACCCTAAGAGAGTAGATGCCATAGATAAAATTCCCATTCCCAAAACTGTCAAAGCAATCCAATCATTTTTTGGTCAAATTAACTTTGTTAGAAGATTTGTATCCAATTTTGCTGAGATTGTTAAACCTATATCCAAGATGTTGAAAAGGGGAGAAAAGTTAGATTGGAATTTTGAAGCTATGTAAGGCTTTATATCTATCAAAAGAGCTATCAAAGAAGCTCCCATCCTAAAGTCCCCTGATTTTACTAAACCATTTCAGATATTTTTTTTTGCTTCATTTCACACCATAGCAGTTGTTATGTTGCAGAAGAATGATGAAGGTCATGAGTAGCCTGTATCTTTTTTCAGAAAATCTTTGCAGGGGTCAGAATTGAAATATGACATTATGGAAAAACAAGCCTTTGCATTGGTCAAAGCAACAAAATATTTCAGACCATATCTTGTTGGAGCTAAAGTAATTTCTTATGTTCCTCATGCAAGTGTGAAAGATATGTCGGTATAGATAGAGGTGACAGGAAAAAGATGTAGATGGATTAATAAAATCCAAGAGTTCAGTATGGAAATTCAGATTACCAAGTTGGTAAGAGGATAGGGTTTGGCCAGGCTAATGGCAGAAATGAACATAGAAGCGAATCAAATCTGCAATATAGAAGGTGAGGAGAATTTAGTTGCAAGTATTGAACATACCTCTTGGTATACAAATGTAATGTATTATCTCAAGCACATGAAATTCCCTGAGGGGTTGAATGATAATCAAAAGAGAACTTTGAAGCTACAAGCATCTAAGTATGTTTTTATAGAAGGGGACTTATTTTGGAAGAATAGCGATGACATGTTGCTATTGTCTCTAGATGAATCACAAGAAAAATGTCTTGAGGGAGATGCATGATGGGGTGTGTGGTTGAAATTATTCTGCTAAAAATATTGCATATAAGATTCTCAGGGCTGGCTATTGCTGGCCTAAAGTTTTTAATGACTCTTTTGCACATGTAAGGAAATGTGAGGCTTTTCAGAAGTTTTTAGGGAAATTGAAGTATCAAGGAGCCTTACCACTTAGAACTTTGTAGGTAGAATCCCCTTTCCACTAGTGGGGAATTGACTTCATTGGATAAATACAGGAAAAATCAAGTGGAGGACACAAATGGATACTAGTGGCCACAAACTATTTTACTAATTGGGTGGAGGCTATCCCAACTAAACAAGCAACAAGAAAGGTGGTGGTGAACTTTCAAATGGAGAACATTATAACAAGATTTGGCACACCAGTAAGACTGATCATAGATAATGGGATGTTTTTTAGATCTGATGAGTTCAGAAATTTCTGCAACACATATGGCATTGATGTTTCCTATTATGCCCCTTATCATCCACAAGAAAATGGTCAGGCAGAATCAAGTAATAAAATTCTTTTAAAGATAATAAGGAGGTTGTTAGATAAAAATAAAAAGGAATGGGACTCAAAGTTGAGAATGGTTGTGTGGGAAGATAGGATTACAGTAAAAAAGGCAGTTGGAAAGTCTCCATTTGAATTGGTATATGGGACACAAGCCAGGATGCCACTACAGAACCTTTTACCAGTTTACAATTTTATTCTGCAAGAGGATTTGGATATTTCTAAACCAATGGAGGAAAGAATGGAGCAGCTTGCATAACTTGATGAAATAAGGAGAATGGCCTAGAACCAGAATGTGAAGTTACAATCATAGATTAAGTATCTTTTTGATAAAAGGACCAAAGAGCAAAAGTTTGAAGAAAGTGACCTAGTGTTGATGTGAAATGCTCGATGTCAGGAGAGGGGAAAGCATGGCAAGTTTGAAGCTTTGTGGTTGGGTCCTTTTGTGGTAATTGGAAAAGGAGGAGAGGATTCTTATTTCTTATGGAACATGTTTGGAGAGGAGAAGGAGTTGCCAGTACATGGGTAGTTCCTGAAGAATTTTTTCTCTTAAGCAATAAAAGAGGATTAAGGATTGCCAATGCATTAACAATTCTTTACAAACCTCTTTAAACATTCTTTTTCCATGCATAGTAGTTTAGGAATTTAAAAGGATTTGGGACTTGCCAGTACATGGATAATCCCAGAGTTCCCTCATTGAAAACAATGTTTTCTTTCCATGTACAGTAGTGTAGGGTCACTTCAATAATTCATTTTCCATCTTCCATTTTCCATCTCCTTCATCTTTCCACTTCCTCCATTTTCCACCTCCTTCATTTTTTCATATCCTTTGGTGTCTTGGTCTTCTCTCCTAGTGATATTCTAGATTCTTGTAGTGATTGGGAAATCACTCATCCCCAACAGGAGCCGATGTTAGAACCAAAATTTTCATTTAAAATTCTAAGGGTTTCTATTCATCTGTACCCAACATTTTGCTACCCTTTTCATGAAAAATTACTCTTTTGTCATCCATAATGCCAAAAACGCCTTTTATTGCCATACCACTGCCTTCACATCCACCTTTCTTAGCCAACACCGTTTACCTATTTACCTCCTTACTATGGCCCCTTGCAGGGTGGCTCACAGTGTCATAGTTGAGAGAAGTCACATCATATCTTTACCGCTACACCATAAGGAGTTTGAATGAAGCCTACGCTTGAACGGTGAAGTGAAAAGACACCACCATACTATAGAGGGTAATCAAAGGGCCCGTGGTAGGGAGAAAATTCCATGTCGATATTGCTATACCGTCTAGAGTGAACGGTTTGACCGTGGTAGAGCGGTGGGAGGAACGGAGTGAGGAGAAGTTAGACACCGCCATATCGTAGAAGGTTGACAAGGAATTTGCAGTAGGGCAGTAGACAATGATGACAAAAGGAGGGTACCACTACACCGCGGAGGGATGAAACAAGGCTTGCAGTAGAGTTGTAAGAAGAGAAAAGCAAAGATAGGTCACCTCCATACTGCGGGAAGATAGAATGTGGTGCGCGGTTGGGCAGTAGAGAGAAATGCAAGGAAGAGACCACTATACCATGGTAGGTCAGAACAGAGACTACAACAGAGTGGTGGAGATCACAATGAAGGGCAAGTCACTACGGTACCATGCGGAGGTGAAAGATAGACCATGGTAGGGTGGTATATGGAGGTGTAGTATAAAATGTCACCGCGGCACCGCAGCGGAGGAAACATAGGTGCGAGGTGACACGATAAAGTGACCGTTGCTGCTATGTTTGTTATTATTTTCATATTTTGGTTATCTTTTCTCAAACGGCATGACTCTTGGCCTCTCATGAGAATGTGAACATACCAGAAACCAAATGGCGTGGGAAATATTTTCTAAAATGTATAAAAGCATGAATTTGAGAAAGAATAGAGGTTAGAATTTAGAACAGTAAGTATAGAGATATTTTCAGAAATTAAAATGTTGTAGAGACCATGATGCAAGTTTAATTTTGAGGAAAATAATGAAAGACTTATGTTTTGGTGGTTCCAGTTTGGTATCAATTGTTTGTTAAAATTACTCAATTATCTAATTATCTCTGACTTAATGTTTTCTGGTTATTTAGGTTGATATATCCAGTATATATTCAATTTATCAATGCACGTTTGTTGTATCTGTGCGATGTGATTATTTGGTTTCTTCAAGAAAGAATTAAATTCCTTTTAGTCAATCACAGTAATCTGGAAATATTATTTGGATCAGTAAGAAGAGTTAGATAATTAGGATTGGTAGTCTGCCTCTAGTAGGGTTTGTCAATCATTATCTTGCATGTTTATAAAAGTTATAAACAAATACTTGTATGCCCAACAATTTGAATCTATGCCAAATAGAATCCATCTATCAAAGACTTTCATTGGACTCCGTTTTACCCAACAAGGCACTGGTCTTGCTTATTTTATTCATTTAAATTCATTAAATATATTTTTTCAGACATCTGTTAACTGAACATATTTAATTATTCAATTTATTCCAAATAGGTTTTTATCTCTCCACTTCCAATTGCCATTGTGGATAGATTTTTCAAGCAGGAAGTGTATTTTTTAAGTCTACCTCCTTTACATAGGTTTACCCACCTAGGTTTAGCAGAGCCTACAGATTAGAAGGTTCAAATTTATTGTTTGGCCTTGTACGTTAGCTAGAAACGTTGTGAGAGCTTGGCAACTTCTCATGGTCCAAACCTACATTTTTGAGTCCTAATAGAGGGTTGAGGGAGTAGGTTTTTAGGGATTATGGGTTGATGGATTAGGGTATATGGGTTAAGGATTTTAGGGTTTGAGGATTAAGGGCTTAGGTTTGAGGGATTAGGGTTTAGGGTTTAGGGTTCAGGGTTCAGGGTTCAGGGTTCAAGGTTCAGGGTTCAAGGTTGAAAATATAAGGGTTTAAGAGTTTAGGGTATAGGGTTGAGGGATTATGGTAGAGAGTTTACATGTTTAGGGAGGGAGAGAGAGGTGAGATAGATAGATAGAGATATAGGCATAGGGGTTAAGGACCTGTAGGGTTGAGGATTAGGGTTGATGTTGAGGGTTTAAGGGTTGAGGAGTTAAGGGTTGAGGGTTTAAGGGTTAAAGATTCGAGAGATGCGGTTTAGGGTTTAGGGTTGAGGGATTAGGGTTGGAGGTTGAGGGTATAGGGTTGAGTATATAGGTTTTAGGGTAGATGGTTGAGGATCTAATGTATAGGGTAGATGGTTGAGAATTGAGGGTTCAATGTTTAATGTATAGGGTAGAGGGTAGAGAGTTGAGGATTTAAGGGCTTAAGGGTTGAGGGATTAAGGGTTGACAATTGAGGGTTTAGGGATTGAGGGTTGAGGGAGTAGGGTTGAGAAGGAGGGAGGGAGGGAGGGAGAGATGTAGGGAGAAGTGAGATAGAGATGAAGAGAGAAGAGGAGAGAAGAACAAAGAGATATGAGGGTTGAGAATCCAATGTATAGGGTAGAGGGCTGAGAATTGAGGGTGTAGGGTTGATGACCTATAGGGTTGAGGGTTGAGGGTTGAGGGTATAGGGTTGAGGGATTACGGTTGAGGACAGAGGGTATGGGGTTAAGGGTAGAGGGTAGAGGGTAGAGGGTTTAAGGGTTTAGGGTTTAATGGTTTAGGGTTTAAGGGTTGGCGGTTGAGGGTTGAAGGTTGAGGGTATAGGGTTCAGGGATTAGGGTTAAGGGTCCAATGTATACGATAGAGGGTATATGGGTTTAGGGTTTAGGGTTTAAGGGTTTAGAGTTGAGGGATTAGGGTTGCGGGTAGAGGGTATTGGATTGAGGGTAGAGGGTTTAGTTTTTAAGGGTTGAGAGTTGTAGGTAGAGGGTTTAGCATTGAGGGTAGAGAGTTTAAGGGTTTAAGGGTAAAGGGTATAAGGTTGAGGGTTGAGGGTTGAGGGTAGAGTGTATTGGGTTAAGGGTAGAAGGTAGAGGGTTTAAGGGTTGAGGGTTGAGGGTTTAAGGTTTGGGGTAGAGGTTTTAAGGTTGAGGTCAGAGGGTTGATGGTAAAGGGTTGATGGATTAGGGTTGATGGATTAAGGTTGTGGATCCAATGTATAGGGTAGAGGGTATAGGAGTTGAGGGTTTAGGGTTTAAGGGTTGAGGGTTCAGGGATTAGGGTTGAGGGTAGAGGGTATTCGGTAGAGAGCTTAAGGGTTTAGGTTTTAAGGGTTGAGTGTTGAGGGTAAAGGGTTTAGGGTTGAGGTTAGAGATTTTAAGGGTTTAAGGGTAGAGGGTATAGAGATGAGGGTTTAGGGTAAAGGGTAGAGGGTATTAGGTTAAGGGTAGAGGGTAGAGGGTTTAAGGGTTTAGGGTTTAAGGGTTGAGGGTTTAAGGTAGAGGGTAGAGGGTAGAGCACTAATGTTATAAGATTGAAGGATTAGGGTTGAGGGTCCAATGTATAGGCTAGAGGGTATAGGGGTTAAGTGTTTAGGGTTTAAAGGTTGATGGTTGAGGGATGAGGGTTGAGGGATGAGGGTTGAGGGTGGCGGGTATTGGGCTTAACGATTTAGGGTTTAAGGGTTAAGGGTTGAGGGTTTAAGGTTGAGGGTAGAAGGTTGAGGGTATAGGGTTGAGGGATTATAGTTTAGGGTCTAATGTATAGGGTAGAGGGTTGAGGGGTTTAGGGTTTAGGGTTTCAAGGTTGAGGGATTAGGGTTTAGGGTAGAGGGTATTGGGTTGAGGGCATAGAGTAGAGGGTTTATTGGTTTAGGTTTTAAGGGTTGAGGGAAGAGGGTTGAGGGGGGTAGAGAGTTTGAGGGCTTAAGGGTTTAAGGGTAGAGGGTATAGGGTTGATGGTTTAGGGTTGAGATTAAAGGGTATTGGGTTAAGGGTAGAGGGTAGAGGGTTCAAAGGTTTAGATTTTAAGGTTTGAGGGTAGAGGTTAGAGGGTTTAAGGGTTTAAGTTTTAAGGTTTAATGGTTGAGGGTAGAGGGTTTAGGGTTGAGAGTAGAGATTTTAATGGTTTAAGGGTAGAGGGTAGAGGGTAGAGGGTTGAGGGTTGAGGGTTGAGGGTTTAGGGTTTAAGGGTTGAGGGTTGATGTTTTAAGGTTAATGGTTGAGGGTATAGGGTTGAGGGTTGAGGGTCCAATTTATAGGTTAGAGGGTATAGGCATTGAGATTTTAGGGTTTAAGGGTTGAGGGTTGAGGATATAGGGTAGAGAGTTTAAGGATTTAGGTTTTAAGGTTTGATGGTTGAGGGTAGAGGGTTTAGGGTTGAGGGTAGAGATTTTAAGGGTTTAAGGGTTTAATGGTAGAGGGTATAGGGTATAGGGTTTAGGGTTTAGGGTATAGGGTATTGGGTTAAGGGTAGACGGTAGAGGGTTTAAGGGGTTAGGGTGTAAGGGTTGAGGGTTGAGGGTTTAAGGTTGAGGGTTGAGGGTTGAGGGATTAGGCTTGGAATTCCAATGTATAGGTTAGAGGGTATAAGGGTTGAGGGTTTAGGGTTTAAGGGTTGAGGATTGTGGGATTAGGGTTGAGGGTAGAGGGTATTGGATAGAGGGTAGGTGGTAGATGGTAGATGGTAGAGGGTTTAAGGGTTTAGGTTTTAGGGGTTGAGGGTAGAGGGTAGAGGGTTGAGGGTTGAGGGTTGAGGGTAGATATTTTAAGGGTATAAGGGTGTAAGGGTAGAGCGTATAGGGTTGAGGGTAGAGGGTATTGGATTAAGGGTAAAGGGTAGAGGTTTTAAGGGTTTAGGGTTTAAGGTTTGAGAGTTGAGGGTTTAAGGTTGAGGGTAGAGGTTTGAGGGTCGAGGGATTAGGGTTAAGGGTAGAGAGTATTGGGTGTTGGGCATAGGGTAGAGGATTTAAGTGTTTAGGTTTTAAGGGTTGAGGGTAGAGGATTTAGGGTTGAGGGTTTAGGGTTTAGGGCTGAGGGTAGTGAGTTTAAAGGTTTAAGGGTTGAGGTTATAGGGTTGAGGGTAGAGGGTATTTGATATTGGGTTAATTGTAGAGGGTAGAGGGTTTAAGGGTTGAGGGTTGAGGGTTTAAGGTTGAGGGTAGAGGGTTGAGGGTATAGGGTGTGTGGATTAGGTTTGAGGGTCCAATGCATAGGGTAGAGGGTATAGGGGTTGAGGGTAGATATTTTAAGGGTTTAAGGGTAGATGGTATAGGGTTTAGGGTTGAGGGTTGAGGGTAGAGGGTATTGGGTTAAGGGTAGAGGGTAGAGGGTTTATGGGTTTAGGGTTTAAGGGTTGAAGGTTAAGGGTTTAAGGTTGAGGGTAGAGAGTTGAGGGTATAGGGTTGAGGGATTAGGGTTGAGGGTCCAATGGATAGGGTAGAGGGTATAGGGGTTGAGGGTTTATAGATTAAGGGTTGAGGCTTGAAGCTAGAGGGTATTGGGTGTAGGGTAGAGGGTAGTGGATTTAAGGGTTTACATTTTAAAGGTTGAGGGTTGAGGGTGAATATTTTAAGGGTTTAAGGGTAGAGGGTATAAAGGTTGAGGGTTGAGGGTTGAGGGTAGAGAGTGTTGGGTTAAGGGTAGAGGGTAGAGGGTTTAAGGGTTTAGGTTTTGAGGGTTGAGGGTCAAGGGTTTAAGGTTGATGGTAGAGGGTTGAGGCTATAGAGTTGAGGGATTAGGGTTGATGGTCCAATGTATAGGGTAGAGGGTATAGGGTTTGAGGGTTTAGGGTTTAAGGGTTAAGGGTCGCGGTATTAGGGTTGAGGGTAGAGGGAATTGGGTATTGGGTATAGGGTAGAGGGTTTAAGGGTTGAGGGTTGAGGGTTGAGGGTAGAGAGTTTAAGGGTTTAAGGGTTTAAGTGTCACATACTAATTTTTTTGATTATTTAAATGCAATTATTAATCATGAGATTGTTAATTATTATGTTAAATGATTATTTAAATTGAAATTGAAATTGAAAAAGAATTTGAAATTGAAAGTGGAATTTAAATTGAAATTGAAATTGAAATGCAATTGCAATGATTTGAAATGCATTTTTATGAGATTTGGGGTTTGTCATTGCTAATGAGAAATCGAGTGCAAGTGAATGCAGCAACAGGTGAACATGAAGGAAGGCGAGAACATCAATCAGGTAGAGTCATTTTAGCCATTAGATGTTTATGAGGATGATGGAATCTCACACACAAACCTAGTTATTATTTTAATGTATCTTTGTGATTATTGTGCTTGCAAATTTTAAATTAAGTTTAATTGATTTCTCCAAAATGTGAAAAGAATATGTTGCTTTAAATGACGATTTTATTATTTTGAGAGAAAATATATCTTATTTAAATAACTAAATTATTTATGTCAATATTTTATTATTATTTAAAGATAATGATACTTATATTTTAAAATTAATGGAATAGACTTTTAAATGTGAAAAAATTATTAAAATATAATAATTTTTTTGATGTAATGGTTTTTCTCATTTGATAAATAAGAAAAATAAATGTAAATGTTTAAATAAACAAATATCAAAACTGAGAAATTGGAAAAACAAATTATGTACAAATTGTAAATTGAATTCAAACAACAGTTGAAAAAATTGAAGAAAATATCTTCAATCAATTTGGAAGGCAATCAAATTAGAAACTTGGAGTTTTATAATTTGAACTGGAGATCAAAGCTAAGAAAGAGGATCTTGATTTGTGAATAACACCACCAATTTCATGAGAAAAGAGGAGACTGGAAAAGAAAATTGAAAAAGAGAACAAAAATCCGTTTTTGTTTGAACAGAAAAAAAAAAAAAAAAAGACACAGATTATTGATTTTGACAGGGGTTTCAGCTGATTTGGAAGGTAGAGAGGGAGTTAGTTTTCCCTTCTGAATTTACTTACTACTCTCACACTCCATGCAGCCAGAGCAGAGGAAAAAGGGAAAACTTAATACAAACCTATTGTTATGCTAACCACACACCTCTTTTCCATCAGGCACGGCCACAAAGGTTACTCTTCCCCACACGCATAAGGCAGGGAGGGTGTTGTTTTCTGATTGACAAGGACTCACTACTCTCCCACGCAGCCACCAAAGGCTCCCCATTCACCTACTCATCACATGTGGCTAGAGGAGGCAAAGATTGTTGTTAATGTTTGGAAATTTGGAGAGGAGGACTATTTTTTCCCATGCGGAAAGAGCAGGAGGAAAGAACCTTCATCTCCCCCATTCTCCATGCATGGTCAAGTAACATGGCTCCCATTTCCCATCACTCTACTCCCCATGCAAAAGCAAAGAGGAGGAGGAGTCTCCCCATTCACCCATGCATATAAAGTGGAAGGACTGGTGAAGGGCCGGCCTCAGGGAAGAGGAAGGTGTGCAAGTGGAAAGACAGGAAAGAGATAAAGAGGAAGGTGCGCAGGTGGAAAGATAGGAAAGAGGAAGTAAAGCATGCCAAAGGCAATAGGGAGGTAGGTTCCAAGGAGAAAGTGGGAGTAGGAAAGCAGCAGGGAGTAGGGAAGAAGAGAAGAAGTGGGACAAGAAAGGAGATAGGCTGGGAGAAGGTAGAGAGAAATACGTGTGTAGCCAGAGAGAGGAACAAAAAGTTGCTCTCCTCATACGCAAGACAGACCAGTAATAGAAACAAAGGACAAAAAAATACAAAAGATTAACAGAGGATTGAAGGTAGACACATTTGAACCATAAACTATCAAATTCCTAATCTTAGCATATTTAATTTGATCAATTTCTTTATTAGAAAATTCATCAAGTAAAAACATATTACTATTTTTCAAACTTAGAAGAAAGATCAAACACTAGATTGGATCATTGGGAAAAATTATAGAACAAACATGAACATAAAACTTAAGAAACAGTAGATTTCTTATTGAAAGGATTCTGATTTTAGTAAAGATTCACACAAAAATCTTATACTTTATTTAAATCTTGAAACGCTTCAAAAAAAAAAAAGAGAGAAAATCAAAACTATCAGAAAGAGATAAATTTCCAAAACGAAAAGAAACTGAAAGATAAGGAAATAATTGTAGAATTATATGGTTGAAAGATTATGGATTAAATAAGATTTTGAATGAAAAGATTTTGAATGAAAAGATTAAAACAGAAATCAAAATGATTTATTTTAAATCTGTTTTTGAAAAGGTAATTATTTATTTTATGAAAGTGTGAAAAACAGAAAATAAATCAATTAAATTAAAAATATGAATTACTTGGAAACAAAAAAAATTAGAACAAGATTAAATAGATGAGTAAATAGAAGGAAAGAACGTGTGCTCTTTTATGCATGTTTATATATGTATTTAATTTACATACTTGAGATACACCTTTTTGGTTATTTAATTTATTCGATTTAAATATTAATTTAATGTTATTTATGGTTTAAAACGATGAAAATACAACATTTTAACTAGTTTTTCTTGAAACAAGATTTTTGTTAAATTGTTTGTGAAAGATTGTATTTATTTGATTGGAACCATGCATGCTTGATAAATGAATGTGCATGTCATGTGTTTGGAAAGTTACCTTTTGAGACGGGTGCTGAATATGGGTTATTAGAGAGTGTAGTTTTTCTTTTCCAAAACCGCTTTTATTTTTCGTGCATGACATTTTACTTGGCCAAGTAACTTAAGGACCATTGAAATAAATGGAATGAATGAACTCTCTACCATATCCTAGTATCGAACTTGCTTGTTTCTTAAATGAATTAGAAAAATGAAAATGCTTGTGGTTTTACTAGTCATACTAGACACGCACTAGATTCCATCTTGCTTGTTGATTGCTTTTTGCTAAGCGATTCATGTAGGGTCGGGTATTCTTTGAATGACTAAAGAATTTTGGGGAAGCGTAAGCTTCAAGGTTGGGTGGAAAAAGTGCCTAATCCTTGTTCTTGTCTTCATTATTGAAGATAAGCTATTGGATTGAAGATCAAAGGATTTTATCTTCATTTATGTATTATTGTATTATTTAATTATGTAATGTAGAGCTTAAGGCGACATAATGCCTAGGTATCAAATTATAAATTTATATTACAACTTCTTTTGTATTGTTATCAATGTCATGTAATATGACAAGTTTATGTATTTAACTAGAAGTATATTGAATCTATTTTTCGACTTTAAGTCGTTGTTTTGAAATAGAATGGATTTTATGATGTCTATTGAATGAAGCGTCGACTTTCTTTTGAATATAAATGATATTATTTAAAGTATTGTCGATGTTCTGAATTTAATAGTTTCGCTCTTTACATTAAGGGTAGAGAGTATAGGGTTGAGGGTTTAAGGGTTTAATGGTTTAGGGTTGAGGGATTAGGTTTGAGGGTAGAGTGAGACTGAGAAACCTAAGAGAGGGATATGGGGTAGGAGGAAGAGGCCTGAGAGAGGGTAGGAGAGAGATAGAGGGAGTGAGAGAGGGAGGGAGTGGGAGAGAGATAGAGGTAGTGAGAGAGAGAGAGAGGGAGAGGGGGTGGGAGGGAGAGACCTAAGAGAGAGGAAGAGAGAGAGGGAGATAGATAGAGGTAGTGAGTGAGAGAGAGGGAGCGAGAGAGAGATAGAGGGAATGAGTGAGAGAGAGTGAGAGATCTAAGAGAGGGAGAGGGGTTAGGAGGGAGAGTCTTGAGAGAGAGAGAGGGAGAGGGGGTGGGAGGGAGAGACCCAAGAGAGGGAGAGAGAGAGAGATATTTAAAAGGAGTGAGAGAGAGGGTGGGAGAGAGATAAAGGAGCAAGAGAGATAGGGAGGGAGAGAGAGAGAGAGAGAGAGAGGGGGGGAGGGAGGAAGAGACCGAGAGAGAGAGGGGGTAGGAGGGAGAGTCTTGAGAGAGGGAGAGGGGTAGGAGGAGAGACATGAGAGAGAGAGAGGGAGAGAGATAGAGGAGTTAGTGAGAGAGAGAGACTGAGAGAGAGAGAGAAGAGGTGGTGGGAGGAGAGACTTGAGAGAGGGAGAGAGAGAGAGAGTGGGAGGAGACAGAGGGAGAGAGGGGGTAAGAGGGAGATACTAGAGAGAGGGAGAGGAGAGGGGGAGGAGAGACCCAAGAGAGAGAGAGAGAGAGAGAGAGAGAGAGAGTAGTGGGAGAGAGATATAGGGATTGAGTGAAAGAGAGAGAGACCTAAGAGAGGAAGAGGGAGAGAGAGAGATGATCAGGGTTTATGGTTTAAGGGTAGACATATCAAGGTTTTTTTAGTATAGGGTTGATGGATTAGGGTTTAAGGCATGGTGTCCAGGGTTGAGGGTTTAGGGATAAGTGAAAGACCTAGATGGCTAAGGTAGATGGATGGCTAAGGGTAGAGAGAGAGAAAAGAAACCTATAAAAAATCAAAATTTACATAACATGAGCGTGTTTTGAAGAAGTTGAGATGTAGCTATTTGTAAAGCAAGAAAAAATGTGCTCACGTTATAATGTAAGCACATTTTGTCTTGCTCTAAAATGGTAAAAAAGACAATATACCCATGATCTCCAAGCCCACATTTTGTATATTCTCTTGGTTATGCGCATGTTTTGACAAAAAGAAGATTTTTGATGCTTTTTGTGAAGTGTGCATGCAAAATTTTCACATTCTACCACCTTTTTATGAACTTTCCACCACCTTTGCATGAGATAATAGATTTTTCACATCGAATTTGATATATATGCTTTCAAGTCTCAATTCCAATGAAGAGTGATATACATTTGAACATTGAAAAGGAAACATGATTTTGAAAAACTCAAATTGTTTAGGAGTTTTATGTAAGAAGAAGCAAAGGCTACATAATTAGGTAGAACTCTTCCATTCGAATCTCCATTTTTTAGGTATGTGAAGTCTTTACACATTTTCTTTATATTTTCCTTAATTATATTTTGGCTTTCTTTGATTTTGTTATTTTTCATATACCATGCTCATCATTGTTTATTTCTTATTATAACCTTAGCCCCTCTTAGCTCATTTTAAACTTCACAATTCTTTACACTTGCCAATTACATTTTTAAACCACATCTCTTTGAGGCATTTTATTAAAAAATTGAACTACCTTATGTATGCTTACACGTTTTGTATACACATATATATATGAGAGTAGTTATAAGTATGTAAAATAATACATCATTTCTCAATCCTTTTCTATGGATGTGCATACCCCTTTCCAAAGCTTTCATTTTGGTATAGGCTTGGGAGATGTTGGAAAATGTAGTGGAATTTGGTTTTACACCTAGAAATTGCATATGCTTGAAATTTTCTAAAGTCTTTTCAACAAATCCATTTTTTCCATATCCTGCAACCATTCTAGTCCATGAGGACATATCTCATTGAGTTATTTTATCAAATAGTTCTACCAAGCAGCTGATTGCCTTGTTTATGCTACCAGATTTTCCATACATGTCTACCAAAGAATTTTATCAAACATCATAGACAAGGCAATCAGCTGTTTTAACAAATGCCTCAAAGAAATGTGGTCTCATGGTGATGTGAATTTTTTCAAACTAATTTCCTTGTCTATGCTACCAAATAAAATTGGAATATACTCCTCCAACATTAATAGATCTTTGAATCTATTTTAGTTTTCATCTCTATTTCTAAACTTACCTCATCACTAATGTTGTGATATATTTTTAATGTTTCCTTTATTACTCTACCTACAAGGGAATGTAACCCTTCTCTCCACTATTTCAAAACTCTTTATTCAATGCTAAGTTAGAAAGATAGGGAAAGGTGTAGCTATGTCAATAGGGCCAACTAGGTGATGTAAGTATGAAGTTAATTGCCCTACTTTATTTTTAAGTTATTTGTGTTCTCATCCTTTTTCATGCATGTGACCTTTGAAAATCTAGTGAGCTCACTATCTTGTCAATTCAAACAACCCACTACCTTGTCAACCCTACTGCATTGACAAGCTAATGAGCTCACTAGCTTGTCTATGGTACCACATGTTGCATACATATCTACCAAAACATTATTGTCAAAGAATTCACATGCCTTGTCCATGATTCCATGTTTGTGCCTATCTTGATATCATGGCATGCCACGAGACCACATTTCTTTAGGGAATTCCATCCAAAAAATCATGTGACCTTTGACAAGCTAGTGAGCTCACTAGCTTGTCAATGCACAGTAGGATTGACAAGCTAGTGAGTTGTTTGAGAAAACGCCTCATAGAAATGGGGTCTCATGGTGATGTGCATCACCATGAGACCCTATTTCTATGAGGCATTTTTTTAGATGGCCCCCTATCTTGTCAACCCTACTGCATTGAGAAGCTAGTGAGCTCACTAGCTTGCCAATGCAGTAGGGTTGACAAGGTAGTGGGTTGTTTGAAAAAATACCTCATAAAAATGGGGTCGACATTTTTTCAAACAACCCACTACCTTGTCAACCCTACCACATTGGCAAGCTAGTGATCTCACTAGCTTGCTTATGATACCACATTTTGCACACATGTCTACCAAAATATTATTGTCAAAAAATTCACATGCCTTGTCCATGATGCTTCCATTTTGTGCCTATCTTGCAATCATGGCATGCCACAAGACCACAATTCTGTAAGGCATTCCATTGAAAAATTCATGTGACCTTTGCCAAGCTAGTGATGTCACTAGCTTGGCAATACACGGTAGGATTGACAAGGTAGTGGGCTGTTTGAAAAAATGCCTCATAGAAATGGTGTCTCACTGTGATGTACATCATCATGAGATACCATTTCTATGAGGATTTTTTTTAAACAACCCCTACCTTGTCAACCCTATCGCATTGACAAGCTAGTGAGCTCACTAGCTTTTCAATGCAATAGGGTTGACAAGGTAGGGGTTGTTTGAAAAAATTCCTGATAGAAATGGGGTCTCACGGATCACATTTCTATGAGGCATTTTTTCAAACAACCCCTACCTTGTCAACCCTACCGCATTGACGATCTAGTGAGCTCACTAGCTTGTCTATGGTGCCACATTTTGCATACATGTCTACCAAAAAATTATTCTCAAAAAATTCACATGCCTTGTCCATGCTTCCATTTTGTGCCTATCTTACAATCATGGCATGCCATGAGACCACATTTATTTAAGGCATTCCATCCAATGATTTCACTAGCTTGTATATGGTACCACATTTTGCATACATGTCTACCAAAATATTATTGTCAAACAATTCACATTCCTTGTCCATACTTCCATTTTGTGCCTATCTTGCAATTATGGCATGCCACAAGACCATATTTATTTAAGGCATTCCATCCAAAAATTCATGTGACCTTTGACAAGCTAGTGAGCTCACTATCTTGTTAATGTGGTAGGGTTGACAAGGTAGGGGGTTGTTTGAAAAAATTCCTCATAGAAATGGGGTCTCATGGTGATATACATCACAGTGAGACCCCATTGTACATCACCATGAGACCCCATTTCTATGAGACATTTTTTTCAAACAACCCCATAACTTGTCAACCCTACTGTATTGAAAAGCTAGTGAGTTCACTAGCTTGTCTATGGTACCACATTTTGCATACATTTCTACCAAAAAATTATCGTCAAATAATTCACTTTCCTTGTCCATGCTTCCATATTGTGCATATCTTGCAATCATGGAATTCCATGATATCGTATTTATTTAAGGCATTCAATCCAAAAATTCATGTGACCTTTGTCTATGATAGAAATACTCTTCTATAGGATGATTATAAGTATTTTGTATGAAGGGTTGAATGAAATATATTTCATTTATTTGTATGGATTCATTTTTTAGGAACTAATATTTGTCTCTTTTTCATGCTATAGGTAAAATTATTTGTAATGATGAGGAAACGAACAAGGATTAAAGCAACATAGGAAGAGTCTGAAAGTAAGAAAGGAAAGAAAAAATGGATGAGGGAACATCATGAGAAGAAGAAATTGGATATGATTGGTGAAGACATTCCAATTGAAGAGGAACCTCAACCATCAAAAAGAGAAAATGAATTGGTGGCACAAAGGGAACGAATACAAAAGCATCGTGTTAAGATAGATTTGAATACCATAGTTGGAGACACACCCTCTACTACAAGTGAATATGAAGGGACACCATCTACCACAAGTGAATATGGAGGGACACCATATACCGCAAGCGAATATGGAGGAACACCATCTACCACATCTCAAGTGGAAAGTACATCATCACTTGCATTTGAGGAAGGAGGTACATAATCATCCCCATATCAAACTCAAGGTATGCCATCTATTTCATCCTCGATCGAAGGTATGCGATTTGTCCTATCTCACTTAAATATTGATGAAACTCCTAATGTTGAGATGAATGTACCTGTGAGAACACCACCTATAATTTTGCATAGAAAGCCAAAGTTTTTTATTAATATTGATGAGAATATTTTGCAACCAATGGAAGGTAAGATTCCACAATGCACTTGTAAAAGATATGTTTATAAGATTTGGAGATTGTTCTTTGAAAAGTTAAATGATACTCCAAGATTTCAACTATTTGTTGAAATGATGCGAGGTATAAAGTATAGGTCCGTCATGAAGATTCTTGGGTTGAAAAAATCAAATGCTTCAAGTGAAAATACTATTGTGAAGAATCTAATGGATGCTTATTAGAGTGTGGGTAAGACCTCAAGCTCAAAAGATAGTAATGTCACCCAACGTGTCATTACATCGACTTTAGTAAGTAATCAAACAAGGAAATATCTTCTCATTAGAAAGATGATTCAACAATTGAGAATTAATAGAAAAACTCTATCAAGAGTCTTTCAAAGGCACCAAAGAATTGGGAACATCGATGCCACTGATTTATGGGCATTCTCGAGGAGACTCCCACAAAAAGATAAACCAATTGTTGAAGCATTGAGATGACTAATTGAAGAATATTGGAAGAATAACACAAGGCCATCTTTGAATCAAAGGGATGTGGTAAGAAGGAGAATCGGTAGTCAAAACCATCAGCCACATCCAAAGCATTTTTTGGATACAACTCAAACACAGTTTTTTTGTAAATTTCTAGAGGATTATCCTCAAATTAAAAATTTTCAAAGATATTTTGAAATGCTTAAACCTTTTTATGTCAAGATAAATCACACACACACACTACTTGTTTTTGTAAATTACATATTGAATTTTCTAACCATTATGATGTTTATCATTTTATATGTTTAGATTTGCATACTATAAGTGTTTTCCAAGATTATGGCATGCATGCCCCACCAACATCTTCAAGAGAATTCTTATCAAAAAAATTATCTGAAAGAGAGGAAGGCCAAAAATTCTACAAGAAACTATGCTTGGATGGCACATGTTAGCATTTCAGTGGCTTGCAAAGTATACAAATATGTGAACATATGGAAATAAAACATGTTTTTGGAAAGAAACTAGTAGAGTTCAACAAGTATAAAACAATGGCATACAATACAAAAGATGGTAATCAATCAAAAAGGTGTGATTTGGTTATTCAAAAGATTCCAAAGTATTAGTTTATGTCTACATTTCATAACAGTTTAGTGTATGAGTATGCAAGGAATACCCATATAGCTCGATGGTTGGAATTGAAATTTAAGTTATGCAAGGACACCTTTCCAATTGGTAGCATAGTTTCAGTGGTTGAATTTGCAAATAACTACACTCTACAACCACAACGTGAGGCATAGTTACAATATTACAACTCCACAAAGGTTTCTATATTTGTGCACATAACATTCATTCATGCAGTTGATAGTACAAAGGATAAAATGAAGGTATTGAGAGAGTACCACTTTTACATTAGTGATGATCACACACATTCTCCAAAGTTTGTGCAAGGTTGATTTCAGTTGTTCTACAATGATTTGGCTATGAGGGGCATATCATACAGTCAACATATAATATGGTTGGATAACTATGCAACACAGTTCAACAACTCACGAATGTTTTATTGGTTGAGCAGGATGCATGTTATTATAGGTTTCAGCATATGTGGAGCTTTTGTGAGGTTGGGCATGGAAAGGGGGAGCATGATGGTGTAGGAGCATGTTTCAAAAGAGAATTAGCATGAGAAGAGTTAAAGTATAAAAAAATGCAAAATTGACAGAGTGAAATCAATTGTCGAGTGGTGTAATGCTTTGATGGGTCCAAGTAAATAAGGAAAGTCTTCAGTTTGTAGATTTTTTTGGTTGATAGATGATACTACATTGCACCATATGAGGATTTTTGTACATTGACAGGATCAAGTGAGCTACACTCTTTCCTTAGCTCAAATGCTAGTTCATGAAGTATTCATACACGAAAGACGGTATGCTTTTGTTCTTCATGTACAATTCAAGCTTGGAATGAGTGTGAGTCAAAGGAGTGGGTTGATGAATGGTGGTTATGTTATCTTAGCCCACTTCACACATATCAGCCTTCCACCACATTGGAGCTAACATAGATGGAATCATCAGTTGAATTTGACCATATGTTAGATCTAGTTCAACCAGGTAATATATCTACTTGCATTGTTTTTGAAATTCCTATTGTTATCTTACTTTGTAGTGTACTTGTAATGTTGACTAATTTCATCTAATTTTCTACACATATCAATGTAGGGAATGTTTATGCAGTTATTGCATATGAAGAAAGCAAAGAGAGAATGCATTATTACTTGTGTTGTTGTGTTGAGGCCAAAAGGAAATTGGAGGCCCCAATTATAGATGGAGAAAATATTGAATACCCTATAGGCTCACTGTTTGTTACTAGAATGTAGCTTAGAAAGTACCCACATAAAAGTGTTAATGTTTTGATGAAGGGTACTCCCCTTACAATCTAAAACTCACAAAAAAAATAGATAATGGCACAAACAAAATGCAAGAAGGAAAGAAAATATTTTCTATTACCTCTGAAATGAAAATGAAATTACAAAATTATGTTTGTCATCACATGGGCTTTTTTATTACATAAATCTACAAATTTTCAGAGCCACCATCTACACTATTCTAGCCCTTCTTCTATAGTCCCCCTTCACATCCTTTATTTGGAAGGTGTAATTGCCCTAGAATCTTCTAGAAAGTGTGACTTCCTCAACAAGATATTTTGAAATTTTATTAATTTTGGTAGTACAACTTCGTGGGGTCATAACTTTTGATCCAACTGTCGGATTTTCTATAATAATACCTTTTCAGAAAGCTCTCGATAAATTTTGTATTAATAAGTAGGGCCTAAAGGTTGACTACTTTTGATTTCCACCAATTTTCAGGCCCATTCGGAGCCTCTAAGTGCCTCAAAATTGACTTTGAAGATTTTACTAGTTTTTTCAAAAATTGAAATTTTAATATCTCTCAAATGACAAATGTTATTGAAGTGGTTTCTTCACTATTGGCTTCAATTTACCATTCTAGAGGTCTTTGTAAGATTTCGTTTCCAACCGTGCATAAATGCAAACTTACTAAAATACTAACCCTACCAAATTTAGCCCTTATTGAAAATAAATAACATTTTTTTTGGGTGATGCAAGATTTCTCTTACACCCTATACGCTCCTGCATCATGTTTGATTGTTTTAGGACTTTGACATGCACTGCAATATTCTTCATTACTCAAACCTTATTGTGGCATCCAATGTTCATTTGATCAAATATGGGGTAGACCTTTAAACAAGACCTTGTGGAAGGTGTGTGAGTCTGACCATGAGGCAATACTTGACACAATAAAGAGTAGAGAAGACCTAGATGGTTCATTGGATTAATTTGTAAGTATGGCCATTAGCTATTATTAATTTGTAAGTATGCACTTTAATTTGTATTAGAATTTAGAGTATGCATATCAAGATTAGTATAGTTAGACCTTTCATTTCTATATTTCAAGTTTACATATATTTTGGTTCCAAGTTTGTACATATGTTTTAGTTCCAATTTTACATATGAATATTGGGAAAATTATATGTTTTGGTTCAATACGTAGTATAGACAAGCTAGCAGGCCAACTAGCTTTCCAATTCGATGAAATTAGCAAGGTAGTGGGTTGTTTGAAAAAAATGGATCCGAGAAATGGGGTCTCATAGTGATGTGTTTCAAAAAATGGGTCCAAGAAATGGGTTCTCACGGTGATGTTGAGACCCCATTTCTTGGACCCATTTTTTCAAGCATCCCACTACCTTGCCAATTTCATTGAATTGGAAAGCTAATTGGCATGCTAGCTTGCCAATTTGGTGAAATTGGCAACGTAGTGGGCAATCTTAAAAAATGGTTTCAAGAAATGGGGTCTCATGGTGATGTACGTGAGACCCCATTTCTTGGACCCATTTTTTCAAATAGCCCACTACCTTGCCAATCTCACCCAGTAGCTTGCCAATTCGGCAAAATTGGAAAGATAGTGGGTTGTTTGAAAAAATGGGTCCAAGAAATGGGGTCTCATGGTGATGTACATCACTGTGAGATCCCATGGTGATGTATCTAATTGCTTCTAGTGTTGACCAAGTTATGTTCCTTTCACATGTACATTTTACTTAGGTCAACACTCTACTTATTTTCTTTAACTTGAAGTCTTTATTTTGATATTAACTTATTCTTCCATTCTATCATGTTGAAGAAGTGGAGAGCTGCAAACATTAATATAGATAGGAAATATTGTATGAATTTTTTTCATGCTTTGTTATCTTCAAAAATGTGATTTATTATGTATTCATTATCATTTATATGTGTCTAATCATTTAATCCACTTATGACTACCCTCAACGATTAATTTGTAATTTTCCATGAAAAGCATGGAACCATACCAAGTGATGCAGAGTTTGTTATAGATCACTTTTGTCAATAGCTTGAAACTTGGAACTTGGACGATTTTAGATTTTCACAATAAAAGAATAATATCATGCAGTTGGATACTCCTTCCCTTTTGTGACTTCATGGCCTTTAGTCTTTTAGTGTCCATTTCTATGTACAATCTACCCCCTTATTGACTTTATAACTGTCCTTTATTTCTATGACATGTATTTTGTTATTTTCATAAATCATTGTCATTTAAATTTTATGATGGCTTCACTCAAAATACTATCCTTGCATTTGATCATGGTAACTTTATTCTATCATACATTCTTGAAGAAGTCCTTTTAACACGTCAAACCTGTACTTTATCTTCCCCACCAATTGTAATTTTCAACTTTATGAGTTTGCTACTCTTTAACTCTCATGAGTTTGTTGCTCTTTCACATCATATTGAGTTGCTCTTTCTCATCAATATTTTCCCTTGTTGTCTTGCTACCCTCTTCAATCTTTCATATTCATAAAGGATTATTGTTGCCCCTCCTTGTTATACTTCCATGAAGATCATGATCATTTGAGAGACATAGAATCATAGGAACACTCGGGCTTCTTCTATGAATTTAACACCATTTGATTGTGGGCTCTTCACATTTTACCTTTATTTCTTGGGAGTCCTCAAGTGACTATTTATTCTTTTTCATTCATTAATCTATCCCTTTAATATCAGAATTTGCTTCCTCTGTATTTCCATTTGCCAAATAGAATATTATCATTTATTGATAAGGATTGTCATAAATCATGTCTTATCTGGGTTTGATCTATCTATTTTTGAAATGATTGTGACTCTTTCATCCCTGCCACCTCCTATGCAATTTATCTTCTTCATTATTATTTCATAATTTTCATATATTTGTTGAAAGGTGGTTGTCCTCAATATCTAAGAGACTATCTTTTTAAGATCCACCCTATAGATTTCTCATGATCTTTGCCTCTAATGAAACCCTCAAAGAAATTGAGATGATTGAACTATGAATAGAAGAAGAAAACCTAGAAACCCTAGCATGGTTGATTAGTTGGGATCAAGGGTTTCAACAATGGTTCCCATACATTTAAACCTCAACCACATGCTACTCCCTTTTATGACACCCATCAAGGTTTGTTATGGAGTCATAGATGATTCTCTAAAGATACTTTAAAAAATACCATAATTACCCCATACCTATGCACATGCCTAAGATGTAATGATTGAGATAAAACCACATTCACTTCCATTCACCTCCATGTTCACTTAATAAGGGTTGGTGAAAGAAAGGGAAGTTTAAAATATCCAAAAATACCAAAGATACTCCATTGGAGTGAGTTTTTTGCAGAATTAAGTGACTTGATCACAATAATTGTTGTCCTATTTCTATCTCTATGTTTTCAATGTTTATTTTGATGTTAATGTATTCTAGTTGATAGTTAGAGTGTATGACCCTAGGATCTACTTCTATTGTTTTTCTATAGTTAGAGTATCATAATTTTGATATTAATGTATTCTCCCTGCCACATATCATGTTCCTTGTTTCCACCTATCATATTCCTTGATGCCCCACCTATCATATTTCTTGTTGTCCATGTTTTGTGGCTTTACTTTTCAGATCTACAATCTATCCTCTTGCAACTAAAAATTCATGGCTGCCATCAAAGATTTGTAATTGATTTTGGGATCTAGTTCCCTACTAAGGATTTATTGATGCCCTCAAACATTTGTAATGATATTTACTAAAATTTTGAAACCAAAAACATGGTTTTGATGAAACAGTAGTAGAAATGCATTTGGTAATAATAAATAGAATAGAAATGAACATATCTATAATGATTGATGAATAATTTTGAATTGCATAGTTACATAAAAAATAAATGAATAGCACTTCCAAGTTTGACTATCATATACTTGAGTCTGTAGTTCATTTCCTTTCTAATCTCTACTTTACAATATTTTATCCACAAATACACTACTGTCTCTTTAAATATTTGTATAAAGTACCCCTCTCATTTTGGAATCTTTATACAGATTATCCTTCATTAGAGGCATGCAAATATTTCAAAGAATTCAAGCTAGCTAGTGAAGGAGATGAGAAAATAATGCAATTATCTTTAGTTCTTTGTTCTGACATCTGATCTTCAACATCCCTTATTCTATTCATGATCCTAGGCTTTAGCATTTTGATTTGTAAAACCATTTGATTCTTCCCGTTGTTCCACATATAAATCTAAGCTTGTAGATGAATCATCAAATTTTTTCATATTCCTTTGATTGTAATATTCACTTGATGGAAAAAGTGTCACATGCATGCAATACAAAGTTGCAAATGGGTGCAAATTTTATTCCGCAACTCATACAATCAAACTGATAGTTCCAACACATCCATATGGGTATTTTTAGGCTAGGCATGGTCCTCTTTCACACCCAAACACTTTGAATCGGTCTGAGCTATGTTCATGTGGCGTAATCCCTTAAGAGTTCAAATTGTAAAAGGACAACGATCTTTGACCTCCTGTTACTCAGAGACTGTGTCACTTAGGAGAATTATGTCTAAGGAATCGAGATCATGTAGGGCCCCTCTACAATATCTTCTCTCATTTTTTGTTATCTCAGAGTCATTTTCCCATGGTGTCTATTTTTCACTGGATAAAAAATGTGTCAAATGCAAGTCGTGTAAAGTTGCAAAGTGGTGCAACTTTCGTTATGCAACTCATACGACCAAACATACTATTCTCACACATCTGGATGGGTACATTTACACTAGGCATGGTCCTCTTTCACACCCAAACATGCCAAATCACTCTGAGCTACATTCACCGACTCAATCCCTTAAGAGTCCAAAGTGCAAAATGAATGCAATTTTTGACGGGCTACTATTTGGAAACTATGATGCTTAAAATCTCTCTATTTGAGGCCTCAAAATTGTGTTGGACCCCTATACAATAACCTCTCTCAATTTTTTCTATCTTGGATGCATTTTCCCGTGGTGACGAATTTTCAGTTAAGGAAAAATTTGTCAAATGCAAGAAGTGTAAAGTTGCAAAGTGGTGCAACTTTCATTATACAAATCGTACGACCAAATAGACTATTCCAACACATTTGTATGTGTACATTTACACTAGGCATGGTCCTTTTTTTCACCCAAACATGCCCAATCACTCTAAGCTACATTCAACCAACTTGATCCCTTAAGAGTCCAAAGTGCAAAATGCTTGCAATCTTTGAAAAGCTATTACTCAAAAAATGTGATGCTTACAAACTTTCCATATGAGGCTATGAGATTATGTTGGGCCAATCTACAATAAAATATTTCATTTTTTTCTATCTTAGAGGTATTTTTCGTGGTGATGAATTTTCAGTTGAGGAAAAAGTTGTCAAATGCAAGCAGTGTAAAGTTGTAAAGTGGTGCAACTTTCGTTCTCCAACTCATACAACCAAACAAACTATTCCAAAGCATCGATATAGGTACGTTTTCACTAGGAATGGTCCTATTTCACACCTAAACATGCCCAATCACTCTAAGCTATGTTCAACCGATTTGATCCCTTAAGAGTCCAAAGTGCAAAACAGTTGCAATCTTTGATGAGATATTAATTAGAAATTGTGAAACTTACAAACTCTTCGATTGAGGCTATGGGATTGTGTTGGGCCCTTCTACAATAACCTCTCTCAATTTTTTCTATATCGGAGGCATTTTCCCATGGTGACGACTTTTCATTGGAGAAAAAAATTGTCAAATGCAAGTAGTGTAAAGTTGCAAAGTGGTGAAACTTTTGTTCTACAACTCATGTGACCAAATGGGTTGTTCCAACATGTCCGGATGGGTACTTTTATGCTAGGAATGGTCCTCTTTTTCAACCAAACAGAGAAATCACTCTAAGCTACGTTTAACCGGCTCGATCTCTTAAGAGTCCAAAGTGCAAAATGGTTGCAATCTTTGACAAACTATTACTCAAAAACCGTGAAACTTACAAACTCTATGTCTAAGACCATAGGATCGTGTTGTGACCCTCTATAATAAGCTCTCTCAACTTTTTCTATCTCAGAGGCATTTTCCTGTGGTGATGAATTTTCAATTAAAGAAAAAGTTGTCAAATGCAAGTAGTGTAAAGTTGCAAAGTGGTGTAACTTTTATTATGCAACTCATACAACCAAAAAAACTATTCCAACACATTTGAATGGGTACATTTACACTATGCATGCTCCTCTTTCGCATCCATACATGCCCAATCACTCTGAGCTATGTTTGACTGGCTCGATCCCTTAAGAGTCCAAAGTGCAAAATGAATGCAATCTTTGACGAGCTATTACTCAAAAATCGTGATGCTTAAAAACTCTTTGTTTGAGGCTATGGGATCATGTTGGGACCCTCTACAATAACCTCTCTCATTTTTATTTATCTCAAAGGCATTTTCTTGTGGTGATGACTTTTCAGTTGAGAAAAAAGTTGTCAAATGCAAGCAGTGTAAAGTTGCAAAGTGGTCCCACTTTCGTTTTGAAACTCGTACAACTAAATAGACTGTTCCAACACGTCTAGATATGTACGTTTACTCTAAACATGGTCCTCTTTCACATCCAAATATGTTGAATCACTTTGAGCTACATTCAACTAGCTCAATCCCTTATGATGGCATGCAAAACAAAGGAAAATAAAAAGATTCACATGACAATTGGAAAGTTTGAGTTTTCCACACTAAAAACATATGATTGCATGAAAGAGGTAAAACATCTAGGTGTAAAAATAGTTGAGGAAAGCCTAAACCTTTTCTCTAATGGGTTATGATCCAATTACTATGTGGATCTCATAATTACATTGAAATGATTACTATTAATATGAGTATTTAGGTAAAAAAATTATTCCTATTAATGATCTAATCGCAAATGAAAAGGCTACACGACTCTTAAAATCTTGTATGATCATCCTCAAGTATAGAAATGGAAATACATTTTTTATTTATCCTCTTTGCCCTTACAATAATATGGTTGTTGTAAAGAGGAAATTTTTCAAGATTCTAAAAAAATAATTGAAATATTTATAGCTAAACCTAATCATAGGCTAGTAGAAATTTGAGTCCACATGGTGGATTATGACCTAGTTAAAGAGAATCATGAACAATGATGTTAATACTTGTTCACACTAGAGCCTCGACCATAAGTAGAAGCTAAAAATAGCCCAAAGAAGAGGTATAAATATATGTTGATACATGAGATATTACAACCCCTATTCAAGTACTCCTTCACAATCATATCAAACATCATAGAAGAAATTGAATCTTAGTGGGTGCCCATGACAAACTAATGACTCATTTGCATCTTAGTAGGTGCCCACCACAAATTAGAGCTTATTTTAGAATATCACAAGTGAAGGTGAGGACCTAGAATAGGAGAAGAAAAAAAATTGAGATAAGTGACAATCTACCTATGAAATGGGCTAGGAAAAGTAGAAAATGGAATAACAAAGAACGTAAGAGCCATTAGAGGTTGGTATAGAGAAGGTACAATAGTTTACACTATAAATATCTATCTTCCCTCTCCTCCTAGCTTTATCCCTTTTAAATTATTCCTTGGATTCCATATTGAATTAGCACACAAGTAAATGATACATCATTGGTGAATCATTTTTGGAAATATTGAAGTTGTTTAGCATCGAATAATAAAGTTGTTTAGCATCAATTAATAAATATTCAAGACAAACCATGAATGACAACAATAAATAATGTTAGGGCTAACCAATTAATAAGTATGCACGTGAATAAGTGAAGCATACATGTGAATAAGTGAAGCACAAGTACTCAAGTACACGTAAGCCTTGAAGTATACACATGAATACATAGTATACATATTAATACAAAGTATATGCATGAATACAAGGTATACACATGAAAACATGTAAGTCACAAAGTATACATTGGAATACATGTAATTCATAAAGTATACATGTAAGTTGTAAATTATACACTTGAATACACATAACTCATATCTATTGAGCTGTGGATTTATAATGTAAATATGGACACCATTGATAAAAAAGATTTGTATTAACCAAATAGCCATATAGGCATACATCAATATATGTCGATATAAGTATAAAATATATACAAAATAGCCATATAGGCTTACAAGAATGCCATATAGGCATACAATGTAAAATATATGCAATACAAAGTATGTCCAAAAATGCCATATAGGCATACAGCAAAGGGCCTTGGAATCAAAAATCATTGCCCTCCAGGCTCTTGAAATAAAATTTTGCTCTTTGTTGGTCGATCGGATGGTGATAAGTCTATCACTCATTTACTCTGAGGTCGAGGAGTACTCCTCCTAAGGTTTAGTTCCCAATTAAGCCTTACCTATTACAATAACAAGTAAAGACATTAATATATAGATATTACATTATAAAAAATGATATATTTAACAAAATAATCACTTACCGCCTCTAGATGATCACTCTCCTCGAGGGAAATATTCATATGTCCATGTTGTGGCATGTTGAAGCCCTATAGAAACCATCCAAAGAGAAATTAAAATATGAATCAATAATGGTTTGATTTTTCACTAACTAACAACTATAACAACAAATGTAAATTGAAATTCAGTAATCTGCCTCATACCCCTGTGAGAGGCATCGAGGAGGCTATAGTAGAAGAAACACCAAGCTCCATTGCCCTATGCACATCTATAGGTATTTTCACTAGCAACATATGAAAATAAAATAATAAATTATTCAATCACAAAAACTAAAATAGTGATGCATGTCATGGCTTATAATGTATGAGATAATGAAAAAAGTTTTGAGTACTTATTGAACTATATATTTCTTACTATCATGCTTACTATTTTCCCTATCCATAACTTGTTCGAAAGCACATATTTTAGGATTTTATCCATAACAGCAAAGAGGTGAATTGTTTGATAAAATGCTTTGGTAGACATGTACAAAAAATGTGGTAGCATAGAAAAGGTCGTGAATTATTTGGAAAAATGCCTTAAAGAAATGCGATCTCATGGTGATGGAATTCCATGATAACAAATGTGTCATGGCATTCCATCACCATGAGACCATATTTTTTTGAGGCATTTTTTCAAACAATTAATTGCCTTCTCTATGCTATTATGCTAGGATGGGGTGGATGGTATAGTGTGGTCTTGGTTATGAGATCAAGGGAAATTATGACATGAAGAGGGAGGGGTGGGGATATGAACAAGTGGAATAAGAGGTGGAAGGTTCCATGCATGGTAAATTGAGGATGAGGATGGGGACCTTGAAAAGAATTTGGAGGGGAATTTTGGCTAAAGGCTTGGTTTCTATTTTTAAGGGAGTGAGTAGTTTGAAAAAATTCCTCAAAGAAACGTGTTCTCATGGTGATGGAGTAGAATTCCATCACCATGAGACCAAATTTCTTCGAGGAATTTTTTCAAACTACTCACTGCCTTAAGAATAGAAACCAAGCCTTTATCTGAAATTCCCCCCATGAGACCACATTTCTTCGAGGCATTTTTTCAAAATACTCACTGCCTTGTCCATGTTATTTCTTACTAGTATGCTTTGATATATTTTTTCCAAGCATCCATATTTTGTTGGAAAACACCTTTTTTTAGGATTTTAGCCATAGCAGCAAGGAAGCGAACTGTTTGATAAAATGCTTTCGTAGACATGTATGGAAAATGTGGAAGCATAGAAAAAGAAATGAGCTATTTGAAAAAATGCCTCAAAGAAATTGGGTCGTATGGTGATGGACATCACCATGAGACCGCATTTCTTCAAGGTATTTTTTCAAACAACTCATTGCCTTGTCTATGCTATTGCATACTATTATTCTTTCATATATTTTTTCCAAGCATCCATAGAATAGACAAGGCAGTGAATTGTTTGAAAAAATGCCTCAATAAAAAGTGGCCTCATGGAATGCCATGACAAGAAAATGCAATCGGTAGCTACTCCTAGTTATTACTTATGCTATGTGAAGTAATTGCATCACTTCTTATGTTGACTTTCTAAACAACTACATTGTAATTAAAATTTTGTCATCTATCAACATCTAGTTATTAGTTATGCAATGTGAAGTAATTCTTTGAGTTTGAAAGATGTGCAATGCAATGTAATCAATGATATGAATATAAACTACACAAATATATTAAGTACAATTCATTAGCTAAAATCTTTATTCTATTATCTGCGTGAAGGTTTGTACAACTCCACTAGCACTGGGAGGTGTTCCCGCAAAACCTCCAATATTAGCCTATTCAACATCCAAAATCAGATATATTAGAATACCATTCATATAACAATGCTATTCACATGTAATATTTATAATTTTTTACTAGTTACATACCTCAAAGATGCAATAAGTAATAAATAGGTGGATGGCTGATGTATCTAGTATCAACACTATGATCCTAAAATTTTATTACAATCATTAAACTAAACTAGTTAATCTTGCATTTCAAAAATGAAATTTAATAAATTAAATTCAATGAACCTACTAACATTTACCTGGGTATTGATGTCGAAAACCTCATTCAAAATTCCATCTGCTATTGCCAACTCCGTAGCTAAAGATGTATCCCGCACACCAGCCTCCTGAGTGTTTGTGGAATCATATGTACAAGTCGACCCGTAAACCTGACAAGAATTGGGTGGAAGCCTACCCCTCGAACTCTCACCTGGATGGCATTGTACTACAAGACTAGTATGTTGGATGATACTTTGGGTCAAAGAGCTGATAGACTGCAAAGTGTCCACCTCAGCACTCTCCTTCATGACGAAAGGGATAACAATGTGCCCATGAGCCGACCTAGTGAGAGCTTGTCTCCCTTGCCATTGAGGATCTTGACATGCACCTAGTCTATCATGTGCTAACCCTCCACCTCTCCCTTGAAATTCCCTCATATCAAAATAGTTGGGGATTTTGTTGAGGATGAATTCAAAATAGAGTTTCCTCAAGAAATATTGGGGGGCCTCGTTATTGTTGCATGGCGGATAGTCAAAAACCATCCATCACCTATCCCAAAAATTGTTCCTAATCCTTTGGTGGTGGCACCAATGGATAGGAAACCTCTTGGAATTAAGGTCAAGATTTTTATTTGTGTGTGGGTTAGTGAATAGTGAGCATAAATCATATTTTTTATTTTTTTTATCTTTTACTTCTTTATATGATAATTTATCTCCATAAAAATTCTTCCACGCCTGCCTCCTACCTACCCAACCACTTAATTGTTTATTGATTTCATCTACATGTGTTAACATGTCTTGAAGTGAATTTGCAAGTGTTCTTCCCATGGTTGAAATTACAGGATCGTTCAACCTTGCAATTAACTCCTCAATCTATTTTTTTTGTTTTCAATTTTCCCCATTAAATTTTGCTAACTACCAAGAGGATGTTGAGGAATTGGTGGAGGAGTTTGTTGTTGTGGTTGTTGAGGATTTTGTTAGCGTTATTTTTGCTATGGTTGTTGAGGATTTTGAGGTTGATTATCATCTCATACAAATTAAATAAATGAACATAAAAAACAACCTAAAATTACCTATTTAACAACAAATTCACAAAAAAAAAACAATGCTTACTTATCTAACCTCTACATTGGTGTGGTGACATCCTAGTAATGAAATTGTAAATATTCAATGAAGAAATTATAAGTTTTGATCCTTCCAAAATGCAAGCACACAATTGTAGGGTTTGTTGGCCGCAAGCAAGAAAGAACATAGTGAAAATGAAATGAAATGGTTTGCTTTTTTTTTTATAATAAGCCATAGCATGCTCGTGTTATAATGAAAGTGTGTTATAGGCTTGATGTGACCAAGCCTTAGGATCAATCACACCAAGCCATAACATGCTCGCGTTAAAGCCTTTCAAATTTTTTTAAAAAAATTGGCCATTTTTTGGCCCCCCAATTTTTTGCACCCATCCCTAAGTACAAGCAAAAGATAATATATATTTTTTTTAAATTTCAATATAAGTAGAGGAGACATCTCATATGTGCCCCATTTTTTTGTAATTTTATTACAACTAAATAATTAGTTATAAATTTTTTATTAGAACTTTTTAAAAATATTAAATATTTTTTGTCTGACCATCATAACTCGGTCAAAAATTTATGAAATTCATTTTTTCTTTTTTTTATCCTATAGTATGGGAAGCATAGAATGTGAAACATCTTTCGGATTAAAAAAATGTGAAATATTTTAAGAATTATAGATTTTTTCAATCAGCCTATCAAATCAAATTTTAGTCAAAATGTATGTAGAAAATCAATAATAATTATCTATTTAATTTCAACTAAGGCATATTTTATATTTTGGAATGTTGATAATTTTTCTTGATAAACCTTTTTTTTCATCAAATTCTGATAAAAAAATTCATCAACCACTTTTTGGTCATATCACCACTTTTTGAATCCTCATGATCTTGCACTCACCCTATAGAGGGAAGAAGAGAGGGAGGGAGAGGTAGAGAGATATATGTAGAGAGAAATGCAAATATAAAGAGTGATAGAGAGAAAGAGAGGGGGAGGGGGAGAGAGAATGAGAACAATTTTCCTTCATGATAACACAAGCGCATTATAATGTGCTCATGTTATGAGAACCTAAGATAAATAATAACATAAGTGCATTCTAGCATGCTCACATTATTGTCTACCTTAGGAATTATCAACCCGTAGGGTTGGACTGACATTTCACTACCCAGAGACATGTTTTATTTCAAATTGTAAAAGAATTGACACAATCTTGAGTGTACTCTCCATCAAGTTTGCACATGTTTCAATTTCAAGTTAGAAAATTGACATAGTATCGTTGATCTCTCTCTTAGCTTTCTAACCATATAATTATTTTCACATTGTGAATATGCCAAGGTTTTGATCTTTAATTTCTTTTGCTAGTGTCTCTATGTTTTGTCAAAAACCTATGTATGGTATTTGGTTTCATTTTTTATCCATTGGTTGAAATTTTAAATAAATTACATTTTTAAAAACTAGACTCTATTTTATACATAATAATAATAAAAAATTCAATTAGTTTCCTATAAAATTTGGGGGGAGCATGCTCAATTTTTTTTCAGGATGTGTCCACTTCAAAAATTAGTAAAAAATCATATATTCATAAAAAAATAACAAAAAAATCGCGTATAAACTACATGGTGTTGGCTAATTTCTCATGGAAGCAATTTTTTGAATAATATATTTTTTTTAACATTTTAGGGGTAGCACATCATATGCTATGTTATGTTTTTTTATTGAAACATGATCACTTTGTGTGCTCCCCCTTTTTTGAACCCTTTAATCTCCACCATTTAAAAAAATAGTATTTTAGAAAGTAGATTTAGAGCACTACGACTCTTGTTCTTGCTGCATCTTCAAATTTTGAGTGTAACTATCTTCAATTTCTCATCCAAGATGAATATTTTTTTATTTCAAATTAAAAAAATCCACTTAAGACCCTTTTGTGGTCCCCCATTTCCATGTACTTACCCCTCAAACTTCTAGACTTTGAGTTATCTCTACATTACACTATTCTATATAATATTTTTGTAAAACCTCATGCTATGCTTGTTCTCTACAAACACTGGACTTTTAGATTCTAGAGAATCTTTATAGTGTCTCCAATATTTTAGACCCTATCACATCACTACATAGATTTGGACTCTAGAAACTCCTTATAGAACCACTAGTTGTGTAGAATTTGTGATGTGTTTGCACACCTCTAAACTATGAAACATCTAAACACAAAATCATCAACCTTTCAAGCTTATGGAATTTTTACATAATTCTAGACTTCTGAACTCCACAACACTTTTGCATAACACTAACTATAACTCATTGCCTCTACACAACACTACTTCAAGGACTTTGAAAGCACTAGCATAAAGCCATTAGGACTTGTTCAATATTCTTAAAGGCAATAACTTTTGTTTTTGGCATAACTTGGGTGTATAAAGTCAAGTTTATAACTTCTTATAGGTGCATTAAAATTCTCTTTTTGGGTGATCCCACAATACTGGTTTAGAATTTTTGGTCAAATTGGACACTGAAATGTTTTTTTCTAACTAAATCTTCACTTTCGAGCACCTATAGCGGCTAAACCGTGAGGAATTTGAAGATGATGCAAACTAGTGATTTGTGACATTTTATCTGTAGATTCTAAATATATTCTTTTCAAAAAAAATGGAATCAGATTGCACTTCTTTTTCCATCTCCTTTGAAAACTATATTTTTTCAATAAACAACATTTTTAAGGAGTGATGCTCATCGTATACAACATAACTTTTTTTCCATGAAGGATAAAATTCTATTTTTCTCGAATTTAGATTTGCAATTAGGATAACTGGTGCTTCCAATTGGTTTCATAGTGTTTTATTGAATATTTTTTCTTTAATCAAGTTTCGAAGTCAAACCAATTTCAATTCAAACATAGGCAAACCGTATACAACGTAACATTTTTTGTATGTATCAAAATTCTTTTCTTTTTGTTGGATCAAGGACTTCAATATCTGGTGCACTCATTTTTTATTTTTTTTTGATAATCTGCTATTTTTCCACATGTGCAGAACAAAGAGCTTGATTTTTGGTGAAAAACCTATGTTTAATAAAACTAAAAAATATATATAATAAAACCAAAACGTATTAAAATTATATTCATTGGATAGCTCATTCTGAGGACTACCATCATCTAGTTGGGTCTGTGAATTCTCCTCCATTTTCATCCTCAACCCAAGCTTTGAAGGGCAAAATTCTGGAGTTTTTTTGGGCCAAAGGGTGAGAAGGTGGGAAAAGGGGGATTCGAGAAAACCCCTTTTCAAAAAAGGTTTCCTTTGTTTTTTTGCAGGAATGGTGGGCACAGGGCATTTAATGGGTTCACTCGAATTGGGGTTCTAGTGAACCCTCTTTTGGTTCGCTCGAACCAATAAGTTTGTTTGAACCCTATAAACCAAAAAATTTGGCATGGAGTCAATTTTTACAACTTTTCCTTCCTCACTCAAATTGTAAACCACTTTTGTGGGTTTACCCTTTTAAGAAATTCTCCTTCATGTAATTTTTTAACCCTCATCTTGCTATATTTTTCAAGGATTTGCCTTTAAACTTCAGTTTTACACTTTTTTCAACATGTTTTTGTCAAGACATAACCTTTTCCCAAAACATCAAAATTAAGTGAAATTTTGTTTGAAATTTATCAAAAAATATAAATAATATAACGATACATGTATCTTTGTGCCTTGAAGATTATTTTTTCTTAGAAAATTATAAAACCATTGTGTTATAGTTGGTGTAGGCTTCCTAAATGCACAAATTATAGTCAAAACTTGTCATTTTTTTGGTTTTTAATTTTATTTTTCTATCATTTTTTGAGGTTGTAAAGCAAGATTGGACTATTTCTTCTTATTTTCACCTCATGACATAAACTAAAATCATCATTTTTCAGACACTTGTCAGAACTCTACAACAACACATTTTCTTGAAAATAAACTATGATAAAGTGCCAAATCTATTTTTTGTTACTTGGGGGGGATTTTGTACATCATATTGTTCCCTTTTTGTATTGACACTATTTTATATAGTATCATGAAGGTTATGTATGTGCTTTGATATTTTCCATCATAAAATTGTTTGATGACTGACCCTACATGACAACAAAGAATCTAAGAGATTCTAGCCTCATGCATGTGTTCCTTATTTGTTACATATTATTTGTAATCTCTTATGTACAACATATTGACCTTGACGTTACTTCTACATTCCTTTTCACTACATTGTTCCATATTTTATTTTATCTATGAATTCCTCTCCCTTGTTAGTATTATGAGGGGTAAAATCACATAGTTATACCAATTTTCCTTGGTTTTAATGGAGCAATGGAGGCAATATTTTATCTTTTCAACTGATCAATATTCATAAGACTTTGGTACCTGTGTAGAGCACCAAATGTACAACTAGTAGTATTGATGGGGTCACTCATGTAGTATTTTTTGTCTCCTTGATCATAGTACCATTTATATTTTCAACTTTATAGCTTATTTTTACCTGTGATCCATATATACATACATGGTTGAGGGATGTACTTGAGATTACTCATGTAGTGTTTTGTTTCTCTCTTATCCTAATCTATATTCATTGGAGAGTTCATTGAATCTAGCATTAACTAGTTCTTCTTTTGTAGAGTTTGTAACTTCTACATACTTTTCAAGAGTTCTTTATGTTCCTATACTTCAAGATTGCTTAAATGAGGAGGTTCATTCCTTCCCATTCTCTCTTTTGGAGAGTAGATTTTTCCACTAGATCTTCTCCTTTACTCTATTTATGAGAGAACTTTATTATACATGAGTACATCATTAGGACTAGTTATTAAGACTCATTTTTCTTAGGTTTTTAGCTTTCTCCTTAAATATCACTCAACGGGTTGTTAGAGTGAAACATGTTTGTACTTAACTATATATATTTCCATATCTAGTTGGTCTAGTCCACTCTAAAATTAAGATGAGGGTGATCCCACAATAGTGGTTTACAATTTTTGGCCAAACTAGACACTGAAATTATTAGTTTTAACTAAATCTTCACATTCGGGCACCTATAGCGGTTAAACTGTGAGTAATTTGAAGATGATGCAAACTAAAGTCTCGTCACATTTTGTCTGTAGATTCTAAAAATATTTTTTTCAAAAATTTTGGAATCAGATTGCACTTCTTTTTCCATCTCCCATGAAAATTGATCTTTTCAAAAAACAACATTTAAAAAAAGTGACACACTTTGTATAACGCATAAATTTTTTTCCATGAAGGATAAAATTCTAATTCTTTCGAATTTAAATTTTTAACTCTGATATCTAGTGCTTCCACTTGGTTAGATAGTTTTTAATTGAATATTTTTTCTTTAATCAAGTTTCGAAAACAAACTAATTACAATTCAGACATAGTGCAACCGTATAACGCATAAATTTTTTTGCATATATCAAAATTCAAAAAAAAAATTGTTGGATCAAGGACTTCAATATCTGGTGCACTTTTATTTTTGATAATCTGCTATTTTTTTGCATGTGCAAAACAAAGACCTTCATTTTCAGTGAAAAACCTATGTTTAATAAAACTAAAAAAACAAATACATAATAAAACCAAAACATATCAAAATTATATTCGTTGGATAGCTTGTTCTGAGGATTACTTGATTCCAGTTGGGTTTGTGAAGATTCAACCATTTTCATGTTCAAACCGAGCTTCAAAGTGAAAAATCTGGAGTATTTTTATGTCGGGGGGTGGGAAGGTGGGAAAAGGGGGGTTCGAGCGAACCCCCTTTCCGCAATGTGGAAACACAGGTTCCACATGTAAAGGGTTCGCTTGAACCCCTTTGGGGTTTGTTCAAACCTTGAGTTTGCTTGAACCCCTCAAAATATTTTTTTTTTGCATGGGTGAGTTTTTTGGAAGTTTTTCTTCCTCACTCAAATTGTAAATCACTATTGTGGCTTCACCAATGAATTAAAATAAACTTTTATCTTTTCTCACCTCATGTTGACTCTACATGCGTCCTCACACTTGTCTCATGTGTCCCACATGTGTCTCACTTTTGGAGGGGTAGTCAAAATTTTAGTCCTACCTTCTCACCTCCCCGTCCTTTCTTTTATATACAAGGCTCATTTTTACATTTTATTCTTTACTTGCATGATATTATTTTTATCTTGCATATTCTCATTTTTGCAATATTTTGGCCTTATAAGTTGATTTTGGTTGCTCCAACAAATAAATTTATAAAATGGTAGAAGCACTAATTAACAAGTTCCTAGGGGGGCTTGACTCTATTGAAAGTACAAAATTATTGGGAGAAGGGATTCCTTAATACCAATACTCCTTAGTTGATAGGAGATTGAATAGTAATGGGCATTGAATATTCTTCTTTAATTCTAGACAAGTGAAGTTGGAAGCCAAGTGTAGAAGGATTGCAAGGAAATGACTTTCCTTCCTCAAAGGCATTGTAAGTGTCAATCATAACCCTAGGTGAAGTGGATTGGATTTTTTCATAGGACTAAGCTCAATTAGGTCAACAAAAGTGGTGCAGGGTGAACCCATAATAGTGGTTTACAATTTTGTTGAGGAAGCAAAATTGTAAACAACACTCACACAATCAAAAAACTGAGTTTTAAGGGGTTTGAATGAACCAAGGAGTTCAAACTAACCCATAAAAGGGTTTGCTCGAACCCCTAGTTCGAGTGAACCCCCTTTTCCATGGTGGGTTTGCTCGAACCATAAAAAGATACTTTTTTTTTAAAACAAAGGGGAAAAGGGGGGTTTGAGCAAACCCCTTTGCCGGGTCAAGGGGTTCTTGAACCCCCCTTCTCCCCCTTTGGCACCAAAAATCTAAAAAAAATTCTCCTTCAAAGCTCGGGTTGAGGATGAAAATGAAGGAGAATTCACAGACCCAATTGGAATCAGGTAGTCCTCGGGACGAGTTATCCAATGACTATAATTTTAATATGGTTTGGTTTTATGATGTATGTGTTTTTTAGTTTTATTAAACATAGATTTTTCATCGAAAATGAAGGTATCTATGTTCTGCACATGTGGAAAAATAGCAGATTATCAAAAAAAAAAATTAAAAATATGAGTGCACTAGATATTGAAGTCCTTGATCCAATAAAAAAAATTGAATTTCGATATATATAAAAAAAAATACGCGTTATACGGTCACGTTATGTTTGAATTGTAATTGGTTTGACTTTGAAACTTGATTAAATAAAAAACATTCAATAAAAAACTATCTAACCAAGTGGAAGCACTAGATATTGGAGTTACAAATCTAAATTCGAAAAAATTAGAATTTTATCCTTCATGGAAAAAAAGTTATGCATTATACGGTGTGCGTCAATTTTTAAAAATGTTGTTTTCTGAAAAAACCTGTTTTCGTGGGAGATGGAAAAAGAAGTGCAATCTGATTCCAAAAATTTTGAAAAAAATATTTTTAGAATCTACAGAAAAAATGTGACGAAAGTCTAGTTTACATCATCTTCAAATTCCTCACAGTTTAGTCGCTATAGGTGCCCGAATGTGAAGATTTAGTTAAAAATAATAATTTCAGTGTCTAGTTTGACCAAAAATTGTAAACAACTAATGTGATCACCTTGCAATAAGTTTTGCACTCTTAACTTGTTATGTAATCAAGTTATGTAATTAGCTCAATTTGTAGCCATATATAGTTTATGAGTTATTTTTCCATCCCAATTTCTCTACTTTAGGATAGGTTACAAGCTTCTTGTGGTAACCTTTTTCTTCACAACACCTCCTTATTCTCAAGACAAGAATATGTATACTCTTTTCTTTTTAAATTTTTTAAATTATAAGCCTCAATGGCCACAACTTACCCAATCATATCTAAAAATAACTTTTATCCATATTATTATAAATTGTGGAAATACCATGTCTCTTATAGATTATTCTCACATAAATCACATGAAATTAAAGAAATCTAGTTGAAAGGTTTTTAACTGTCTAATAAAAATGTCAATTTATATGATGTTTTATTATAATGATAGTGAAAAAATGAAACCCCCAAAATTAAAAAATTAAAATATTTATGCCCTCTAAGTGGCGATGAAAACGAAGGTTGGTTGGCATGAGATCCATTTTTAAGCATACCAATTAGATCCATTTTTAGGCATTGGTATGCTTGATGAATGAAAAGAAATTAGTGAAAAATTAATATAATAATATAGTACCATTAACCTTAAAAAGGGGGTCGGTTTTTGTGTTTTATTGTGTTATCATTATTGTCCCGTTTTATGGAGCAGAGGGAAGCTTCTTTTTCATTATTGCTGCCATGTAATTGGCGGGTGCATCTTGTACCTACTGCCTTAACAAATTTCTATTTGAACTCACACAGTTAGGAGAGTCTTAATAACTCAATCTTCACAATCACAACTAACTCAAGGACTGTTATACCGTTTATCTGCTTCCAGTAATTAATATTTTTTCATTTCTTCTTTTATACCATGATTACATAGCTGCTTTTACAGGGTCCTATTGTTGTCTCATGTTGGGAAAGTTTGTTGTTAGAATAAAATTTGTTAAACACAAATCCCATCGTTTCACGGACGTCCAATGCAGTAGTAGCCCGCTTTTACTTTTGCCTTTCCTGTCGTCTGGTGGTTGCACTGTTCAACTGCAGCATTTTCCCGATTCCCCTCACCTCATGAGACAAGTAATTTTCAGCCTGCGACCTTTGCAAGCCTACTGGTCTCCCACTGAACCAGCAAGTTAAGTGGGAGCTTACTTTTTACTGTGCGAGGGCTTTCTATTCTTGTGCGCTTGCCTTTGCAGTACAGTCTACAAGTTCATTCTGTTACGTTTTTCCCCTTGTGGTTAATGTAGGGTGAGTGGGGTTGGAACTTGAAACCAAATTGAGCATCCCGACAAAAGTGGGCCAGAGCTCTTGTTGTCACCCACCCCACTACATGATTAACTATACACAGGTTCGACTTTTAACCCACTATCTCAGAAATGCATCTCGTATGCTTCAGCTGAATGATTACTACCTTGTCATATTCGTCGGTACTAGACATCTGTAACTAATTTAATTAATTAAGTGTATGATTCTTAGTATCACCTACTACGTGCCACTACTTAGTCCATTGATTAAGAGCTTGATGGAGATGTTTTGTCATTTTGGGAAAGCAGTCCAGCTTATTTTCTACTGCTCTACGTGTAGATCGGGTGTTGTACTGTAGAATGCAGTGGAGAAACAAGACATATGGTGGTACCGGTACTAGTCCTGGTGAGTTAGGTATTGTAAGAAAAGACGGCATGTAATGTAGTCTTGGGTGTTTAGTCTTTGACAGAGGCAGAAGGTGGGCAGTGGTCAGTGGAGGGGTCTCTTCGGTCTCCTCAATTCACAGACAAGGAAGACAGTGATGGGAATGGCCCTGTTTCATCACCTGCACTTCCAGTTTCTGAGTTTGAGTAGTGACGTAGTTGACTAACGGGCCGACAGAATTGACTATTAGCAGACATAAACATGAACAGATCCTGATCTAGCCCACTCTTCTTCTTTTTTAATCTTAACCCTAAAGTGCATGTGCAATTCATAAGGTGGAGCCTGACTATCCAGCCCTGCGCACCTATTTAAACCCTTAAAAACAGAAAGTCTTCTTGCATACCATTAATTTACATAAGCAAACTGTTATTGTTTAGGAGGTTTAAGTGGTAAGGTTTGGAGGTTATGTTGCATGTGCCAGACTGAATTTAATTTGAGAATTTTACATACTCCTGGTTTCTGAGATTTTTCTACTGAGTTTTCAATCATTTGGTTTGTGGCGTCGGTGGGGTAGTATATTTATGGGCAAAGGTGTCAGGCGGCAGTAGTGGGTCGACTTTCTCAGAAGTTGGAGTGTTTTTTAAACGCAAATATGGTGGCAAAGACGATAAAATACCTGATTGGCGCAGCAGGGCCCAGCGGCTATGGCTCCAAATCCACGGCCGAAGATGTCACAGCTGCCTGCTGTCTCCATTCTTTTACAGCAATAATTACTGGTAACTAAATTAGTGCTCCTCTGCTCTAGTCTCGTGAGTTTTATTTCGTTCTTGTCTTTTAATTTAAGAAATGAAAGATTGTCTAAAGCTTTGTAACCCACCTGCAATAATGATTCCACCAGATCATCCAGGGATTTACAGCTGTTTTGCTTGTTTGTAGGCGCAACATCGGGGATTGGAGCTGAAACAGCGAGAGTGTTAGCCAAGCGAGGGGCAAGATTGGTAATCCCTGCCAGAAATCTGAAAGCAGCCCATGATGTAAAGGCATGCATCCTGAAAGAGACTCCCACAGCGGAGATCATAGTGATGGAACTGGATCTCAGCTCCTTTACATCGATAAGAAGATTTGCTGCGAACTTCGAATCCCTTGGCTTACCGCTCAATATTCTTATGTAAGTACAAGTAAATTAGTCTTTCAATGGTTTAAATGTTTCTGGGAATTATAAACCGCGGTGTATTTGACAACGGAATTTGCAGAAACAACGCTGGAAAATTTTGTCACCAGTTCGAACTATCGGAGGACGGCTTTGAAATGACCTTTGCCACTAACCATCTCGGTAATGGCCTCTCCTTGGCCAAGCATCTTTAATTAATTTTAATGCTTAATGCTCTGCTCTAAATGGTGTTGTGTACACGCAGGCCACTTTCTTTTGACAAGACTGCTACTGAACAAAATGGTGCAAACGGCGGACGAGACAGGCATTCAGGGAAGAATAGTGAATGTTTCTTCTGTCATTCATAGCTGGCTGGGCAAGGACGGAATTCAGTTCGGCCAATTAAACAATCCAAAAAGGTAACAATTCAAGGACTCTGCTTCTCTTTCCAATTGCTACCTTTTCCAAAAAATATTCAACAAATTGTGATATGCGATTTCCTATTTATTTCTGTAATCTTCACAGGTACAACGCTACGCGAGTATATGCTGAATCTAAGCTGGCAAATATTCTACATACTAAAGAACTTTCCTTGAGACTCAAGGTACAACCTCTAGACTGCAATCTGATGCGATGTCCTCTTTTAGTTATACAGCCAGCCGAGGCTTTCTATATCGTAAGCGATAATATGACAAGTTTGTGGTTTAATTGCAGGAAATGAAGGCAAATGTCTCAGCGAATTCTGTTCATCCAGGAATCGTGAGGACAAGAATAACAAGAGATCGTGAAGGACTTATCACAGGTAAGCCATATTCTTCTCTTTTTTGTTTATTTGCAGGTAAACTCAATATACTTTCAACCCTAGAAAGCTAATTAAAAGGGCAATTTGTGTTTGCTGCAGATTTGGTTTTCTTCCTCGCGTCAAAGCTTTTAAAATCAATTCCTCAGGTGATCTTTTATCTCGGACTCGTCTATCATTTCCACAGTTTTAATAGGAAAAATATCTTTGTAAAATTATTCTGTCAAAAGGCATTTATCTCATACGCATTTGCTTGAGAGAAGGGATCTGTAGGACGAATATGCAGCCGAATAGATACGCTTTAGCTTTAAAAAATTGCCAGAATTGCTTTTCTGAAAAGATTTTGGATAAGAATATATCAGAGTGGCTCACAACTTTTATGCTTTTTTATTTGTACAGGCAGCGTCAACAACCTGTTATGTCGCTGTTCATCGGGAATTACATAACAAATCGGGTAAATACTTCTCAGATTGCAACGAAGAATGCACATCTACCTTAGCAAATGATCCGAACAAAGCCAAGGAGCTTTGGGAAGCCAGCGAACATATGATATCATCCTAACTGTAAATCTCTACATAAAATAATAAAATCAAAATAGAAAGTCATCACCTTTGTTATACTGTAAATATCCTTTTGTTTTACGAAGTTAAAAGGATCTCCGCACAGAAACAATGGCGGCTCTATAATTTCAATTATAGAATAAAGATTAACAATTTTCTCCCTCCGATTGCGTTCCATTTCTCTTTACACAGTCTCGATCTTAAACCCTGAACATAATTTACACAAGCTTTCCGGTTGCAATTGAATTAATAGCGACGGTCTCTTGCTCAAACATTTTCTTAGATCTGCTGTGAATTTAAAACAGTCTTTGTTTGAATTTTTTAATTTTATTTCCAAAATATGTCTCAGATCTGTTCATGAACAACCAGAACCTAATGAATATATGTTTTATTATTATCTAAAATCTATGAACAGCATCCAATGTCAATCTGAAATTATTATCTAATTACAGACCTTTCAGGTTTTCCTGCAAATTCCAGCCTCAGTCAAATGTTGAATTTGGACTGGCCAATAAATTAACAGACAACTGCGAAATGTCAATTCAATAGCTCAGAAATGCCAATACATGGAATCTAGTATTATTTTTAGAAAGGTTTCGCCCGGAATCGGAATCAGTGAAAGAAAAAAGAAAATCTTGTTTTGTTTTACTTTTGTGTTGCAGAGCTTATATTCTGTAAAAGTTTCCAATGTTCAGAATTTAATTTAATTACCCAGCCAAGATTGGTCTAATAAATTTAACGTTAGCAAATTTATAAAAGCAAAAAATAGGAAGTGGTGTGTCAGGCATGACGTTTGAAGTCAATCACACGATATAATTTTTTCCTCGTTTTTACGCCCACGGCCAATATTTTAACGTTAACTCCTATTGTCCCTTAGTTCCACAAAACCGTCTAGGTGAGCTATACCTATTAAAAATATTTATTTTTAATTACGATAGTTTTTTCTTTGTTGATAAAGTTGAATAATTTTAAATGAATTTATAGTTTTAAATGAATTTATTTATAATATTTTTCAGATTATATGTCTTTACAAAAAAATCTAAATTTAATATAAAACTTTCTATTATAATAAACATTCAAATGTATAAGAGTATACATCAATTATTTTCTATGTTTAAATAATGAAATAAGTTTCGACCTTAGTAAATGGTGATGGTTCAAATGGAAAATATGCGAGGTTTAGAAAGAGGCCACGAGGATATTATTCTAGCTTTTCCCAATGTAAAGTATTAACATTAAATATGCTACAAGTTGTCCCATACATTATTCACCATTAAATTTATTTAATCATCCTATCAATAAAGCTTATAATTATCTAATCATCCTATCTTTTTATTTCCCAACAAAAGTGATGATCATTTAATCATTTTATTTTTACCTTTTCCCCATATAAAGTATTCACAGTGAATATGTTACTTTGTATTATTATATATCATTATATCATTATTTGTTTAGTACTTATATATCACTTCAGTTTTATAGTGATGTTTTGGTAATCTTCCAATCATTTTTTAATAAAACTCTGGTAATGCATAATCATTATTTATTTTTCTTTTATAAATTTAGGATAATGACCATTTAATTATTGTGTCTTTTTAAATATAATAACTATTTATCTATAAATCACCTGATATAATTTGATAGTATTATTTATAAACAAAATTTTATTATTATCACTTCATATATCATCTCATATAATTTAATAGTATTATTTTTTAAATATTTATCTCCATTAAAAGAGGTTATCATAAAGTTACACATAACAAAACAAGAGAAACAGTTCTTCCCTATACATAAACCATACATACAATCAATGGAGTTGTGTCAACTAAATGGAGATTAAAGTGTAGAATGAATTCCCTTCTCTTCTCTTTATCATAATTTTTCTATTTCAAGTGAAACAAAGAAGAAAAATAAAGAAACAAAAACCATTCTCTTTTGCAATCTGAGAATAATTAAGTATAAGGTGGAAAATAGATTTCTTCCTTTTCTTAAAGGTGTTCTATGATATTATAAAGAATCATATCATTTATATAAATATCGAAATAAAGTATATAAATATCAAAATAAAGTAGACATATTTAAAATAAAAATAAATTATAACTTTTTTATATATATATCTTGTAATACATGTCTCCAAATAACTATTACTTACCATTAATATTATACTATCATGCTTCATTCACATAGAGTGATGGTGGAGAATAATGATATGCACATAGCAATGGAAACTACGAGTAATCAGTGTTGTATTTATCTTTGTTCTTTTATATGTGAGATATGTTTGTGATGGTATTTTTAAGAGAAAGAGGGGGGGAAAGACCATTCAAGTCCAAGCCTTTTGTAGAGGAACCATGATGTCGCCCAACCATAAGAGACACTCTCTTTAAAAGGGCCACAAAACTATGTTGGGTGTTGCCCCTACAAGGACCATGCTACTACTTTTTTTTAAGTTAAATACATTTAGCATAAATAAATAAACACTTCAAATATCCCAAAAATTAGTGTGTATATTTTTTTGGAAATATTTTGATTACAACCCTAAGAGTTTGAACTGTAAGAAGCATTATTTATTGTTAAAGATCTAGGAAAGTGAAAGGATGGAAAGCAGAAAAATATAAATGGTTTCTAGAATCATAAATGGGCCTTGGATTTCAATTGTATGTAAATCTATTTTGTTGGAAGTAAATTTTATGTTATTTTAGGGGAGTTGCAAAGAACATTTTAATGCTATTATTTCATATTTAGAATAGGTAAATTGATTGTCTATTTTTTTAATTGTAATAATTTATCTTATAAAAAAAATAAAAATAGTATGAGTGTTTAATTGTGTTAATTATCTAGCTATAAGAATTAGATGAATTTATTTATATATTTTTATGATAGAATTAAGCATGTTATAAAAAATATACTAAGAAATGCTATTTTATATATGACATAAATCCTATTTAATGCTACTATAATGCATTTGTGTATTGTATTCTTACATTAATTTTATTTTCTCTCCAAATCATTTTTACATGGTGATATAATATATTTTACAAATAATTCTTAGCTTTACATGATGTCATTCTCACTTATCTAAAAGATTACTAATACAAAAGAGTAATAATGATAAACAAACATATATACATATTTAATAATAATTAAAATGTTATGCAATTTTTTATATTAATAGTATTTTATTGTTATTTAATTATTTTTTTTATTTTTTTTGTTCAATAAAAGGCCTAAACCATATTAAAATTGTTATTTAATTATTTATATTAATGGTACTTTTTTAATAAGTGAAAGCAACAACGGAATATTCGTAATTTTTTTGAAGCTTCATTGAAAATGACAGGCAAGTGGAAGTATGTGCTACTTAAGAATAACAAGCACATAAAATGATTTTTTTTTCTATGTTTGGAAAAATATTTAAATTAAAAGCTTCCCAATAAATAGTTTTTAATTTAAATACTTTTCCATTAAAATTACAAACTAAGATATGTATGCTTAAATATTTTTTAATATATATTATTAATTAGTATATATATAAATAGTAAAAATATTTTTTTATATATATTATTAGTTTTTCATATATTTTATTAATTAATATTATAATAAACAATGTTAAGTATTGATAGCTTTCAACTTTATTTATATATATTATTAATTAATATATGTATACTAGTCATGTATTACAATGATAATTGAAAGATATTAAAAAAATATTATTGACTTGAATTATATAAGATATTACTTTCATATAATTAGAAATTTTAATTTATGTTCTTTACATTGAAAAAATTCAAAGAAGATACAATTGATTGAGCTCATCCTCATTCTTTGAATAAAATTGAACACATACCTAACATGTGTAAACTTCAATTACTTAATATGAATCTAACTCATTTTATTTTTCTTAGAAATTAGTAAAATAAAGAAAGTCATATAGTAAAAATAAATTGAAAATTGAAAATTTAAATAAAAAAAAAAAATTATAATAATAAATTATAATTTTTATTAAAGTTTACAAGAATTTACATTTTTCAATTATTTATACTAATGATACCTTTTATCATGTATTATGATAATAATTTAAATATATTTAATAAAATATATTTTATTGATTTGAATGTAAAAACATGTTACTTTCTAATCATTAGATATTTTTAATTTATATTATTTATGTTAAACAAAGTCAATCAAATGACTTCATCCTTCTTTTTTTAAAGAAAATTAAAAACATACATGGCATGCCTAAACTTCAATGATTTAACATGAAACCTAACTCATTTTTTTTTCCCACTGATTAAATTTCTTACCTATCAATCTAAGTATTGTTAAAACTAGTAAACTAAAGAAAGTCATATAGAAAAAAATTTATTCCTTTGTAGTTCAAAAATGAAATCATTATAATAAATTGTAATTTTCTTAAAGTTTACAAGAACTTCTATTATTTAATTATTTATAGTAATGATATATTTCATATATTGTGACAATAATCAAAGATATTGAACATAAAATATTTTATTGATTTGAATGATATAAAATATTATTTTTTAATTATTATAAGTTTTGATTTATTTTCTTTATATTGAAAAAATTATTTTGGAAGCTACAATCAAATGAAATCATCATCATTCTTTGAATAAATTACATCCATACCTTACATACCTAAACTTCAATGACTTAGCATGAAACCTAACTCATTTTCTTTTCCTCATTCATTACTTTTTCTTATCTATCAATCTATATGTGTTGTTGAAAATTAGTAAAATGAAAAAAATATAGATTTTGATAACAAATTGTAATTTCTTGAAGTTTACAACTTAAAATTTACTATTACAAAATAGTAATAATGACAAACAAAAATATATACATATTTAATAACAATTAAAATTTTATGTAATTATTTATATCAATAATATTTTTTATTGTTTAATTATTTATATTAATGATACTTTTTATTATATATTATGATAAAAATTAAAAATATTGAATAAAATATATTTTATTGATTTGAATGATATAAGATGTTACTTTTTAATTATTAAAAAATTGATTTATATTCTTTATATTGAACAAAGTAAAAAAAAAGTTACAATTGAACTAACTCTTTGTCATTCTTACAAAAATTGAATAAATATCTTACATTCCTAAACTTCAATAACTTAACATGAAACCTAACTCATTTTGTTTTTTCTGGCTCAATAAATTTCACATGTATCAATCAAACAATGTGCTGTTGAAAACCAATGAAATGAAGAAAGTCATATAGAAAAACTTTATTTCTTGAGACTTCAAAATAAGATAACAAATTCTTCTAATAAAAAACAGTAATGCGGCACGTTTTATTAGCCATATACACTATCTATAAATCCCATTAGCAGAGCCCAAATGATAACAAACAGTAAACAAAATCTTCCAAACTGTAAGAGAAACTAACATCTTCCAATAAAACTCAGTCTAGCGCAGCTAACAAAACCTCCAAAACGATCTCTCATTAACACATTAAATGCATATGACAGACAACTAAGTATACAGTAATCGAATCATAGTTTACTACAACTTTTCTGCACCCACAAAATCAATGAGATATGTCCAATTAAGCTGGTTGATAGTTTGTCTCCTTCTAAACCATAATAAATGCATATTTAATGATAATATCAAATTAAAAGGATCAAATAAAGGAAGAGATTGGGATCGTGTTTTTAATGGAATGAATACATTTCGATCGAAGAGATTTCAACCTACTAATTCATAACTTTGATATCATATAATCATGATTATATAAATTAAAAAGATCAAATAAAAAAAGAGATTGAAATCGTACTTTTAACGGAATAAACACCTTTCAATTGAAAAAATTTCAACCTACTAACTCATGCTTATGCTTTGATATCATATAACTATGATTATATAAAATCCTCCATTAGAAAAAGATAGATCACATAAACAGTGTGGAGTTTGTCCATTTGCAACCACTTCTATCACTATCGTATTCATCTTTATTCTAACTCCAGTTACTCCACACCACATTGCCCACAAGTTTAACCAAAGAATGTCAAGAAACAAGCATGGTAATCATGCAGATGAGATCATCATCCAATTCTTGTAACAAGGAGCAAAATACAAGAAGATATAATTAGGTAGGGTGGTGGAGTAAGAGACAGGGAGACTGCAAAAAAGTTAACACAGGTCACTGCAACAATTTCTGCAACATGGGGGGCCCATGACATGATGGGAGTCATTAAAATGTTGCAAATCTTCCACATAGCATCAGACATTAGGAAGAAAAGTGGGCTTGTACATCAACACCCGTGATACACTGGAAATATTCTAATAATAGCTCGATGTGGGCAGAAATGACCTGTGAAAAGGACACAAAAAAAGCTGGTAATCCTAAGAATAATGTATGTATGATCATCAAACGTGTGAAGAACTGTGGCAACTGTCAAAAGAGAGAATGAATATAGACAGAAACTTACGTGAAGGTGGTGGGTTTTCAATGCGTCTGCCAATGCTAATAAAATAATGACAAAAATCCACATGAAGCTTCTTTATGCTCTATCCACCATACCATGTAAAATATAACAAGCTTGTTAATGGATGAAGTTTTAAAATAAAATTTAATCGTTATAATGGAATCATTATATTGCTTTTCCTTTATCTTTTTCTCTCAGTACTAATACTGTTGCAATATCTTTTGTCATGCCTCTTATAAAAAGCAATAGATTCATTTTGTTAGCCAACAGAGATGCATTCAAGCTAAAAGAAAGGAATGCGTACTCTTAGTTCCCACACAATTTGCCAACGAACTTTTATAATATAAAGTTAAAGCATTTACATTTTCCATGATTGTAAAACAAGTATTATGAGATTTGATTTAAAATAAGTTCCTTTGATTCTTCATGTGCACTTTTACCAAGTCCTTTCCGAGATTGTTGTTGTTTGTCCTAGTCGCACGCTTGGTTCTCTTTTATCTTGAGTTATTTTTCTGTATTTTCTTCCTTATTAAGTTCCTGCCATGGAACTATACCAGGTACGGTGTCTTTAACTAGCAGTTATTCCTGCTTTTTCCCTGCCACTAACTATTCGGGATTCTATTGATTGAGAATGCAACACGTCGTTTCTTCACTGTTCTTTCTGCTTCTTTTAGATAGTGTTTAAGAGAAATTATTAATCAAAAAAAGGCCCACAGGCCAAGATTATAAAAGAGACAGAATAGAAGATGCTCAAATAGATTGTATGAGCAAAATGGAAAACAAGCCAAACGGTACCGTAGATTAACAAGATACCAAGAGCCCTTCTATCTTTGGCATGCCAAGAGAGAGGTCTTAACACCATTGGACGAGGATAAAAGAACGTTAGAATGGAGGCTGAATGAAAAGAGATAATATGTTGAAAATCTTAAATACTTGGAGATTTTAAATAAGTCAGAAGTCTCAAGTCTTTTTACTATAAATAGGAAATCTTGCATCAGGTTCTTCATAGAACATTGCATATGCTTCTTATGAGATTGTAAAGAATTTATTCTAACACTTTTAGTTGGATGTAATTAGATTTGTTACAAAGTTTCTTCTTAAATAATACGCTAGTTTATAATATCTTGAGATATTTTATAAAATTGTAAATAGATTTTATTTCTTTAATCTATAAATTTTCAAAATCTTTTATAAAGTTTTGAAATCTTATCAATCTAATCTCTGTCATAGTTTACAATACCTTGACTTCTTATGATCAAATCTTAAATAGATTCCACTTCTTTTATCTCTAAATTTTCAAAATATTTTATAAAGGTTTGAAATCATACCAATCTAACTTTGTCATGTAATTTGCAAAGCCTCTCTTATATCTTTTAACTTTTTCCATGTTAAAAATATAAGAAGAAATTGAAATGTCCAATGAAGATTGAATAATGAATAGATCTTGACTGTCTTTGAAATTGATATCATTTTTAATATCAATTCAAATTTTCATATCAATTTTGATTCCAATTTCAAATTCAAAGATTGAAATATAAATTAATAAATTAATTTTCAAGATATCAATTAAAATTTGTTATACCTATATTGATTTTTGATATATAAATTAGATAAATTGTACAATTTTGTTAAATCTATACCAATGAACATAGAATTAAATTTATTGACATTTAAATTAGAGTATTTTTTTTTTAAATTTGTAAGTTGTGGGAAGAGGGCCCACTCCCTTTATTAATCATAAGAAAAAATTGCAATGATTCTCCCACACAGTAGAAATCGAGTTTGCCCCACAAGAAATAATGCAACGGACAAGACTAAAATAGAAATCCTAAAAGAAGCAACAAAGAAGAGAGGAACAAAAAAAAATCCACCAGAGAGCCATGCCCTAATAGGAGACAGAAGACAAGAAAAAAATGTCCCAACAAGAGACAAACTCTTAAAATTTATTTATTTATTAGTTGAGGAGCACGTCCATAGTCCACTTGGAACCCTTCTCAACCACCTCTCTACCTTCAATGTAGAGTTTTTCAGCCTCAAACTTTCTCCCTCTACGCTTAGTGTCCCCACAATCTGGTTTTGTTTTATTACTCATAGTTCGAGAGATCCCCAAATTTTTAGGGGGAGCCAAAACCAAATCTTACTCAAAAAAATCATCAGGATTCAATCATCCAAATCCTCCATGAAAGAAAAAGTGCCTTTCGATTCAAAACAATTTTATGACTTCGTAGAAGGAAGATCAGTGCCCTTATCAAGGGTAGGAAAATTAGCAGGGGAGATAGGAAGCTAGATAGGGGAAGACACAAGAGGTTGCATAGGAATTGAATCCAAAATAAGTTCAACGTCAAAAAACTTGCCATGATTTTGCCAAAGGAAATCAACATCAAGAGAGCCTAGCTTTCTAATTCATTTTTTCAAGTTGAAACGTCTAGAGCCAAGAGCACACTAAACAGTGCAAGCCTCAATTTTATGTCCCAAATTATTATAGTGGAAACATCTGAATGGAAGCCCTTCATAATTTTCAAACTAATTCCAAGATCCCAAAGAGGAAAGTATATGGATAAAGTGAAAAATAGGCTTCAATAAATCAATCATGGCACAAACTCTAATACACCTTCTTGCAAGATTCGCTTCATCTGAGCCAATCTTAACAAAGGAGCACACTTGATTGATCAATTTACTAATGAGGTCCACATTTTGCATTACCAAAGAATATTGTAAAGCCTGATCCAAACTGGAACATTTGTAATCACGATAGTTGAAGGGTCAAAAGGGGGTTTATGAAGTGAGGAAGAGGCTTGAAATCTCAAAGAACCAAGGGCCATTCTGCACAATGAAGTTATAGTAAGCAATAGATTTGAAGGAAAGCAGGAAAAATCCATAGTCAAGGGCTTCAATATCTAGCATAGATAGATTTTCCCAAGAGGTTTTGACCCACTCCACAACTAAATCAAAGGATGGGTGCCATCGCAGGACCCTAAAACTCAAAGATCAGTTCTAAAAAATGCTCAACAATTTCATTGATACATTCATATGAAATGAGGAGATTCATAGGCTCTTCTGCAAACACCACCCTTGAGTCACCCATATAAAAGAAAGAAGTATTGCCATGTTGGGCCAGAGTAGTGATAGGCAGAGAAGGATTGATCGATGGTGGATATGGGGGAAGAGGGCTAGGGTTAGCCCAACGAATTTTCTCTAGGAAATAATCACTACACACATGGTAAGGGTTTGCCTTGTTTTCACATGTTGCAAAGGACACTAGTAGAATTTGGCAAATAAATGACTACGTGACTAAAATTTTTAGTCACAACAACTAAGAGATAACTAAACTCTACTCATTTTTTGCAACACAACTATAAATGACTAAACAAATGAATAATTTGATCATCATAAGTGACTGATTTGATCATCGGGTAAAAAACACAACTAAATAAATAGTCACACAAATAAAAATTAGACAATTTGATACAACAGGGGTGTCCACGTGACCTAGCCCAGCGGCCCAGCAACCATTACCTTGGGTACCTAAGGCGAGCTAGGGCGAGACTAGTCCCTTGCGGGTGAGATCCCCCACCCGCAAGAAGTTCCACCTCTTAAACCCAGGAGAAGAGTTGAACCCAAGACCAATGGGCAGCAAACCCAATGCCCAAGCCAACTCTACTACCCATTTGGGCTTATTATAATAATTATATAATATAATATAATAATATTATATTATATAATAATATAATAATATTATATTATATAATAATATAATATAATATTTAAAAAAGAAGCGTCAAATTATGTTGTGAATTGACTGTTGCAATGGTGGAGAGAGGGTTTGTGCAGGATGCTCGTAGGTCAGAGGGAGTCCGTGGGCAGGAAGGCATTCAGAGTGGGTCATCTCAAAATCAAAGAAATGGTGGTAATGGAAGTTGAACGCGGCTTCCGCCTTGGAGAGCACCCCAACAAGCATGGAAGGCTCTAACAAGTAATAGGAGGGTCTCATGAGCAAGAGTTAAAGTTAATTCAGATCAACAACTTGTTGGTCTAAGGAACATATGGGGTTATGCAAGCATGTGTATTACGAAACCAGTGGACTTCAGGAATTTGGAAAAATGTTCTGGAGGCCATAAGATCAAAGAAACCCTAAGACAAATAACGAGGTAAACCCCTTCTTTGAACATACAACAATTATTTTATTATCTATTAAAGGTCAAGATTGGGATGATAATGTCAAACTGTTTAAGGAAAGGGATTTTTTTATGAAATGGAACGACCCATGGCCGACTTTCATAAGAGTTAGGGAGTGGTGCAATGATAATTGGGGGAAGGCAACCATGTTGAAAACACTATCGAATGGCTTTTATCTGGTTATATGTCTGACTGCCCTAGATAAAGAATGGATTTTTAATAGTGGTCCTTTCTGGGTGGGGGAAAGGTTTTTATATAATGGACCAGATTCCTAATTTCAATCCAAAAATTGAATCTATTTTTGAAGTTCTGATTTGGATTCGGTTATATAATCTCCTACGTGAATATTGGAGTTTAGAAACCCTTGAGAAAATAGGTAATAAACTGGGTATCTTTGTCAAAGTTGATGAAGTGAAATTGCAAATAGTGACTATAGTATGTACACTCGTATATATGCATCTTGTGGCAATCGATTCACCCTCTCCCAACAATGTTAGAACTAAGAACGGGGTAAGGTTTTTGGTAGCAGTCGATAGAGGTGGAGGAGAAGATAGAAGTGTGTATCGTGTGCAAGGGAGTGGGGCACCTAGTAGGGGAATGCAAGGTCCTAGATAAAGGAAAGGGGATCATTTATTGCTACATTGCAAATTAGATTCTTCGTGTTAGGGAACAGTGAGAAATTCTTTGGGTTGGCAGATTCCTACCCCAAAAACTTTGAAGAAAGTCTTTGAGGGATGGTCAATAGTAAGGAAAAAATAAACCTTTTCATGTATTTGGAAGATCAGTCCCTCAATTATAGTGTGGGAAGTTTGGAAGGAAAGGAATAGGATATGTTTTCTAGAGAAGGAAGAGACTTTGGAGAGGCTTCAGTGGAGAATCAATTATGCTATTGAGGAAGTAGTTGGGGTGGTTGTATCACAATTCTTCAATCAAAGAATTTTGTTTACTTTGGAGGATAAACCTTTCCAAGCTCAATGGCCTAGGATTCGTTTTCAACTCGTTAAGGGGCCTTGTTGGGCTAAACCAACTGTAAAGTTGGATTTCAGGGTCAAGTGGGTAAAGCCACGAGAAGGTTGGTGGAAGCTATATTTTGATGGATCCTCAAAAGGAAACCCTGGTCCTTCTGGAGTTTGACAAGGAAGGAAATGTTGTAGCCCTAGGTGTGAAGAAATTGCTAGAGGGCATGATTAATACAGTTGAAGCCTCTTCAACTCTATTAGTTGTTAAATTGGGCAAGAAATTGGGAGCAATAAAAATGAATTTGGAGGGAGATTCACTAATTATTGTGCAAGCTATAATAAAAGGTGAAATAAGTTCATGACACATTCAAAATGCAATTGAATAGATAAGGGAAGAATTAAACACATGTGAGGAATTCATTGTGAGTCACATTAGGAGAGAAGGCAATGTGGAGGCGGATGTTTTATCAAATTGGGCTATCTCCTTTAGAAAAAATGGAGAATTACAAGTTGAGGATAGATCTGAGAAACCTAATGATTATAGATTAAGACAAAAAGGTGATGAGTACGTAGCATTTATGAGGAAGAAATGCAGGCACTTAGTTGCAGGTGGAAAGGACTAGATTTGAAGTGATATGGGGAGCAATGAAACTCTCAGAACGATGACATTTAAACTTGGCTTGTGTGGTGATGAGAGGTTCATTATAGCCCAATTCTCAAATTTAGAGTTTAATCATAACTTTTGGCGTGGAGAAGAAGGAAAGCAGAGAGAGAGGTGGTGGTGTTGGAACAACATGAATTTAGCAGCAATGGAGGTGAACATTACTATGCGTTTGAAGAGACAATTAAATCCATTTTTTGGGGATACCTCAGACCAAAGGCTTATGGGGATGTTTCTCTTTATTGATGTGAGGTTTATTCAAAGTGTGAAGATGATTCTGGGAAAATCCTTTGGCAATTTGAGGCACCGTTACAAAATGAACATGGACATCTATTCCCTAATTCTAGCTTGGGGTCTTGATTTAGGAGAACTGATTAAAACGGTTCACAGAGTTATGGAAACAATTATGGAAAGAGATTTCTTGGATGGGCTCGAATCAATCCTAGAATGGTCTATCCCTGGAGAAGGTTTGGACATCAGGGAAGGTTTTGAAAATGAGGAACTAGAAGGTGCAGAAGGACTTGTTCCTTTTATAAGGTGGCTAGAGGATATAATTAAGCAACATTGTAGGGAGGAAGCTAGACTAGGGTGGCAAGCACTTAAAATTTTCTTGGAGCTAATGAAAGTGGAAGTACTAATCGAAGATGCGAAAACTCAGGTGAGAGAGGAGTTGGAGCGACAAAATGCAAAAGTTGGGGTGGTTGCAAGGAGCGAGGGGTGGAAAGGAAAGAAGGCAAGAAAAGAAAGGAAGAGGAGGGTGAAAAAAAACCAGTGAGATGGTAGTGAAATGGGTAGCAACATCTAAAAGCTCAATCTTTTTTGTTTTTTATAGCTCTTGTATTGAATTGTGTCTATTAAGGCGTGTTGGGATTTAACCCTTCTATCTCCTATTTTATTTTGTCTTAGCAATAAGATGGTGACTGTGTGATGGATTTTTTATGGAAATTCTATGGTAGCTATAGTAGTATAAGTTTGGTTTAAGGTTGGCGATGTTGTTTGGTCTAGAACGTTTCATGTTAAAGTGCTATTCTTTATGAACAATGGAAAGGGGAATTTTTGTTTGGTGTGTAAACATTGATAAGAGCAGATGTAATTTTACTTTTATGCAATAAAAATATATCCAATTACCAATCAAAAAATAAAAAATAATATTATATTATATTATATTATAATATTAAATATTATATTATTAATATTATAATAAATTTAATAATATTTATTTAAAGCGAGAGATTTATGAACTAGAAATCATATATTTTGGATTCCATTTTGAATCCCATTTTAGTGGCAAAAAGAAAAACATATCATTGTGCCCTAATTTTATTTTAATAAACATACTCTAAAGCCCTCATTGAAACCTTATTTTCCGTTGTAGCTCGTCGAATTAGAAAAGTGAAAGGTGAATGTCGGCAAGGAAGAATTTGGAGTTGAAACCAATAGTGGCGAGGAAAGTAGCAAAAAATGGAGCCGAAGCCAATAGCGGCGGGGAAGGCAACAAAAAATGGTAGAAAACACCAAGATAGGTAAAGGATCTTGGTTGTAATTTTATTTTAATAAACATTCTCTAAAACCCTCGTCGAAATCTTATTTTCAGGTTGTAGCTCGCCAAATTGGAGAAGTGAAAGGTGAATACCAACGAGGAAGAGTTTGGAGGAGCTGAAACCAATAGCGGCAAGAAAGTTGTATGCCATTAGAGAGAGGGAGGGTTGTTTCCCTTCCAAAAGAACCACACCATCAGAGTCATGCTTTGTGTTTTTACATGCCCCTATCAATTTCTAGTATATATCCCCAAAATACACATCTTTTTCTTACACTTTCACATAGGTTTCTTGTGTGAAAGGCTCAAGTTGTGATATTGTGATCAAATCTAAAATGTATTGTGTAGTGGGTGCCCTATATAGCATATCCATTGCTAGATTTGCACTCTCTTTCTTGTATTTCATCATTGAAATAAATTGTTAAAGAAGTACCATCCATTTTTAGTGTATTTCATCATTTTCCCCATTATGTTGTTTTGCAGGGGTGGTCATGGCAAAGGAAGAGGTCGTGGAAAACTAGCATTGCAATATATGAATGCCTGCTCTATGATGCTTGGAATTTTAACAAAGTTCATTATATTTTTATCTTGGTTTGTTCTTGTGTCGCCAAAAAGTGTAGCCTTTGACACTTTTCACTCATTTGGGCCCTTGCCTATGGATTTTGGACCTTTTTCAACCTCTTTTTACCCCTTTCCAAGCCTTGTACCAAAGTGTTGTAAGGTGTTGTCAAAAAAATTCACACTTTCCTAGGCTTATCATCACTAAATCAACCCTTTCTTATGGAATAATGACCCCTTAATGCACTTATAGGTCCTTGCTTTAGTGTGTTTTGTGAGACAATCCCAAAAAACATGACTAATCATCTCTTAATCCTTGAAAACCAATAAAATATGCCCAAGTGGACTAGGTCACCACCTTGGGTGACCTAGTCCCATGTGGCACAAAAATAAAAATAAACTTAAATTTCTTTTAGGACTTTGTCTCCTAAACCCTAAAGTCGGCCTATATGGTGTTATTTCAAGAAAATTAGGGCATAACTTGTATAAATAAGGGTTTTTCCCCTCACTTTGCACTTCTTCTAGCTCATTTTTCTCTCTCTCCTTTATTCATCCACCATTCTTCTCAAGAAAGCTAAGGTTTGAGTATTCCAAGCCATCAAGATATCTCTCAAGAACCACTCAAGGGTTGAATCCTCCATTGCTGCAACACAATATCAATCATCATGGCAAGGTAAACTCCATCAATCCTTTGTTTCATGCTTCATTACATCATTTCTCTATTTTCGTTTGATTACTCAAAATGGGTTTGACCAAGGCAAACCCCCATGCCCTAACATCCAACATTTATTTCTCTCCTTGTGTGATTTGTAGGTCATATTTGTAGGTTTGTCAAAGAGTAGGTTTAGAAGTATTTTAATCAAAGTGTCAAAGCTCTTCAAGGTTGGAAGACACTCACATACCAAAATCTTCACTTTCAGGACCAAATACCTAGAGGAGAAAAAAGTACAAACCAAGGGCTTCCATTTCCATTCTCTGGTTTTCAAAAATTCAAAAGAGGACTAAGTCACCAACAATGGTGACCTAGTCCCATTGAACCTATTTTTCAGAGATTTTGGTAGATCTGGATGCCCATTTGGTAGAAACGGGCTTCAATGAAGTCTTCTAGATCTGGGACTAGGTCACCGAGGATGGCGTAAGTGTCCCAATAGGCCTAAACTTTAGCATCAGTAGCATTTCCAGTCTATCTTCTAATCTGCAACTCATTCCTAGGTGCACCTCTTTAAGTTTGTTCATTTCTGTAATGGTTTGTTTATGTTTCTTAGGTTATTTGTATATCATTATATGTTTTCTAGCATTTCACATTCTTTAGATTTAACATTAATAAACCATATTTCTTTTAGTTCATTGCACTTAAGCATTATAGTTAGACACATTCAATCACACCCCATTCAAAACCCCCAACTCTTTGAATGAAGCCTCCAAGTTTTGTGTGTGAAAGAAAGACCTCTTTCCTTTTGGGTGCAAAACCCTAGGAGTGTAAGAGTGTATCTTTCCCCTAAAATTTATGGTTCATTTTGGTGAACCCAGTGTCTGCATATCCTCTTCTCTGATTTGGAGCTCTTTCTTACCCTAGGTTGGCATTGCATTGTTTAAATTGCATTCTAGGGTTTTAAAATTTGAATTAGTGAAAAGTGCATATAGGTTGCATTTTTGCATATTAAATTATTGAAAAGTTTTGAAATATTGCATGTACATTTTAGTTTTGCATCACCTAATACATAAACCACCTAAATCTATCACAATATTGTGGAAAATCTCAAAAAAATCACTAGGAGGACTAAGTCACCACTCTGGGTGACCTAGTCCCTTTAGACTTCTGAAACTACAGTTTACAGAGCTGAAAACCCAATTTTAAAGATTTTATTTTGTGTCATTACCTATCTGTATCAAGTCGTTGTGTTTCTGTTACATGCATTTCATTAAAAATAGCTTAAATTAGCTCATTACATGCATTGCTTAGTTTCACTTTTGCATATACTATATTTCTTTTTTAGATTGTTGCATAGTGTAATCAGAAAATTACCTTGTTTCCCATCTGAAAAAAATGCATTTCAACATTTCACTTTAAATTATTGCATTGCATTCTCTTTCCATTCTCTTCATACCATATTTTCTTTTAAAAGATGTGGCTTTGATTTGGTTTCGAATGACTTGCATAAATATAACATTCCTTCTTATGAGTTCAATGTAGATTACAATAATGAATTCATTAAAGAACATGTTAATAACCAAACCATTGACATAATTCTTAACATTACATTACCTCTTGATGAGGATATTTGTGTTGACAATCATAGCACTCATACTTGTACTTCTCCCTATACCTCTCCTATTAGTGATGAAGGTATTTTGGTGACAAAAGATTCAAGCATTAAGGGTCTTGATTGTCCCTCTCCTCATCCCCCTTTGCCAAAAATTCAACAACAAACATTTCTTGACATCCCCTTACCTAGTCTCTCTAACCCTAACAATGAGAATCAACCTTTCCCTTCTTCTAATATCCCTCCTGGATGCCAAGAGGATAGGTTGGTGTTAGAAGATATACCTCCTAAAATTCATGAGACTATCGACCCTCCCTTCCCTCATGCTCCTACCATTTGGGACAATCTATTTGACAATCATAGTGGCCTCTCTCTTGATGCCTCCCCTACTTGTATTGAACCTAGCTCTCCTACTAGGGTAGATAGTGCGGAACAAGAGAATGAGACCTTTGACAATCAAATAGAACCCTCTCCTCCTCCTCCCACCATTGTCAACCCTACCATTGATCATTCTCCCAATAATGTTATGCCCTTACACGAAGATTTAGATCCTATCTTAGAATCTCCTTCTTTGAGGGATGTTAATATTATTCAACCTCAACTCATCCTCTACCCCCCTTCACACAAACCTAAACCTGAATTCATCCTCTACCCACCTAAGCATAATGTATTGCAACAACCGAGTCATCAAACTGTTGCTCATACACATTACACTTGAAACAACCCACGATCCCAACAACCAACCTCACCTTCCTTACCTTCATCACCTCCGATCTTACTTGTTGCTCCTCGCTTAAATTCACTTATTAGGTAGTATGACCTTATTGACCATCTAAGGAATACTCCTACTAAAATATCATTGTGGGATCTCATTCAAGTCTCACCTCATTATCATAATATGATGCAAGAAGCCTTACAACAAGTTCCCATCCCTTCTAATTTGCAACCCAATGACATAACAACTATTATTCATGGAATCAATGCTGATATTTTTTTTCACCAAAGTGAGCTCCCTCCTTTAGATGTACAAAAAAAAAATGAAGCTTTCATAATAATCTCTCAATAAGAAACAAAAGGGATCAAGCGAACTCTTGTAGATACCGGCTCTGCTCTTAATGTGTGTAGTGTGAGCCTCTTGGATAGGCTTGGCATTGCCCGATCAAACATCAAACTTGATTATCTTTCTATCAGAGGATTTGACAATGTCACTAAGCAACCGCTCAGTGTGATCACTATACCTCTTATAGCTAGAATGGCCACATTGGACACTAAAATCCATGTTATGCCTCATGAAATTTCATAGATCTTCTCTTAGGCAGGTCATGGATTCATGCTATGAATGGAATTCCTTCCACTCTTCATTGCAAGATGAAGTACATCTACAAAAATAAAGTGTACACACTTGAAGCTGACCCTGAACCTAATTGTTACTTAAACCTTGAAAATCCAAAGAGAATCATTTCAACACCTTAACACCAACCACCCAAGTGGAACCCATACAACAAGCATCCCTAGATGATGATTGGGGTTCCTTAAACTTCACCCCTCCTTTACTAGGAGAATCCAAGATCACAAACACACACTTTGAAAAGGGAAACACAGTCTTGTCAACACAAGACTCAACCGATCCTTCAAAAGCATCCACCTCAACTACTCTAGACACATAAGCCAATAACAAACCCTCACCCAATCTAAAAAAGCTGAAAAAGCTCTATGGAAAAGGTTATGAGCTTATGAAATAACTTGGCTATATTGGAAAAGGATGTGGTGCTAGCGAAAAAGGTATTTGCACCCCTATCGAGCCTCTTATGAAAAAAACACATCATGGTCTTGGTTATTATCCTTTAATTGAAATCACCAAGCCTTCACCTCATATCAACACCATCCCAACCATCTTTCTAACCCTATCTTCCAAAGTGCTCCTTTGCACCAACCGCAACACACAAATAACTCTTTGCTTAATGCCAATGTCATCTCGCAACCACTACTAATTTAGATTTTACACACTCCTCCAAAGGAGTATACAAAATCTCACAATCTATAGTGCCTTGTGTAAGTATGACATCCTATACTAAGAAAGACATTTCTTTGTCACAAACCAAAGGAACACCTTGTCCTCTTGATCAAGATAACATCTTGTTGAGACTCCTCCAAGATCACTTGATCTCCCTTCCTCCTCGCACTCAAAATAAATGTTTCCACAAACATTCCTTTTGTGCCTGTCATGGTCACTCCACTAATGAGTGTAAGGCCTTGAGTAGTAAAATCCAACATCTTAAGGAGCTTGGTAGGGCTCAAAGTGCAGAGAAGGTTTATAATTTTCTTATTCAGTAGTATTTTTAACTCCTAGTTTGAGGATAAGTGTCTTAATATTTTGATAAAATGGCCACCTAACATGTTTCCTGGTAAGAACCTTCGAGTTAGGGATTAGTAGGGAAAATAACATAAAATAGACCAACTAATGCCCTCTTATCTATAGGTGGTAGGAAACCTATTGGTTGATAATGATGCTTGTCTACAAACCTCCCTCTTCTTTGTCAAGCATGTGTAGGATATATGTGTAATCAACATATAAATGTAAATAGACTTCTACATATATTTTCTTGCAAAATAATAGTGGGAACTCATTATTATGCGGTTATCTATGATGGGCCACCAACCATATCAAATGAATAAGCGAAGCCAAAATGGCATCCATTCACCTAGTGATAGGATATTTTTTTTACTCTATCTCATTGTACATAGAACACATACATGCTATGAACTATATAAAAAAAAAACATTATTAATAGTTGACCATCTCCAATTGATGCATAAAAATGCTCAATGATAATACCATCATAAGGGTTCTATGACCAAACAATATTGAACATATGTCAAAACTCATCTCTAATAGTCACTAACCTATCTCTATTATATAGGTTTGGTTTAAATTATAAAAAAATATGGTCTAGATGTCTTAAAGAATCTTGAAGTGGTCATGACATAAAATTTAACACAATCTTAATCAAACTCATTCAACCAATGAGAAGCTTGATCAACCATGTGAATAGATATATATGCATAAATTTATATTAATCAAATTTATATTTAAATTTGAACTAAATAGATTTATCATACATGAAAAAATAACAAATACAAAAATGTGCAAAATTCATAAATTAATAATTAAATGTATATACACAACTTTAAAGATAATATAAGAAATTACATTAAAATATATTAAAAAATCACTCAAAATTATATATACAATATAAAAAAATAAATATATGTTTAATATAAAAATTCCTTTAATAGATATCAAAATTAAAATTTATATTTTATATATCAATTTCAATTATAATATTACCAAATGAAAATTTTGCAAATATGAAACTACTCAACCATTCAATACTTATTTTTATCAACTGTCACAGAATTTTTTCTCAAAACAAAATGGGAAACGAAGTCCTAAACCAGAATGAAATAAAAGGACATGATATTTTCTTTACAGCAAATCAGAAGCCGTGTGTAAGACGGTAAAGACCGAAAGAAAGGCAGTCTGTTGTAAGTAACGTGTGTACTTTGACTGAAGGGGTATTGACCTACAATCCAGAGGGGGTCCTACAGAGTCATTTATTGAGGGGGCGTCCTTACATATAATTGTCCCACATGCCCCAACGCCAAAATAGGGAACCCATTTATTTTCCTGTCAGATTGCGAGACTAAACACCTTGTAGTACATGGATATTTGATTCAAAATTTGGAAGTCTATAAGTCAAGCCAGAAGAAAGAAAAGGTACGAAATGTCACTCATTGCAAAGCAAACTTTACTAAACTAGCAAAATTGTACTAATTTACATGCTAATTTTATTTTTTATTTATTTTTTATTTTAAAAATAGTAACAAATTAATTTCAAATTTTATGAAGTAATTATTTGTATAAGAGTTGTGCATTGTATTTGTAAGGGAGGGGAGCTGATTGTGGGCATAGGAAGTATCGTGGGTATAGATTTGGACAGCTTGGGGCCCACTTTTGGACAATAAAAGTGCCAATAAAAATTTCAAATATGCTTTTTAATATGATAGGACAGGTCCATATAAAATTCGAAATGTCTTATCATAGGTAGACTTTTTTATTGCCACCTTCTCAATATTAGGTGAATGCAACTTGACATTTACTTGCCACCTTCACAATATTAAGTGAATGCATCATGCTAAACTTATGTCCACAATATAAATAAATTTTGCTACCTTCCCAATAAAAGGTTGTTGCAAATGGATATTTTTTAATCTAAAATATGTCTTTTTACATTAAAAGTGAGTTGGCATGTACAAAGACATTCTCAACTAAATAACTTGCAAATATATTTTAACAAAATACATTTAAATATTTACTTTTGTTGTTTTTGGTTTTGATTGTGTTTAAATTTTTTGCATTAACATTTCAAATCACACTCCGTGATCCATCATCAGGATGTCAAGAGAGTATAAGGAGATTAATTGTGGAAATCTCATAGCATTACATTTAAACATGTTCCATTTCTCATCTTTTTTTTACAAACTACTGGTTCCTGGGTGTCCATATTAACCAATCTTTTTCTGAATTTACCTACAAAATTGAAAAAAAAACTCTCAAGCTCACTATGTATTGCAATTTTTCATTAAAACACGTAATTATTATAGTATTATTTGCAAATCAACATAAAAATAGTAATCATAAAAAAAATTTAAATCTAGTTAGAATTAAAAAACAAAATATCATTTCAAATCACCAACCAAAAATCCTACGTACCCATGAAGCTATCACTTCTACCAGTAATTCATTGAATATAGATCAAATTCCCTCTCAGAATTCAAATTTATCCACTTGCTATCGATTCAAATTCTATCAACCTATTTAATCATGCAAGCAATGTTCAGTTGTGCGATGCAAGTTACCTATCAACCAATTCAAATTTCTCACTTTGTGTTGGATACTCTTGAGCAATAATGACCTCCTCCAAATCGATGCAGTCTCCTTCAACTTCTACGGTAAGTCTCAATACCTGCCTTGGCTATTACTTATGCATTCCTCTATGAATTCGTCTATAAAATTGCCTTGTCCATTTACATTTAAATGAAATGAAGACGTGTTCATTTTCATAGCCATAGTTTATGCTGTCATCGACCACTCTCCCTTACAGCTTACTGTGTTATGTTCATACTTGAGGTTTAAATATTTCCAACCCTTTCCAATACAACATTATGATACATACATACATACATACATACAAACATACACACACACACACACACACACACACATACATACATACATACATACATTCATACATACATATATATTGCACAGATACATAGATATGTATATTTCCTATAATCCTGTTCATTTTCATTAAACTTACACATTTATCTATCTTTGTAATTTATATATATACATATATTTTGTTAAATATGTATACTACATACTAATTTTTTTTATAATACTCTAAAGTTCAATAGCAATATGGTACATATTTTTCCAATCCTTTTTGATACAACATTATGATACATATATATATATAGAGATACATCTAGATATGTAAATTACTTATAGCCTTGTTCATTTACATTCAACTTACGTATCTATCTATCTCTGCATTATATATATATATATATATATATATTGTAGGGATAGATGGATATGTAAGTTACCCATATCCTTCTTGATTTACATTCAAATTAATTTAAAGATGTATGATTTTTTTGTTCTTCAATTAAAGTGACTGTAAATATTGGCCCATTTCCCTTACGACCAACTGTGAGAATGGCTAACTCCCACTTATGTTATACCCATCTATAAAACAACATATATATCTTCAAACAACAAAGATAGATATATACATAAGTTTCATATACCCTTCTTCATTTACATTCTACTTAATTAGATGTATGCTTTGTTTGTTCTTCAATTAAAGTGACTATAAATATCGACCCCTCTCCCTTACAACCAACTGTGATAATGGTTGACTCCTTATGTTATAATTTTTTTTGATACAACATATACATGTTTCCTATACTAGGCAGTCACATACCATACCCACCATATGTCATATGTCCAAAACTATACCCATGATATTTCATGTTCCCACAATCAGCTTGTCTCCCTCATGTGTATGCTTTGTTTGTTCTTCAATTTAACTGACTATAAATGTTGACCCCTCTCCCTTACAACCACCTATGATAGTGGTTGACTCCTACTTATGTTATAACCATTTATGAAACAACATGTACAACTTGAAACAACAGTAATATATATATATATATATATATATATATATATTGCAGAGATAGATAGATACATAAGTTTTCTATACCCTTCTTCATTTATGATGCAAAGTGGCTTAACCAAGATTTGATTTTACATAGCTTCTCTCAAATATGCCCACTAAGACAACATCATTCACTTGACTCAACAAGATAACCCAACTACCCAACCATGAAATCTATCAAACCAGACATGACCAGAACTTGGAGCTAACTTGGAAACCTCCCAACATGACCAACCCAACTCAGTACAACTCACCTTATAATTAGGAACCACCTCTGACCTATCACTTCCAAACTAGGCCTCCTATTCCTTGCAGACCAACCAACTAGGACAGTCAACACAAGAATCACTCAAAAGGAATTAACCAAACCAAGGACACTGGTTCTAGGAATCTTATACCAATTTCCAAAAGACCTCAAAGGCCCATGTCTTGACAACAAAATACAAATCCATGCCAGGCCAAAATAGAATGCTACAAGGTAGGCCTAATTAGGCTACTCCACACTAGGAATCAAGTATCTTGGCTCACCCCAACACCCCTCAACCAAAAATAGGTTATTACAACCTTTTACAACACATATCAAATTATCACAAACACCCTTGTCACAAAACACTTATGAAAAAAATTAAAAATTAGATTTTACACAAAATCAGGCATGTCACATAGAGATATCAGACCTAGAATGCCAAAGATCACTCTCCCACCTTCAATCCATTATCTAAAACCAACATGGAATCAAAATATATGTGGTACTCTTCCATTCCATCTAGATCTAGCCTTAGCACATGGTGGAGATGGAAGATATGAGGTAATTTCACTCAAAACCTTGGTTTTTGAGGGTTTTAGACCACTTGTAGCAAAACGATACGAACTTTCCTATTAATTTATAGTTTTGCACCAAATCACTACCAAAAGAAAACCAAATCAGCCATATTTCAATCCATGTTAGACTTGGGATCGTACAAGAAAACTACAGGCCGTACCAAGTACGAGATCAACAAGTTTATATCAAAAATAAAAAAAATAGAGAATAGTGTGAATAATTCTTATTCTAAAGATCTTCTCCAAAAGTTCAACAAAAACCTCCATTCGAGCCTCTCAATGATTTACATAGTCCTTTACACCCTTCACTAACTGATCCATGCCCTCAACTAACTAAAAACCAACTTTTAAAACAAGTAACAGTTGTATTTCAAATTTGTTGCTTTAAGCAACTTACAAATTTGCAACTTTAGACTCCTCCAACCTAATGACTACAAATAATGACCTCTAAAATGACACAAATGGCTTATAAATAGCCTTATTACATCAACAAAACTCCATTCTTGTACACTCATATACAAATTCACAAATTTTCCTTTAAAGCCTACAAAGACAACTTCTAGTGCAAGATTGAAATTTTCACATTTTTTATCACTAGACCCAAAACTGATCCTAAAACATACCTAATGGTCTTAATTGACCTTATTCAAGGAAAAGAATGCTCAAAATACCCACAAAAACCTATTGACCAACCTATTCACCATCATATAATCAAATATTGAGGGTGAGGTGTAGGTGCACCTGCACCATACAACCCCACTAGAAAATACTCATGCCTCATGAGTTGTCCTTGACTCCATTGATCCACAAATCCTCTCCACTAGTGTAGATATATTGGAATTGCAATCTGCCCTACACATTGAACATTCTTGACATTGATTGTATTTGGCTTCTCCTTGGTATTCAAACCTGAGAGTGGTCTTCGCCCTGTTCTTTTATCAAAACTAGGTTATATGCCCTTATCAAAACCTGCAAACAAACCCATGTTAGTATCCTTTTGATCTACCATTTCTTTTAGCTTATCTCCATGTTCATCACTATATCCAAACCTCTGCACAGTCTGTCTCTTTTCCTCTGCCATCAGACTTTCTATTCTAACAACACCCACCATCATTTCCTTATCATTACAATTTAGTGTACTGACTGTACTATCAGATCCATGTGCTTTTGTACTTGCAGAACCTTCACACTTTACAAGTTCACCCTTCATCAAAAGACATATCATTGTCTCAACCAACACATTCTTATTCCAATTCACCCCCAACTCTTTTCTCACCCTATATCAACCTTCATCATGGGCTTCACATCATTTCTTCCCTCCAACTGAGCATCATCCTTCTTAGAACTTTTTCCTTTCTTCTCAGTAGGTCCATCAACATTCAATAACATTATCTTAGCACCATTTGTAGGTGTCTTACTTATTGTTCCATCACCATTTTAACATGCTCCATACCTGCAATTACAGTAGACTCACTGTCCTTAGGTCTAAAAGGCTCCTTCTTACCAAACATCATCATCTTAGACTTACCTTTATCCTTCTCTTTTCCTTAGAAAGGTTTTAGTTTAAAATTTTGACCATCCTTCCAAATGATATAGGATTTTTCCCAAGCATCATACATAGACCTCCTATCAAATTTCCAAGGCCTCCCCAAGAGCACATGAAAAAAATCCATTGGCAAAATATCACATAAGACTCTATCGTTATACTCTCCAATATGGAAATCAACATATGCTTGCTCATTCACCACCAAAGTTTGACTATCATTTACCCAAGAAACTCTATAGGGTGCTACATGAGGTATCTTTTCCAAACTTATCTTATCTACCATCTCCCTAGACACCATATTATCTTGAGAACCAAAATCAATGATCACTTGACATACCTTACCTCTAAACTTGTAAGAAGTTCTAAATAGGCTTCTTCTTTGACTCAAGTCTTCCTCCTTAGACGCCTGCAACATAGTTCTTCTTACCATGAGTGCTTCTCCTTCTTTTGGATCAACGAGCTTGCTCACACTTTCACATTCTTCTTCTTGGACTAATTGTGCTCTCCTCTCACTCCTATCACCACCTGAAGATGATCCTTGACCTTGAGGACACTTGAAGAATGGGTGTCCAAACTCTTGACAATTGTAGCATCTCCTTGAAAAGGTGTTTGCATTCCTTCCTCCACCAAATCTGCCTCTTGAACCTCTCCATCCACCTCTAAAATCATATTTCTCTTGGTCCTTCTTGACATCTCCTTGACTCTCATTGTTTGTCTTCAAACTTGGATTGAATCCTTTTCCTCTTGCTACCTTCTCTTGTCTCCTCTTTAGTTTTTCTTTTTCCCTCATTGCCATTTGAAAGAATTGCTCAATTGATTTTGGTGCCATCAAACTGATTTCATCGTAAATGTTGTACCTCAGACCATTCAAGTACCTAGCAACCATTTCTTCCTCATCTTCTTCATGTTTAATTCCTTATACTTAGCCTATAAAACTCTTCAGTTTATGCTTGTGCATCTAACTCCTTTTCTCTAAGATTTTGCAACTTCTTAAGCAATTGAACATTGTAATCAAAAGGAAGAAATTTACCTTTGATTTTTGTTTGCATCTTCTCCCAAGAAGTGATCTTTCTCTTTCCTTTTTTCTCCCTATCCTCTTGCACAAAATTCCACCACACCAAAGCATGTCCCTTCAGTCTTGTTTTACTCTTCTTCACCTTATGTGCTTCATCAACATCTTTACTATCAAAGTAGTTTTCCAAAGCCCCTATCCAATCCAAGAGCTCTTCAATATCAAGTTTTCCTCCATACATAGGCACATCCATTTTGCCATGTCCATCCTTCTTCACAGCCTTCAAAAGATCCATTGTTCTCACATCATTTGGATCCATCTCCTCTTCTTCACTAGAGGTCTCTTCTTCTTCAGACTCACTTTCATCCAAAAGGGTCCTACCTTTAGCTTTTATTGCAGCCATCTCTTGCTTTAGGGATTTTATGTCTTTTTCATGATTTTCAAGCTTCCTTGCAACAACATTCCCTTTAGGAGGCATTTTGCTTCCTCTAATTACCTTCTTCTTCCTACACACAAACTTCAACCTTGATCTCAAAAAAGAACTACTCCCTAGCTCTAATACCACTTTGATGTAGAGTGGCTCAACCAAGATGTGATTTGACACAACTTCTCTCAAATATGCCCACTAAGACACCAATATTCACTTGACTCAATAGGATAACCCAACTACCCAACCATGAAATCTATCAAACCAAACATGAGCAAAACTTGGAGCTAACTTAGAAACCTCCCAACATGACCAACCCAACTCAACATAACTCACCTTATGCTTGGGAACCACCTCTGACATATTGCTTCCAAACTAGGCTTCTTATTCCTTGTAGCCCAACCAACTTGGACAATCAACACAATAACCACTCAAAAGGAATTAACCAGACCAAGGACACTGGTTCTAGGCATCTTATACCAATTTACACAAGACCTTAAAGGCCCATATCTTGACAAAAAAATACAAATCCATGACATGCCAAAACAAAATGCTATAAGGTAGTCCTAATTAGGCTACTCCACACTAGGAATCAAGTATCTTGGCTCACCCCAACACCCCTCAGCCAAAAATAGGTTCTTACAAACTTTTCCAACACATATCAAATTCTCACAAACACCCTTGTCACAAAACACTTATGAAAACAATCAAAAATCAGATTTTACACAAAATCAGGCCTGTCACATAGAGATATTAGACCTAGAATGCCAAATATATCTCTTTCACCTTCAATCCATTCTTTGAAACCAAAATGGAATCAAAATATATGTGGTACTCTTCCATCCCACCCAGATCTAGCCTTAGCACATGGTGGAGATGGAAGATATGAGGGAATTTCACTCAAAACCCTGGTTTTTGAGGGTTTCAAACCATTTGCAACAAAATGATAAGAAATTTCCTATCAATTTATGTTTTTACACCAAACCACCACTAAAAGAAATCCAACTCAGCCCTCTTTCAATCCATGTCATCCTTGGGACCGTACAGGAAAGATACAAGTCGTACCAAGTATGAGATCAACAAGTTTATATCAAAAATCAGAAAAATAGAGAACAGTGTGAATAATTCTTATTAGATCTTCTCCAAAAGTTAAAAAAAAACCTCCATTCCAGCCTCTCAAGGCTTTACAGATTCCTTTACACCCTTCACTAACTGATCCACACCCTCAACTAACTAAAAACCGACTTTTAAAACAAGTAACCGTTGCATTTCAAATTTGTTGCTTTAAGCAACTTTAGACTCCTCCAACATAATGAATACAAATAATGACCTCTAAACCCACACAAATGGCTTATAAATAGCCTTATTACATCAAAAAAACTCCATTCTTTCACACTCATATACAAAATTACAAATTTTCCTTCAAAGGCTACAAAGACAACTTCTAGTGCAAGAATGAAGTTTTCACATTTTTTATCACTAGACCCAAAACTCATCCTAAAACATACCTAATGGTCTTAGTTGACCTTATTCAATGAAAAGAATGCTCAAAATACCCACAACAAACTATTGACCATCAAATAATCAAAATATTGAGGGTGAGGTGTAGGTGCTCCTACACCAATTTACATTCAACTTAATTAGATGTATGCTTTATTTTTTCTTTAATTAAAGTGACTATATATGATAACCATTTCTCAAAAAACATTATGAAACATCTACATAACTTGAAACATCAGTATGATAGAAATATTTCAAACCCTTTCATGTATCATACTCCACTTTCAAGTTATTTCATATTGTTGTTTTAATATTTATTTGTATCATAATGCTCTTTCAAGATATACATATTTGTATCATACTGTTGTTTCAAGTTTATATATATTTGTATCATAATATTGTATGAGGAAGGGTTTAACATGATCACCCATGTGTTTATAAGAGGTAGAGTTGGTGATATGATAGTATACCATGCATTGCTTGTTCCATTGCACACATACCATTGATCATTTGCAATCAACTCAATTAGATGCATGGCTAGTTTATTCTCCAATTACACTCACTATTACATGTATAAAATTTTTGTTTCAATTTGTATCATTATTTTAATTGTATCAATTAGAATTGTATGTTGTTTAAAATAATCACTATGTTGGTTCAATGTAGAGGAAGAATAAAGTGAAAAAAAATACCAAGCGACCTTTAACAAAGCAACCTGTACCAAAGCAGAGGTGAATAACTATGCTTGCACACAAGAGAGGTGTGCAACTGCCACATAGCGATGAGGAGGACATTGCAATTCATGTTCACCAGACAACTGAAGAACCAAGCAGTGATGAGGAGGTAGAAATTGTTATGGAGTAGCCAACCGAATCTATACTCCAAGTTAACCCAGCTACATAACAACCAAAAAGGTTTTACTGTGGCAGAAATGGACTTGTTGGATGTTGTGGTTGTGTTTTTGATATGTGGTTTTCATTGATTTCAACACTATTAGCGTTGATGATTTTGAAGGTTGTATATGTCAAGGATATTGAGAAAATTAGAATAAATATGTTGCAGGCAGTCTATGAAGCTGTGTTGATTAGAATGGTGGAAAGTTTTGTAAGTTTTAATCAAAAGTTATGCATTAAAGGGTTCATTTCTAAACCTATCTAGTATGTTGTTCATAAGTTTCAGAGGTGTACATCAAGATTGGAGAAAGTTATGAGTTTATGAGTTCCTACAATTATTCTGTTACTGCAGTAGATGTCTCTGGAAGAAGAGAAAGTAATTTCGGTAAATTAAGTTGTTGTGTATAATCCTATGATGTTCTGGGATGTTTCTAGATCATACTCTATCATTGTTATATGCTCACGTTGATTGGTGTGCTCGTGATCAAAGATTTCCCCTTTGTGTGTTCAAGTTTTCATGTTCTTGTCCGACATGATGGTGGTAGCATGTTGCAGATCCTTATGGATTAATTTTTGAATGATTGGAATGTTCAAGGATATTGATTTAGGTCTTCATTATGATATGACCGACTTAGGTTGGTGTGCATTGAGATTTGTTCATGAATGGGGCCGATAGTTTGTAATTCATTTATTCTTCATTTGTGGCTGACAAAGTTGATGTAATTTCATGTAGCAGATATATAAGAGTGATTTTTTGTTCATTTTGAAGTGTGCGAGATGAATGTATGCAAAGTATGTGCAAGATATGTGCAAATAAAGATTAGATCATTTGATTTCAGAGCAAACTGTGAAGAAGATTGAGAAAAGTGTGAAGAATTATTTATGTGCTTAATCGAAACTATCATCACGCTTTTGTAGAAGATAATTTCTCAGTTCAACCTCATTAGATGGATTTAATATAATTTTTTTATGTAAGGCAATGAGCCTTCCCTTTGAGCAATGAGCTCTAGGCACTGTGCCTAAATTCATGTGCATTCCTTATTCATTTTTCATTATACTTCTAACAGGGTATAATCTTGTGGACTAACATCCACCGTGGTTTTTCTCCTAACACGGTTTCCACATATAAAATCTTGGTGTTCATGTGTTTATGATGTGTTCTTGATTCATGCTTTCATTGTTAATTATCAGATATGAGATTAAAGGTTGATAAAGGTTAATTATGTTTAAATTTTGTAACAACTGATTCACTTCCCCTCTCAATTGTCTATCCTTTTTTTTCCAATAGGAACATGGTTGACATGGAACATACCCTTGTAGATGTTGAAGACAACATGTCATGTAGAGGGGAAACCAATAAGTGGGGTCTTCCAGCCACAAAATTGTCAAATTGGTTGGCTGGTGTCACCACTACTAAAAGGAAAGGGCCCCCAACAGTCCTAACTGAGGAGGAAGAGGCATTGATCATCAAATGGTGCAAGGAGATGGTTGTTGTTGGCCATATTTTGGAGGTTAGAAGTGGCCCAAATATGTGAAACGAGGGCTAATCCATTCAAGAATGGGCTTCCTGACAAGTCTTGGTGGACAAGATTCAAAATAAGGTATCTCGATCTATGCTTGAGAGAAACCCAAGGGCAAGATAGAGATCGTGTTATAAATCTCAAGCTCATAGTTGTAAGTGATTTCTATGACACTTTGGAGAAGGCATATGCAGTTGGGAAATATGGACTCTATAGGATTTGTAACTATGAAGAGACAGGGCTACAAAGCAGGTTGAAATAGTAATATGAAGGTGCTTGCCAAAAATGGTAGCAGAAGTGTAGCTTACATTATCCCAAAGAGTCAGGAGTGAATCACTATTCTAGCATGTACAAACGTTGTAGGTCAAAAAAATAATGGTTTTTATTTGTTCAAAAGTAAAAGCCATGTGTAAAACTACATAACCAACTATTAGGGAAGAGCTTTGGTAGCTATTCTTCCTCAAGCATGGATGACCAAAGAGCTTTTTGTCAAATGGCTGAATTTATTTGCTATGCAAGTACTTGGGGGTTTCTCGCCCAACCATAAACACCTCTTGATATTTGATGGCCATGGCAGCCATGTAGCCTTCTCTACCATTTCAGAAGCAAGGGACCTTGGTATTGACTTGCTCACCCTACTATCCCACACATCACACAAGCTGCAACCTCTTGATGTGAGTGTTTTATCGTCTTTCAAACCTCACTTCAAAAAGGAAAGAACAAATTGGAGTAATAGACATCGAAATCTGGAGATAAGAAGGGAAAAATTGGCTACACTTGGCAGCATAGCTTTTCAAAATTCATTGATTGTTTCAAACATAATAGTTGGCTTCAAGAGGATAGGTATTTGGCCATTTGATTGAGATGCTTTGGAGAAAAAAATGAGGGTTAACGAGACTTTTCAGTTTGTTGCCCCCGAGGAAGCATTAGCTACCAAAAACATTCTAAGCCTATCTAGCAGTGGTTTGGCAGTGAATGAGGGTGAATGTACTGATGGAACAAAAAAAGTTGGAGATCAACAAATTGTGATGTATGGTTAGTTTGTTCTTCAATTACTCTCAAACTTACATGTATGAATTTTTTGTTTCAAATTGCAATCAACCACTTCAAGTAGTAGAATGTGCAATCCAAGAAAGTTCGCCACAAACTTCAAGTTTGTTGGACAACCAATCACCACCAACAACAATATTGGGATAGTAGAATACTATGGGAGACATCTCTCTTTCCCTACCAACTCCACCCGAGGAGCCCTCTTGGGTGTTAGATGGTGTTAAAAATCTTGGTATTGATCTGCATGTGGAGGAAGAACAAAATCTTACAATTCCATCTCCACCACACAACATGGGTCCAAATATGTTAGTTCATTTCTATGTTGATTGGGGAGACCGCGACAATGAGTTGTTAGGATATGGATTGGATGCTATAGGTAGTGAGGTGCTAGAAAAAAATAATGAGCATTTGGTTGAGCCTTTGGGAGGCCAACCGACTTCACGCATCTCACAATTCTTGAAGCTACTAGTACATGTAGTGAAAGACAAGTCTAATAAGGTAGCTGACTAAGGGATCAAATTACAAAGAGGATCCCAACTCCTAACTACTGATGACTACATGGCCTTGCTAACTAAGTGAGAGGATAAGAAGAAGGAACTCGTAGAATTAAAGTTGAGGAAGAAGGAACAACTTGAAGAGTGAAGGATAGAAATAATTGTAGCATTAGAGGTGAAGGCTCTTATGGGAATTGAAAAGGAAAAGAAAAAAGTAGCAACAGAGGTTGAGAAAGAGATTCAAAAGAAGGAGAAGGACAAAAAAAGGGAGTAGCAAAGGATAGAAAAGGAAGCCACAAAAAGGAAAAAGGATTTGGAGAAGGCACAAAAAAATATTGCAAAGGTGAGGTGACTCAACAACCCTCTAAATCCCTTACCTGACTGTCATAGGATCTTCACAAAATTTGTGTCTATTCAATGCCCCCAATATTTTCCATCACCTACCCATACTATGAGCCAACCATTTCAGAGTTGGAGTTCTTCTCATTCACCCTCCTATCCACTATCACCTGACCCAAGCATTACCCAACCATTTTAGAGTTGGAGTCCTCATTCAGAGTCCTATCAACCCTCACCTAATCTAGGAATAACCCAACCAGTTCAATCCTAGAGTCCTTCTCCATTAGAGGCCACAAACAACTCACAAGATAGATTGGCATCAAATTTAAGTTTCCTACCTTTTTCGATTGATTAGAATGTTTTGTTGCAATTTTTTTTTTGGGAAGGTTTTGATGGATTCAAAACTATGTTTGAACTATTTTTTTGAATGTTTGTAACTTGAAACAACAATATGATTTGAATACAAACAACATATTCCATCATGTTACTGTCATTGACTATTTGTGTTATTATAATTGAAGAGCCAACAAGACATACATCTAATTATGTTCAATGTAAATGAACAAGGCTATAGGAAGCTTATGTATCTATCTATCTGTTCAATAGTTAGCTATGTGTATATATATAAATACACACACACACACACACACAGCTATAGGAAATATGTATACGTATCTATACATCTAATTAAGTTGAATGAATATGAACAAGGCTATATGATACTTATGTATCTATCTATCTCTACAATAGTTAGTTGTATACATATACATTTACATATATATACACAACTATAAGAAAAATATGTATCTATACATCTAATTAAGTTGAATCAAAATGAACAAAGCTATAGGAAACATACATACCTATCTAATTGTGCACATATATGTATCATAATGTTGTATCACACTGCTATTTGAAGCTATTTAGAAATTTAAGTATGTTGTATCACAAAGGGTTGGAAATATTTATACCATATTGTTGTTTGAATTTATATATAAATTTCATAATGTTGTATGAAAAAGCATTGGTTATATTTGAAGCATACTGTTGTTTGAAGATGTATATACATTTCATAATGATGTATCAGAAAGTGTTATGTTGTATGAAGTTGTATTTTAGTATGCTACTTGAAAAATGGTTATAACATAAGTAGGTGTCAACCATTATCACAGTTAGGTATAAGGAAGAGGGGTCGATAATTACAACTAGTCACTATAATTAAAGAACAAACAAAGCATACATCTAATTAGGTTGAATGTACATATGCATATATACATATACATATATATACATATACATATGCATATGTGTATATGTACATATGTATATACATATATGCATATACATATGGGTAAACTCACAAAAGTGGTTTACAATTCGAGTGAGGAAGGGAAACTTGAAAAAATGACCCCATCCAAAAAAAAATGGTTTTTGGGGATTCAAACAAACTTATTGTTTGAGCGAACCCAAAGTGGGTTCGCTAGCTAAAACCCTGTTTTGAGTGAACCCATTAAATGCAAGGTCCCACCATTTTCGGCAAAAAACAAAAATATAAACTTTGTAGAAAGGGGGTTCGCTCGAACCCCCTTTTCCCACCTTCTCACCCTTTTGGCACCAAAAAAATTTAGAATTTTTCCTTTTGAAGTTCCAATTGAGGATGAAAATGGAAGAGAATTCACAAACCCAACTAGATGATGGTAGTCCTTGGAACGAGCCATCCAAAAAATATAATTTTAATATGTTTTGGTTTAATTATGTATATATTTATTTATTTATATTAAACATAGGTTTTTCCTCACAAATCAAGTTCTTTGTTCTGCACATGTGGAAAAATAGAGTATTATCAATTTTTTTTTGAAAAATATGAGTGCACTAGATATTGAAGTCCTTGATCCAACAAAAAAAAATGAATTTTAATATATACAAAAAAGGTTATGTTATATGGTCCATCTATGTCTGAATTGTAATTGGTTTGACTTTGAAACTTGATTAAGAAAAAAATATTCAATAAAACACTATGAAACCAATTGGAACTGCTAGATATCATAGTTAGAAATCTAAATTCGAAAAAAAATAGAATTTTATCCTTCATGGGAAAAAAATTTATGTGTTATACATGGTAAGTGTCACTCCTTAAAAATGGTGATTACTAAAAAGAAACTAGTTTTCAAAGGAAACGGAAAAAGAAGTGCAATTTGATTCCAAATTTTTTGAAAAAAATATATTTGGAATCTACAGACAAAATTTCACAAATCACTAGTTTGCATCATCTTCAAATTCCTCATGGTTTAGCCACTATAGGTGTCTGAAAGTGAAGATTTAGTTAGAAAAAATTAGTTCAGTATCCAATTTGGCTAAAAATTGTAAACCAGTATTGTGGGATCACCCATATATGTATATGTATATGCATATGCATATCTATATGGATATGCATATAACCATTGAAATACATTGATATACATTGAAAGGTGTCTTAAGTCAATAGGAATGAGCCATTCTTTTGTAGTAAGACGAAGAGGGATATACATTGGAAGAAGTCTTATCTATACAAGATATAAAAACTAACCATGGATGCCATCATCGATGGTAGATCGGTATATCTTGAACAAATTAGACTTCTTTCAATGTATATCCACAATTCTAACTCTTATATCCTTGAGGTGATCAAGGGTATGTTTGCAATGAAACAAAAAGTGCATGCTATACTATGACATCCCCAATTCATACTCTTAGAAATAAATGAATGATACAAACTGAAACAAAAAATTCATTCATGTAAGAGTGAGCATGTGATTGAAGAACAAACTAAGCATGCATATAATAGAGTTGATTGCAAAGGATCAAGGGTATGTGTGCAATGAAACAAACAATGCATGTTATACTATCAACATCGCCCTACCCACCAGTGGTCCATTACCCTTAAAAAAACTATACATATATGTACATACATATACATATACATTTAAATATACATATACATATACATATGGGTATGTGTAGGATCATCATTGAAAAAATAGGCCCTTAAGTGGCAATAAAAAGACAGAAAATTAGAGTTAGACAACTTGACGTAAAAATTTGAATAGGTTATCTATATTATTTCAAAAAAATGTAAAAAATGGAATTTGTAGAAAATTGAATGTAGTTTCTAAACTACTAGACCTTCATTTAAAAAAAACAAATCTATTTGGTGAAAATTTGAAATTTCAATGCAGTAGTATTTAAATTTCAGGGTAAAAATAAGAAGTAGGCGTCTGTCTGACCACCCTAACCACAATAAAATGATAATATTTTTTTATAATATTTTAGATATAAGTAGAGGACTCATGTCTCGATGTGACGCATATTGTTTTATAAATTTTTTCCAAGTAAATTATTTATTATGAATTTTGTATTACAAATTTTAAAAAATATAAAAGCTCGTTTGTCTAACCACCTTAACTTGGTCAAAAAATCATGAAATTAATTTTATTTTTTAATCCTATAGTATGCGAAGCATAGAATGTGATGCATGTTTCAAATTCAAAAAATGTGATACCATTTGAAAGTTATAGATGCTTTTCAACCAACCTATCAATTAGGACTATATTCGTAATTCTAACATAAAATGAATAATAATTATTTATTAAATTCAAAGTAAAGCATAATTTATATTGTTGGAAAGCTGAGAATCTCCTCTAAAAACCCTTTTCGTTTCATCAATTTTGGGCTAGCAAAAAGTCATCAGCCACATGGACCATCATATGGCTTACATATCGCCACTTTTTGGCTCATCATGATCCTGCACATACCCATATATATATATATATATATATATATATATACATATGTAAGATTATATGGTAATTAAAGAACAAACTAAGCATGCATCTAGTAGATTTGAAGAATAAACAAACCATGACGTATGACTATTGTTAATTGTATATGTTTTCAAAAATTCTTTAGAGAGAATTGATATATTGAATGCCCTTCTAATGGCAATCTAGGTAGCAGTTGTCTACAAAACCCAATCAATTGTGAATTGCAGTATAGATTATCATCAAAGGTCGTTGAAAAAAAAAACCCCTAAATGCATATCTCCAATTCTAACTCTTACAAAAAAGGAATGGTACAAATTGAAACAACAAATTGGGACATGTAAGTTTGAGAGTAATTGAAGAACAAACTAACCATGCATCTAATTGAGTTGATTGAAAATGATCAAGGGTGTGTGTGCAATGAAACAAGCAATGCATGTTATACTATCACATCCCTAATTCAAACTGACACAAATAAAAGAATGATACAAACTAAAACAAAAAATTCATTCATGTAAGATTGAGTTTAATTGAAGAACAAACTAACCATGCATCTAATTGACTTGATTGCAAAAGGTCAAGGATTTGTATGCAATGAAAAAAAAGATGCATGATATACCATCACACCCCTAATTCTAACTCTTACAAATCAAAGAATGATACAAACTGTAACAACAAGTTCATACATGTAAGGTTGAGTGTAATTGATGAAAAAACTAACCATGCATCTAATTGAGTTGATTGCAAATGATTAAGGGTGTGTATGCAATGAAACAAGCAATGCATGTTATACTATCACATCTCCAATTCAAACTGACAAAAATAAAAAAATGATACAAAATGAAACAACAAATTCATTCATGTAAGACTGAGTTTAATTGAAGAACAAATTAACCATGCATCTAATTGAATTGATTGCAAATGATCAAGGGTGTGTGTGTAATGAAACAAAAGATGCATGATATACTATCATACCCATAATTCTAACTCTTACAAATCAAAGAATGATACAAATTGTAACAACAAGTTCATACATGTAAGATTGAGTGTAATTGATGAACAAACTAACCATGCATCTAATTGAGTTGATTGCAAATGGACAAGTGTATTTGTGCAATGAAACAAAAAATGCATGTTATATTATCACATCCCCAATTCTAATTGACAAAAATAAAAAATTGATACAAACTCAAATAAAAAATTCATACATTTACTTGATTGAGAGTAATTGGATAGTAATAATTGGGGTAATTTTCTGATACAACATCATGATTTTTAAGAATAAGTCGAAACAACCAATTGATACAACATTAAGATGTGTTATATATAGCTTCAACCATCACCTTGATATGAATTCAAACAACTTTGTCACACTTGTGAAAGTGATTGAATATAAATTAAATTATACATCGAATTCATACAAATGTAAATGAACAAGGCTATATGAAACATCAATTTCTATAAATCTGCCATATGTAATTGTAAATCTGCAACTTGCATTTACATAATGACAGTATTAGAACATTATCTACACTCCATAATTGAGGGTTTCACACATCTATCTTCTGGTCAAATTATGTATGTATGATTGCTTTCCACAAATACATACATTCATCATACTAAAGCAATGTATGTATGTTACATATAAAAATGCCTTAAGTATGGCTACCTGCATGACTTTCATAGATACATAGATATGAACTGCCATATTGTATGTATGTATGCATGTATAGTATACACACATACACATGTGTGTATACTATACATACATACATGCATACATACATATGGTTGTTCATATCTATGTATGAATGTATAGTATACAAACATACATACATATTGTGGTACTATGTATGTATGTGTGTCTACTATACATACATACGTACATGTACATACATACATGCATACATACATATTGTAGATAATATGTAAGTATGAATGTGTATGTATCATGTACACACATACATACACATACATAATAAATTATGTATGTATGTGTCTGTGTATATGATACATACATGATATTATAATGTTTATTATAATATTAAGTTGATAAATATTATATTAATATATATTATTAATAATATTAAAACATTATGTCAATTAAAAAACTAAAATGATTATTAAATTCAAAATAAGTTAAATGATAACAAAATTGACTACGAAAATCTTATAAATAGATATGAAATATTCACAAAAACTCAACCATTTAGGTAGAGACAATGGACAGGGATGAGTGGATGATGGGGGTTAAGAATTGTTGAGCGAGGGGTTCACAAAAATGGTGGAAACAGTCAGCCAAAATATAGGTGCATGAAACCCTTAATAGACACATGCATATGTATACACACAATATGCATATGTATATGTAAATATCCAACTGTGTGCATACACACACACAAACACACACACACATATGCATGTGTGTATTTTTTGTATATATACATAGTCGGCCATATTTTACTTGCAAGAAACTCCTAATAGTGAAGAGTATCATAACTTTGAAAACTACCACGAATTCATTACTTGTGCACATAAGCTATTTAAACAAAAAAAAATTGCAAGAAAAAACCAAAAAAATCTTGCAATGCATAGTTACTACCTTTGTGAGGTTGGAACACAACCTCACCTATGTAACCAAAAGTTAAATGGTTTCCTTATAGTGAATGTGGTGTTGATAAACACATAAAGCTTGAGAAATGCATCAATAGTATTCACCCATGCCATCACCACTGTTGACATCCATCCTAACCAAAGATGGTTATCAATGCAACCGCTCAAAAGTGAAAAATATTTCATAAATGGATGTTTCATGAACCTAAAGCAAGACCAAGCGAATGTTTAGCATGTTGAGGTGGTAGGCGTTAAGACCAATGACAAAGGAATGTCTAGTAATTAATGTGCATTTACTAGGAGTGTAATGAGCTAGTACTGGCATGACACCAACCCACCATCGGTCATATAGATGTCAATAATCGATCAATGACACAATTTAAGACATTTTTGGTGGTTTTTGAAAAATTCCCTAATAAAACATCGTAAAACATGCTCAATTTTCACCCAAAAAATTGGGGGGGGGGATTCCAACTCAACGGTCAAGGGACATGAAAAAAAAAATTGACTGACTCGGATGCTGCTGACATGGACCCCTCACTCAACATTAGCCTACCCACCATCGACTCCTCTCCCTTAGGGTTTTTCCAACACCTAGGTTTAAGTGTCACTCCTAAACTAGCAAAATTGTACTAATTTACTTCTAATCTTATTTTTTTATTTTAAAAAATAAAAATAAATTAATGTCAAATTTTATGAAGTAATTATTATTTATACAAGAGTTGTGCATTGTATTTGTAGAGGAAAAGTGGGTTTCAATATTACAAGCACAATGAACAAGAAATTATAGAGATAAGAAACAAGCACAATGAACAATGTCTAATATTGTATTTAGATGACCCAAATTACAATGAGTACAAAGCCTTGTATATATAGGCAAGGAAGAGGCAATCCACCTATCATGTAGATTGATAAGTGCCTCATGATGTGACACAAATGAGTAGACAAGTGTTTTATAGGTGTCAACCTAAGGATCACTTGGAGTGTGCAAACCAACAACCTATTTGACCAAGTCATCGACCTTGATGTCAAGTGTTGAGTGACCTTTGAGGTGAGATGGAAAGTCTTTCAACCTAAAAAAAGTAGCACATGAGGTTTACCAAATAACTTGGTAACCTCTAGAGGCTTAAAGGTTGCACATTCAATTAGACAAGATGTTGTCTAACCCTATCAAACTAAGTACACTTAAGTATAGTGAATAAATAAATTATTCACTCTAATAAAAATATTTAATGATGTCCTTGTTTCACCAAAAAAATCGAATTTCGATATATACACAAAAAGTTACGTGTGATGACATACACCTATGTCCAAATTATAATTACCCTAACTTCAAAAATTAATTTAAAAAAATTATAACAAAAATTATGAAAACATATCTATGCACTAGATATTGATGTTACAAATCTATATTTTAGAAATTAAAATTTTATCCTTTCTAAAAAAGGTTATGTATGACGACATAAACATTACTTTTCAAAATATTGTTTAGTATAAAAAACTAGTTATTAAAAGTTACGAAAATGGAACTCATTATTGAAGGATTGCCCACTAATAAATGCTTTGAATTTAATAATAATATATTTTATACTTTGAAATTATTAATAATATATTTGTTAGTAACACATAATAATATATTTAAATTATATAGTTTTTTATTTCTTAAATTTAAAATTATTTTGTCAGTTATGTATCATCTTGATTATTCTCACCAACTAATATAAATACAATATTTATTTCCCTTTGATATCGATCAAATCTAGGTTTATAAAAATATTATCATAAGATTTTTGATCCATAATATATAATCCAATCATAACAATCTACAATATTTTACACTTTTATTTATTATAACAATGTGCTATTATCTAATCTCACTTCATTGATTTTATATAAACATGACTAGGAAGAATTCAAGTTGTCTATGATTAATGATATAAAATTACTATTGTTATAATCAAGATGATGTTAACCTTGTATATCTTATGTACTTCAAATTTTTACACTATAGATACATATAGATATCTTAAATGCATCTATCTAAAAAAGTGTCAATAGACATCAATCTAGAACTAATTTATTTAATTTGAAGTTTAATTTCAAAGTTTATTTATTTTTATTTAAAGAGTTATTTTACTTTTATATGTAGCTTTTAGTTTTGAAAAAATCCATCATTTATTACTTTGACAATTTTTTTATTTTTACTAGTAAATATTATATATTTATATTTAATATCTAATAATTTAATTTTATATAATATTATTATTTTTTAAATATATGTTGATTATATTCTAGTTTTTAAGTATAAAGTCATGATGTGGGACTTTTTACCCTTTACCATTATAAAATGTCTTCGAGCATAATTATTTATGATATAGTAGTTGTAGTGACATTAAATAAGAGATGTTATGACATTGTTAGTTATGAAGCTATTTGAATGCATTTAAATAAATTTATCATTCCTATATGTTAGGAGAGAGAGTGAAGTATTATGATGGATGAGTTTCACATATACTATAATCTTAAAAATGAATTGCTATTTTTAGAGATGTGTTCCATGGTAATTTTTGGTCAAAGATTTTACAATTATGATTTTCTATTCTGGAGGTCATTAGTAATTTCGCACATTGATACATTATATTTTTTTTTGTCATAACATTCATTTTGGTGGTTTTAGTTTTGAAAAATCATTTATATGGTTTTTTCTTCCTTGTTATCTAAAAATTTGAATGTCTTGGATAGTTGTATTATAAGTCTATTTGTAAGTAAGCATTGTTATATTGCTAAAATGTTGTAAGATTGAGGGAAAAAAGATTGATGTATTTATATAACATTTCTATTAGATTAATAGATGGTTTTCCTTTCTTCGATGATATGGGTGTTTTTTCAAATGGATTTTTCAAGTACATCTAATATGTTATGAATTATATCTTATATCTTTCCTACTTTTATTGATTATATTACAAATTACATGTCTTTCCATGATATTTAAATGGTTAATCACATGTAATTTTGATTGGTAACTTAAATTTGTGCATACTATTTGTTAAAATTTCATTTCTAATAGTTTATTGAGTCTTATTGACAACTATTATAATGCACTAATTATGAAATCCAATAGTTTTCAATTTGTACATAAAATGCAATTTCAACCATACAAAAAATTAATTGCAATATGATCAAACATACTATTTAATTGTAAACGAAATTTTGAACATATTAAAATACTCACTTCTAATAACAAATAACAAATCTACAAATATAATCTATTAAAAATAATGAACATCAATAACTAATAATTCTCATTTACAATAACAAATAATCAATTTATAAAAATATTCTTACTAAAAAATCATTTAAACACCAATAAATATAAAATTATAATACACATACTAACCACTATTATCATTTGTTTTTTAAAAAGCATGCAACGTCCATGTCCACGATGCAATATCCACTATTATACTTTTAAAATTAGAGTTAAGAAAACATTTGCCAACATTACAACTCCGAGCAAATAAATTTAATGACATTCTGAAACAAAATTAAAAAGTTCTAGTATTGAACACATTTGTGAAAAAAATTAAGAGAAATTCTGCAAATCTTCTTTTAAGTAAACGGGCAACAAAATACAGCATAAGTTAGACAGGCTGACTGATTTTTGTAAACATTAGTTGAAATGTGACAGGGAAATGTTCAACAAAGACTGTTCTGCCAGTATTTATTATATCATACTTATGATTGATTTACAAATTAACTATGGCCAGCCAAACTTCAATGCAGAGTATTCAGAGATTTAAAGACTTGGTTTGTTGAGATATTTATAATGGTATTGCTCGCTGTAAGAAAAGAGTCATTTCCTTAGTTTTTTAAGATTATTTTATTGTTTTAACTTCAGCTTTACAGTGAGAATTTCAATTTACAGATATGATTTTGACATTTCTTGGCTGGCTTTCCAGAGCTCCTTGGCTTTAGAACCATCTTTCGCTAAATCAGAAGTGCTTTCTTCATTGCAATCCACGAAATATTTACCAGATATGTTCTGCAATTGCCCATGAACTGCAACATAGCAAGTTGTCGATGCAGCCTGTAAACAATGGATTGGAAATTCTTATATAGTTCTCAAGTCTGAAAAACATGCAAGACGACGACAAAATTATTGGAGATAGACAGGATAGAAAATGCTACTTGAGGAATTGATTTTAGAAGCTTCGATGTCAGGAAGAAAACCAAATCTGCAAAATTCCAAACAAATGGCTCTCTCCATGTTAATCTTGTTTCCTTTGCCACCATCTAAATGGAAAAAGAAAATAGAAGCTTCTATTGTGAGAAATATGGAGTAACCTGTAATATGTCCGTCGCAATCTCTTGTGATTCTTGTTCTTCCTATACCTGGATGGACAGAATTTGCCGTCACATTGGCCTTCATTTCCTACATTCCAATCACAAACTGTGAGAACACCGTTTGGTACTGATTATACCGTGAAAATAAGACTGCAGATTGTATACCTTGAGTCTCACGGCAAGTTCGTTTGTGTGTAGAATGTTTGCCAGTTTGGATTGAGCATATGCACGCCTAGCATGATAGCTGCACGAGTTTCAGGAATCAATAGTTAGTTATAGATCAAAATTTGAAAAATGAAAGAGGAAATTATGTTATGAATAGAGTCGATTACTTTTTTGGATTGTTTAAATGGTCAAATTTAATTCCTTTCTTGCCAACCCATCTATGGATGGAAGAAGAGACATTTACAATTCTTCCTTGAATGCCTGTTTCTTCAGCGGTCTGAATCATTTTGTTTAGTAGCAGCTTTGTTAAAAGAAAGTGACCTGCACATGAACAAGACCAGTTACTACAAACAAAGAGCTTGAATATATGGTGGGATCTGTGAAGTGAACTTCTAACATGTATTATTATAAAAATTTATAATGATGAAATCTGTGAAGTAAAGTTCTAACATGCACCACTATAAAAACATACCCAAATAATTTGTGGCGAACGTCATCTCATAACCATCTTCCGATAATTGAAACTTATTGCAAAATTTACCAGCATTGTTTCTGCAAAATTCAGACAAAGAGAAACCTTCATTTTCATGAAAGAAAACTTAGATTCACTTAATGAGAAATTTAGATTTGGAGTGATGATTTCAATGAGTACTTACATAAGAATATTGAGCGGTAAACGCAGGCTCAAGAAGGCTGTGGCAAATCTTGTTATGGATGTAAAGGAGCTGAGATCGAGCTCCATCACTATAATTTCTGCTGTAGGAGTCTCTCTCTCAATAAGTGATTTTACATCATGAGCTGCTTTCAGGTTTCTTGCAGGTATTATCACTCTTGCTCCTCGCTTTGATAACACTCTGGCAGTTTCAGCACCAATGCCAGAAGTTGCACCTTCACATATATAATGCAAACAATAAACACAAAATCCTTGGAGATTACGTAACAAAGTTTTCCCATGCAAAACTATAACAGAAGTGAGATGAATATAATCTCAAATCATCAGAGCTGAAAAACAAGCACCGGTTATAATAGCAGTGAAAGAATGGAGGCAGCAGGCAGCAGTGACATCTTCTGCAGTGGATTTAGAGCCATAGCCGCTGGCTCCTGGTGCTCCAATCAGGTACTTCATCATATCTAATGTCATCCTTGTGCAGGTATTTAGCAGTACCCAACTCTTCTGACTAGCCAAAGAACAACTTTAACTTGCCTATGGATTCTGCTCAGGACTCAAATAATTGAAAATCCTAGATTTGAAAATGCTGGAACCTGCTGAAGCAAGTGAAATTTTCATATAATATTCAATCCATGGCAACTGCAAGGCTGCAACAGAAACTTCCAATCGATACCTCAAATAACACCCTAACACACCCATATAATATCCCCATGTTTGGAATCGAGACGAAGCGTGAGTCTGTAAACTAATAATATCCAGCTGGAATGATAAGATTTTAAATTCCTTTTCAGCGCCTGATTGGGCGGCAGGCCTGAGTAGTCAATTTTCAGTCTCTGAATTGCACATGCATTATAATTTAAAAATGGGTAGGTTGGCAGAGCAGCATAATTTAAATGTCAGGCACATTCCGGGAGTAAAACATGTGTTCCGTAGACTAGTACTAAAAGTAAATATTTATATCGTGTTGACTGTAGATCAGCACAGAAAGTAACAGTTAATCTACTTATACTCTGGCGACTGCAGACTAATTCAGAAGTATAACAAGACACATTTGAAAATAAGACTGTGTTCTGTATATGATACAAAAAGTAAATATTTATATTGTATCTACTGTAACTAATACGGAAAGTAACAATTTATCTATTTATATTTCATTGACTGAAGATTAATTCAAGGTCATAACGTTTATGATATAAAGATGAAATCTGATATACTTCTTAATCTTTAAAAGATGTCAATATAGATTCTTACTCTCATATTAGATAACAAAATGAGTTTATAAGTTTTAGGAAAAATTAAAAGCAACAATTCAACATCAACAAATTTACTTCCAACAATTCATCGCCATGACAATTCATTTTGTGGAAAATTCACTGCCAACAATTCATCAGCAATTCATGACGAGATGAATTGTTGGAGGTGAATTTGTTGACGGAGAATATGAACGAAATAAAATCTTCTCTTTAAACAAAGAAAAATAAAAATAAATTTATTTATATCAGATTTCTAGATTCGATCATATGAAACTTTTATCCATCAAAAAATTCACACTCCATAATTCATCATGAAAAATTTATAATTAAAAAAACTTAACAACATATTACATTATTACCAATAAAGCTTAAACTACCAACCACTGTAGAATTTGTACATTTTGTGGTGAATGGTTACCTCTGTCGGCCTTTTTCTGAACTGGATAGCTACATAAAACTCATTGGTTGTTGGGCCAATGGTACATGATTCTAACGGTGCCCAATTCATTGAAAGCGCAGGTGCAGAAAAGCCTAATTCTTCGACCGTCCTCTATGTGTGTGCATGCAGGACACACGGGTAACCCGCCCTATCAAAGCTTAAAAAATGGTCTCACGCGTGCTACGCCAGGCCCACGCTAAGATTCTGATCACAGAGGGCCCCGCCCCTCATTTTGCATGCACTCGTGCACAACAAGGTCTCCTCTCCCTTTCTTTTGTACCTAAAGCCTTGTCATCCGCTGCATTCCACAGCACATACATTACAATAGTCTGCAATGATTTCGTACTGACAATTTAAGGGCTTTTCCAAATCCCAATCTTTTTATAATGTCTTCATAATCAATGCAATACGCATCCACAGTAGCGAGATTTCCGTTAGTGGATCTCCCCATCCACTAACAATAGAAAACCTTACTTCTGTTTGTCTCATTTTGTACTCATCCACTTATTTAAGTCTCACAGATAGTACCTACGAATATGAAAACTCCATCACCTAATGATCTACTTTTGTGCATATTCTGTCGAATTATCTTGTGTATGGCTACTTTCGAGATAGTGGGGATTTACCAGTCGATGATGAGGTCCAGGCTGACAACATGGCCTCTGCCCCAGTCTTGTCGGCGTGCTCTATCTTCATCTAATCCCACTTCAACTACCCATCACCTAATTTAACGTTTTCTACAGAAAAAAACGTTACAGATCTTAACACTATCCCATGATTTCATGGGATATCATCTAACCCGTAGCCACTAAATGTTCAGCATTTTTCTGGATCCATAAAACCGTAAAATGTTTCAAATGCCATACAAGAAGTAATGGGCAACTAATGCTGCTGGTGGAGTATAGGACAGGGAGACAAGCTGAAAAGCTTGCAGAAGCCTCTCCAACAAACATTAGTAATAATTGTTACAATATACCTCTGAACAAGGGAGCCCGTGACATGATAGGAATCATTAAACTGCTGCAGCTCTGCAACAGCAGCTCCTGGCAAGAACAAAAGCAGCTCTACAGCTCTTCCCGGAATCATATTAAAATTACTATTGTAATAAGCAACTTTTGCAAGATAAGACAATTATGGTAGCCTGAAATAGTATATCAACTAGACAAACATTAGACAGTCCGTGTTTTGATAGTGACTGTAAATAATGTATAATCAAACATGTGATTATAGCTTATAGCTTAGTATTTCTTGATGGTAGAGTATAGAGTTTGAATCATACAATCAAATCTAAAAATAACTTTTATTGATATTACTTTTGTAAACAATTATAGAAAAGTGATTATGAATTTAATCCAAATAAAGTTAAAAACTAAAGGTGGTAGGTACACTGAAATACACTGAAAAAAGCTTCAGGCTGCACAGCATCATCCATTAATGGATTCTGATAAAAACAAAAACAGAAACAAATGATCTTCTCGCCGTACAATCCAATTTGAAACTTGTTTATGTGTTAAAACATATGGAGCACCATTAAGCATTAAGTGGGAATCCATATTAAGGCCATTAATTATGAAAATAAAAGCGTATTAAAGTTTCCACTATTTTCTGGAGTTACTGACTCTTGTCGTTTGCTTCAATTTTTTTTAAATGAACTCTAATAGATTAATATATATATTTAGTAAAACTATTATATTATATTATTCAAGATGACATATGAGTGGCATTACAACGTAAAGAGGGCCAAGTTAGTACAAATGAAAAGAAAAATTTGTACTACTTAAAAATCAACAGTAAAAGTAAGACACCTACTGTCCACATTAAGCGGGACCAGGTGAAAGAAGGTATTGAAATGTATAGACAATATATAACAGGTCTGAATCTGAAATTTATAAATAAATTAGTATATTTATACCTAGAAAAGTTTATGTAAATTATAGGAGAGATATTCAATTATTTTATTATTATTATTTATTTATTCATTCAAAATTATTTTAGTCGATAGATTACATATAGTATGAGATTTGAGTCTGAAACAAGTCTTTTGAGTCACCACAAAACAAGTTTTAACTACCATTTAATAGTTTTTTGTCAATTTGATGGCAACTTTCTTTTTTCATTTGCATTGCTTTATGTTTTAAATGGTATGCAAATATTTCAATATGGGATAATACTTAATTTCTTTAAGAAAAATAAATAGATTTGTCTAAGCTTATTTCATTCCATTATTTAGCACTTATTATTAATTGCTTCAGCCAACCACATACAACTGGAATATGCAACACATGGCATCCGTATGCACCCACGCACAAACATGTACTCTCTAACATATTAACATAGATATAGTTTTCTATGGACGTAATCCTTGAACCTTCTTTAGGTACAAGTGCTAGTTTTTTTTAACATATTAACATATATAAAGTTTTTCTATTTGCATAACCTTTGAACCTCCTTTAGGTACAAATTTCCATTCACAATGAGTTTTGTTTTTTCTTGATTAATTATTTATTATTAAGTTGTTTTGAACCAATTAGAAATTATTGTTTTATCATTTTCAAATAAAATTTAATCTTCCTAAAGTGAATATGTAAAATATTTAACTATATCAATTTTAAAAATTATTTTTCATGAAATGATTGGCTAAAAAATTTTGGGTGTTATAGACAATTTTTTAGGATGTATGAAGGTGAACTATTATTTTTGTCATTTTCTTAAGAATATTGTTTACCTTGCTTCCATATGCATTATCTTTTATAACTTAAGATATAAATAAGTATATTAAATAATAGATGTGAACTATTATTTTGCCATTTTTAAGGAATGGCTTTATTAAGAGTTGGATTTTCAAGATGAAAAAAATATTTTCTTAATTGAAAATTAATATTTTAATATTAAAATAACATTAATGATAATTAATAATTTTATTTTAAGAAAAAATCTTCATTAAATATTTAATAATATATTTATATAAATCTAAAATGTATAATTATAAAAATAATATGTTAAAATTTACATAATTTACATAATTGATATTAATAATATTAATTGCCCAGCCCTTTGGGACCTAAGGCCAATATGGCCAGCTACCAAAGGTAGGCAAGGGGTGGGTGGGTATAGGCAATAGGGTGAGAAAGCTAATATAATATACCTCCATTTACATAATTTACATAATTGATATTAATATATTTAATTTATATTTTTGACTTATTTATATATTATCAATCAAAAGATAAAAAATAATGAATATTATTAATTAAAAAAAAAATATTTATATTATTATTATTTTAATGATAATAAATAAATTTGATTTAATTTTTTTAATTAAATGGTTTATAATATATTTAGATAATATTATTTTATAAATATAAATATACAATTATTAAATCAATATATTAATATTTACTTAATTTAAATACTTAATATTAATATATAATATCCTCTAATATTTTTTTTTTTTGATCAATTTTCTAGATATCTATATTAATAAAGATAAAATTACAAATTCATAAAAAAGGGGCACGTGGTAAGAAGGCACACCTCGAAAGTCACATGGGACCAGCCTAGAAAAATCAAAATAACAAATGGGCCAAGCCTAGAGAGTCCAAAACATCACATGGGCCTAGCCCATAAAAACAATAGCAGAAAGAAAATTATATAGCTAAGGTAGTGCCAGTAGATCCTAGGGGATCCCAATCATCCAAATGTTTCCCCCATACATTAGCGGGGTTTGGAGTGACGTCAGGAGGAGCACCCCAACCATCATCAACTTTTTCTTCCTCTTTATCTTTATCCTCGCATCGAGGCGAGATTGCGAGAGCCAGCCGCGAAAAGCTTTTGCCAGTGGAAGGCCAACCAGAGCCAGAAGCAGGTGGAGAATCAGAGGGCCACCCAGAATCGCCACCACTATTCCTCAACGCACCACTAGAGTGCCAGCCCTTACCAAGACGCGAAGAAGGAGAACGAGCCTGCCTGGGAGGCCGAGAGTCCCTCCGAGCAGGAGGTTGGGAGCGAGATCGTGCAGAATCACTCTGCTTTTGGCCCTGAGAGTGCGACCGACTGCGTGAGGAGGAGGGCGAGTCAGGGATCCGAGCCACAGTACAAGGGGCATTGCCCCAGTGGTCTAGGAGAACCTGCAAATGAGCCACTTCTAGTGCAACCTTGTTGGCTTGCACTTGTATCTGCAACATTACATTAGAACATATAACTGCTTTAGCATAAAGAGACACATTAACATCTAAATGTGAATGAGCAAATATACAAGCATTCCTGTCTTTCTAGATATTGAAGAGGATTTCCACTCTAAAAGTGTGCCAAAGTTGGATGAACTTAGTCGGGGTTCCAGGCGGGTCCCCCAGCAGAACCATATGCCACAAAAAGGGTTCAGGCCTAAAAGGCCGAAAGAAATCATGAATCCAAGTCTAGAGCTGCTGAGCTCTGGGACAAAACCAAAAAGGTGCTTGAAGCTTTCTGGCTGCCCACAAAAGAGCAGCGAGGGTCAGAGACCCCCAAGTGAACCAACTGAGAACCCATAGATAAGCCTTGGAAAAGAATACACCAAGCAAAGTGGGCCAGCTTCGGATTAACAATTGCAGACCAAATGGCATCAAACCTCATACGCCAAGTAAAGGTCGAGGAATTAAGAAGCCACCTCTGGTTCAAAGAACTGATCATAGGAAAATGGGGTGAAAGCCACCTATATCTAAGCCTCGACTTGTAGCTCCGTAGAAGAGTATTTGGAAACCATTTCCAGTCTTTCCACCAAGGTTTGTGCCCACGAATGCCAACTTTGTGAAGAATTTCCACCGGAATGGTGCTCACCAGCCCGTCAAAAGTAGGACGATCCTGGTTTTGAAGACTGTATTGGGTTTTAAAAGCATCCCACTGCAAGATACGCATGGTAGGCCGGTGGAAGAGCTGGTGCAGTGTATGAATTCCCTTCTTATGAAATCTAAGAGCTTTGAGCCAAGGCGATTTAGCCAGGGGTTGACCATTCTGAGCCAGAAAGGGAGACCACTAGAGGTTATGTTGGTTGATAGAGATCCCATCACGAAAGCCAGCCCCAGCCCAACGGAGCCAAGGCTTAATAGTTTTCTAAGAGCACCAAATACTTTTAGCCACAAAGGAGCCCATAATTTGAATCGGCTCCCTCATAACCAGAAGGGTTTGGAGACCGATTCCTTTCCAGGTGGGTCTGTGAATAGTAAAATCAGACTGAATACAATGCCTGAGGAGAATTTTTCAGGCTTCATCCCCAATAAGCATGTAGATAATCCACTTGACACGGAGAGCAGTCCCTTGTTGTTGAGTGGAGAGCAAGCCAAGCCCTCCCGAATCCTTGGGGAGACAACAAAATTCCCAAGTGACCAGATGAAAACCCTTATGGGTCTCAACAGAGGCCCAAAGAAAATCACGGAGCAGTTTCTCAAGCCTACTGTAGGCTGCTTTAGAAGGAGCCCAATAGGAAGAATAGTATATGTGGGTGGCAGCCAAGATTTTAGAGCACACCTGAAATTTTCCAACCAGTGAAAGAGGCTTGGTAACCCAATAGGCCAGCTTTTGTTCAACTCTGGAGAGCACGGCTTGCCAGAGTTCTCAAGGGGAAGCTTGGAAGACGAAAGGAATGCCCAGAAAATAAAAGATTTCACCTTGACCAATCCATTTCTAGTTATAAGTTTGAAGTCACGCAGGAGTGGGGTGCACCGACTGTCTGTAGCACAAGGTTTTGTGCCACTGAATAGTGGAACCGGATGCAAGACAAAAAATATTAAGGCATTCAAGGGCAGCAGCGATCAATCCTTCGTCCTCTAAAAGAGTGAGAAAGGAGTCATCCGCGAAGTGTCCATTGACAAGCTGCTCTTGAGAGTCCAAGAGAGTGATTCCTTTAACACATTGCTAGGAGATAGCATTGGCTAGGAGATATCCAAAGCCCCCAATAGCCAGAACATACAAAGCAGGGGCAAGAGGGCATCCCTGGCAAATAGAACAAAAAAAGACAAAAACAAAGGACTAGCGGCCATTAATGGAGATGCAAGCCGAGGCATCGGAAAAAAGCATACAAACAGATTGCAAAAAATGGGGCCCAAAGTCCAAGGCCTGTAACATCGCAAGAATGAAAGGCCATTCAATATGGTCATATGCTTTGGCAAAATCAATTTTGATGAACACATCTTTCCGGTTCGATCATCGGGCCCACTCCATGCCTTCCCAAACAGCAATAATGTTATCAAGAATGAACCTGGATTTAATGAATCTAGTCTGTTCGAGACGCACAATCTGAGGTAAGAGGTGGTGAATTTTCAGAGCCAAGGCTTTGGCAATGATTTTATAAGAAACATTAAGAAGCGTGATGGGCCACCAGTTACAAATATCCTTTGGATCCCCAGGCTTAGGTATGAATTTAATATTGCCTTTATTTATTAAAGTACCTAGAGAATTATTTTGAGAGGCTTCAAGATAAACATGATGCAGATCACTCCCAATACAGTCCCAAAGTGCTTTATAAAATTCACAAGGAAAGCCATCAGTCCCAAGAGCCTTGTCATCGGCCATGGAGGAAATGGCTTCCTTGAGATCATCAATTGTTAATAATTGATCACAAAAATTAATCTGGGTTGAAGAAAGCCTATGTGGCACAACAACAAGGCAGCTCTGAAGGGCTTGCTAGCATGCAGGCATAGGGTCCTGAGCCATGAAAACTTTCTCATAGTGATGCACAAAATCCTAGAGAAAGTCAGGTAGCTCAGAGAGCACTTGATTACCATCTTTGATAGCTTTAATGCCCAGGGAAGAGTACCTAGCACGAAGAGCCAAAAAAACTCTTTGGAGGCACAGTCGCCAATTTTGAGCTAGTGAAGCCGAGCCTTGATTTGAGCGCCCCTGGCAGAATAACTATCTACCACTTGCTGTTGGTGTCTTAAGTCCGCCACCCGGACTTGATGTGATGGGGAAAAAGGACAAGCCGCTAAGGCCTCCATAGTAGCACGCAAGTCAGCAGTGGTGGCCTTGTAAGAACGTCGATGAAAGATAGCAAGTTGTGCCCATAAATGCGCAAGAAATGCATAGTATGAATGATAGCATCATTCCACCAAACAATCCAGCCCGTACAGCCAAAAGGACGACACTCTAAATTCCACACTCAAAGAATGTGGGCCAGGGTGGGCTTGTGATAGAGTAGAGATGTGTTCAAGAAGAATTGAGTCTTACACATGCGAGGTTGACAAGACACCCACTCAATGTGAAATTGAATTGGGAAGTGATCCAAAAGGGTCACATCCACTAATAGCTTCATAGGCAAGGCAAAGCTCTTGAAAGAAAAAAAAGATTGTACTGAGATCATGGCACAATCAAGGCGCTTAAAGACTTTGTCAGAACCAGCCCTGTAATTGCACCAAGTGTGCCAGAGGGAATGAGAATGGCGGTAACCCATATTGGGATCAAAAAGCCCCAATTTATTGTGCATATAAAACCACACCTCCCTTTCAACCGCAGCCCAACGAAAAGGCATAGTGCCATTCTTATCGTATGCCATTTCAACCATGTTGAAATCCCCACTATCAACTAGGTGGCAACTGGCAAAGAGTCAAAAATCCAACGCCAAAGCAAGCAACGCTCCAGAACATCATTAGAGGCATAAATATTAATAATCCCGAAGGAATGATTCTCAATATTGAGAAGAATCTAGATAGCCTGCTGGGAGGGGTCAACCCCATGGTCTACCACATAAGGAAGAAAACATGGGGCCAAAAGAGTAGCAGCTCCACCACAACCAACCTCATGGAAAGTGCAAAACATAGTACTGGCTGGACAAATAGAACGACAAGCTGAAGCAAGCAAAAAACCTAAAATTTTAACTTCCTAGAGACAAAGCACTTCAATTTTTGGGTAATTCTTCAAAGTATTGCTAACAGAATACTTCCTTGAGAGGTCTGTGAGACCTCGAACATTCCATGAGAGAAAATTCATGGAAAATATTCCATGCTTGCAAAATCTCGGTCCTCTTCATGCAGGGAAGATAAGCTATTCTTCAAAAACTCTTGCGGAACAGAACCCATTTGAATAGAGGGAGAAAATCTCTATTTTTCCAGCACATATTTACCTTCTTCCGATGGAGGAGATGGGTTGCGAGAACACCGCTGGGTCCCCACAGTGGAGGAAAAATCCGGTTGAGCACATAAAACAGTAGCAAGCTGAGGCGCGACCTTCGGCCTAGGCTGTAGAATAGCAGAAGCCACTCCTGAGGGAGTAGCGGTCCCGTTTTCTGAAGGGTTTGAAACCTGCTTGGTTGATTCCGGGGCCTTGGGAGCTGACCTAGTACCAGATGACTTATTCTTCTGGTTTGTGACCGTAGTCCATTTTGTGTGTGCCTTAGTTGAAGGCTCTATAGGACGAGGCTTTTCAGCACCCCATGGCTGAGAGACTGTGCGGGGAACTAACAAAGGGTAGTCCCTGATCTTGTGATCAACTGATTGGCACCGATAGCACATGTTGGGTAGGTTAAAATATGCGATTTTCTGGGAGTGGTGAATATCCCTGATTTGAATGTCTACAGACTCTTTCAAATCCTTAGATAAATCAACATATCCTCTAATATTAAAAAACATACTATTATATTTATTTAATCTTGAATATTTTTATTTTTATTTTTTACAATACATTAAATATTATAAATATAAGGTGCAATTGCACTTTATCCATAATAAACGAATGTAACTATCAATTTGTTCCACTAGACTAGAATATTATTGTAAGTGTTGTATTTTCTATTTCATGTCTACAATAACTTGTTTATTAAAATTTAATCCTTTTTTATATTAATATAAAATTATTTTTAACAAATATTTTTAATTAAATGTCTCATAATATTGCATAGAATATTTATTTTATAAATCTAAAATGTACAATTACAAAATAATATAATTTCCACTCTCTAGAATAAATTAAGTTTGCAAGAGTTTACTGATCAAACTACTACTAACCTATCTTTAAATTACTATCATGTGGAATCGTCTATCAACTAAATTTACCTGTTTGACAACAAATACTTTTATTACAATACTATAAAGGAAAGTACTTGCCACTATGTGACACTTATTTAATTTAATAAAGACTTTTAATTCTATTTAATATATGTCATCTTTTTAATAATTTTGTAAACATTAATTACATGCCTTTAGACAAAATTAAAACTAGCTTTTTAAATTTTACTAAAAAAACATAAAAAATATATTAAATATAAAACTTATAATGATTTTTATGTGAAAATATTATTAATTCACTTATTTTTTTAGTAATAAAAATTATATGTTTTTAATGGCAATTCACAGATGGAAAATTCACCACTAGCAATTCACGACCATCAATTCACTGCCAGCAATTCACCGCCAGCAATTCACTGCCAACAATTCACCGCCAGCAATTTACCGAAGCATAAAATTAACCGTATTAATATCTTTTAATATATATTTCAAAAAATTTGAATTTTTTTTTTTTAAAAAGTAATTTTCACAATAAATGACAATGTTTAAAACTTTGAAATTTTTTTATTTTTTAAAAATATTTTCAATTTATTGACAATTCTACTTTTTAAATATTTTTTATGTTTATTTTGATATGAATGTTTTTAACATGATAATATATTAAAGTTAATGCAATTATTTCTTATTATTATCATAAAATATATTGAAAAATATTTTTATTTTTATTATCATAAATTAAATTCTCCATTAATTTTTTATTATCATGAATCAAATTATTTTTTTCCAAAAAAAATCAAAGTTTTGGAAAGATATATTAAAAAATATTAATGCAATTAATTTTCCCCCTCAATGAATTACTGGCGGTGAATTTTACTCGGCCATGAATTTTCCAACGATGATTTTTTTATGGCGGTGAATTTTCCCACGATGAATTGCTGGCAGTGAATTTTTCATTGGTGAATTGTGGTGATGAATTTTCTTAGAGCTGTTTTTAATATATATATGTGTGTGTGTGTGTGTGTGTGTGTGTGTGTGGAGGGGGGATTAGGGGGAGGGGTGATATTTGTATAAGAATGTTAAAAAAATTAAATTCTTCTACACTAATTTGTTTAAGATAATTGATTAAATCACAAAAATACACAAATATGTCTTAGGGTAATGAATTCAAACTAATAATTAAATTAAATGTAGAAAGCCAAATTTCAATAAGATTTTTCACAATATATACAATAATATATTAAACATGATAGAGCATGAAAAATAGTAATTTTTTTATCATATGATAATAATGTAAGAGCACAACTTGGAGATTAGCATCAAGACGTGTGCAAAATATTTCCCCCAATATAGGAAAATGATAAGATAATTATAGTCATAAAGATTTGAAGATGACGAAAAGATTGAAGATAACTAAAATGGAAGATAAAGAATACAAAACACAATACCTTCACCTAGAATCTTCACTCACTCCTTGATGAGATGAAATAAAGTGCACCCTTGTTCCATTTGATTTTTTCTTATGATGATGATAGTATGTGGATTGGTCAATAGTCTAGCATAAACTTGTTATGATTGCAAGATGAGAGATCAAAATGACAACAAAAAGGTATGATAGATTGATTCTTGATTCTAAGAGGATTTGATGAAGCATGAGATCTTTTAGATATAGAGATTTGAAGATGTAAAATCAATGGATAGGAATGATTGATGATGAAGGGTAAGATTGAAGAAGAATTAGGGTTAGCCTCAAAGATGTATTCATGTGGCAAGTGACATGTGAGGGATAGGATCTAGGTTTAGGATTTGATAAGAAAAAAATTCTTATGTAAATTGGCTAGGATTAAGAGGTGGGATTGAGATGAGTGGATAAGATGAAAAGTTAGTTTGACTTTTGGGAAGATGTCTAGGTTCAATGAATCTAGATAAATAGTTAGTTCAAAACGTGAAAGGGACACTTGTCACATGATGATAATTTTAGATTATGGTCCATGTGAGAAAGATAAAGGGCTAAGATTAAATGGATAAGGATAGAGGATAAAGGATAATTAATTAAATAAAAAAATATTTAATTAATTAATGAGATCATGTCAAGGGGAAAATAATTAAATAAATGATCAATTTATTTATTTAATTAAAATTATTTGGATAAAAATGGGAGAGGATGGGGATTAAATAATTAATTATTCAATTAAATATTTATTTATTTAGTTAAAGGCTTTGGATAGGCTAAAATTAGGTGTGGTTGGGTAAGGTCAAATTTTAGGTGTCTATAAGGTTAAATAAAGATCATGGAAATATCAATAGAGTGTAAAAGATATGGTTATGATAAGAGTCATACTATGTAAGAACTTAGTCTAATTGTGCAAATGGTCATAAAGTATGGAATCATATATCTCCGAAGGGGTTTAGTTAGTGAATGCATCTTATATCACCTTCAATCATGAAATCTCAAATTATACCCCTAATTTTAGTTTCTACCTCTATATGATGAGTTTTTATACCTCTTATAGAGTAAAATTCCTATTAAATATCCTTTATTTTACCATATATCTTGGCTACCTAATTTTCAATGATATATATATACGAGAATATATTTTTTTACCCTTCATTATTTCAACTAAACATTTCATTTCCATCAATATCACACCTAGGTCCAAATTAAAATTCTTGAATGTATTTTGATAGGATATTATGAAACTAAAAAACATTAAAAATATTTTTACTAGATAATTAATTTAACATTGATCCTTGATGGAAAATATAATTAATTTTTTTAAGGTATATATTTAATATGAATACTTGGTCATTCTTGATTTCCTTTACATGATTTAATTAAAATAAAATACTTGTGCATATGGTAAACTATAATAGACTATAAATTTATTATGTTGTAGATATATTAAACTTTACAAAAAAGGTAATTAGAGATGGTAATATTATATATATATTATTTTCTAATTGAGAATCTAATTTAATGTATAAGACCCTCTTGGTGGGTGCACACAATGAGACTCCTTTCCCATTTACTTTATATATTATTCTATAAGGCATGTGCATAGGAAAAAGCCCTCTTTTTGAATCAAACATATATCTCTTATATTGTGTCTACTCACCTTCATCATTTTACCCTCTTAGGAGTAAAAAAATGTGTGTGCAATCTAGACATAAATAATATAACTAATTCCTCATTATTGTTGCATGAAATCTAAAAGTAAAGAGATAAATTTCCAATTATATTTTTTACTCGACTTCCTATCCCTTGCATCCAACCCCAAATGCCTATGAAAATATTAATATAGTTATCCTCTATATTGAATGAATAAGAAAATTGAGAGGGGGGATGAATCAGTTGTACCTTAAAAACTTCATACCCTCATTAACATAGAGATCCACATTCATTCAATAAACCCTTAATCTATTATGATGAGTTAGCATGAAAATAAAGTAACATAAATTGAAACACATGTTCAACAACATACAAAAGACAACAATAGATTTACGTGGAAAACCCAATATGGAAAAAACCATGGCGAGGATTAGCTCACAATATAAGTAATAACAATACCAATTACAAGGGCTCGCTTTTGGAGGGCTCACTATCAGAGGGCTCACTGCCATAATAGAAAAAAAGATAGAGAAGAAATGTTACATAGAGAAAACTATCTCAATGCAACAGAGAATTCACCACAATGCAACCAACAAGTTCACAGTCTGATTGAAGAATTTTAGACACCTTCTACTCATTGCATCCAGTAATCTAACACATGAAATGTCACAATGCACTTCTCAAATTCACACTCTCCTATCTCCCAATCCTTCAACAACTAAACTCATTTATACCATCTTCAACCTTGAAAACTTTGTCCAAGGTCGACTATGCACATCAAGCATGCAAATTCAAATTAGGTCGATGCCAAAACACTTTCATGGTAGATAGAAGTGAAAGCATACCACATCATTCCTTATTTGAGACCCAAATCTACAGTACCACTCAACCACATGCTTCTATGAACAATAAAGATTCACTGTGATTAGTGTAAACACCAGGTCAGTCGTTACTCGTGTAAACACCACTAAACCTTTAAGTACACACTTCCTTAAATACAAGGATGACTTGAAAACCACACACCACACTTGAATGTGATCTAGAATATTCCTTAAACACTCATAAATCCAACAAACTCCTTCAAAAAAAAATTCACTTGAAGAATGTACACATGGCTAGTGCACTCAAACAATTTTGTCATACATTGTAACACGAGGAACTATCTTCTGGGTAAAAGCACAATAGTGTGTCACACTTTTGGCCTAACAAATAATTTCGGCTGAATAAATTTTGGTCGAATACGGTTCGGGCGAATAGGTTTCGATCGAAACAAAGTGTTGGTGATGTGGCGACTACATGGTACCCCCCTTTTGCCTGAAAGGGTTTTGATCGAAACATATTTTCCCGAAAGACTTTTGGCCAGAACAAGGAAAATAAAAACAAAAAAAAAGAAGGCCCACATTCATTTGGGCACGTTCGGTCGAAAGTTGTTCTATTGAAACAAGGTCGGCCAAATGTAAATGGAGAATCTGCTATGTACAAAGTTTGGACAATGACCCACTTCAGCTCCATTGCATTGGCGATGCCTCCCAGGTTCTCCTTTGTAACTACATTACAAAACGGGTTCAAACCAAGGTTATTTGGAAAACGTTTTGAATTTGGGGATTTCCAAAGGATTCTTAGGGTTTTGATTTTAGCAAGTTCTATTATTGTAGTGAATTTGGAATTTGGGGTTATGAGTTTTTTTCATTAAAGGAATGAGAAATTTGTTGTTTTCGGTTAGGTTTTGAAGAAAAATGGTGAAATAAAATCAGTTTCAAAGAATTTTAAATTGGTGTTTGATGTGGAATCTGAAAACAATGACAAAGAAACAAGAGAGACCCATTCAAGAATATAACCTAATAAGGTGATTGAAACAAGAAATATCACTCACAAATAAATGCCTTGAAACTTACTTGATTATAATTGTGAGACAAGGTTTATAGGTCATGCCCCTTAAACTATGCCAATCCAGAATAGGCTTTGCACCAAAGTCCACAAGCCAATGTGTGGATTTAGATACGTCAAAAAATTGAATACAAGATAAATGAAATGGAAAACGATGCAAGGTATACTGCATTCATGGATTCATGGTGTAAAATGGAGAACAATGCATCTTTTTGCCTTCCGGTCTTTAAATTACATATGCCAAAAATAGGGATTCTTAGAATGGCCTTTAAAATAATAGATTCATCTGCAATGTGTGGAACTTGTTTGATTAATATACCACTATGATACAAATCCTCAAGTCACCATGTAAATTTTGAGTTAGATGCTTCCATAAAAGTAATGCAAATGTAAGAAAAAGAATGTGAACTTATTTCCTATTTGAATTAATTTACTTGGTGTCATATTTTCATAAAAATGGCATACAGATTGTGCCCCTGCTCCCTACACAAACATAGCCATGGTTTATGCACTATGATCTTGAACGTGAAACTCTTAGCTATACATTTGAAAGTTGGCAACACTTTCACATGCTTGTAGGAATACAACACGAGTTTTCAGTGAGAGAAGAGTAATGGATGTTTTAAATCCTCAAGAAAAGACATATGCACCCTCTCTTGTAAAAGAGGTCTTGTATAGACAAGCATGAAGTGGTTTGGAGTTATAGATTTGAATGCATGATGAAGTTGTGAATAAGTAGTTTTAGTATATATTCAACATCAAGTGGTTCAATCACCGATTGTTTTTTGTTAATTTTGGTTAGCAGAGAAGACTAGGTTTAAGTGGTCAACACTGGGTTGTTGTAGCTCAATGGCAACTGGTGATTACTATTAGTAGCTGGGAAATATATGTAGCCAGAAGATGATGATTTAATTTGGACAACCAACAGACCAGGACTTTACACATACATACTAAAAGAGAGGGAAGGAATGATAAAACATAAAATATTATGAAGACTGTCCAATGATTACTCAGAAAATTCACTTTTTTCTTTTATTTAAACTTTATGATATTTTAACATAGATTTAATAAATGACCCCTTTTAAAACAAAAAATGTCAACAATATCAAAATGAAATAATGATATCATACTACATGCTAAAATTTATCACAAATTAAATGCTAAAATTTATCACATGAAGATCACCTCCCTCTATAAACACATAGTGACAATATTCATTAACCATAGAGAGATTATGATTGATAAATTACCATCATACTAAATAATTAGTTCTAGATAATTATAGGTCTAAATTCAAAATCTAGGAAACAATAAACCTAAAGCATCATCAAAATAATACATTTATGCAATTATTAATATGAGAGAGAAATCTAGAGTCATGACAAAAGACAAGATAATCAACAAGATCAAGTAAGGGGTGGGAAAGGAATCATAACAAACAAATAAATTATAAGGAAACATCAATTTTAATAACAATCCAACAAAAATAGGATGTGGTCTACTAAGCATCAAAAGTAAAGTATCATCATTAAAACTCAAGCATAATTCCCTTAGGGATTTCATGTACAAGTAGATCATAGAACTAGTTTTGCATGATTCCATTCGGGTCTTCAATCTAATTTATGTTTATAGTACTCACTTGTGTGATTCCGTTACTTGGTCTTCATGAACATATATGTTTAGCACTAACTTATTTGATTCTCTCAAAGCCTTTAATGTAAACAAAGGATCAAATTATTTATAAACCTTAAATTTCAAATTCACCGTCCATGCATGTACATGTGTATGTATACATATATGTGTATGTACATGTGTGTACATATATGTGTATGTGTGTACATGTACATGTACATATATGCATGTACATGTGCACGTATGTGTGTACACGTATATGTGTGTGTACACATGTACAATATATGTATGTTTGTATTATATACATGTGTATACATATGTGTGTATGCATGTATACATATATGCATATATGTGCATATGCATACATATGTGTGTATGTATGTATGTACATGCATATATATGTACATGTGTGTATATTTTATTGTATGTGTATGTATATATCTACACATTACATGTATATGTATACATATATATATGTGTGTATGTACATGTGTATTTGTGTATGCATGTACATGTATGCATATACATATATATATGTACATACATGTGCATGTGTGTATGTATGTATGTACACATGTGTGCATGTGTGTATGTATATATGTATGTATATGTGTATATGTGTGTGTGTATGTATACATATATGTGTATAATTTGTATATATATGTGTATGTGTGTATGCATGTATATGTGTACATACATATGTACACACATACAAACATACACATATACACATGTATATACACACATGCCTACATGCACATATGCACATATACATGTACGTATATATATACACACACACACACATGCACATCTATGTATGTATATATACACACATACACATACACACACACATGTACACACATGTATATACATATATATATATATATATATACATTTACTAGATTGCTATTGTGAGATTCTTGAATATAATTAATGGTTAATTTTATGTTTTTTATCTCTAGAATGAATTGATGGTAGAAATTTATAATTTTCTTTCCCTATCTATCTTTTATGTGTTATTCATGTATATTTATTTTAATGATATGCAGATCTCTAGATTTAAACATTTACTTAGATACATATATCATGGCTGATGAGGGATCTCACCATTCCCCTCATTCTAGTGAAGAGGCTCAAAATAGATCAAATTTATATCTGGATAGTATTGTTAGATTAAACAATGCTCTAAAATGTTTAGAGCAAACAATTCACAACTCCCTCAATTTGGCTAATCGAGATAGATTAGTCACTATTAGAGATGAGATTCATCAAACGGTTGGGACAATTCATTCATTCAACCCTTATGATGAGATCAACAATGAGCAATTTTATTTGTCTCTTGCTAGGAGTGTTACTGGCACAATGAATTATAGAGAAGTTGCCAAATCAGTTTCAGCTGAAAATATGTTAACCATGTTCCCTCATTATAAAGGAAAAAATAGAATTAGAGGATATGTGGTTACGAGGTGTGTAGATCCTCTTGTTGCACCATTCATATACCCTAGATGGTTGGCAGCGTATCATAGATGGCCTCACAATGATGAGCTGCTAGGATATTTTGTGAAACAGTTATATGCAAAATTTCATTTACAGATAGATGTGGTCTACACATCTCATCATGAACATGTTGGCCAAGGTAAAGGCCATTTTTATGACAAACCATAATTTAGATGTCCAGATTTGCCACCGCTTGTGGATAAGAGGGCATTAGTTGGCCCAAACCTTTTGGTTTTACCAAAATGCATGGAATTGGTAGCAGCAGGGGAGTTAATAGCATGCTCTACTCGATCCCAGATTATTGATAAAATTGCCTCTATTACAACACAGATTGATCAGATTTCATTTGATCGAGTTGGTAGATACTTATTATGCACACGGATCAAACTTCCTCCCACAGAGGCTACATCAACATCTTATGATCCATTTATTTATACCGATCTACCTACTCCTTCAGATATCAAGCATATGAACCACACAACTTTATGTAATGTGTGTAGAGTCTCAGTTTCAGATTTACTAGCAGCATATCGGGTCGTCAGCGAGGACCATGAGATCTCTCTCAACCATGTACATGAATTTATTAGAGAGTGATATCTTGGTACACATTCAAGCCACAGGGTGGCAACTCCAGGGGATATTCCAGAGCAACCTATTGATCCTTTAGCTTGTCCAAGTCATCAGAATATTATAGATCATGTTGCTCAAGTTACTATGATAGCTGATGTTGCCCATGGTGCATATACCCAGCTTCTTTTTGGCACTAATACTGTACATGCTACAAATCCCCCTACGATGTCCTTGCATTCTAATGAGCTTAGTGACATTGGTAGAGCCCTCAATTAGGCATGTCAGGTACTTGAATAATTTATAGTATATATATACATTTAATTGTGTTCTAAAAAAATACGTACGATACATGTTTACCATGTTTGACTCTTGATTGAAACTGACACGTACAAGTGAAATTTTTTAAGCAGTATGGTGATTTGTCAGAGTTTGGAAATTTGGCACATGATGGCGATCCCATACAACACACAAATGAGGTACATTTATATAATTTTTTTTACACATATATATATATAAGTTGTACATGTACACACACTTAGATTAAATTAAATTTTAAAAGTTCATACATGTGTGCACGTACTCGAAAACATGCAGGGCTCAGGACAGGCATCCAGAGAGCTTGGATCGGGACATGGATCCACACATGATCGTGGTCCCAGACAACACATACCTAAGGTACATTTAAATTATTTTATATAATTTAAAATTTAATTGTACTCGATTTGTAAGTTTGAACACGTTGAAAGTTTGTATGTATGTACATACAAGTTTCCATAATTTCATGTGCACCTACTTGAACACATGCAGGTTTTGGGACGAGGCTCTAACACGCATCCAAAGAGCTTGGATCGGGACATGGATCCACACATGATCATGGTCCCATGTAGCACATACTTGAGGTACATTTAAATAATTTTATATATAATTTAAAATTTAATAGTACTCGATTTGTAAGTTTGAACACGTTGAAAGTTTGTACATGTACATACAAGTTTAGATAATTTCATTTGCACTAACTTGAACACATGCAGGTTTTGGGACGAGGCTTAGGACACGCATCTAGAGAGCTTGGATCGGGACATGGATCCACACATGATCATGGTCCCATGCAACACATACCTGAGGTACATTTAAATAATTTTAAATATATTTTTTAAAGTTTAATTGTACTCAATTTGTAAGTTTAAAAATGTTGAAAGTTTGTACACATGTATATATATGTCAGTTTAGATAATTTCATGTGCACTAACTTGAACACATGTAGGTTTTGGGATGAGGCTCAGGACATGCATCCAGAGAGCTTGGATCGAGACATGGATCCACACATCTTGGATCAGGAGAGGGATTAGTCCATGGATCAAGGGAGAGATTGAGGGAGAGATCGAGCGAGGGATCAAGCCATAGATCTGATGATTCTATTCACAGTAGATTTCCCTCTCTTTGAGATCAGATTATTATGTTGTCTAGACACTTCTTATGATTTATGTACATTACATGTTTATGTTTTATGGTATATATTTGTACACTTGTTATGATTTACAGATCACATTCACACATGTTTGTACATGTTTTATGGTTTGTTCATAGATTTTTTATCGTGCATTATTATGGTTTTCAAACACTTGTTAAACATCAATTTACATCATGCAAATTATTACATGGTTTTATTTATTTAGCAAGTTTGTACAGGTTTAAATTTAAATTTAAATTATGGTTTGTTCACACAAGTGTTACACACATCTATATTGACAAGTTAACTACTTAAACTTGACTAAGCTAGATCATGTATAATTATGATGTACACAATTTGTATTCAATTATCATGTGATAGATATATATAAATACCATATTACAAACTTTAGGCACTTTGCTAAAAATGGAATCTAGGTCACTATTTACTTTTTATTGATTTTGAATGTTCTCTAGCTTACATCATAATAGTCTGGAATGAGAAACTATTTTATAGAGATTCAAAACTAAATAAAATAAATCATAAAAATTAAATTGTAAGTTATACACATGTAGATCACTAATATACTTCATCTAAAAATAGCAATGTAACCTTTACACATATAATACTAGATCTTCTACAATCCATGTTGTTAGGATAAAATAATTCCTAGACATGTTGCACTCCAAATCCTTCCTACACAAGCATTGAACTTGTAATTTAAGAGAGGGGTAAAAAATAGGTAAATCAATTAAATGAATAAGATTAACTATCAAATGGAAATATCTAGTGAAAAATCTAGACTATACCTTTTCTATTATTTCTAACATTAAGGTAGTGTCCTAGGTAGATTGGATCTCCTTTTAGGTTATTAACCAATCTTGTCACCTTGCCAACTTGGCTTCTAATGTTGATGTGAAGAAATATTGACTAGGTCTAGGATCTCTTTTTCCACATCACAATTAACAAAGGAAAAATCCATAAGGCTCACACAATAGTGCCAAGTGTCTTAATCCTATGAATTGAGACGAAAAATCCCTAAGATTAAGAATAAGGTGTGAACAGGTCCTAAAGTCTAAGTGGCTAGATAAAATACCATTTTGTTCCAACAATAAGATCTCTTGGATGATATTAAAATTCTCTATTAAAATAAATTTGGATTATTCTTTTTAAATAAAAATTTAAAGGGTGTAAATAAAGTTTTTCATGCTTCAATTTAGCACAAAATGGTCACTTAGGAAGGGTTCTATTATTGTTGGAAATGTTTATTGTGATTCTAGATAAAATATTAAAAACTTGTCCTAGGGTTATGATTCTTATTTATGTTATGTGTGCCTAATTTAATGAAACATGTTATTTGGGCCAATTAACAAAAGTAAATTTAAATATCCTTTACACTTCAATCTCTACAAAGCTTAGGATGAACTGATCCTTAAAGGATTTAAAGGATAATCATACATAAATTTTATAATACATTATCAAAATAGTTCTAAACCTTAAGACAAATTGAATTCATTCTTTACTTTGTCACTGACTCTTTTCTATGTGAACTTTTGTGATTTCATTTGTTAACTTGTATGTTTATATTTTCCTTTATTGGGGTTATTGCATTTTTCATATATATATATATATATATATATATATATATTAGGATTTTTTATGTTATTAGGATAGGATCCTTTATGAGGGTGGATGACATCTTCCATTAGTGTAATTAACGCCTATTTTTGGTGGTTAGAGTTATTTTTATTAGTTCTATTTTTCTCCTCTCTTATGTATATATACTCATGACCTTTTCTCTATAGATGCCTACATAATTTGCTATTAGAATGGTGATTATTCATATTAGGATTAGAATGATTTCATTACTATACATGAGTTCACAGGTGATTAGGATTAGAATGGTGATTATTAGATAGAACATGTGATCTTTAATTAATGATTAGGATGAAGGGGGATGCTTAGGATGAAAATAATAATTTTCTAGGATGTGACATGCATACTAGGATATGAAAATGGATGATCTTGAAAATTTGAAGGTGAACAAGTAAGGTCATATTAACTTTCAAAAATTTATGACCAAGCCCTTGAAAAAATCCATTCTAAATCACGCCACATGTTCCAATCAATTTATAAATTATATATATAGATCTAGCTCAATCTTTAAATTTTTTGAGTATGTACACATGTGGGTAGATCCAAAAAACAACTTAAAGCTCCCGGTACATAAAATCAGGATCCTCTCTATCTTTAATTATCTCTCATTTTTTTTCATGATCTTCAATAGGCAACCTCCACTTTTGTTTGGCACGTCCTTTTTTAGGTAAAGTTTCTAAATTTATTTTTGTTGCTATAACTAGGTGACTGTAATGTAGAACCTTTTGTCTTGGCATATAATCAACAAAATAAATACCATTTTTATCTGTCTTTATTTGTTGATAATATGTGCCCTCAATAACTACTGATCCAATGGGATACTCGTGTCCATCACCATCTGTCATCGATTCCACTAATTTTATTTTTGGTTGCGTACATCTTAGTAGATAGTAATCTACACCTTCTGCATTGTTAGGATCTACAACAACAACAAAAATATCTCTTGTACACACCATATATTTTTAATCAATTTTAACTAAATTAAACACATGCCCTTAAAACTTACTTAAACATGGAATATATTGAAATCAAATTTAACTAAATTAAGATCAATTTCCATACTTGTAACAACTAAATCAAATACACATTCGTAATCAGTTGAATAGAGAGGATCGTAGACATTGACATTGTTATCTTCAACAAAAGAAGGCATTGATATTAATTGTTTCATTTCCCATTGTGAAACATACCCATCTCTAATATTCTCACATTGAACAATATTTGCATTGTTCTCAATGCACTCATCACAAAAATATGTTTTTTCTCTCACATTAATTACATAAGGCTTACTACTTCCTATTGTCATGATTTGATGTAGACTTCTAATACCATGAATTGCTTGACAATTATAAGGATTTGATCGATCAATATCTATAAATTCAAATTTGAAAATTCAATTAAAAATCATGTACACTTGAACTTTGAAATTCTTGATTTTTTAACAAATTTTGACTAGATGTACCTGTAACTTCCCAAAAATAATGTGTGTTGTATGTTGAGTTGTGAGCGGAAAAATGACTTTTACACCATTCAACAATTTCATTTGCATTCCATATGGTATTACCTGCAAGTACACATGTGTTGGCACAATTTGTCACCTATTACTTTTAAGGAACTTAAAATAATTTTTAATTTAATTTAAATATATATAGATAATCTTTTCAAAAATATATCTACATGTTCCATATATATATATGGTGAAATTTACTAGCAAGTTCATGTTGACGAAGTGCATGCTTCACACATGCTCCTGCTCCATCATGCTCTCCTTTTCCATGTCCACTCTCATAAAAATTTCACAAAAAATTGGTGTTGCATCTAGCATGTTGATGGCTTAACCAAACAAAAGCTTTTGAAGACTTAAATTGTCCTACACGAAGTTACAAATAATTGTACACTAAAACCAAATTAGCTCAAGTCAAAAAAGTAAATATATATATATATATAACTTGCAATTAGACTTGATTTAAGTCTCAAAATTAAAAGTAAATATAAATAAATAATTTTTTTTTAAAAATAACATGTAAACTTACCAGCACATCCATCAGACCATATCCAGTGTTGTTCTTGATTTATGCCACGTCGTCTCAGGTCTTCAAAAAGCATTTTGAAACAATGAGCTGCATAGCTTCTATCATGATTTGTATCATCACTGATATAAAAGTGAACCTCTTTGATGATAATTCGACCATCTTTGCTACTTTGTATTCCATCGACCTCTAATTCGGCATGCCTATAGAAAACTTGCACAAAGATTGCAACTTGCTCTGAATGATAATATTGACTTTGAATCTCAATTTGAGGACTAAATGTATAGTTCTCAGAGAAATCTACAATAGAGAGAATACAACCTGGTGGAAAGCAATTCTTTGAATCACAAAATTGTTTAGCTTGCCATCTTGCACCATGACAATGTTGGATATGTGGATATATGATATTGCGAAATTTACTCATGAATTCATTGTAAGGCAATCCACTCTCTTTGAGAACAATTTTTTTGGCCTCAACTCCTGACTTCGTTAAGTATGTCTCATATTCATATCTCTTCCAAACAACTTGCATTTCATTATTGTCAACATGTGAAAGATTCTTCAAATCTCCACAATCATTACATACATTTTTTATACACTGAACATTGAATTCTTCTGAATCTTCTGATTTTTTGCATACAAGAGACTTCACAAATTGTGTTGTACTTCCAGGGATGGCTAAATTTTGATCAATTGTTGTCATAGCTTTTCTATATGATTGTAGATGTAAATCAAATTCAACATGATTTCGACAACAACAAGTTTCACGTACTTTATTTATACGTACAAATGATGGTCGTAGTGTCTCAAACATCCTTTGACAAATCTTCACATTTGAAAAATCTTGCTTGAATTCTTCAAAAAGTTCACTTTGTGTTGTATCTATAAAATGTTTTGGATGAGAAATTTTTGTACCATCGTCACTTATTATTTGTATAGTATCCCTTCTATTGGATGAAACACGAGAGTGAGTAGTCCAATATTCAACCACCCGTTTCTTTACATCTTCTGAAATTCTATCTTTTCGGGGAACCCTACAAATATTTACCCAATTTTTCTCAATTTTTTCATCTATTTGATTTCTCTTTTCAATATACCTTTGAACAGTTCTCCTAGAAACATTTAGTAATTCAGAAATTGCTTGAACTTGTCTTCTATGTGATAATTTCTTACTAGAAATTACAGTCATCAACGCTCTACGTGCAACACTTAAATCACTAGATCGACTCTTTTTTTCAATACATTCTAATGCTTCTTGCAAGTTTTCAACAATTGTGTGTTTTAAATCTAATGACTTTTTCCTATTATCAACCCCTAACAACTCCAAAACAGGGGTCATTTCTTTTTGTCTAAATAACTTTGCAACTAACTTGTGCTCTTCCAATTAGAGATTTTTCTTCAAAAAAATCATCCCATATTCTTTTTGAGTGTAATTTTAATGTGCTTTCAGATAACATATCTTCAAATGAAAAATTATTGAAAAGAGAATCCTCATCCATCTCCATCAGATTTTCCATACCATTGTCCAAAATAAAACTATTATTAGCTTCAGTTTCTTTTTGTACTTGTACGTCACCTTTGTCATTGATATTTTCCATGGGTTGTTCTTCATGAGATGTTCCTTCACCCACTCTTCTCTTCCTCTATCTTTTTCGTGTTCGATCATACTTCCTTGATCTATTCCTTTTACACGCCATCACAAATTGCACTCAAATTTGTACACACATGATCTTTCAATGAAACATAAACTTGATTAATATTGAATTTAAATATCTAAGACTTAAAAAAATAATGGAATAACATATATCTAATTGGTGATCAATAATAATGAAATCTAAGAATATAAATAGTGAAAAAAAAATTCAAATGCATTAATGAAAATAAAAAACATAATCAATTAAATAAGTTCAAGATCAATGTACTTTCGAATATAGCTCTCCTATTGTTTAAATACGTTTTCTTTTGTCGAAATAAACCTTCTTTTGGGCCGGAATAAATGTTCTTTTGTTGGAATAAACCTTCTAACTTGTTGAAATAAACATTATTTTGTCGAAATAAGCTTTCTTTTGTCAACAATTTTCGAACAATAGTATATCGATCGAGTGGGTTTTGGTCGAGTCAATAAGCTTTCCTTAGTCGACATCAATCTTCTTTCTCTTTGGTTGAAATATATTTTATTGAATTACTTGAGTTGAAAAATCTATACAAAAATAAAATATATTTTATACCGCCTAATGTCGGTCGAATCACTTTAGACCGAAATTTTTTCGGCCGGTAGGATATCGGTCGAGTGTGTTTCGGCCGAAACCATTTCGACCGAAAAGCACTTGATTGAACATGTCTAGGTGGCATCCTACATGGCAGCAAACTCACCCTTTTCTGAAACATTCAACTTTGGCAGAGTGTTTCTCCTCTCAGAATTATTATTTTACAAAAAACCAAAATACCCTTTTGTAGAGCTCGGAGTGGTGAATCCAAATATATAATTTTTTTAATATTTTGATTAGTTTTAATATATGTTATTTTTAAAATAATGAAAGTAGGTTGTTAAAATGAAAAAAGAGGTTGATTAGAAATTTAAAAAAATATAGTAAAGCATATTAAATTTTTTTAAAACTTATATGGTTTAGTAGAGGAGAGAGTCTTCTTCAAAATAAAAAAATTGAAAATAGTTGACGACCCGTGAAAACTGTCAAATTTTGACATGTTTAACTTTAAAATGTTATTACGAGCAAAATATACATCAAAATTTGAAAAAAAAAATTCATGCAGTAGATATTGAAGTTACCTATTTAGGGAATTTTTTTTTAGAGAAAAATAATGTTTTTTTTTTTTCAGTTTGTTTCTTGATGGCCCGTGAAGTCACTATTTTTTGAAATTTTCAGCATTCCAAAATTTGTCCTTAAATTGAAAAAAACATAATGAAAATTATTTTTTTTAAAATTTTAAAAATTACAGGTTTAATCTTAATCAAAAGTTCTACATTTCATTAGTTTACACCATTTTGAAATTCAAAACATAAAGACTACTTTTATGTGGCCGAAGTTCATAATTTGTTTTGTTGTTGGCCGATTCCATTATAAAGTGTGACATAGGTTTGTGCTTTTACCCTTCTGAAGCACAAAAACTTGAACCTCTTCAACTGAGGAAAGATACCAAAACTATCAACACTCCTTCAGATCTGAAAGACTTGAAACATAACTACGGAGAAATGCAAAGAAAAAAAATTTCTCCCAGACATAGGTTCTACAATACATAGTTCACATACTAGTGAACATAACTTTTTTCTGCACAACGATCTAGCACAACAAATCTTGGATATAACACATCTAAAAATATCTCATCACCATATACAAAACACACAGGTAGATATTCAACCTAAAAGAAATGTAGAGAAAAACTAGAACACATACCTACAACGTAGAACACCATTGCAACACACGGTTTCCTCTTTTTATCAAATTTTCTCAAAAGCACTTGGAAACCAAGCACTAGAGACACATACTCATTATCTTCAACACTTCCTCATCACTACCAAGCCAATTGCAACATAGTAACTCAACCACATATATCCATGGACAAAATCTTAGCAAAGCAACACTAGAGGTTGACACTAGTAGCTTTACTAATGACAACATAATGCAACTAATCAAAGCATGAATAACACCAATTTCTCACACTCTTGCATTTCAATCTCACCCAACAATAGACATCAATGAGAACATAGGTTTTTTTACATCAATGACAACACTAACTGCTCATGCTTGGAACAATCTCCCCCTTTGTCATTGATGGCAACACATGATGTGAAAAACCATCAAAGACACAACAAATCTAGATACTAACATACTACAAATATTCACATTAGTTTTCCACCTTACTCAACTAGTTTATTACTCTCTCTCCCCCTTTTAGCTTGTATTTTTCACATCTCTTACTCTCCTTTAACTTTCTTTTTCACATGAATCTTTTTCTCCCTTTGAAATCAATGGTAAAGGACAACAAAATTGTATCATTTTTTCTTCCTTTGACATCAATCAGCCTACTTACTACTGCTCTGCATACTCCCCCTTAGGTGCATATAGAAAACTACACCAAATCAGCTACCACCGCACAAGGACAACACACAATCCACTAACTTCAACAACTAGAAATGGAACTAAATACTCCCACTGAGAGGTAGCCACCAATCATCAGTCCAGAACAGAGAATGAATCTTGAGATCCACTAGACTGATCCATCTCTTTATGCACCTAGTTCAAGAAGGAAGGGGCAATGACCCCCAACTTCTCCTGAAGATACTCAAAAGTATCCTTAGGAAGATCACTAGTGAATATATCAAAAATTTGATCCTCTATAGGCACATATTCAAGATTTACTTCATTCTCCATAAAATTTTCTCTTAAAAAGTGATATCTAATTGAAATATGTTTTGTCCTTGAATGCATCATCAGGTTATTTAAAATATTGATTACACTTGTATTTTCACATAAGATAGAAATTGGTTCATCATACACTACTCTGATATCCTTCAAAGTTTTCCTTATCCATAACACTTGTGTGCAGTAAGATGTTATTTCAATGTACTCAACCTCTACAGTAGATAAAGATACTGAATATTATTTCTTGCTTAGCCATTTTATCAATCTACATCCAAGAAAGAATGCACCACCACTTGTAATTTTTCTATCATCTAAACAATCAGCCTAATCTACATCTGTGTAAGCACTCAAAGTGAAATTAGTATCCTTTGGATACCATAAGTGATGATCTGGAGTGCCCTTTAAGTTTATCTGAATATCCTCTTCATTGCTGCAACATGTGATTCTCTAGGGTCTTCTTGAAATCTAGCCACAAGAAAAATTGCATGCATGATATCTGGTCTAGTATTAGCTAGATACAACAGTCCACCAATCATTGATATTTTTGAAAATTTGTTGATGTGGCATTGTTGTCATTGATGTCAAAACCTAGGATCTGAAAGGTTGTGCTTTGGATGTATACATAAATGATCTATCCTATTAGATGCTATAATGTTGCGTAGTGTGGATGTTATTCTTGATTTGGATATGGTAGTACTTCTTTTTGGGATATCTGTGGAAGATAGTTAAATGTAGAACAATGAAGACAAATATTTTTATTACCGACTGTTGTGCCTAAAGGCTATTCTGGGTATCCTTGCTATTCAGACATTCATGTAGCATGATACAAGTTTTTGTATGACTAATTGCATTTCTCTGATTGATACTGAAATTGACGTTGATCAAGATTTGGTCTTGGTTGTGGGATTCCTATCAATTGATGTTGATCAAGATTTGGTCTTGGTTGTGGCATTCCCATTGAATCTAGAATATATCTCATGTAATTCAAAGTTAGCTATCTTTTGGTAATAATGCTATATATTATGTATAACCTATTTATGTGTCTCAATGTTACATGGTAAAAAGATCTTTATGTGCAACCTATCTTTTGGTTCCGATGCTAGCATGCCAAGCTTTATCGAATATTTCAAGGTTGTTCTTCAAGACAACATGTTTTTCTAGGTTGACTCATTTTGTTCTCTGGGTGTATATATATACATGTATCTAAAACATCCTTTTTGGGTATCCGAACAAGAAGTGTAATATGTGCAAACAATGATAAAGGTGTGAAGGATTTTGTGGAAATAAATAAAGAAGGAAGTAAAGGCAAGTGTTAGAAAGAAGCAATATGTATTGCAAAGGTTATGCAAGGAAGAAGTGCAAAATATTCTTCACCAGATTTGTTGCAGATAGATTTTGTGCTCTTAATCGGAACTGAATTCATGCATATGTAGATGCAACTTCATTATTTCACATTTTGTCTATTTTTGTAATCAGTGATTTTTGTATTAATCGGGTAGTGAGCCCACCGATAGTGAGCCTTACCTACAATAAGAAATTTGGTAGTGAGCCTTTGTAAAAATAAACTTAACCAGTGTCACCTTAACTAGTGCTTTATAATTGAGAATTATCATTCTCTATGGATTTTCCCATCTTGGGTTTCCACGTAAATTCTAGTGTTCATTATGCATGGTGTTGTTAAGTGCTTGCATGTTCATTTTTTTTTTAATTAATATATGATTGGCTTATGATTGCTTCAGATTAAGTAAAGAAAGAAAAGTGTTTTGTGATAACTAATTCACCCTCCCTCTTAGTTATTCAGACTATTCAACAATTGGTATCAAATCTTGGTCCCTTATAGATAGAGCTTTATTGCTTGAGGGAGATCTTGGCAGTTTGAATAGATGGAAGGAGATTATTATTTTGAGGAAGAATTGAAGTCATATTAAGTTATATGGAAAGTACAAAATCTGAAAATGAGCAAATGAAAGAAAACATCATGGAGGCAAATTCTTGCATATCAAAGCTAAGGGAGAAAATCTGAAAATTCAAAGCAAGACACAAAGAGGTCAGTGAAGAATTAAAGGATTCAAAGGAAAGTTTTGTGAATCTAAAGCTTCGCTTGGATGAATGCAAGAAGATAGAATAAATTCTCAAGGATACCATCAAACATAAAATGGAAGAAGATTGAAGAAGATTGAAGAAGATCTTAAAGATACCATCAAACAAAAAGAAGAAGAAAATGAGAAGCTAGATCGAGAGCTAAGAAGGCTGAAATCATAAGCTAGAGTATGTGAAAGTAGCATGATTTTGGATAAAATTATGTCCCTATAGAAATTTCACAAGGATAAGGAAGGACTTGGCTTCTCAGGGGAAAACTCAAATCAAAATACCAAGGGTAAAGACAAAGTAGTTGAAGTTGAAGCAAGATCTATTGTAACAAGAAAGGTCTAGAACTCTAGAACATCTACAAAAAGACCTCCAATGAGGCAACCAAATGATCAAAGGTACTTATAATTCAATGGTCATTTTTTTCTATGCAAAAATTTTGGACATAAGGTTGTAGAGTGTACAAGTAGGAAAGAACCAAATATTCAATGCTTTAATTGTCACAAGTTTGGTCACAAAGCAAGTCATTGCAAAAGTCAATTATCTAATCTAGCTAGAAGGAATGAAATGAATAATCTCTTTCATGTTCATTGCTACTTATGCCATGGTTATGGTCACCAAGATAATTAGTGAAGATCTAGGGTTCACTTAGTTAAGTCAAGACAAAGATGTTATAAGTGCAGCCAATTCGAACATTATGTTAACACATGCAAATATGTTGCTGCGAAAAAGTCTAAAAGCAAAATGAAGGTTGTAGAGTTAGATGAATCTAAGAAGAAGACTTTCATCATTTGGAAGAAAAAGGAAACAAGTGGGGAGAGCCCTTATGTGGTACTGGATCCCAATACTAGCTCTTTCAAAAATTGAGCCAACTGCCTTAGCTCAGGGGGAGTTTTACAATGCATATCCTATTGGTTCCCCCTCTTCGAAGTAAGATTGATGTGTTCTCAGTGTGACTAAGCTGGATCAAGGTGATTTTGCATGATGAAGCTTAATCCGGCTAATTGAAAAGTGAAGTACAATTGTTGGCATCATCGATGCACATTTTGGCAGTGAAGTCATCATGATCAATTAAGGATTAAAGATGGAGTTTCAAATCATTTCTCATAGTTTTCAAAGAAGAAGAAGTTTTTTTCATTAAGCGATAAAGGATTGAAGAAGTTGAGTGTGACAATGGAATCCATGTTGATTGGCAAAAAATCTAGTGGCGGTATTCTATTGAAGCTGAAGGGAGTTGAGTTGGATGAATTTGATCATCGGAAGATGAAGGAAATGGAGCTAGGGCTGAAGGTTGATGAATACTAGAATGTATGTTCCCTAGGTATGGATTTGTGGGGAGAATTCCCCTGGATTTCTGAAAAAGAGTCTATCTTGTTCCTATTGAGCCGTTTCAAGGATGGTAACATCATTTTGGACAAACCCTATTTGATTACTAAGGAAGCCATTGAAGCTATTACTGGATTGTGCAAAGTTGGTGACCTCCCTAGGAAGAAAATAATGAAATACAGAGATGTGGAGGAGCTTACTAGTATTGAAAAAGACCCCCAAGCTCTACTAATAAATACCATTTTCGATACTAAATTAAGGCATGTTGCTTATGGTATCTCAAACAAAATTTATTTACGAAATTGTGAAGGTTCTACATCTGCTATTGATGTGTTTCTTGCACATAAGATGGTGAAGGAAAATCAACAGTTTGATCTGTGTAGCTTGGTAATGGAAAACCTAATTGAGAATGCCAGAATGTTTGTGGTTGAGAGTTATCCCTTCTGATTTGGGTCTCTACTCATGTGTTTAGTGTTCTACTTTTTGAAATTTTTACCGTCAAAAGATCATGTTAAGTGGAAGTTCGACATCCCTATCAAAAAGAAAGTTTACATGTATTTGGAATGTATGGAAGATAAATAAAATGCATGCAAAGTTTATTTCTCATCATTGCAGATGAATCTGTGCTCTGGTGTGATAGTGTCTAGTGCTACACCTATCAGTCTATTTGAGGAGGGTTTCTCCTCTGATAAGAGGGAATTAGAGATTGTCATTAGTGGTTCCCCTCCAGAACCTTAAAGGAGAAAAATTAACACAAAGGATTTCATCACTATCTCAAAAGAGAAGGAGAAGGAAGAAGAGTTTCTTCCTAATAAAAATGAAGTTCATTTAGTATTGAATGAGGGTGATATGAAAAAGATTGGTGGAATGTGAAATGCCCGCTCTCTAGTCAATAGACCTAGAATTGAAGATGTATTGCTTGATTGTATGCTCAAAAAGGGTATTACTATTTTTGTTGTTGCTGACTTGTTACCGGATGATCTGGTAGAATTTGTTGAAGAAAGGTTGTTGCAGGAAATATCTGAAGGAGATAAACTCCAAGCTATGATTGAAATAAGGTGTGTCACCGAAAAATGAAATTTATCCAAACACAAATTAGTGAGACAAGAGAATGCCTTAAGGAGATGTCTGACATATACAAATACTGTCTCCGGTGGCCTGTGGTTATTGATAATTTTAGAAGAAGAATAGAAGCTATTGAATCTGAGTTGAATGATAATGGGAAGTGTTTTGACTTCTCCAAAGATAAAGATGGAAAATAGAGGATAAGCGTTGGTAAGTTGCAAGCTGAGTTATTTTCTACTTTGAGATAAAGGGAAAATATGGTTAAAACATTATGGTTGGTCAAAGAAGTTGTTGAGGTCCAGTTGGATCATCTCTCTGGAATACTTTCTGATGCAGAGGATTGTGAATGACAGTGTTTGTCTTTGAATTGGTCATCTTCATTTGGGATGTTGGTTCTATACGAAAGTGTGTGGGCAAGAATGGTTTCTATAGTACAAGCTTGGAAGAAGATTCTTCCAATTGTGAGAGAAAGGTACAAGAATTTTTTTTATGTGAAAAGTGTTATTTTTTCTTGAGTTTCTCAATGTTCTTATTTGGCCCTTTGCATTTGATATAAAAAAGGGGGAGAAAATGAAGAGGAAAAAAACAAAAAACAAAAAGAGAATTTGAATTGCTTGGCTAAGGGGGAGTGCTTGAAGTTTTTGGATTTTGGATTTTTTGTTATCTTTCCATCAATGCCAAAGGGGAAGATTGTTGATAGTTTATCGATGTGGAATTGTTGTCATTGATGTCAAAAACTCGGATCCAGAAGGTTGTACTCCTATTGGATGCTATAATGTTTCATAGTGTGGATGTTATTCTTGATCCATATATGGTAGTACTTCTTTTTGGGACATTTTTGGAAGATAGTTAAATGCAGAATAATGAAGACAAATATTTTTGTTATCAATTATTGTGCCTAAAGCTTATTCTAGGTATCCTTGCTATCTGAAAATTCATATAGAATGATACAAGTTTTGGTATGACTAATTGCATTTCTCTGGTTGATACTAAAATTGGTGTTGTTCAAGATTTGGTCTTATTTGTGGCTTTCCTATCAATTGATGTTGATCAAGATTTGGTCTTGGTTGTGGTTTTCCCATCAAATCCAGAATATATCTCATGTAATTCAAATTTAGCTATCTTTTGGTAATAATGCTATATCTTATGTATGACCTAGTTATGGGTCCCAGTGTAATGTGGTAAGAATATCTTTATGTGTGACCTATCTTCTGGGTCTAGTGCTAGCGTGCCAAGCCTTATTGAATATTTCAAGGTTGTTCTTCAAGTTGACATGTTTTTCTAGGCTGACTCATTTTTTTCTACAAGTGTATATATACATGTATGTAGAACATCCTTTTTGGGTATCCAAACAAGAAGTGTGATATGTGCAAACAATGATAAGGGTGTGAAGGATTGTATGAAAAGAAATAGAGAAGGAAGTAAAGTCAAGTGTTAGAAAGAAGCAATCTGTATTGGAGAGGCTATGCAAGGAAGGTGTGTCGGAGATTCTTCATCTGATTTGCTGCAGATAGATTTTGTGCTCTTAATTGAAATTGAATTCATGCATATGTAGATGCAACTTCATCAATTCACATTTTGTTTAATTTTTTAATCAGTGATTTATGTATTAATCGGGGAGTGATCCCACCGATAGTGAGCCCAACGATAGTGAGCCTTACCTACAGTGAGCAATTTGGTTGTGAGCCTTTGTAAAAATCACCTTAATCGGTGTCACCTTAACTGGTGCTTTATAATTGAGAACTAGCATTCTCTGTGGTTTTTCCCATCTTGGGTTTCCATGCAAATTTTGTGTTCATTATGCATGGTGTTATTAAGTGCTTGCATGTTCATTTCTATTTTAATTAATATATGATTGGCTCATGATTGCTCTGGATTGAGTAAAGAAAGAAAAGTGTTTTGTAATAACTAATTCACCCCCTCTCAGTTATCCAAACTGTTCAACAAATATGTACTTTATCTAATTAGCCTTAGGGGATTCATCATTCTTGCTCAGTTTGCAACTAGTAACCATAGGGGTACATACCGGTTTAGAGTCTCCCATTCCAAAAAATTTCACCATTTTTTTGACATACTTTGATTATGAAATGAATATACCTTTTTTTTGTTTGATTGATTTGTAGCCCAAGGAAGAAATTCATCTCCCCAAAAATAGACATCTCAAATGTTTTCTACATCTCTTCTGCAAACTTCTTTCACACAACTTCATTACCTCCAAAAATTATGTCATCAACATACATGACCATAGTCAATATTTGATGTTTTTCAACTTTAAAGTAAAGATTACTATTACAGTACCTTTATTGAATCCTTTTTGTATCAAATACTTATCCAACCTTGCATACCAAGCTCTGAGAGCTTGCTTCAATCCATATACTTTCTTCTTCAATCTATAGACCATATCTAGTCTTTCTAATAACTGGAATCCTTTTGATTGTTCCATGTATAATTCGTCTTCCAATTCTCCATTCAAGAAAGAAAACTTCACATCCATGATAAACTTTATAGTCCTTGTAATAACAAAAAAGTAGCCCTTTTCCCTTACTTGGTTTGATAATTGATATTAAAACTGAATTAATGGTGTCTTAGAATAGTGTTGTAATGTGTTGTACACATTCACATCATTCTAGGACCTTTATTTAATTAAAACATGCTTTAATTGATCCTTTGCAAAGGTGTTGTCAAGTGTTGTAACACACTTTCAAACTTTCTCTAGGATTTAATTACTTAATTAAGCTTAATGAGCCCCTTCTTAATAAAATATATTTGAATTTGTACCTTATTTAAGTGTTGTAAAGTATTGTAAAGCATGTTCACATTTATCTAGGGTGGCCTTAATTAATTGTGGTTAATTGGAGTTAATTAATTCCTTTAATTCAAATTCAAACCATATTTATGACACCTCCGAAAGATCTATCCCGACACCCATAATTTAAATAATATAACATTTAATTGGGAAAAAATTAGGTCTTGGAAAGTGGTGTTAGGACCCATTCGCCAAGGTGGTGAATGGGTCCTCCCTTAATATGACTCCCCTTTATCAATTGATCTGAAATGGGTTTTTAATGTACTTTCCATCCCTCAAGGTTAGGTCCTCAAAAACTGAGCCAGGACCCATTCCCCCTAGGTGGAAAATGGGCCCTCCCTTAATGAGGACCCCATTTTCAAATTTCATTATGGAAGGAATTTAATAAATTTTACTTCCAAGTCTGGTGTCGGCCTTAATTGTTTGAATTTCGAGGTTAATCTCCTAATTTAGTAAAAATAAAGGGGTTAATTTACATAGTTTCATCCTAAGAAATCTAGCAAGTTCAAGTTATTATAATATTACATTCACAATATCATTATAGAGAGTTTCAAGATAGATTTCAAGAGTTTATTGCAGCAATTCAAGATCAATCCATCATGACAAGGGTTTAATGCATTCGTGTATGTTGAGCTAAGAGAGTGGATGTCGCATTGAAGATCTACTTGTAGGAATTATTTCACATCATATTCAAGGATCAATATCTACATTCTTCATGGCCACTACATGCTAGTTTGGAGATTTTTTTCACAAGACATCATCCAAGGTGACATCAATTGCATATTTCATGTTTCATGCTTCAATTTCTTTATTTCATCATTCAGTTTAATTACCTACAAGGGGTTTGACTGAGGAAAACTCCCATTCACTAACAAACAAATTTTTTTTCTTCCCTTGAATGTGTGATTTCAGAATTATGGGTTGAAGATCAAGTGGAGGAAAGATTTGGAGCAAAATTGTTATTGTCAAAGTTACAAAAGTTTTCATCTAAAGTGAAAAATCAAATATTTGAAGCTACAAAATTATCTATAGACTTACACAAGATGATAAAAAGGATCTTGAGAGTGCATACATCAAGGAACATGACCTTGATCTCAATTTTAGAAACCCTAACAGGAACCCATTTGCCATTGAAGGCAAATGAGTCCTCTATAGCTTAAACAAGCAAGTTTTTGACAAGGTACACAACTTTTCATGCTCTAAACACTTCCCTCATAGTTGCTATAACAATTAGGTATCATTTTTTTATTTTATTTGCATCTTTTATCTCTCATAATTTAATTATTCATAGTGAAAATTATTTGGATCATCATCTTGATCCTTTCATCTTGGTGGTGAACCCCATTTTTCCATGTTTCGTTTTGGTGGACCCAACATATTGAGCATTGCAATTTTTTAATTTTTGAAGTCTCTTTTACATCTTAGGTTAGATATTTCATTCATTTTCATTTATATTTTCATTGAATTAAGATCTCTTTTAGAGTTGTTTTGCATTGAAATCTTGCATCTCATTTAGGGTTTACAATTGCATTGTTTTGCATCTCTCTAAATCTGAAAAATACAAAAAGAAAATTAGTCATTTTGCATATCATTTAGATCTCATACAATTGCATTTAAAAATCAAAACAAAATTGAATTTCAATTTATACCTTGCATTTCATCTTTCATTACATATTTACATTGCATTTCTAGAAAATCTGAAACTGAAATTCACTATCTTAGACCTAGAACTGAAAGATATCACTGAAAGCTTGCAAAGACCCATTCACCCCTATTGGTGAATGAATCCCTAATCAGGTCATTTATGTACCTTTTGGCAACTGAAAAAGCATCAAAATTCACTCTTAAATCCACATAAACATCTTAGAAATATCTAGCCAGGACCCATTCGGCCTTACCAGTGAATGAGTCCTTGTTAGCTACTTATCTGCATTTTTTGGACATTAAAATCTCAAATTCTAGCTTTTGTTAGGTACTGTTACTTTCTTGTTTTAGTTTCCTAATTTTTTGTTTCATCAAATTCATTGCATAATTTAGCTTAAATTGCTTCATTTCAGTGCATTGTTAAAAATTCAAAATTGCATTCAAACATTTAATTTTTAGCTCATTGCATTATGTAATCAGTAAATTGCATTGCTTAGAATATGAAAATTGCATTTCATTCTAGGTGATTGCATTGCCCCTTTTCCATTCTAGGGTTCGCACATTGGGGTTGTAAAACTTGCATGAGCTTTACAACTTGGTGTCCTATTCATAATACTATTATAAGACATAGTTTGAGGCTCATGTCATCCAATGATCTATCACTCATTGTGGATCTTGGGTACTCTAACTCTCTTTCTAATAGTATTGAGAATCAACCCTCCATGGCTCATAGTTTGCATACTTCATTACCCATGACTTCACCTTCTACAACCAATGTCCTTAACGTTAGCAACACTATCCCTACCATTACCACTTCCACTCAATATTTGGGATCTACCCAAAGTCAAGGTTGAATTCCAATCCCATCCTCCATGATACCAATGTCCATCCCTACATACACTAGTACACAATGTACAACAACATTCCAACCTACAAAAACATTCCAACCTACAACAACCTTCCAACCTACAACAACATTCCAACCTAAAACAACCTTTCAACCCACAACTACTATTCAACCAACTACAACAATCATACCCACTAGCACCATATACACTTCCATAGGTATTCCTGTAGGAAATACTTCAAACACAATAACCCCTTAACAATCCACCTTTACCAACCTACAAGTCACTAGCCCTGTGCATACATACACTACACCACCTCATTCACCTCAACCTTATAACCAAAATGACCCTCTCATTAACTTACTTTTGCAAACCATGACATCCCTTCTACAACAAGTAACAACATTACAATAAAATAATAATGGTGAACCTTTCCAATAGATCAAGTCCACCCCATTTTCCCTTGACATATTAAGAGCACAAATTCCACAAGGTATAGAGGTCCCTCGATTTGAGAAGTATGGTGGGAAAGGAGATCTTGTTAGCCATGTTTCCACCTTCACAACCTTGTGTAGTGACTTCATCTTTGAGGATAAGCTTTTGGATAAGTTGTTCCTTAGATACTTAAAATATATTGCTTTAGAATGGTTCTCCGCTTTGCCGAAAAATTCAATTGATTCATTCATGAACTGGTTGATGCCTTTAACAACCAATTCCATATTCACATGGGTCCCAAGATGAACCTTGCTTATTTAATGACATGCAATCAAAAAGAGGATGAGAAAGTGACCGATTTCATAACAAAATATCAAACACTTTATTCACAAGTGAACATTAAGATTCCTGATGCCGACCTTCAATGAATGTTCATTACCAACTTACAAAATAAAATCCAAAGAAAACTTGAAATGTTGAGGTTTCCATCCTTCACACAGTTATGTACAACCCTTCATGACCATCAAATGTTGTCTGACAACCGTGAAGTGAAAAATCTCCCTAGTCATCTTGAAAAGTCTGAATCTAAAACCCAAAACAATTATCAACCTTTCAAGAAAAAATATAAAGGGATTTTTACAATTAAATCCTCCTCAAACAAGTCAACAAAAAAATAATCAAGTGGCTACTATAAAGATGAAAAATACTTTCAGAGATAGGGAGAGAGAGTTCAACCCTTTACCTGACACCCTTCACAACATCATGTTGAAGCTTATTGACAAAAGCATGCTTACCTTACCACCTGTTAGAGAATGTGACCATACTATACCATTTCCTAAAGTATTTTAAGAAAATGCTTATTGTCATCACCATCAACAAAATGGACATGGTACAAAATATTGAAAGCATCTTAAACATCTTGTGCACGACCTTATTGAAAATAATCAAATTCAAATTGGAGGTGTGAATGATCAAGGTAATAAGTCTATAGGTCCTCCTAATCAAAATCTACAAATCTTTACAAATCTCATGCCTAAGCACAATATTTCATTTGTCAAAGCTAGTGAAAGAAGGAATGATGTGATGAATGTTCACACAAATGATGGCAATATGGACATTCTTCAAAAAAATCCCCTAGATGAAGTGGTAGCATTTATCAAAGTTAGACCTCATAAGGGCTTGACTAGACAACCTCTTGACATTGCTTTGTCACAAAATGATACACTTAAACGTGAACATGATTGTCCTCTTTACATAGCTGGATGAATCAATGACAAGCCCACAAATGGGATATTGATTCATCCTATCTATGGAGAGAATGTGATCACAAAAGAACTATTATATATGCATGAACTATATCAAGAAACATATGATAACCCAAAAGAATGGATCAAGAAACATAATGAATTTTCTTTCCCTACAATAGGTTCGATAGATCTCCCTTTAAAAGTGGGACCGAAAACATTAACTATAACATTTTCCATCATACCACAATCAGATCAATTTCATGTGAAGCTAGATTATCCATGGCTTCGCTCCATGAATATTATCTCTTCGGTTGTGCATAAATGTCTAAAGTTTCCATTTTGAAATGATATTTTTATTGTGCATCATAGTGGATTTAATTCTACCTCGACAAAAGGGAAATTTTCACTAGATTACTTTTGGCCCAAGTCTATGGAACCTATCAAGCCTTGTGAAGATTTATTTTTCCAATCATATCAAAAATTCAAGGAAAATAAAATAGTAGAACTATCCCTTCACAATATGCCTCAACCTAAGACCCTAACAACTATCCTTGACGAAACAATGATTGAACCAAAATCACTTTCAAACATACAAGAACAACCTATAGACAAACCTCCTACAATTTCCCACAAGAGACCACTCGATAACAAAAGCAATCTTGTTGTCTCTCCTAGAGTCAAACAAGTTTACAAAGTCAAAGAGAAAGTGGTTGATCAACCTCCTATTGTTTCTCCTATTCCTCCCAAGGAAGAGAAGGAACATATGATTGACAAACCCACTCTTACACAAAATAAACTCAAAAATATATTAAAAAGAAATCGAAATGCTAGAGAGCATAGACGTAGACGTTGTGATATTTCATGTAGATTACAAACTCAAGAACACAACAAAAACAAAGAAAATAAAAATCCAAACCTACCTAAAGTAATGCATGATGACTCTCAACCATCACCACAACATAAACAAGAACATTTCATGAAAATTGTTATTTGACCTCATGTTGTGATTAATTTAGACGATGACATTGATATAGAAAATATTGATGAACAAGTGCATGATTAGTTGAATACATTATTTTCTTCTTCTATGAGCTTAGATGACAAATATCCTACTAAGATTTTTGAACTTGGTGCATGTCCTCATTTGGAACTTGATGTTGTCCCTTTGGCTAGATGCCCACCTTTTTTTTATATCGATTGAGATTGGGAGGCAGATGACCTTCTTTAGGTTGAATCGCTTGTGCCTTACTAGTCTTTTTATTTTTCATGTTTTTTCTTTATGTGATTGCATGTGCTTAAGGTGATCCCTCATAATGTTTCATTTGATTTATCCTTCTCTTTGTGCATTCTTCTATATGTACCTTCATTCTTCCATATGTCGTAATTTTTTTATTATTTTTCTTTTGTCTTGTGTTTTCCTTTTAGGGATGCCACAAGGCGTTAGAACATTTAGGTCTCCTCCATGTTGACCCAAAATATTTTTCTTTATCCTTTTCATTTTTCTTGTGATTTTCCTTTTGAGGATGATGCAAGGTGTCAAGAAATTTAGGTCTCTTCCATGTTGACCCGAAAGGATTTTTCTTTGCTTTCGCTCTCTTTGTGTCATTCTTCCAGTTCTATGAGTATATTGGGAATGATGAAAGTTCTATACTCTATGAAAACACTGTAGAAAAGACATACTGACCCCAAATCCATAAATCCATTATGTATTTGTGGGGGCAATCCTTCCTTCTTATTTCATGACAGCTTATTTCGTAAACATATGACTTGGCATAGGGTTTTTCGAGGAAATCTCTCATGTATTAGGATAAAACATTGGCTACTTTAAAGAAATTTCTCATAGTGATGGTGTAGAAACCGCTTTAAGGTGGGGGCATACATCGATGACATCTTCTGGAAAAATTTGATGGTGTGATTTTTATTTCTTATGATGTGTCCTCTTCTTGGTGGTGTCATTGGGTTTGATGTTGTCCAAGAGAGTACAATTTACTTGTTAGTAGATGGTTAGTGCTCCCCTCATTGTTCGTGACATGGACTAACCGCCTCCCATGGATTCGTTAACTCTGGTAGTTGATACAATAATTAAAATGTTTATCTTTTGGTGCAACAACAACTTAGGGCCAGCAAGTGGTATCAGAGCCAAAGGTGTCGGGTTCAAATCCCCTCAGGTAATGTTGAGGGGGAGTTTATTGGAAGATGGTCAATGATCCCCTCAGGGTTCGTAACATGGACTAACCGCATCACATGGATTCGTTAACTCTGGCAGTTGTATCAGGCATTAAAATGTCAATCTTTTGGTGCAACGACAACTGTGGGCCAACACTACTATCATGGCATGATGCAAACAAGGCATCCCATGGGTGAAAATTTGACACTTTTGACTTGTCCTCTCTTGGAGACATTAGGCACAATGTTCCCTAAGAAGAAGAAATTTACATGAACAAATAAAAATCCCCTTTAACAAAATTTTACATTGAAAAAGCATTTACAAAAGCATTACATTGTGGTGCCTTATCAAAGTTGTCAGGAGGATAACTTCGGTATGGTATGAGAGGTTAACATGATTCTCTCATTTTACTCTTCATTGGGATAACTCACCTAGTGGACAGATTGGGGTTCCACTACCCCAAAGTGAGTAACATATGTTATGGACAAACAACCTCGTTCCACATCACGTTGGAACAGTTGTGTGTGATCCTTTATTTTTCATTTTTTCACATTTTACAGGGTATGATTATGTATCTTTGTTATTTTGCATACTTAAGTGTCTTGGATGTCTAGTTTAGTGTGATTTTGGCATGGGTTCATCCTCTCACTAAAGTGGGGGAAAAATTTAGTAATGAAAAAAGTAGCCTTTTTCCCTTGGTTTGATAATTGACATTAAAATTGAATTAATGGTGTCTTAGAATAATTTTGTAATGTGGTGTACATATTCACATCATTATAGAACTTTTATTTGATTAAAACATGCTTTAATTGATCCTTTCCAAAGATGTTGTGAAGTGTTGTAACACACTTTCAGACTTTTTCTAGGATTTATTTACTTAATTAAGCTTAATGGGCCCCTTCTTAATAAAATATATTTAAATTTGTACCTTATTTAAGTGTTGTAAAGTGGTGTAAAGCACTTTAACATTTATTGAGGGTGGTCTTAATTAATTGTGGTTAATTGGAGTCAAATAACCGCTTTAATTCAAATTCAAGCCTTATTTATGACACCTACCAAAGATCTATCTTGACACCCATAATTTAAATAATATAACATTTAATTGAGCAAAAATTAGGTCCTAGAAAGTGGTTCTAGGACCCATTTTCCCTAGGTGATGAATGGGTCCTCCCTTAATAGGAACCCCCTTTATCAATTAATCTGAATTGGGTTTTTAATGTACTTTCCATCCCCTAGGGTTAGGTCCTACAAAATTGAGCAAGGACCCATTCGCCCTAGGTGGTGAATGGATCCTCCCTTAATGAGGACCCCATTTTCAAATTTCATTTTGACGAGAATTTAATAAATTTTACTTCCAGATCTAGTGTCCGCCTTAATTTTTCATCATGACAAGGGTTTAATGCATTCATGTATTCTGAGATAAGAAAGTGGATGTAGCAATGAAGATCTACTTGCAAGCATTGTTTCACATCATATTTAAGGATCAAGATCTACATTCTTCATGGCCACTACATGCTAGTTTTTAGATTTGTTTCACAAGACATCATCCAAGGTGACATTAATTGCATATTTCATGTTTCATGCTTCAATTCCTTTATTTCATCATTTGGTTTAATTACCTACAAGGGGTTTGACCGAGGAAACCCCCCATTCACTAAAAAAAACCAAGCTTTTCTTCCCTTGAATGTGATTGCAAAATTATAGGTTGAAGATAAAGTGGAGGAAAGATTTGAAGCAAAATTGTTAAAGTTGTCAAAGTTGCAAAAGTTGTCATCTGAAGTGCAAAATCACAGATTTGAAGCTACAAAATTATCTATAGAGTTCCACAAGCTAATAATCGAGATCTTGAGAGTAAAAACATCAAGGAACATGACCCTGATCTCAGATTTAGAAACCCTAATAGGGACCTATTTGCCACTGAAGGCGAATGAGTCCTCTATAGCTTCAAAAACAACAAGTTTTTGACAAGGTACACAAATTTTTATGCTCCAAAAAATTCCCTCATAGCTACTATAATAGTCAGGGATCATTTCCGATTGTTATTTGCATCTTTTAGCTCTCATAATTGAATGATTCATAGTGAAAATTAGTTGGTTCATCTTCTTGATCCATTCATCTTGGTGGTGAACCCCATTTTTCCATGTTTTAGCTCTTATGTGTTGCAAAAGCTAAAAAAATCCCAATAGCTTCCATTCTTGCCACTAGAGAAAATGTCTCCTCAAAATCTATTCCTTCAAATTGTGAGTAACCTTTACACACAAGTGTTGCCTTACTTCTTACCACTTCTCCATTCTCATTCATTTTGTTTCTAAACACCCATTTAGTTTCCAGTTATATTTTTGTTTCCAGATCTTGGGAAAAGTTCCCAAGTCTGATTCTTCTCAATTTGTAGTAGTTCTTCTTCCATAACCTTTATCCAATGTTCACCTTTACATGCCTCAATCACTATTTTAGGTTTAACTTCATAAAGTAAACACAAATTTACCTCTTCTTCAACAACTTTCCTTCTTGCTAACACACCTTTGATTTTTTCTCCAATGATCTATTCTTCAAAATGATTCCTCTGCACATACTTAAGGGTTCTAGGGGTCTTTTCCAGAGCTTCTTCCTCTTCAATCAGCACTTCCTTTTCCTTTTCTTTTTTCTCTACAAATAGGATCATCTGATTCATATCCATCTATCACCACTGAGTTCTGAAAATCTTCGTCAAACTTGACACTTGCACTCTCAATAATCTTTCTTAGTCTCTTGTTGTAGAACCAATAGGCTTTTCTTTTAGTAGATTATCCAAGGAAGATTCCTTCATCAAACCTTGCATCCAATTTTCCCAAGTTTCCTTCATCTCTTCTGATATAACACTTGCTTCCAAACACCTTGAAGTATTTGACAATAGGGATCCTTCCATACCAAAACTCATAGGGAGTCTTTGTGATGTTTCCTTTTGCTGGAACTCTATTAAGTATATAAACAATAGTATGAATTTTTTCTCTCCAATAGAATTTTGGTAGGTTATCTTCTTTCATCATATTCCTTGTAGCTTCTTGAGTAGTCCTATTTATTCTATAAACCACTCCATTTCCTTGAGGATTTCAAGGGGTAGATATGTGCCTCTTTATGCCATGATTCTCACAAAACATGTTAAATTCATTGGAGGTGAACTCTCCACCTTTTTTAGACCTCAAGCACTTGAATTTCATGTCCATTTCATTATCAACCATAAATTTAAATGCTTTGAACCTATCTAGGGCTTCACATTTTTCTTTAAGAAAAGTAACCCATGTCATTCGAGAATAATCATCAATCAAAAGCATGAAATTCTTGTCACCTTGAAGACTTCTTACTCTTGTAGGACCAAAAATATCTATATGCACGAACTCCAATAATTCGATAAAATATTGTTCTTTTCCTTTGAAACTTCTTCTTGTTTGCTTTCCAATATGATAATCCTTGCAAACAACATTGATAGGCTTTGTAATTTTTGGTAGATCTCTCATTGCTTGAATTTAAATAATTCTTACTAGATTATAAAAATTAATGTGACACATCCTCTTGTGATATAGCCAAATTTCATTAATCTAAGTCATAAAACAATGAACATCAGTGCATTTGAGTTGATAAACATTTCCATCTATCCTTCTTCTAGCAACAATCAGACTTCTAGACCCTTTTCTGATCTCACATCCATTATATTGAAACATGAGATTGTATCCTTTTGTACACATGTATCCAACACTCAAGAGATTATTCCTTAAAACATTATTGATATTATGATTTCCATCAAAAATTATTGAACCTATTCCACATATTTTAGCACCTGAATCATCACCAAATCTAACAATTCCTCCATCATAGTTTTCAAGTTTAACATAATTAATCTTGTCTTTGGTCATATGATTAGGGCAACCATTGTCAATGATCCAGTAGTTCTTATCTTGTCTAGCATGAAAGGCAGATACCAAAGTACCTTCAGTCTTATCCTTTGTCTCCGAAGGGATTTACTTCACACATATTCCAAAATTAGCATAAACAAAATCATCTTTTAAAGACATGAACAAGCACTCATCATCATCATCTCCATAATGAGATTCATCATAATAAATACTTGCATCTTCTCTAACATAATAGATTTTACTAATCATCTTACCTTTGTTCTCTTTGTTTTTTTCATTATCAACTCTATTTGGATATATTGAAGCATAGTGACCTATCTTTCCACAAAAGAAACATTTGAAAGGCAACTAACCTATATTATTACTAGTACCATTTTTCATTCTTCTCACAAATTTAGCTTCCACACCATCAAGATCCTCTTGATCTAATTATTCAATCTTCTCTAATTTTCTAGCCTTAAAATTAGTCTCGAGTTTTGCACCATTATTTGTACCAAATTATTTTATTTTAAATGCAGTTAGGGAACCATACAATTGATCTCTAGTATACTGATCTAGATTTTCAAATTCCTCAATAGATAAAGCCTTATGAGTGTAAGCTTTAGGAAGGGTTCTAAGAATTTTCTTTACCACTTTTGATTCTTTGAATTTTCCACCAAGATTGATGGAGTTGAAAACTTCATCTACCCTTTGCATGTAGCTTGTAATATTTTCATCTTTAGACATTCACAAGTTCTCAAATGTGATCTTCAAATTCTGCATCTTGGCTTGTTTAACCTTATCATCTCCTTCATAAATGTTTTCCAGCTTTTTTCGGATTTCTTCAGCAGTTTTCAAGTTTATAAATTTCACTAATTCAAAATTTGTAAGACTACTTAAGAGAGCATACCTTGCTTTGTTGTTGCTTTCATATTATTTGATTTTAGTTTCAGTGCTCAAACCATTTTTAGGCATAGTATATCCATTCTAAACTAATATCCAAACATCAAATCCTATATAAATTAGAAATCCTTCCATCCTTTTTGTCCAAAATAAATAGTTTGTTCCATCAAACATATGGATCTCCTTCTTGTGTGCCATCCTAGATCTACCTTAAACTGTTAAGCTTTCTTCCAAGGAACCTTTCTTTGATACCAATTTTTGAATTCACAAGACAAGTGAGAGGGGGGGTGAATCAGTTGTACCTTACAAACTTTACAACCCCTATTAAGATATAGATAAATATTTATTCAACAAACCCTTAAACTGTTATGATGAGAGAACACCATATTTATGTGGAAAACCCAAGATGGGAAAAAGCACGGTGAAGATTAGCTCACAATATAACTAATAACAATACAGAATACAAGGGTTCACTGCCTAGAAAAAGAAAGAAGGGCTCACTACCAGAATAGAAAAAAAGATAGAGACAAAATATTACATAGAGAAAACTATCTCAATGCAATAGGATTGACCGCAATGTCATTAACACCTTCATAGTCTGATTGAATAATTGTAGACACCTTATGCTCACTACATCTAATAATATAACACATGAAATCTCACACTGCACTTCTCAATTTCACACTCTATAACTTTGCAATTTGCATCACACTTGTCTATATTTCCTATCTCCAAATCCTTCAACAACTAAACTCATATTTATACCATCTTCAACCTTTAAAAATTTATCCAAGGTCGGCTATGCACATCAACCATGCAAATTCAAATTAGCTCCTCATCAAAACACTTGTGTGGCAGATAGAAGTGAAAGTAGACCAGATCATTCCTTATTTGAAACCCAAATCTATAATACCACTCAACCACACACTTCTTTGAACAATAAACATTCATTGCATGATTAGTGTAAACATCAGGTTGATCGTTACCCGTGTAAACACCATTAAAACTTTAAGTACATGCTTCCTAATATCCAATGACAACTTGTAAACCACACACAACACTTAAAAATGATCTAAAATATTCTTCAAACACTCTGAAATCCAACAAACTCTTTTGCAACAACTTTCACCTAAAGAATGTACACACCCAGTACACTCATATTATTCTGTCATACACTGTAACATGAGAAACTAACTTTCAAAGAACCAAACCTCGAACCTCTTCAACCCAGAAAAAATACCAACACTATCAACACTCCTTTAGATCTACAAGACTTGAAACATAATTACAGAGAAATGCGACACAAAAATATTTCTCCCAGACACCTCTGTAATACACATTTCAGATACTGGTGAACATAAATTATTCTACACAACAATCTAGCACATCAAATCCTAGATATAACACCTCTAAACGTCTCTCACCACCATATCCAAAACATATAGGAAGATATTCAACCTAGAAGAAATATGGAGCAAAACCAAAACACATCCCTACAACACAAAATACCACTACAACACGTTGTTTCCTCTTTTATCAAATTTTCTCAAAAGAACTTGGAAACCAAGCACCAGAGACACATCCTCATCATCTTCAATACTTTCTCAACACCACCAAGCCAACTGTAATATAGTAACTAAGTTGTGATACATATCCATAGATAGAAGCTTTTCAAAGCAACATTAGAGGTTGACACCAGTAGCTTTACTAATGACAACATAATGCAACTAACCTAAGCATGGATAACATAAACTTCTCACACTCTTTCAAGAATCTCACCCAACGATAAACATCAATGAAAACACTAACTACTCATACTTGCAAGACTCTCTACTACTAATGGCTAGTAATATATTTATTTATTTTTAAATATTAAACACTACATTATAAAATAACGTGCTATGTTATTTCTTGTGTAATGAAGTTCCAAAAAAAGATCTAAGCATGATAAGAATCACAATAATGATAAAATCATATGCATAGGAACATAATATGTAAACATGACAAGGATAACAAGTAATAGTCCATAATATGTGTTGATGGGTGTTTTGACACACTCAAAACATAGATACAGATTCAAGAAAAACATCTCTTTTGAAAGGAAACTAAATCCCTATGTGGAAATGATTTCACCAAGGTTTTGGTTGTTAGGTCATGACTTGTTGGTTCACTTTATTATTTGTTCTTTTATTTTTCTCACGAAAGGACTTACACAGTTGTGAAGCGAAGAAAAATAGGTGAGGCCAAATGGGGTTTTATGAACTAATTAAGACCTATTTCTCTCTATTTCATTAGGAAATGAGATCCACATAATGAAAGGACTATCAAAATTTAGGTAAGTCAAGTTAAATTATGAATCTACTAATTTCCTTTTTTTGCAAGGATGGGGGTCTTAATTAAACAACACTTTGGGGAGAAAGATTAAAAATAACAAATAAAATCCAAAATGAAATCTACAACTTGGATCTTGAAGATTAAGCTCAATACTTATTGAGCCAAAAGTTAAAATGTAGATAAAAGAGAAGTAAGATGATGTGTACTAGTCACCAAAAGTGATCTACTGAAGCTGACCTAAGACTCATTCACCCAAGGGAAAATGGTTCATGAGTTAGGGTTTTTCTACAAATTTCAAGAGCCTTTGCTACAGGTCTGAATCCTTCAATTTTCCTAGGTTTCAATTCTGAAAAGTCAAAAATAGATTCTGTAATTGAGTTTTTGTGAGATGACAACTTTTGAAAAAATTTGACAAGTTCTCGAATTTTTCTCTTCAAGAGATCTTCAAGTTTTTTTCCACCTAAATCTACAAACACAAATCAAGAGGGATTTTTGTTTTGTTTTTGGTGAATGGGGGGTTCCTTGGTCAAATCCCATTTTGGTAATCAAACCTTGAAATGAAATGAAATGATATGAAAGGAATGATGAATGAACAACTCTATGTCACAACTCACCAAACCCTTGAATGAACCTTGAAATTGAAATCTGCAACTAGCATGAAATGGATTCAATGTATGTGGATATTGATCTTGAAACTTGATTTGAAATAATGCCTTGAATGCTTGAATGGATTATGAAACCTACATCATCATATTAGCTTCAAAAACATGCATGATGCAAGAAGAATTTGACATGACAATTGGATCTTGATTACTAGAATAATACTTCTATAAATCTTCTCTTGAATGCCTTGAAATGCTCTTGAAAGTGCTCTTGAGATAACTTGAATTTTCTAGCTTGCTTAGATTGTTTGAAAACTCTTAGATGAAACTTAGTGAAATGACCTTATATTTATAGGTATGTGGGTAAAAGTACAAAGTTGTGTCACACTTTATAAAGGAAATGACCAACACTTATCCAACTTTTAAACTCAAATCACTGAAAAGTGACATATATGTTTTGAATTTTGAAATGATGTAAACTAGTAAAATATATATTTTTAGTATATTTTATGTTTTTATTTAAAAATAAAAAAATAAAAAATAATTTTAAACTAGTTTTTAAATAAATTAACGCTATAATTTAGTTGATAAAATGTTGAAAAATAAAGTTACATGAGACGTCAAACTTTTTATAGTAATTTTGTTTTCAATTTTTTGTGTATTTATAACTTTAAACTTTAGTGCATGGATATTTTTTTTCCAATTTTGATAAATATATGTTTTTAAATAAACTTTAAAATGCATGTACTAAAAAATAACTGCTTCCATTTGAAGTCAACTTTCATATTAAATATTTATCTAAAATAGAAAAAATATTATACCATCTTGATATAGATTATTTTATCTAGTGCATTATGAGTAAAATTACAAAGCTATGTCACACTTTATAAAGGAAATGACCAAAACTGATCCAAATTTTAAACTTGAATCACTAAAAAGTGGCATATATGTTTTGAATTTTGAAATGATGTAAACTAATAAAATATGTCTTTTTTAGTATATTTTATGTTTGTATTTTGAAAAAAAAAATTAAAAATTATTTTAAACTAGTTTTCAATAAATTAGCACTATAATTTAGTTGCTGATAAAATGCTGAAAAATGATGTTGCATGTGACGTCAAAATTTTTATAATAATATTTTTTTCTTCCAAAATTTTTGTGTGTATTTATAACTTGAAACTTTAGTGCATGGATATGTTTTTTTCTAATTTTGATAAATACATATTTTTAAATAAATATTAAAATGTGTGTGAATCAAAAAATAGTTGATTCCATAGATGTCAACTTTCATATTAAATATTTATCTAAACTGAAAAAAAATATACCATCTTGAAATAGATTCTTTAATCTAATGCATCTTTTTTTTTTAATAAATTCTAGTCTTTTTCCTTGGAATGGTAATCAACCTAATATTTTGTGTCGATAACCTACTTTTAGTAAATAATATATATATATATATATATATATATATATATATATATATATATAATAATTAAACTATTAAAACAAATATATTTTATGAAAAACTACACTTATGGATCTACAAAAGGGTATATTTATATTTAAAAAAAAATGTTATTTACATTGGTAGGAGTTATTGAAACTTCAAGGTTTTCAAATAATTTTATCTTTTTGGTAAATTAGGCTCAAAGTGGTGCTCCATATATTTTTAGCCAACAATTTTAGTTGAGAAAGTTGTGGAAGTATCTAACTTAGCTAGAATGAGTCTTACTAGATCATATGTTTGACCAAAATTGATTTTTAGTTAGAAATACTTAAATTAAGTTGTGTTGATAAGTTGGTTGAAAGTGTTATATAGCTTTGTGCTTTTACCCTAATATTTTTTTTTACTTTTTTAAAATAAATTTTAGTATTTTTCTTTGGCATGGTAATCAACCAAATATTTTGTACTGATAATCTACTTTTAGTAAAAATAAAAAATAAAATATAAATAATAATTAAATTGTTAAAATAAACACACTTTTAAAAACTACACTTATGGATCTACAAAAGGATATGTTTTATATTTAAAAAAAAATGTCATTTACATGAGTAGGAGTTAATGAAACATCAAGGTTTTCAAAAAATTAAAAATTGATAAATTCGCCTCAAAGTGGTGCTCCATTTATTTTTAGCCAATAATTTTAGTTGAAAAAGTTGTGGAAGTATCTAACTTAGCTAAGAATGAATCTTAATAGAACATATGTTTGACAAAAAATGATTTTTAGTTAGAAATACTTAAATTCAGTTGTGTTGATAAGTTGGCTAAAAGTGTGACACAACTTTGTATTTTTACCCATGTAACATTAATTTTTTGAGATTCAAATAACACAAGATGACATGTGAATATGGATTTGAAATTGTTAAAATATCACCAAAAAAATAATTTGAATTTAGGTCCTAAATCTAAGTGAGGACCCATTCACCCATGGGCAAATGGGTCCTAGGTTACTCGCCTAGGACACACATTTCTCTTTGAGAAGTGTTATGTTTAGGCATTAATGAATGTCAGGTTTCCTCTTCGGAAAATGTGATTAATTAGGCTTAGATTTGGATTAAAGGGGCCAATTAAGGAAAATTAACCTAAATTAATTAAAGGGGCCTTAATTAAGTGTGAAAGTGTAAAGAGGTACACTTTACAACACTAAAAATAAGGCACAATTAAGTCCATTTTAATTAATAGGGCCCTAAACTTAATATGAATATGTAAAATATATATTACAACACTAAATCAAGTTCATTTCAATATTAATTTCTATTTAGGTGTGAAAATGTAAAGGGATACATTTTTCTATACTACATGTAGCCCCCACTTTAGTGAGGGGATGACCTCATGTCAAACTCGCACTAAAGTAGACATTCAAGACACATGTGTATACAACAATGACAAAGATAATCAATCATACAACATCAAATAATAGAGAGAGAAGGCAAGGAGGTGGATCAAGCCTCAATTTTTCAATGCAATGTGGAACACGTCTCAATTGTTTGTCCAAGAGAAGGGGGGAGGATGAAGCCTTAACTGTCCAACACGATGTGGAACATGTCTTGTTTGTTTGTTCAGGAATTTTCACAAGAAAAACTTGATGTCCACTATGCAAATGATGTGTGTGCTCACTTTGGGCTAATGGAACTTTAGGTTATCCACTAGGTGAGCCCCTAATGGGTGAAAAATGAGAGAATATTATTAGGCTCCCATACCATATCAAAGCCATCCTTTTGAAAATTTCAATAAGGTACCACAAGAACTTCGGGTTTCATAAGGCTTAACAATTTGTGTTATGCTAAGAAATTATGAACAAGGGAAAGGCTCCACTGGCAAGCAAAGTGTGTTATGATTGGTCGCCTTGAAAGGAGAGTTTGAGCTTCATAAGTTTAACAAGTTGTATTATGCTACACTTATGAATAAAAACAAAAGTAATGTTTGTTCATTTAGTGATATTTCTTAGTTCATGTAAGGTATTTTCTTAGGGAACATCGTGCCTAATGTCTCCAAGAGAGGAAAATTATAAGATAAGAGAATACTTAGGGTTCATGAAACGTGTAACATCACCACTAAGAGGAAAGTTGTACACTAAGAGATATCATACTCGCAGAGGACATCAAACCCAATGAAACCACCAAGAAAATAATGCATCACAAGAAGAAAGAAAATCACACAATGAAACATGAGGAATGTCAAAAATAACTAATGTATGCCCCCACTTTAAATAAATTTCTAGCACCATTGTTGGGAGCAATTTTCTTTAAAGTAGCCAATGGAGAAGACATGGGAGATTATTCAGAAAGCCCTATGCCAATTCATATGTTCCTAAATGAAGCTACATCATGAAAAAGGAGAGGAAGGGGTTTCCCCCAAAATTAACACATAAGGTATCTATAGATTCAGGGTCAGTATATATTTGCTACAATGTTGTTATAGAGCTCAAAAATGTCATCATTCCCTAAATACTCACAAAATAGGAAGAATGACACATAGAGAGTGAAAAAAAAAGAAAAATATTTTGGGGCAACATGGAGGAGACCTAAATGTCTTGACGCCTTGTGTCATCCCCAAAAGGAAAACACAAGACAAGTGAAAAGATAAATGTTTAATAAATATAGAAGAATGCAAATATAAATAGAGGAATGCACATAAAGAGAAATACATCAAACAAAATAGTACGGGGAGATCACATTATGCACATGTAATCACACAAAGAAACATGCAAAAGAAAAAAAAAGAAATAGACTAGTAAGGAACAGGTGAGTGAACCTATAGCAGGTTGTCCGCATCCCAATCTTGATCAGTATATACAAAAACTAGACAACTAGCCAAAGGGACAACATCAAGTTCTGAACTAGGACAATCACCACTTTCAACAAGTTCTTATTAGGAGGATAATCATTTAAGATCATAGAAGAGGAAAAAATTAAAACTAGCTCATTATGCACTTCCTCATCAATCTTTGCAATTTTATTATCATCATCTTTTTTAATCACAATAGGAGTTCCAATGAAAATATCCATAGAAGTTTGTTTTTGTTCAGGTTGTAGCAAGGGTGGAGAGGTATCATGCAATACTTCAGAAAATTTTGGATTTTTATTTTCTATGGCGTTCTCTTCTTCTTTTTCTTGTAACAAATGAGAAATAACATGACATCTACACCTACGTTCTCTAGAATTTTAGTCTCTTTTCATTCAGTTTTCAAGATGTGTTCATGTAAGAGCGGATTTATCAACTATAGGTTTCTTTTCTTCCCTTAAGGGAGGAATGAAATGAACCATGGGAGGTTGTTTAACCACTTTATCTTTAGCTTTGTAAACTTGTTTGACTTTAGGAGGCTCAACGGGATTTTTTTGATTACCATGTGGTCTCTTATAGGAAATAGGTAAAGGATTTTTCATAGGCTGCTCTTGGATACTTGGAAGGGATTTTGGTTCAATCATGGTCTCATCATGGATAGGAGGCTCAATCATGGGTTGAGGCCACTATTACTAAGAGATAATTATGCTATACATTTTTCCTTAAAATTTTGATAGGATTTGAAAAAGAAGTGTTCACGGGGTCTAATAGGTTCTATAGGCTCAGGCCAAAATAAATCCAATGAAAAGTTCACATGGGAAGACACAAGATTAAAGCCACTATGATGCACAATAAATATCTCATTGGCAAATAAGAACTTTAATAATTTATGCACAGTCGATGGGATGAAATTCATGGAGTGAAGCCATGTATAGCCTAACTTCACATGAAATTGGTATGACGATAGGATGATGGTGAATGAGACATTTAATTCTTTTGATCCAACCTTTAGAGGGAGATTTATCAAGCCAATCATAGGGAAAAAAAAAACATTATGCATTTTTATCCATGCTTTCATTTTTTCATATGTATCTTGATAAAGCTCATGCACAAATAAAGAATCTTTAGTGGTCACGTTCTCTACACATACGAGATTAATTAATATCCCATTAGTAGGCTTGTCATTGATTCTTCCAACTATGTAAAGAGGACCATAGAGTGCATGTTTAAGTATGTTTTGTTATGAGAAAGCAATGCCAAGTGACATCTTAGTTAGGCCCTTACAAGATTTAGCATCAATAAATCCAACCAAACCATCCATAAGGTTGTTCTCATTGTCTTTCGTATTTTCATCATCCATGTCCACATTCATCACATCATTCTTTGTTTCACTAGATTTGACAAAGGAGCCATTATGATTAGGCATAGGATTGGTAAAGATTTGAAAATTTTAATTAGGAGGAGCGAAATATTTATTACCTTGATCATTAACACCTCCAATTAGGATATGATTAGAATTAATGAGGTCTTGCACAAGATGTTGACGCTTGCAATGTTTTGTATGTCCATTTTTGGATGGAAATTGAAATAATAATTTAGTCTATAGTTTGAAGGTAAAGGATTAGTAGGATTAGGAGCTCTAATAAGAGGCAAGGAAATTAAATTATTTTCTAAGAGTTGCAACATGGTATTATGAAGGGTATTAGGTAGGGGCGAAAATTGTCTATTTCTATCCATAAAGGCATATGGTTTTGTTTTTTTATAGTATCCACTTGGGTGTTAACATTTTTATTGGATTGAGGGGGATTAAGTTGTAGGAAGCCCTTATTTTGTTTCTTGAAAGGTTGGTAGTTGGTTTGAGTTGTGGATTCAAACTTTTCGGGATGGTTAGGGGGATTTTTCACATTCACAACTACTAACCAAACTTTGATAATCATGAAGGGATGTACAAAAATGTGTGAAGGAAGGAAATATAATCATCTCAAGATTAGTTTGGATTTTATCCTAAAAATTGGAAATAAAAATTCTTTGAAAGTCGGCATCGAGAATTTTAATGTTTATTTGTGAGTAAAGCATTTGGTATCACACTATGAAATTAGTGGCCTTTTCATCATCCTTTTGTTTACATGTCATCAAATAAGCTAAGGTCATTTTAGGACCCATGTGAATTTGAAAGTGGTTGTAAAAGGAATCAATAAGTTCATTGAATGAACCAATTGAATTATTCAATAAGGAGAAAAACCACTCTAATGAAACATCTTTGAAGGATCGAGGGAAGAGTTTAGCCAAGAGTTTATCTTCAAAAATGAAGTCACTACATAAGGCTGTGTAAGTGGAAACAGGACTAATAGGATCTCTTTTCCCACCATATTTCTCAATCCTAGGAACATCTATACTTTGTGGAATTTGTGTTCTCAATATCTCCAAGGATAAGGGATTGATTTTGATGTATTGTGAAGGTTGGAAATTGTTATTTTGGTTTAGGGTGGCATTTTTTTGTTGAAGGGATGACATATATTGAAAAAGTGTGTTAAGGATTGGATCATTTTTGGTATTGTGAGATGGGGGGAATAAGGTGGAGTGGTGTATATATGTGGAGGGCAAGTGAATTATTGATTTGTGAGGGGGGATGGTTGAGGAGATGTGAGATTTGAATTCACAAAGCTAGAAGGATTCCTAGTGGAAATACCCAAGGAATTGTTGAAATTACTAGTGGGTTGAAGGGTTGTGGTAACATGAGTACTAGTGTATGTAGAAATAGAGGTAAGGGTTTTGGAAGGAGGAATTGAATTTCCACCTTGGCTTTGAGAAAACCCCAAATATTGAAAACAACTAGTCATGGTAGGGATGTTCTTATAAATAATATGAGCTAGACTTTGCACAATATCTATTTTGTGTTCATTTTCAATCATTTTCCTCACATTATCTAAAGTGGGAATGACACTACTAGCAATTTTTTTTGAAGTTACAAAGTTTTGCAATTTTTCTATTTCTTCATCTATCCTTCTTGTAGTGTAGGAAAAAGTATCCCTTTCTCACACTTAATTTGAGAATAATTAATATTAAATTGAGCCTAATGTTTCCTTAATTTAGTGTTGTAATGTGTTTTGCACATTCACATTAAGTTTAAGGCCCTTTTAAACTAGATGGATCTAATTGTTCCTTATTTAGGGTGTTGTAAAGTGTATCTTTACACTTTCACACTAGTCTAGGGATTTATTAATTAATTGGGTTTTTTTATGCCTTATTTGGTCATATTTTACATCCAAAAGCCTAATTAAATGCATTTTTTAATGGATAATCTTGACAATTAGAAAATAACCAATCTTAATCCAAAGTTTGAGGTTGTGTGTTCCAGATCTGGTGTTCTGGGACTCATATGCCACCTTGGGTGTATGAACCCCACCTAGGTCTTGGGACTTGATTTCAAACTTCACATTAAGCAAGACACTTCTTGGATTTTGTGTCCCGTGTTTAAAACACTAGGACTCATATGCCCCAACTAGTGTATGAGTCCTGCTTCAATTAGGACCTAATTGAAATCAAATTCTTGGCAATATTTTATCATCCTAGATCTGATGTCGGCTTTTAGTGTTGTAATTTTGAGAAATTTGGCATTAACGAGTATAAATACAAGGTTATTTCACATAGTTAGATCTTATGATTTCATAATAAATCAAGATTCAAGCATCCTGAGAATTCACAAGAGAATTATATAATATTCAAGTGCATTCCTAAGGCATTCAAGGGCAGATTTGTAGAATATTGTTGTAGCAAACAAGATCCATTATCATGTCAAGGGCTTGATGCATCATGCATGTGGTTTTGAGCTAATGTTGTGATGTATTATTCAAGATCACTTCAAGTGTTCAAAGGAATTATCCTTCATCAAGAATCATGATCAAGATCTACATCCATTGAGGCCACTTCATGCTTGTTTATAGATCTACAAGGTTTCAAACAAGGTTCTATTGTTTCATCTTGTGTTTCATGTTTCACTCCTATCATGATTCATTTCTCATAAGGTTTGATTACCAAAACGAGGTTTGACCAAGGCAAACCCCCATCTCCTAAAAAATCAACACTTTCTCTCTCTCTCTCTCTCTCTCTATATATATATATATATATATAGTGTGTTATATATATATATATATATATATATATATATATATATATATATATATGTGTTGCAAGTTTATAGGCTGAAGAAAAAGTGGATTTGAAGCCTTCAAAAGTACCAAAATTACAAAGTTGCAAAATTTGTCAAAGTTGTCAAGGCTCATGGAAACTCAGATCTAGAGCAAGATATCCAGCCTATTTACATGAAAACAGTGGGAAATTTCTTATTTGATCCATCTTCAGAGGATCAAAAATTTTTGCTTCCAAATTATCCTCTTGGGACACTTTGTGACAAAATGAGACACTTTACAATAGTCTGGGCGTATGAGTCCCAATATTTCCTATTTACTATATTTCAATAGATCCAAATTAGTCACTGAGAGATTCCAAATCCTACCCAGAAACCATATACTAGGACTAAATCACCCAATCTAGCATATGAGTCCCAAAACACCTATGTAGTGTCGAAAAATGTTGTTTGTGACATTTTCACACTTGTTTTGGCCCTTGTGAACTAAATAAACCTAATTTATGATTTAATTTGGGAATGTTTAATGTTAAAATGAACTTAAAGCCGCCTTGATCTAGTGTTGTGATGTGTTTTACACATCCACATTAGGTCTTGGGCTCGTTAAAGCTAAATAAACTTAACTTTTTCCTAATTTAGTGTTGTAAAGTGTATTTATTTGCACCTTCACATTAAATTTAGGAGGCTTGTAAACTAAATGGACTTAAATCTAGTGTTGTAATGTGTTGTACACATTCACATGGGATTTAGGGTCCTTCTAAGCTAAATAGACCCAATTTTGCCTTAATTTAATGTTGTAAAGTGTATTTATTTAACTTTCACATTGGATTTTGGGCCCTCTTGCATTTATGACCTTAATATCATCATTAATAGGCCCCTAAGAACCTATATTGTGCATCCCAAGGCATATTTAAATCAGAATCCTGATAAGATCAACATATAAACTTAATTTCTTCGCTCCTCGACATTCTCTCTCTTCAAATAGGCCCTATGGGATCCATACACCACCTTGAGTGTATGAGTCCCATCCAGGTGAGACCCATACACCACAGATGGTGTATGAGTCCTAGTTGGCCTATTTTTAAGGTTTTGAGTGGGAAAATTGGGGTTTAAGTTCAAATTTCATAAATGTCGGCCTATGGGATCCAATTAATGGGATATTAGATAGATTGCCTATATAAATGAGGTCTTAAATAATTATTTCATGAATCCTACATGATATCAAGTCAAGCACTCAAGAGTTAAGCATTCCAAGACTTTACAAGATCATCAAGAGAGCATGTTAGAACCCAATATTTCCATCATGAATCTAAATTTTTTTTCCATTTTTGAGCTTATTGTTTTTGCTACCTCTCTCATAAAATAATTGTTCACCACCCTTTTCTATTTTAAAAATGGCTTTACCCATGTTTCATGGTCTCATAGTTTTTCCCTATTTGCCCTCACATTTTACCCCCATTTGATTCCTAATATTTCACTATCCTTTACCTTAAATAATTCATTTATGTCATTCATAATTTTTGAATATATTTTACCGCCATATGTTTACCCTCATGGCTTTCACTGCTTCATTGTAACCCTTTATAAAGCCATTTGTGGTATCACGATCAACACATTAAAGCCTACTACTATACCACCGATGGTTCAGTCCATACCCGCGGTATGGTGGTAGCGGTTCAAGAGAAAACATAAAGTGCCTATCGCCACACCATACGTGGTCAATTCATTGAGCACAGTATGAGGTAAACTATGAGGTAACAGCTGGTGGCGAGGAAGCAAGAGAAGTGTTTACTGCTACATTGTGCATGGTTTGAATGTAGACCATGGTGGTCGCGGTAGATGGGGAATAGCAGCAGATAGTGAACGTAGCGGTCGGGATCAGTCACACCATGGTACCGCCGATGGCTAGGAGGCAGAGTGTGGTGACTACGGTGGATAGAGATGCAATGGTTGATGGTTAAGGACAGGCAGTAAATAGTCACTGCATTACCGCTGATGGTCAAGTCAGGGACCATAGTAGAGTGGTGGAGGGAAGGAAAGACTATGACGATCAGACTGCGATACTGCCACTGGTTCACAAGGTGACTATGGTAGTGTGGTAAAAGGTTAGCTGACAACGGATATGGTAGCGAGGGTAACAATGAATGCATAGAACCGCCATATCGCCAGTGATAAAAGTCAAGTCCGCGGTAGAGCGGTAAAATAGAGCAATCAATGTCAAGGGACCATGATGCCGTAGACATGTAAAGTGTAGACCGTGGTAAGGCAGAAAATGGTGGAGGTAACCGTAGTAGTAAAAGTAAAGGAAGGTGTGGTGAAAGGAATAAAGCCACGGGAGAATGAAATATTAAGAGCGATTAAAATGTTAAAATGAAACATATAGGCAGGAAATGTATTAAAGGAAAAAATCAAAGCTAGACTATGTAAAAAATATTTGATTTGCCGATTAGGCAACTAATCAAATATTTTATTTTCTATCATAAAATGTAAGCGGCTATAACAAATAGTGAAGGGTCATGACCCTTAAAATTTACTGTATAAATACTTGTAAAAATCAGTAAAATAGAGGGATTAGAATAGGAAAATTGTGGCAAGCATTATATTTTCAGAATGTTTGCATTCAAGAAGACTATGTTGCACATGTAATATTTGAGGAGGATAATGAAAGACTATTGATTCAGTGGCTTCATTTTGGTGTCAATTGTTTGTTGGATTTCTGCAATTATTTGATTGTCTCCAATCTAATATTTCTTAATTATTTAAGTTGAAATATCAAGCATATGTTCAATTTATCAGTGCACATTTGATGTATCTATGTGGTTCGATTAATTGGTTTCTTCAAGAAATAAATAAATCCTTTTCAATCAATTACGGTAATCTGGGGATATTATTTGGACCATCAAGAAGAATCAAATAGTTAGGATTGATATTATGCCTCAAGTAGGGTATGCCAATCATATTTTTGCATGTTTATGCTAGTTATGAACTCATATTCATATGCCAAAAAATTAGAGATTTGCTAGATATAATCAATTCATCTAGGACTTTCATTTGACTCAATTTTACCCAACAAGGCACTAGTCTCTCTTACTTTCATTACTTAGTTTTATTCATTTCATTTGACATCTGTTAACTGAACATATCAGGCTTCACCTTGATAATTACGTTCACTATTTATACCAAATTTAGATCACATCTTTTCAGTGTCAACTTTCCATTGTGGATAGTTTAGTGAATCAAGAAATATAGTTCACAGTCTGCAACATTCATATAGGTACACCCACCTAGGTTTGGTAGAGCCTTAAGAGTAGAAGGTAAAATTGCATCAATTGGCCTTGTTAGTTGGCCAAAAGCGTTGTGAGAGCTTGGCAACCTCTCATGGTTCAAACCTGCATTTTTGAGACTCATATTCGTATGCCAGACAATTAGAGATTTGCTAGATATAAGCCATTCATCTAGGTCTTTCATTTGAATCCGTTTTACCCAACAAGGCACTAGTCTCCCTTACTTTCATTACTTAGTTTTATTCATTTCATTTGACATCTGTTAACTGAACATATCAGGCTTCACCTTGATAATTGTGTACACTATTTATACCAAATCTAGATCACATCTCTCCACTATCAACTTGCCATTGTGGATAGTTTAGTGAATCAGGAAATATAGTTCAAAGTCTGCAACATTCATATAGGTACACCCGCTTAGGTTTAGCAGAGCCTTAAGAGTAGAAGGTACAATTGCATCAATTGGCCTTGTGAGTTCGCCAAAAGTGTTGTGAGAGCTTGGCAACCTCTCATGGTTCAAACCTACGTTTTTGAGACCCAACAAATTAGCGACTCTACTGGGGAATAAATTGAGAAAATTTTGGTGGCAGGAAGCCTTTCCGTATAAAGTCATTGAAGGAAGATTCACAGTTAATTTTCTTTTTGAAAATTTACTCCGTTGGGTGAAATAATAACATTTTTCTCACTTTTAGAAAAATTGGGTGGCGACTCTGAATGAACAAAAACATTGAGACTAATAAAATAAAATACAGATCAGAAAGAAATCATCCTAGAGCTCAGACTATCACAGTTACTCACAACATGCAGGGAAGAAGATCTTTGTACAAAGATAGTGATGGTCCTGATGATAATGGAAAGTCAACTTACAAAAACAATCAGGGCAAGAAAGTATTTAATGACTTGGACACAACAACTAAAAACAAAACATCAAAACTACTATTCGAAACACATAATTCATATGATACACTAGCAAACGAAGACAACCCGTCTAAAGAGCTTCACACTCCTGAGGGGAAGAGAAATCCTTCCCACCGAGTAGACCTTGAGAAAGTTGATGAGCTCATGGCTGATTTTGAAGCTATAAAAAGGAGAGAGTTTGAATTTGAGCAGAGAACATCACTCTTTGAGGAAGGACTTGAGTATGATTAAGCATCTGAAGAAAATCATGAACTTATGGCCTGAAATGAAGAAGATACATAGTGGGAGCACATCAGGCAATAGGCAAAAAGATTAAGGCAATGGAAGAATTCAGAAAGATAAAATTACACAAAGCTCATATTAAAACACCAATGGTTGACTCACCCAAATATGTCCCCCCTCATGAAAATAATATTATGAGAGTATAAAATTCCCCACGGGCCTACCAAAATCAGCCAAGGAATCAATGTGGACATCAAAATTGTTAGAGTAAAGTTCTTAACTTAATTATGTTGATTAAGTTACCTTTATTCCCTTCTTAAGATTTCACATTAGTTTGCATAATGTGACATTTAATAATTATATTAATTATTAAATGTTATCCTATTAGGGCTTCTATTAGGGTTTTTCCTATTAGGGTTTTATTAGGGTTTGCATGATCTCCTTTTTATAAGGATTGATCCCATTGTATTTCATATCAATTCATTCTCTCATTCTCTCTGATATATACATTTTTAGTTTTCAGAGAACCCTTGCTTGTTTGTCTCCATCTCTTCTTTTGTGACAGGTTATTTGCATGCAGGTGATCTTCGGGTTTGTGGTGTTGTATTTTCTCAACTCCTACATGGTATCAGAGCTCCACACCTACTGCTTCCTATTCTTGTTTTGAAGATTTTTGGAGCTTCAAGGGTTTGGGGATTGTTTTCTTGATCTAGGGCACACCTACATTTTTGAAGCATTTTCAGCTCAAACGGACATTGCCATTGCGTCCATAGTGGTCCAAAACCCCTAAATCGATTGTTCATTCATCCATTTTGGACAAAGTCAAAATCTGAGGCAAAACTTTTTTACAATTTGGTCGTACGGCTATCCATTTATTGGTAAATAATTTTTCCATTTTTTTTTCGTCATTTTTTAATCGAAAAAAAAATAATTGTATTTTTTAGATTTTTTTTCAAAAAAAATCCGGAAAAAAATTAATTTTAGCCCAAAATTTTTTTAAGCCTTTTAACGGCTTGCTTAGGCCAGTAGGGCTTGGGACCCTGTGAAGTCGCGGCAGTATTTCTAAGTGTACCCACTCAAGCAGGACGGTGGGGTGGGCCCACGGCCTCCCACCCCATTTTAAAAAAATTTCAATAAAAAATTTCTCGAATATTTTTTATGATTTTTTTACAAAAATCAAATCTTTTTATTGTTTTTTTAAATATAAAAAACATTTTTTTTCATTTATAGCCCAATCGCACTTTTACGGTGACGGTCGTTTGGCCGTCAAATTTAACCTAGTGTTTTTGCTGCAACGGCCGTATGACCGTCAAATTTAACCCAGCACTGGTTTTTTCCCTCTTTGGAGCTGATTTATTCCGGAGGTCGTAACTTGGGCATATGATATCATTTTTTGGCAAATGAGATATCGTCGGAAAGCTGGTTTTCTCATCTTTCCAGTGGTGTAGGTCTCATCATATCTTTTTTTGATTGGTGCATTCTACAGCCAGTTGAAGACAAAGGGGCTATTTTCAATCTCAAGCTCATATCTTTTGATCAGTTTCTTCATTTTTTGCAATCCCAGTGGCATTGGAACCGTATTTCAGAGCTCTTCAGTTTCATCCATGCCATTTTTCTAGATTTCACTCCAGGTATCTTTTATTCAGTTATTTATGTTTTCACACTCTGATGGATTACTTGGACATATTTGCTCTTGGAAACTTTTTGTTGGCATGGGATGCTTTGTTCTTGGTTGTTCTTCATATATTTCCAGCATTTTGTCCTTTGAGGACATTTTGAGCATCATTTGTAAGCTATTTTTATGTAAACGCACTGAGATAAAGTGCCACACTATTGTACATGCATCTTTTGGGATTTTGCACATAAGGTTGTGCCATATTTTGTACTCAGACTGATATTATAAAGTGCCATGAGAGGTTGTGTAGTTTGCCTTTGTTTTTCCATCACATCTTTGTCCGATGAGTATCCCTCTATGACGACATTGAATCCATACCATGGGGGGTTTGTGTAGTTTGCCTTTGTTTGCCATCACACCTTTGTCCGGTGAGTGTCCCTCCACGACGACCATGGATCCATACAATTCCTACCTCATGCATGTGTGCTTTGTTTTGCACACCACTTTTTCAGTTGCAGGTGCTTTTTTGTGCACTTTCAGATGTATCTTTTTTTTTGCACTACAGGGTGTTGCACACCATTTCAGTTGCTTTGTCAGGCTCCCAGTTCACCATTATGGGGGGGTATTATACTATTTGTGCTAATGTTTCCTTGGTTTCACCTTGGAAGGAATCTTCCATTCTCAGTTGATCAGTGTTTCAGACTATTGGTTCTTGTGCCATCTGTATCTTCGTTCCAGGTGTTTTCCTTTGTTTTCCATCTGATTCGAGTAGTGTCGTATGGGCACTCATACAGATTATTGTCTTCTTGTTCTTGATCATCCTATCTTCAACAGAGGTTCTTCAGCACCATAGCAGTCATCTTTCGACAGTTGTTTGCAGCTTCTTTTGCTTCAGTGATGTCTCTTCTTGGCTTTCTTCTTCTCTTTTTGGAGTAGAGATTTTTCCCATGAGGTTTTCTCTATTTCTCCATTTTACAGAGATTTGGTTGTATTTGGGTACCTGATCTGGCCTTGTTGCTAGGACCCATGTTGCCTTCTTGCATTGCAGTTACCTTTGCTTTCTTGCATTTGTTTGTAGCTGCACTATTGCTCATCTTAAGGGGGGGTGTTAGAGTAAAGTTCTTAACTTAATTATGTTGATTAAGTTACCTTTATTCCCTTCTTAAGATTTCACACTAGTTTGCATAATGTGACTTTTAATAATTATATTAATTATTAAATGTTATCCTATTAGGGCTTCTATTAGGGTTTTTCGTATTAGGGTTTTATTAGGGTTTGCATGATCTCCTTTTTATAAGGATTGATCCCATTGTATTTCATATCAATTCATTCTCTCATTCTCTCTGATATATACATTTTCAGTTTTCAAAGAACCCTTGCTTGTTTGTCTCCATCTCTTCTTTTGTGACAGGTTATTTGCATGCAGGTGATCTTCGGGGTTTGTGGTGTTGTATTTTCTCAACTCTTACAAAAATGCTCCATCACAACATAAGAGTGTTCAACCACCTCCTTATTAGTAGCATGTGCCCCCATAGGGTCAAAAATATGTGAGAAATAGTAATCCAGTGTAGCAACATCAGCAGTATCAAAATACTCCTTCACAATATACAACCATGATCAGGTAGTTTGATTTGGTCGGATTTTTGATATGCCCTCACCCTTTGGATAACAATTGTAGAAACTTAGTCCCAAAAGTTATAGGGAGTAGCGCACTCATAGTCGAGGAACATCTGAGAAACTTCAAAACAATCATTCAAGACCTGGATATGCAATATGAGGATGTACAAATGAGGTTATTCATGATGTCGTTGATCGAAGATGCGAGGGACTGGTTTAATAGTTTACCGAAAACATCTATTAATTCCATTCATATATTTTATGAGCAGTTTCTTCAATAGTATGGGAATCAATGTGCATCAAAGTTTGCTTTGCATGATTTGGTAGCTATCCAGAAGCATCAAAATGAGTCAGCTTATTAATTTAATCAGAGGTTTTCCAAACTACATAATAAGATACCTCATGGATCCAAGTTGGCTGATCCTGCTACATTGAGCATCTACTTAAATATTTTGATCCCAAAAAAATATATGAACTTAGGAACAAAGATCCTAGGAACTTGGTTGAAGCTCAAAAGATGGCACTCACAATTGAGAATAATAGGAAGGCTGTAGGGATGATTTTTAAGAGGAAAAACCCTAGGGCTGCCCCATATGCTCCCCCAAATAGACAAGAAAATACATATAAGAATGAAAGACCAAGGTTTCATGACATGCCTTATAATACAAACTGGAAGGATGGGAAGCCAATAAGTGATAGACCAAGAAATAAAGAAGCATCAGATCCATTAAAAAGAAAAGGAGCATATATGGTAGATAAAAGTCCCTGGTGCTTAGTTTGTTGCACACCATATTCTCCAGAGCATTGTGTTACAACTTAGTCAATACCAAAAGAAGACATATTGGAAAATGAGGGTGGTGAAGACCAAAATGTCTATCTAACTTCCCACAATATTAATCCTTTGGAGCAGGAATATTCATCTTCAGAGGAGGAGGGATATGAATATGATATTGATCATAAAAAATACAATATTCATATGTCAGAGCAACGGGTTTTTTCTGACTATGAAGAAAGTGAAAATGAGAAAAATCCCCCTATTATGTCAAGTTAGACTAATAAATACAGCATAAGGAGACCGAGCGAAGAAGAGACTAAGAGGTTAACTATTGCAGCAATGGAGGAAGCTAGAAGCAAGTATCGATTGAGGAACAAAACAATGAAAGAAGATGAGGGTGTTTCAAATGAAATATTTGTAAGAAATAAAAAAATATCAAAAGAGACATCTAAGAGGATAGATGATAAATCTGACAAAAAATAACATAAGTGTGCTCCTAAAGAAGAAAGTAAAGAGGCCCCTATTGATAAACAAAATCCAATTCAAACATGCAATGGGAAAAAGGAGGAAAGCAAAGGAGAATTGATAGAACCAAAAAAGGTGATCAAAACTGAAGGTACACCTTTTGATTTCATACAAACCTTATCTCAATTAAAAATATCTATCCCATTAAATGAAATGATGATAATTAAATAATATAGGGAAGGTTCCATTCAATTAATGTCTGATGGAAATCAAAATATAAACTTTGAAAATAAGGAGGCCACTGAAACCACTAATAAGAGGAAAGAGATAAAAATTCCAGAAGCCTGCTTAATGTATACTCCATAGATTGACCCATTTTTTACCACCCTGCTCATGAGTAGCAAGTTATTGAGAAATTGCATGATAGATTCAGGTGCTTCCATGAATATTATGCCAGTAGGGGTAATGAAACAACTTGGTATGAGGGTAGATGTGGAAGGAGGTAAATGTTACGCCATGGATAGCAAGCCCATCCTAGTTGTGGGGATTATGAAAAATATAGAAGTAAAATAAGCAGCATACCCACAGGCAACTTATAATATTGATGTAACTATGATTGATACACTTCCTCAGTTTGGAATGCTTTTATCAAGACAATGGATTGCATCAGTAGGGGGTAATGTGCAGTTCAATTTATCATATGCCACTATACCAGTAAATGGTGAAGAGGTCAAGTTATATAGGGAGCCAAGAATGAATCAAATTGTTGAGTGTGTTCCTCAAGAACAAATTAATTGCTTATGTGATGTAGATTTGAGGAATTTTAGAGTAGAATTATCTCAACCTGAATTAGTGAACAAAGACCCAATTGATAAACATATTTATGAGAATCAGCAAGGTGTGTGGAAAATGTACTTTGATGGGGCATGTAGTCAAGAAGGTAATGGCATTGGGATAGTTTTCATATCACCTAAAGGAACAACATTTAAATATTTGTTTATGTTGGCTTTTGAATGTACAAATAACGTGGCAGAGTATGAAGCCTTGCTGATTGGTTTAAACATGGTTGTCAAACATAAAATTATGTTGTTGTCTATCTTAGGTGATTTTGAGCTAGTGGTATCCCAAATCAAATCAAAATATGCTACAAAGAACAAAAGGATGAAACAATATAGAAATGTTGTGTGGGATACAGTGGAAATGTTTGATGCATTTTCAATTGATTGGATAGATAGATCTGAAAATTTGATGGCTGATTTTTTGGCTAATGTAGCCTTAAAGAAAGATGATATCACTTTAGCAGGGGTATATTAGGTGGAATTCAAAACAAGACATGTTGTCCCTGACAAATTATATAGCTGGCAGGTTTTTAATGATGATATTGACCTTTTGAAGTTTCTTCATTGTATAGACCAGTATAAAGCACAAGAAATCGATTTCAATGCTTTTGTGGAAGAAGTAGATTGGAGATAGACTGTGCTTGGTAAGGAAATTTTGCACCTTAAAACCAAGAAGCTTCCCAAAGGGCTTGTGGAATTGGAGAGAGTATATGATGGAAATGATCATTCTCTCACGAAGTAGACACCTGTTAGAAAAGAGGACATTGAAGAAATAAATTTGGTAACTGAATTAACACCTAAAACGGTTTATATTGGAAAAAGGATAAGCCCAACAATCAAAAGAATTTTGATTACATTGCTAAGAAAGTACAATCATGTGTCTGCTTGGTCTTATGAGGATTTGAAGGCATATGGAGAGGATCTTTTTCAAAATGAAATTCCACTGAAGCTATATGCAAAGCCATTCAGACAGAGGCAGAGGCGTATCAATCCAACTCTGGAACCTAAGATGCAAGAGGAATTGGAAAAGCTTAGAGATCCATAGGTATCATCAAACTGACTAGGCATTCACCATGGGTGTCAAACCTAGTTCCTGTAAGAAGGAAGAACTGAGATATCAGGCTATGTGTAGACTTCGAAAATTTAAATGTGGCATTCCTCAAAGATAATTATCCTCTCCCTAACATGGAGGCTATACTGCATAAAGTAACAAGGTGTGAGTTGTTATCTATGATGGATGGTTTCTCTAGTTATAATCAGGTTAAAGTCAAGGAATCTGAACAATATAATACAACTTTTACAACTCTATGGGGAACATATATCTATGTGAGAATGCCTTTTAGTCTCATAAATGTGGGAGCAACCTTTCAAAGAGCTATGGACTTAGCATTTGCAGACTTGATTAATGCTATAATGGTGGTGTATCAGGATGACCTTATTGCCTACTCAAAAACAGTTGAAGATCATGTAGAACATCTTGAAAAAAAATTCATAAGAGCTTTAGGGTATGGCATTAGCTTGAATCCTAAGAAATGTCATTATTTTGTCATAGAGGGAAAACTCTTAGGAAATATTGTGTCAAAAGAAGGGGTTAGAATAGATCCTGAGAGGGTTGAGGCTATAGATAAGGTTCCTGTCCCTAAAACCATCAAATCCATCCAATCATTTTTTGGGTAGATTAACTTTGTTAGGAGATTTGTGTCTAACTTTGCTGAAATTGTTAAACCCATTTTAAAGATGCTAAAGAAGGGACAAAAAAACAGAATTGACTCCAAAAGCATTGGAAGCTTTTATATCCATCAAAAAAACCATCAAGGAAGCCACTATCCTCAAATCCCCTGATTTTTCAAAACCATTTCAAATATTTTCATTTGCTTCCTTACACACTATAGCTACTGTTATGCTACAAAAAAATGAGGATGGATATGAGAAGCATGTGTCCTTTTTTAGTAAATAATTGCAAGGGTTAGAATTGAAATATGATATAATAGAGAAACAAGCCTTTGCATTAGTAAAAGCCACAAAAGATTTTAGACCATATCTTGTTGGAGGCAAAGTGATTTCTTATGTTGCTCCTACATCTGTTAAAGATATCTTGACACAGTCAAAGGTAACAGGGAAGAGATGCAAGTGGATTAATAAAATCCAAGAGTTTGATATGGAAATAAAAATTTCCAAATTGGTAAGAAGCCAAGATTTGGCCAAGTTAATGGCAGAAGCAAATACTGAAGAAAATAAAATTTGCAATGTGGAAGATAAAGGAAACACAATTGCAAGTATTGAGAATACACCTTGGTATACAGACATCATGTATTACCTCAAAAATATGAAGTGCCTTGAAGGACTTAGTGATAACCAGAGAAGAACTTTGAAACTACAAGAATCTAAATATGTATTCATAAAAGGAGACTTATTTTGGAAGAACAGGGTTGGGATGTTGTTGTTATGTTTAGATGAATCATAGGATGAAAATGTTTTAAAATAAATGCATGAGGGGGTCTCTGGAGGCCATTATTTTGCAAAGACAACTGCACATAAGATAGTCAGGGTACATTATTACTGGCCAAAAGTTTTTAATGATTCTTTTTCATATGTAAGAAAGTGTGAGGCATGTCAAAAGTTTTCAGGGAAAATAAAATATCAGGGAGCTTTACCACTTAGACCTATGCAGGTGGAAGCTCCATTTCATTAATGAGGGATCAATTTTATTGGGGAGATACAAGAGAAGTCAAGTGGAAGGCACAAATGGATACTATTAGCCACTGATTAATTCACCAAATGGGTAGAAGCAATCCTAAACAAACAAGAAACAAGTAAATTTGTGGTCAATTTTTTGATGGATAACATTATTACCAGGTTTGGTATGCCATTAAGACTAATTACAAACAATGGGGTGTGTTTTAGATCTGATGAGTTTAGAGATTTTTGTAGTACACATGGTATCCATATTTCTTACTCTGCCCCATATCACCCACAAGCTAATGGTTAGGTAGAATCTAGCAACAAAAGTCTTTTGAAAATCATAAGGAGAATGCTCGGTAGAAATAAAAATTCTTGGGATTCAAAGTTAAGATTGGTTGTATGGGCAGATAGGATTACTATGAAGAAAGCAATTGGAAAATCTCCATATGAATCAGTGTATGGAACACAAGCTAGGATGCCTTTACAAAATTTGTTGCCAATTTACAAATTTATCCTTCAAGAAGACATAGATGTCCCAGAACCAATGGTGGAGAGAATGGAGCAAATGGCAGAACTTGATGAGATGAGAAGACTAGCTCTAAACCAAAATATGAAGTCGCAAGTGCAGATGAAGTACTTTTTTAATAAAAAAGAAAAAAATAGAAAATTTGAAGAAAATGATTTGTACTGATGTGGAATGCAAGATGCCAGGAGAAAGGAAAACATGGGAAATTTGAACCATTGTGGTTGGGGCCCTTTGTTATTGTTGGTAAAAGAGGAGAAGATTCATACTACTAGGAGAACATGTCTGGAGAGGAGAAGGAGCTGCCTGTACATGGGGAGTTCTTGAAGAATTTTTTCTCTTGAGAAGTTGCAGAGGATTAAGAATTTCCAGTGCATGGAAAATTCTTATTTTAACCTCTTTTTAAATCTTCTTTTCCATGCATAGTAGTTTAGAAAATATTTAAGGGTCTGGGTTCGCCAGTACATGGACATTCTCAGGAGTCCCTTTCTGAAATCATTGCTTTCCTTTCCATGTACAGTAGCTTAGGATTATTCTCCATTTGCTCCATCTTTCATATTATTCATTTGTTCTTTGCTTCCATCTATCATGGATTTCACTTTTCATATCTTTGCACGATATGCTCTACCAAGGAATTCTAGATTTTTGCAGTGATTGAACAACCACTCATCCCCAACATGAGCCACTATTAGAACCCAATATTTCCATCATGAATCTGAATGTTTTTTGATTTTTGAGTTTATTTTTTTCGCTATCTCTCTCATAAAATAATTGTTCACCACCCTTTGCTATGTTAAAAATGGTTTAACCCATGTTTCATGGTCTCATATTTTTGGCCTATTTGCCCTCAAATTTTACCCCCATTTGATTCCTAATATTTCACTATCCTTTGCCTTAAATAATTAATTTCTCTCATTCATAATGTTTGAATATCTTTTACTGCCATATGTTTACCCTCATGGCTTTCACCGCTTCACTGTAACCCCTTATAAAGAAATTTGTGGTAGCAAAGTCAACACATTGAAGCCTACCGCTAGATCATCAACGGTTCAGTCCATACCCATAGTATGGTGGTAGTGATTCAGGAGAAAAAATAAAGTGCCTACTGCTACACTGTGCGCGTTTAATTCATTGACCGCGGTATCGCGGTGGTGGTGAGGTAAGCGGTGAGGCAACAACTAGCGGTGAGGAAGCAAGTGAAGAGGTTATTGCTACACAACGCATGGTTTAAACATAGACCATGGTGGTTGGGGTAGATGAGGGATAGCAGCGGATGGTGAACGTAGCAGTTGGGATCAGTCACACCGTAGTATCGCCGACGGTTAGGAGGAAGATTGTGGTGACTACGATGGATAGAGATGCAATGGGTGATGATTAAGGACAGGCAATAAATGGTCACCGCATTACCATTGATGGTTGAGTTAGGAATCATGATAGAGTGGTGGAGGGAAGGAAAGACCATGACGGTCAGACTGTGATATCGCCACCGGTTCACATGGTGACTAAGGTAGTGTGGTAAAAGGTTAGCTGACAGTAGATATGGCAGCGAGGGTTATAGTGAATGCTTAGGACCACCATACCGCCAGTGATAAAAGTCGAGCCCATGGTAGAGCGGTAAAATAGAGCAATCAAAGTCAAGGGACCATGATACCGCGAATAGGTAAAGTGTAGACCACGGTAAGGCAATAAATGGTGGAGGTAACCATAAAGGAAGTTGTGGTGAAAGGAATAAAGCCATGGGAGAATGAAATATTAAGAGCGATTAAAATGTTAAAATAAAACATACAGGCAGGAAATGTATTAAAGGAAAAAATCAAAGCTAGACTATGTAAAAAATATTTGATTTTCCGATTAGGCAACTAATCAAATATTTAATTTTATGTCATAAAATGTAAGCGGCTGTAACAAACAGTGAAGGGTCGTGACCCTTAAAATTTATTGTATAAATACTTGTAAAAATTAGTAAAATAGAGGGATTAGAATAGGAAAATTGTGGCAAGCATAATATTTTCAGAATGCTTGCATTCAAGAAGACTATGTTGCACATGTAATATTTGAGTTGGATAATGAAAGGTTGTTGATTCGGTGGCTTCATTCTAGTGTCAATTGTTTGTTGAATTTCTGCAATTATTTGATTGTCTCCAATCTAATATTTCTTAATTATTTAAGTTGAAATATCAAGCATATGTTCAATTTATCAGTGCACATTTTTTGTATCTGTGTGGTTCGATTAATTGGTTTCTTCAAGAAAGAATTAAATCCTTTTCAGTCAATTACAGTAATCTGGGAATATTATTTGGATCATCAAGAAGAATCAAATAGTTAGGATTGATATTCTCCCTCAAGTAGGGTATGTCAATCATATTTTTGCATGTTTATACCAGTTATAAACTCATATTCATATGCCAAATAATTAGATATTTGCTAGATATAATCCATTCATCTAGGACTTTCATTTGACTCTGTTTTACCCAACAAGGCACTAGTCTCTTTTACTTTCATTACTTAGTTTTATTCATTTCATTTGACATCTGTTAACTGAACATATCATTTTTCACCTTGATAATTACGTACACTATTTATACCAAATTTAGATCACATCTTTTTAGTGTCAACTTGCCATTGTGGATAGTTTAGTGAATCAGGAAATATAGTTCAAAGTCTGTAGCATTCATATAGGTACACCCACCTAGGTTTAGTAGAGCCTTAAGAGTAGAATGTAAAATTGCATCAATTGGCCTTGTTAGTTGGCCAAAAGCATTGTGAGAGCTTGGCAACCTCTTGTGGTTCAAACCTACGTTTTTGAGACCCAACAAAGCATTCAAGATCATTTTTTAAGGCATTGAAGGGCAGATTCTTCATCATTTGTTGCAGCAGTTGAACATCCATCATCATGTCATGGGTTCTCAAGCATCAAACATGTTATTGATCTAGTGTTGTGATGTAGCATTGAAGATCCAAGATAAAGCATTGTTCTACACCTATTGTCAAGATCAAGATCTACATCCTTCATGGCCATTTCATGTTTAGTTGCAGATTTAAAAGACATCATTTACAAGGCATCATGTAAGGTATCATTTTTCATGTTTTATGTCCTATGTTTCATGTCCTTTATTTCATCATTTGTTTTTATTACCTAAATGGGCTTTGACCAAGACAAACCCCTATTCACTAACAATCAACAATTTTTTCTCCTCTTTACATGTGTGATTAGAGATCTAGGTTTCTTGGAGGATGAAGGATCATTAAAGATTAGGTTAAAAGTTTGGAGAATTTTTTTGGAATTGTCTCCTCATTTGCAAGGTTGTAATCTCCATTAAAAGTTCATGTACATATCTAAAAATCAGGGTTTTAGATCTAGAAACAAAGTGAAACAAAAAGAGAAGACATTGAAGATCAAATTGAAACTTTGAAGTTCCAAAAAACCCTAACTGGACTCATGTGCTAGTCCTAGCATATGAGTCCCAATTTAGGCTATTGTTTGGATTTTTGCAGATTCAAATACCCTTTTTCCATTTAAACTTGTTCTTGTGCAAAAACCTTGATCTAGGATTGATATGCCTAGATTAGTGTATGAGTCCCAATAGGTCAAAATTTCAAAATTTATAGAAATTCAGAGCTCCATCCAGTCATACCTAGGTTCTCAGGTGCACACATTCCTTCTTACAACTTTATGTTATGTTTTACATACATTTTTAGGTCATTTAGTTAAATATTGTATCATACTAGGTTTTAGCATTTTTACTTGCATTTCATTTGCCTTTCCAAGTCCTAGCTTGATGGTGAACCCCTTCATTAGTTTAAATAATAATCCCCTAGGACAACCCTATTGCAAGATCCCTTTGTCCTTTGCATTGAGATCTCTAGTGTTTTCCTTGAATGGGAGAGTGTAAAGATTATTATTCTATCTCCCAAGCATATAAACAAACAATTTCCCCCCTTTCATTTTGGTGATCCTACATTTAGAACATCATAATTCTGATTTGGAGTGCATCATCATCCTAGATCTTGCTTGCATTAACATTGCATTAGGGTTTGCACTAGTTAATTGGCATTCTAGAGTTTCTAATTTTTGCATTAGTGAAAGTGCATTTAGTTGCATTTTTGCATCTCAAATCATCTCAAATCATAAAAAATCTGCATTTGTATTTACTTTACAGTTTAGACAACATAAAAAGCATAAAAATCATTCAATTTTGTAAAAAACCTTCATTGGGACTCATATGCCCATCTAGGTGATTTAGTCCCAGTGCAGATTTTGAACTGAATTTTACAAAATTAAATTCTCTATTTCAATGTTCCTATTTGTTGTTGAAAACTTTCTTTTTAGTTTGCATCTAGTTTTTGTTACATTTTGATGTAGATCGTGGTGTCTTTGATCTAAATCAACACAATTCAGGTTATTGCAATTAACAAATAGGTTCACAAAACCTTCACAAAGAATTGTTCCAATCTAACTCTATCCTTCCACAAGCAAGTTTGTAAACCCAAATAGTTTAACATTTATCACAAATAAACGTCACAACAATCAAACCCTTGACACTTTCAAATACCCTTCAGTGTATACTCAAACATATCCAAAAGTCTCCATGAGTCACTGTGAACCCCTAAACCTACAATAGCACAAAGATGACAAACATTGTTAGTGTTAGATCTAAATGCATGCAAAGAGTGAGAGATTCCCCACAAAATCCATCTATTAAAGCTAAAATTAAGAAAATGAAGAACATAAAACAAGAAACTTAAACTAAATCCTAATTCAACCAATAAAATGATGATCCCATGGGGGAATTGGTGCCAATGATATGTTGCAATTGGCCCTTTCCCAATTCCTATATTGCAATGTAGATTGATGAAGAAATGGTCAAATCTCCAAAGAGATTTGAGCATAACCTTAGTGTGAATGTGAAAATATGAGGTATTCTTGGATGCAATGAGCAAAATTAGTTCTCAATTGAAGAGAGTAAATTTGCATGTGAATTGTGGATGATGATGGATTTGAGTATAGTAAGTCTACTCAAATTGTGGATGTTTGAATGAGAGGAAGAGTCTCTCATTTATAGATTCCAATCTTGGAAGAATGAGTGAAAATAAGCAATGTGGGATAAAAGATAATCCAATGAAATTGTGCCACTTGTCCACATGTGATTGGAGGAGGAATGAACACATTTTGGTCAATGTGCATGATAAATGTCATGAGATTCAAATTTGAATTTTGAATGTGACATGTGCGAGGGAAAGAGAAATGGAGTTAATGTCACTTGGCTCAATGCACAAGGACATGTAAGAGGCATTGAATGCCTTGTTGGAAGGACCAAGTCCACTTGGCCTTTTTGAATTCAAATGAGGGAATATTCCCTTTTGATGCTTTGTGAGGGAAAATAGAGAATTAAATAAATCAAAGTAATTGATTTATTGTGCAAGTTGTATTCTCTAGAGGATTTTAGTGAGAGAGATTAGCTTAATCAAGGTTTTGATTATTTTAATGAATAATTAGGTGATGTGACAATTTATGAATCAAATTGAGAGGAAAGGTTTAATTAAATAAATGATTTTGATTTATTTAACTAAGGAGGGATATGTTAAATTAAATTAAACAATGTTTTAATTTATTCAATTTAATAAGAGGACTTTAGAGATTTAATCAAATAAAATAAATTATTTAATTAAAAGGAAGTTTACAAAATTAATTAAATAAAATTGATTTATTTAATTAACAGGAGATGATGACTTAATTAGATAAAGTTGATTTATTTAATTAAGAGATGAAGAGTGATGAATTTAATCAAATATAGATTATTCGATTAAATGACTAGCAAAGGAGATGATTCATGATGAAATAGTGTTAGTAAATCAAGATCCAGTGTGTCGGATTGAATTGTACATTTTCCATGTCTATAGTCACCTTGAACCATCTCATTCAAATTCATGAAACTATGCTAACCTAGTAAACCAATTAGGCCACCTTTTCAAAGGAAGTGTCCCTAAATCTTGCAACCAGTTCTGAATAACCTCTCAAACCTTAATAACAGGTAACATAAGGCCCAATTCAATAGTTTTTAGAAACACAAACCCTCATTTTCACATGTTAAGGGTAGGGTTTATTGAAACTTATGGTTCCCAACCCCTCTAGACTCTACCACTACCTTCAAAACTCTTGAATATTTATTCCCACACTCAAAAATACTTCCCACAACCTCTACTTATAATATTTCATCAAACTCTCTCACAAAACCATCACTTTCATGCCCTAATTCATTGCAAATCCCAAAGGACAGTCCTTACCATTCCCCAAACTTGTACACAGTCCAATCCACTTACCCTACTATCCTAAACCTAACTTCTTGAGGCCATTCCACTTAGAAATAGTGAGTACAAAAGGTGGAATGGGCTTTATTTCATGATTAAAGCCTTAAACTCTAAGAGTAGGGTATATTAGACCAGTTTAAGGAAATGGAAGAAAAATTGCACCAATTTTGATATGAGAAACTCAAATCAACTCTATAATGAAGCTAACACACTCCTCTATTGAATTCAAAAACTTTTAGAAATATATGATTTAGTACAAAACCATACAAATGACTAGTAATGTAGAATTTACTATAAAACACAAAAATTAAAGCAAAACAGGGGCTTCCTTTATTGATTCTCCTTCACAATCCTTTCAAAAAAAAATTTCATCGATGGATGACCCATATATAAAAAATTTCCTTGTAAAAATACCCTCCAAACCAACCAACTAATCGTTGGGCTTCCTCAAAATTGCACTTTTACATTTCTTGCTTTGACAACATTTGATAATTTTTGTCAATTTTGCAAATTAAACCCCCAAACCTCCTAATGATCATTACAATGACTCATTACCACAATAAATGGTCCAATAAGACCTTATTCCACAAAATAAAAGACTCAAGACACCAAATTATACCTAAGACCCTCAATTACAAATTCTTGCATTTTTTAGCATCATTTTAACAACATTGCATATTTTAACAAAGATGAATTACCAATACATTCTAATGGTCAATTTAGACCTTATTGACAAAACAAAAGACCTCAAACCCCTAAGAAAACATATCACCAAATAAACTTGATAAAAAATAGATGAATTAGATTGGTGCTCCTGCACCATACAACTTCCCTTGAAGCTTTTCGAAGTTTCTTGGAAATGAAATCACAAGTTGCCAAAACTTATCTTCTCTACCACCTTGATCTTCAACTTCTCTTTTCATCTTCCTCTGGACCATATGTTGTTGGCTTGTAACACCATCTTTGTGATCAATCAAATTACCACCTAACTTTTGTCTCTTTAACTTAGACTGCCCTGATAAAAATCTCTTGACTATCCCTTCACTTATGACTGATCTTGTACTTGCTTTAACTTCTACAAACACACTTCTCCCAATCTTGTGTCCAACTGCTTCTTCCTTATCTCTGGCTTCACACTTGAAACCGCCCACTTTTCCTTGAATCACCTTTTCTTTTCCATGCATCTTTGTGTTCAGATCTACCTTGACAAACTTACTTACCTTTGTATTACCATTACTTGACTGCCTCTCTATTTCCTTAGCAACTAGAAGACAAAACAGTGTCCCAACCTCAATTCCTTCTTGCCTTTTCAACCCATTTTCAGTATTTTCAAGGAATTCATCTGTAACCCTCTTTGAATCAGTCTTAGTCATCTTTCCTTCATCTTCTTTGTTTCTTTTCCTAATTGTATCAACTTAGAAATTCATTGTCCTCTCATCTCCTGATATTGAAGTGGTTACAAATTCCTTTCTTTCTTCTTGTTTATCTCCCACAGACTTCTCAACTTCTTTCTTACAAAAAGTGATAACTTTGGCTGCCTTGTTTTTCTCCTTTCCACCCTCCTACAATGGGATCAATATAAAATTGATACCATCTTTCACAATCTGTTATTTGCTAGCTCTCCCATCATAGATTGAGTGCCTATCAAATTGACATGGTATTCCAAGGAGTAAATGGCAACAACTAATTGGAAAATTATCACAAAGAACTTTGTCCCTATATTCACCAATTTGAAACTCAACTAGTGCTTTCTCTTTAACAAGAATGGATTGATCATCACTCACCCAAGAAGCTTTGAATGGTGTTTCAAGAGGGATTATTTCTAATTTTAACTTATCAACCATTTCATAATACACTATGTTATCAGTAGATCCTGAATCTATTAGTATTTTACACACCTTACCTTTACACCTGAAAATTGTCTTGAACAATTTTCTTCTTTGAGCCATCTGCTTCTCGTCGGATGCTTGAAATAAGGTTATTATCACCATCAAAATTTCTCCAACTTCAGGAGCAACATGTATACTATTGGAATTTGAACTCTCACCTTCATCTTCTTCGACAATTTGAGCTCTCATTTCACTCTTCCTTTCTCCACCACTTGATGAAGCACAAAATTTTTTAGGGCACTTGGAGGCTGGATGTCCAAACTCATTACAGTTGTAACACCTTCCTAAGAATATTATTGCATTCCTACCACCTCCACATTTTCCTCTTGATCCCTTGAACCCACCTCTGAAATCTACAACTGGTTCTTGTCCTTTATGTGCATCACCTTGGCTTTCATTGGTTTGTCTTGAAGAAGAAAATGTACTTGTTCCCCCTGAAGTTTTGCCTCTACCTCTTGTTGGATTTTCTTGTCTCCTTTTCACTTTTTCTTTTTCCTTTATAGCCATCTAATAGCATTCTTCAATTGTCTTTCGATTATGCAAAATTATTTCATCCTGGATGTCAAATCTTAGTCCACTAAGATACTTGGCTACTTTTTCAACATCATCAACCATACGTCCTTCCCTTATGCTTAGCTTATAAAACTCATTAGTGTAAGTTTTCACATCCATTTCTCTTTGCTTTAAATCTTGAAGTTTTTTGACATTTGAATAGCATAATCATTTGGAAAAAAAATCCTTTTAATTTGGCTACCATCCTATCCCATGAAACAATTTTAGATTTACCTTTTCTTCTCCTTTCTGCTTGTTTATAATCCCACTAAAGTAGTACATTCCCCTTCAATTTATTATTTTCTATCTTCACCTTCTACTCATCAGATACATCCTCACATTCAAAGTAAGTGTCTAAAGTTGTAATCCAATCTAACAATGCTTCCTCATCTAAAGTGCCATCATACATAGGAAAACAAATTCTTACCTTGTGTTTGTTTCCTTTTACTACCTTCAGTACCTTGGCCATTCTTTGATCTCTATGATCCAAATCTTCATCTACATCTTCATACTCTTCATCTTCTTCATCTTCAGTCTCACTTTCATCTCACACAATCATTCCTATTTTATGTCTTGTATCAACACTCTCCAACCTTGTTGCCAATCTATTTTGCAATTATTTAAATTTTTTGATATCCTTCTCAGTCTTCTCTTCCATCTCTTGCATTTTCCTTACCATATTATTAACCTTTGGAGGCATCTTGACACTTTGTCCTTTCAACTTCCAAGTTTCCTCTCTTCAATCAACAACCTTCAACATTCAAAAGATCTATTCCCTATGCTTTGATACCCATTGATGCAGAGCTTAATGTCTTTGGTCTAAATCATCACAATTCAGGTTATTGCAATCAACAAATAGGTTCACAAATCCCCCACAAAGCACTATTCCAATCTAACTTTATCCTTCCACAAGTAGGTCTGTAGACCCAAATAGTTCAACTTTTCTCACAAATAAACCTCACAAAAATCAAACCCTTATCACTTTCAAATAACCTTCAGTGCATACTCAAACATATCCAAAATTATCCATGAGTCACCTTGCACCATCTCATTCAAATTCATGAAACTATGCTAACCTAGTAAACCAATTAGGTCACCTTTTCAAAGGAAATGTCCCTAAATCTTGAAACCAGTTCTAAATAAACGCTTAGACCTTAATAATAGGTCACATAAGGCCCAATTCAATAGTTTTTAGAAACAAAAACCTCATATAGTCACCATACTAGAAAAACCCTCATTTTCACATGTTAAGGGTAGGGTTTATTGAAAATTATGGTTCCCAACCCCTCTAGACTCTAACACCACCTTCAACAATCTTGAATATGTATACCCACACTTAAAATAATTCTCACATCCTCTACTCACAATATCTCATCAAACTCTCTCACAAAACCATCACTTTTATGCTCTAATTCATTGCAAATCCCAAGGGACAGTCCTTACCTTTCCCAAAACTTGCACATAGTCTAAAATACTTACCATACTATAATAAACCTAACATCTTGATACCATTCCACTTAGGAACAATGAGCACAAAAGGTGGAATGGGCTTTATTTCATGATTAAAGCCTCAAACTCTAAGAACAAGGTATATCAGATCGGTTTCAGGAAATAGAAGCAAACTTGCACCGAATTTTATATGAGAAACTCAAATCAACTGTAGAATATAGATAACACACTTCTTTATTGAATTCACAAACTTTCAGAAAGATATTATTTAGTACGGAACTGTACAAATGACTGGTAATACAAAATTTATTGTAAAACACATAAATTAAAGCAAAACAAGGGCTTCCTTTATTGATTCTCCTTCACAATCCTTTCAAAAACAACTTATATCGATGGATTACCCATGTATAAAAAATTTCCCCCTAAAACTACCCTTCAGACTGACCAACTCCCTTTAAAATCGCAGCTGACCATTGGGCTTCCTCAAAATTGCACTTTTATATTTCTTTCGTTGACAAAATTTGACATTTTTTTTGTCAATTTTGTAAATTAAACCCCCAAAACTCCTAATTACAATTACAATGACTCATTACCACAATAAATGGTCCAATAGGACCTTATTCCACAAAATCCAAGACTTAACACACCAAATTCTATCTAGAACCCTCAATTACAAATTCTTGCATTTTTTAGCATCATTTGAACAACACTCCATATTTTATCAAAGATGAACTCTCAATATATTCTAATGGTCAATTTAGACCTTATTTACACAAAAAAGACCTCAAACCCCTAAGAAAACCTATCACCAAACAAACTTGATCAAATATATAGATGAAGTAGATTGGTGCTCTTGCACCACATTCATTCAAATCATTAGAATTAGCATAATTTACATTCATTGCAATTGTGGATAGATTTATATTCTTGTACTTTGAATTCTCAGCATTATTTCATAGTTCAATTAGAATTAGATTACATTTTGAATTTATTAAAAAAACAAAAACAACAAAAAAGAAACCAAAAACATCAAAAGAAACAAATAGAAAATGGTTAATCTTATAGAAAACATATCATTAAAATTCTTTAGTAGTAATGAATTTGACATCTTAGATGAATCCATTGATGAATTCATCTCCCCTAGATCATCCACTAAAGCTTTGACACAAGAGCATGCAAGAATCGAAAATCATGACAATCATAATTGTTCTTCTCCTAATACCTCTCCTATTAGTGACAAAGGTATCTTGGTGATAGGAGACACAATCTTTGAGAATCATGAAATTCTTGTTTGTCTTCCCCCTTGGAAGGATATTATGACACACGAAGTTGAGATCATGGCCACTACTTTACCTAGTCTCCATTCACCTCCCAACACCTCCCCTACTTGTGAGAATACTTTAGTGAATAAGGATACAATTGTGAACGATCATGACAAACACATTTGAGTGGAGGATATGTTGATATTACGAGATCCAATAATTGAGAGCTATGAAAATCCTACCTCTCCTACTTGGGAAGACATTATAGGACATGGGGATATAATTGTAGATAATCATGATAATCAGACCTTTCCTTCTCCTAATATCTCTTCTAGATACAAAGAAGATAGTTTGGTGTTAGAATATATCCTTATTGAGACTCAAGATAATCATGTACCTCCTTTTCCTAATGCGCCTACCATTTGGGAAGACATATTTGAACAAAAAATTCTAATTAGTGGTAACCATGAAACTCATAGTTATCCTTCTCTTGATGTCTCCCCTATGTGTGATGAAGCTACTTTACAAAATCTAACTATGAAATGTAATGAACATCTTGTTTGTTACTTTCCCAAAATCTCTCCTATTACGGTGGATATTATGGAACAAGAGAATGAGACCTTAGAGAAAAATAATTAAATTATGGGTAAAAATCAAATTCCCCCCTCATAATGGTGCAGTCAAGGTTGGAGGGTCTAGGAAGAGGACTGTCCAACCTTGCAACAAGAGTAAACACAACATAAACTCAAATAATAGGATGAAAATCACAAATGAATATATATATATAGGAATAATCAATCAATGATTTGTTGGCAACATGCCATGCCTTTCGGCTTACAACATACAAAATGATTCGGTGCTAAGCCCAGAATTACATGCGGGTCGAAAACCTTACTTGTCTACTATCTTACTACTCTATCATCTCACTTGTCTCCTCTAATGCAGCTATACATGCATATATATATTGGTTCCTAGCTCCAGAAAAGGTCCACATCGGCCCAAGAGTTTTTAAACCTTGAATTGGTGAAATGTGCAAGCATTGGCCAAAACTTGAGATCGAGACTAGTCTGGTAACACAAGAAAGAACATTGAAATGAAATATTTTTGGTTGATGCAAGATTTATTGAAATCGGTGACGCTCCTGCATAAGACACTTGAGGTTGAAGAAATGTGAGCCTATCACTTTCTAGGGGCTAGAGGAAAACCAATGCAGTCTACCCCAACCTGAAAAATCCATGATGAATCTTCCTTCGATCTTCCTTTCCATCTAACTAGATACTCTTTGTACTTCTTTCCTCTAGTGTTGCATCCAATTCTGTTGTTTTGAACTTCCTCAATTTCCTGTAGATGATGTACTATCTTGTCCAATAATCCTCCTTTGTGATACTGGTATAGGTCTTCGATGTTGAATATAGGTTATTTGCCAAATTCCTCTGGTAGCTCCATTTCGTAAGCATTTCTGAAATCAAAATTCTTGATTATTTTACAAGGTCCAAACTTCATCTTCAACTTGTTATATGTTCCAACTAGAAATCTCTCCTTCCTTAGATATACCATGACTTCCTCTCCTATTGCAAACTCCTTATGTCTCCTTTTCTCACCTACTCTTGCCTTATACGTCTTGTTCATTTTCTCTAGATGCTCCTTGACTTGAGTATGAATTGTCTCTATGAATCCTACAAATTCTTCTAATTTTGCACTCCTTTTACTCTTAATACTGATATCCCTCAATTCTGCTACTCCCTTGGGTTGTTTTCCTGTCACAATTCCAAATGGTGTCTTTCCAATGCTTCAGTTTACTAAATTGTTGTACGCGAATTCTAATTGTGGTAATATCAAGTCCAAATTTCATTCTTTTCCTCCAATCAAACATCTTAACAAGTTTCCCAAACTCCTATTTACCACTTTTGTATGCCCATCTGTTTGTGGGTGAAATTCTGAACTATACTTCAAATCCATCTTCATCTTCTTCCACAATGTCTTCCAAAAATAGCCAATGAACTTAGTGTCTCTGTCCAATACTATACTCTTTGGTAGTCAATGTAATCTCACAATCTCTCTGAAAAATAGGTCTGCAACATGCACCACATCACTGGTCTTCTTACAAGGTATGAAATGTGTCATTTTAGAAAAAAACCCACAACCACAAATACAAAATAAAATCCTCTCAGTGTCTTAGGTAGTACCAACACAAAATTCATGCTGTTATCTTCCCATGGTCTCTATGGTATTGTCAATGGTGTAAACTTTCTAGTGTTCTAACTGTTCCCTTTTGCAACTTGATAAATTCTACAACTCTGAATATACTTCTGAAATCCTTGTGCAACTGTGGCCAAAAAGAGTTCTCACTCACTAATGTCATGGTCTTATCAATTCCAAAATTTCCTACTAATCCTCCAAAATTCTTTTCCTTGATCAAATTATCCCTCATTAAACTTCTAGGAATACATAGCTGGTTGTTCCTGAACATCATACCTTCCTGAATGAAATAGTCCCTATCGGTGCCTTGCAATCTTTCCATGCCTCAAAAAAATCAATTTCATCCTCATACATATGTTTCAATTCTTCAAAACCTAATACTTCAATTTTCATTTCTGCCAACAAACTCCTCCTGCTCAATGCATCTGCAACCTTTTTTGATTTTCCACTTTGGTGCTTCAATACAAATATGTAACTTATAAGAATTCTACCCATCTCATGTGTCTCTGGTTCAACTTTCCTTGACTATTCAAGTATTGTAGAGCTTGATGATCTATATACATCATAAATTCCTTAGATAAAAAGTAATTTCTCCACTTCTTAGGGCTTGTATTATTGCATAGAACTCTTGATCATAAACTAAATATCTTCTCTTGGCATCATTAAATTTCTCATTGAAATAGGCTATTGGTCTCCCTTCCTGACATAACACAGCTCCTACTGCACTTCCACTAGCATCACAATATACTTGAAATGCCTTATCAAAATTTGGTAATGCCAACACTGGTTGTTCTGTTACCTTTTTCTTCAAAAACTCAAAAAACCTTTGTCCTCTTGATGTCCACTTGAATTCCTTCCAATCACATCTCATTGTTTTCGTCATAGGTGTGCATATGCTATTGAAATTTCTGATGAACTTCTGGTAAAAATTTGTTAGACTATGAAATGATCTTACCTCTCCAATGTTCATAGGTGTAGGCCATTCAATTATTGCTCTGACCTTCTCAAGGTGCATCTTCAATCCTTCTGCAGATATCATAAATCCCAAGTATACCAATTATCTCTTCATGAAACTACACTTCTTGATATTTATCAACTTCTCTTCTCTTAGCCTTTGAAATACCCATCTGATGTGCTCCAAATGTTCTTCCTTAGCCTTACTAAAAATTAGAATATAATCCAAGTAAACAATGAAAAAACTGCCCAATAATTTCTTTAAAACTTCATTCATCAGCCTCATAAATGTACTAGGCGCATTAGTTAGTCCAAATGGCATGAACAACCACTCATACAATCCCTCATTTGTCTTGAAAGCTATTTTCCATTCATCTCCTTCTCTGATCTAGATCAGATGATATTATCTCTTTAGGTCTATCTTGGTAAAATATTTTGCTCCACTCAAACTATCCATTATGCCATCCATCCTAGGTAATAAGAATCTATACTTCACTGTGATCTTATTAATAGATCTCGAATCTGTACACAACCTCCATTCTCCATATTTCTTAGGTGCAAGTAAAACTGGTACTACACATGGGCTCATGCTTTCTCTAATCAATCCTTTCTTCAACAGTTCCTATATCTATTTTTTCAGTTCTGCATTTTCTGTTGGTGTCATCTGATGTGCAAATTTGTTTGACAAACTGTCTCTGAGAATAAGATCCATATGATGATTGATGCTTCAAATTTGTGGTAATCCTTTGGAATATTTTTTGATACAAGGTCTTGGTACTCTATCAGTAGCTAAATGACTTCCTTCTCTGATTTTCCTTCTTCTTCCATATTTCCATGCTTCCTTAGAATCAAAGAAAAACACAAGTTCTCATGTCTTAATCCATCCAAAAATTTCCTTCCATCTACTAGATTGATTCTAGTTGTACCACATACTTCACTTTTCGGGTCATCCTCCAAAGGTTTCAAGGTGATTCTCTTTCTTTCTGATGCTATGGTATAGGTATTCTTTCTCCCATCATGTATAACTTTCTTATCATACTGCCAAGGTCTACCCACCAACATATGACATACATTCATCGACATAATATCACACAGTAGCTCATCATGATAAGGTCCTATGTTGAATTTGACTAGGAATTGCTCACTTACTAGTATCTTGTGCACATCTTGAATCCAAGCAATCCTATAAGGTTTCAATTTTTTTCTCCTTTCCAAATTCAACTTTTTCACCGTTTCCTCAAAAACTAGGTTATTTGTACTGCCACTATCAATGATAACTTTGCAACATTTACCTCCTGCTTTACATCTAGTCCATAAAAAAACTTTTCCCTTGTGGTGCTTCCTTAGGTTCCTTCTTCTTTTGGAACAATTCTCTCCTCATGAATAACGATTCTCCTTTCTCAATACTTCCTCTAAAATTTGGTGTTCTCTTTGGTTCTTCCTCTGCATATTTGGTTCTTGCATGGTTTTCAATCCTCTTACTTTCTTGGCGACACTTGAATGCTCTATGTCCTTCTTCTCCACATTTAAAACAAGTTCCTCTAAAGAATTTCTTGTCATATCCTTCATCTCTTTGGTATCCATCATTATGGTAAGAATTGTAACCTCCTCTATTATGGCGGTAAGATTTTATGTCATCTCTCCCCTTCTGATATGTATTGGAATCCTTTTCTTCTTTGCGGTATGAATCTTTGTCCTTGTTTTGTTCTCCATGTGGTATTTCTCCTTCGGAATGTGATCTTCCTCTATTCAATCTACCTCCTCTTCCTCTTTGTCTGTGTTCATGTCTTTTGTTTAGTTTTCCCTCCACCTTTAGTGAAAATTGATATGCTTCCTCTACTGAATTCATCCTCACCAAACTCAACTCTTCTTGAATGTTTACTCTCAACGCATTGATATATCTTGCAACTTTCTCCTTGCTTGCTTCGCTATTTTTGGTCTTGATAATGATCTTATGGAATTATTCAGTTTACTCTTTTACAATCTTCTCCTTCTGTCTCAATTTTTGTAATCTCTTTAGTAGCTCCAACTCATAGTCCAGAGGTATAAATTGGTTCTTCAATTTCATCACCATCCTATCCCATTTAACAATCTTTTCTTTTCCTTTTCTTTTTCTTTCTAATTGAACTTCTTTCATCCATATTGCAACATGTCCCTTCAACTTGGTTTTTTCAAATATTACTTTCTCTAGATCTTCAATTTCTTCATATTCAAAATATTCCTCAATGTCATTTATCCAATCAACTAATTCTTTAGGATTTAGGTTACCAGTATAGTTTGCAATATCAATTCTAAGTATCTTCCCTATTCTTGAAATAGCCTTCAACATATTCACCTGATTTGATTCTTCCTCTTTTGTAGTCTCTTCAAATTGGTTTGCACCTTGAACTTCTTCGTCATCACTTTCATCATTAGGTCTAAGGTTTAAGACCTTCTATCGTCTTTGACAACATCCAATATTACTTTCATTGTGCACATCAATTCCATCATCTCGTCCATATTTCCAAAAACATTAATAGTAGTATGAATTCTCCTCTGTGGCATCTCTTCCTAGGATCTGGTGCAACTACCTCAAATGGATGATCTAGCTACAGGTTTGCAATTACCTCACTATCAGCGGTCGATTGAAAAACACAAGTAGGCTGCCTCAATTCGGTGATCTATCCACACATAGATCTTACAGAATTCCTTCGCTCAAATTTTCTCTTCACTCCAAAGTTTGCAAAGGTGACTTTGATACCACTTGGTGCAGTCAAGGTTAGAGGGTTTGGGAATAGAACTATCTAGCCTTTCAACAAGAGTAAACACAATGGAAACTCAAAGAATAGGATGGAAATCACACATGAATAAATATATAGGAATAATCAATCAATGATTTACTAGCAACATGCCCTGCCTTTCGGCTTACAATATACAAAATGATTCGGCGCTAAACCTAGAATTACATGTAGGTCAAAACCCTTACTTGTCTACTATATTACTACTCTATCATATCACTTGTCTCCTCTAATGAAATTATACATGCTTATATATATATTGGTTTCCAGCTCTAGAAAAGGTCTGCATTGGCCCAAGATGTTCCAAACCTTGAGTTGGTGAAACATGCAAGCATCGACCAAAATATGAGATCGAGACTAGTCCAGTAATGCAAGAAAGAACATTGAAATGAAAATATTTTTGGTTGATTCAAGATTTCTTGCAAACAAGGATGCTCCTATATCACATAATATCTCTCTTATTGGTGAAGAAGATATTATGGTGTTAGAACATTCAATCAATGTGAATCATGAGAATCCTAGGGAAAACATTATTGAACAAGAAAATGGCATCATTGGTACACAAGAAAATATAACTAGTGATAATTCCCTTACTTGTGATGAAGTGAGTTTAGAAGAATTCACTTTTTAATATCTAGTTTGTCACTCTCCTAAAAACTCTTCTACTAGGGAAGGTATCATGATGCAAGAAAATGACAACAATTACACACTTCTTTCAAATAATAGTAATATGGATTCCTTAGATGAAGATGATGAAATGAAATTAGACTCATCTACTCTAAGAGATCATGAAATTAAGGATATGTCTTTTTAAATTATGCACATTAGACATTCCTTGACACCAACCAGACATGTAGAACTCATACAAGAGACAAAAAAAGAAAAGAAAATGGAAGAAGCCACAAAGTTATTGGAAGATGCTTGGGAAATATTTGATTTCATACCTATATTCATGGGAGAATAAAAGATCATAACAAAAGATTCTAAAAAGGGAAAAGAGAAACCGGTAATGGAAATACAAAATTCAAAAGCATCCACTCCAACCAATTTAGAAGAAAAGATAACATACACAAAAAACTTTGATGAAGTTGAACAACCATTGAATCCAAAAGAAGTGAAAAAGATTTATGGAAGAGGTTTTGAAATTATGAAGCAAGTTGGGAAAGGATGTGGTGCTATAGGACAAGGTATCCATGTCCCTATAGAACCTAACATGAAAGAAATGACTAATGGTCTTGGTTATTGTCCCTTGAAAAAAAAGCCTTTATTCAATGTCAACACTATTACAAAAGATTCTTCCAAGACAACTTTAACTTATATCCATCTGAAACTAATAAATATCTTATTAAATATGTATCAAGTTGAAACTTTTTTTACTCATCACAAATAACCTTAGTTTTTGCTCCTTTCTATGCAATAGTTGTAGGATCATGACATACTCACTATTACATGATTTACACTCATTACAATTCATTTCCTTTTTGCAAGGAGCAACATATCATCATCCATTCTCAGCTCACCCTTGTCCTACACTAAGTGGGGGCAAGGGGTTAGTTAGCCTTTTCCTCATATGTCACTTGTTGTTGTCTCTTTTGGCTAGTTGACCGCCTCTCATGTACATATAAGAGCAAGCTTGGGATGTGGAAAAGATGCCTTAAGTTGGCTCACATGTTACATACTTATTCAATATGTAGTTCGATTCAAAAACATATGACTCGGCATAGGGATTTCCAAGTAAGCTCTCATGTCTTCTTCTACTTTAAAGAAATTTCTCATAGAAATGGTGTTAGAAACCACTCTAAAGTGGAGTCTTACATTGACACCAATATTTAACTATGCAATTTCTTTCTTCTTGCGATGCGTCCTTTTCTTGGTGGTGGCATTGGGATTTATTTCCTCCATTGAATTTTCCTCTCTTGGAGACATTAGGCACAATGTTCCATAAGAAGATACCTTGCACAAACTAAGAAAAATCCATTTTAACATTCCTTACACTATTTTTCATTTACAACATCATTTTGTTCATGAGCTCCAAGCATACAAACAATTGATTGTCTCATGAAGCTCTTGAAGATCATTATTTGGAACCTTATCAAAGTTATCAAGAGGTATAGCTTTGGTATGGTTAACGTATGATTAAAAGCCTAAATGTGAGCATGAATTTCTCATTATACGATGAGAAGCCAATACAGAGGCATGACTTTCTCACTAAGCCTCCCTTTGGATACTCACCTAATGAACAACCTAAAGTTTCATTATCTTAGAGAGCGTGAATTTTTGGACAAAAAACTTAGATCTTATCCACATCATGATGAACAAACAGTCGAGGCTTGATCCACCTCTTTTTACTTTGTTTGATTTTTTTTTATTTCTTTTAATCTATGACCTTGTATGGTTGAGTGTCTTTTTTTTCTACATATCATACACCTTGTGCATATCCTTTTGTGCTTATGTCACTCTAATGTGGGATCTTGGATCCTGGGGCTTGAACACCTCCTTGATCTTTGTTATACTAGACCATCCACATTGGTACAATTGGAACCCTATTGAATGTCTACTTTAGTGTGAGTTTGAAGAAGTTCATCCTCTAACTAAAGTGGGTGCTAATGTAGTGTCAAAAAATATCGTCCATGATATTTTCACACTTGTTTGGGCCCATGTGAACTAAATAAACCTAACTTATGACTTAGTTTGGGAATGTTTAATGTTAAAATGAACTTAATTTTTCCTTGATATAGTTTTGTGATGTGTTTTACACATCCACATTAGGTCTTGGGTCCGTTTAAGCTAAATAAATTTAACTTTTTCCTAATTTAGTATTGTAAAGTGTATTTATTTACACCTTCACATTGAATTTAGGAGGCTTGTAAACTAAATGGACCTAAATCTAGTTTTTTAATGTGTTTTATACATTCACATAGGATTTAGGGCCTTCTAAGCTAAATAGACCCAACTTTGCCTTAAATTTAATGTTGTAAAGTGTATATATTTACACTTTCACATTATATTTTTGGCCCTCTTGCATTTATGACCTTAATATCATCATTAATGGGCCCTTAAGACCCTATATTGTGCATCCCAAGTCATATTTCAATCAAAATCTTGACACGATCAACATATAAACTTAATTTCTTCACTCCTAGACATTCTCTCTCTTCAAATAGGCCCTGTGGCATCCATATGCCACCTTGGGCATATGAGTACCATATAGGTGGGACTCATACACCACAAATGGTATATGAGACCCATTTGGCCTATTTTAAGGTTTTGAGCAAGAAAATTGGTTTTAAGTTAAAATTTCATAAATGTTGGTCTATGGGATCCAATTAATGAGATACTAGATGGATTTCCTATATAAATGAGGTCTTAAATCATTATTTCATGAAGCCTACATGATATTAAGTTAAGAAATCAAGAGTTAAAAATTCCAAGACTTTACAAGATCATCAAGAGAGCATTCAAGATTAGTTTTAAGGCATTCAAGGGCAGATTCTTCATCATTTATTGAAACAATTTAAGATCCATCATCATGTCAAGGGTTATCAAGAATCAAGCATTATATTGAGCTAGTGTTTCATGTAGTATTTAAGATCCAAGATCAAGCATTGTTCTAAACCTATTGTCAAGATCAAGATCTACATACTTCATGGCCATTTCATGTTGAGTTGCATATTTGTAAGAAATAATTTACAAGGCATAATTCAAGGTGTCATTCAAGGTATCATTGTTCATGTTTCATGTTTCATTTCCTTTATTTCATGATTTGTTTTAATTACCTAAACCGGGTTTGACCAGGACAAAACCCTATTCACTAACAATCAACAATTTTATCTCCTCTTTACATGTGTGATTGTAGATCTAAGTGTCTTGGAGAATGAAAGATCATTGAAGATTAGGTTACAAATTTGGAGAAAGATGTTGGAATTGTCTCCTCATTTGCAAGGTTGTAATCTACACTAGAAGGTCATCTATAAATCTAAAATCAATGTTTTAGATCCGAAAACAAAGTGGAACAAAAAAAAAAAGACATTGAAGAATAGATTCAAACTTCAAAGTTATAGAAAAACCCAACTAGACTCATATGCCCCAAAGCAGGGTTTCTGCACAGGAACATGTTTCTAGAAAAAGGGTATCTGAATCTGCAAAAATCTTAAAAATGACCTAAACTAGACTCATATGCCGATCTCGACATATGAGTCCCAGTTTAGGTCATTTTTTAGAATTTTGCATATTCAGATACCCTTTTTCTAGAAGCATATTCCTATGCAGAAACCTTGCTTTGGAATTGATACACCCAGACTGGTGTAGGAGTCCCAGTTTGTTGAAATTTTAGAATTCCCATCAATTTAGAGCTCCATCTAGTCATCTCCAAGTTCCCATGTGCACACATTCCTTTGCAGCTTTATGTTCTATTTTACATACATTTTTAGGACATTTAGTTAAATATTGCATCATACTAGGTTTTAGCATTTTTACTTGCATTACATTTTATCTTTCCAAGCCCTAGCTTGGTGGTGAACCCCTTCATTAGTTTACAATCAGCCCCTAAGACAACCCTATTGCAAGATCTCTTTCTCCTTTGCATTGAGATCTCTAGGGTTTTCCTTGAATGAGAGAGTGTGAACATTGTTATTCTATTTCCCAAGCATAGAAACAAATAATTTTCCCCCTTTCAACCTTAAAAGAAACAATTGTTAGGGTTATCAAGCCCTGCCTAGTCATATTCATTTCTCCAGGTACTTCTCTATTTTATTCTAGTTATCAATCTGATTACATGCTTTCAAATTTAATTTTCTAGGTCATATAGCTAGATTTGTAAGTTGCTTTCATTTATTTTTTTCTAAGCATTTTCTCAGTGGTGAAGCCCCTTTTAATCACACCCTAAGGAAACCCCCTTGTTCCTTTACCTCAATTGAGTCACTTGGTTGAGGGATCTTGGTTTCCTAATGAACTAAGAGTGAAATAGGTCCTCACATGTGTTCCATCTCCTAAAAGGTAGAGCACAATATTTCCTTGTGTTCATTGTGGTGAACCTGACCTTTGGACCCATTACTTTTCATTTATAGAACATTAAAGTCCTAAATTTAGCTTACATTAACTTTGTATTAGATCTTGCATTAGTTAATTTGTATTTAGGGCTTCTAAATCCTGCATTAGTGAAAGTGCATATAGGTTACATTTTTGCATCTTGCATCATTAAATTTCACTAGAAATATGTCATTGAAAATAATCAATTCAACATACAAGTTGGACACCCTAGAATCAACTCTGAATTTGTTGATTCATGTTTAGAAACCCTAATCAAGACTCATTTTCCAATTTGGGTGATTTAGTCTTTGTACAAGTCTTTTCACTTGATTTCTAGGTATTTTCAATTATCTATTTCTCAATATCTAAACTTGTTAAAAACCCTAATTGGGACTCATATGCCTATCTAGACGAATGAGTCCTTGGAGGCCTACAAAACCCAACATTTCTAAGTTTTAAGGTGATTTATTGTACTTCCTAGGCTTGCTAGTAATCTATAGTATCAGTTTATAAAGTCTTGGGAATTTTTGTTTTATGGGTCTAGGTCAAAAACATCCATTTAGGGTAGTCATTTTTGAATCATTCCAAAATCATTTTAGTAGAAAAAATCATCAGATTTGAAAATGTTTACATTTTTGAAACTTTGCATAATATGGATAAAAGTACTTTTCACTTTTGCATACACAATTTTTACATTCATGAAACTTTGCACACTAATGTATTTGAGTCCAAATTCTGACGATTTTTTGTTGACATATCGACAAACTATTGTCAAAATACCAATGAAACACTCATATAAATTTTGTTGCTATATTTTCGTCACTTGCACGACCAAATTTTATATGTCAAAACCATGACCCAGCATCATCGATGATCGCCACAAAAAATGGAACCGGTGTTCATTGGAAAATTGATGCAAACTTCATCCATCTAGCGATGAAAAATAACCACAACACAATGAAAAATGCCTCTTTGAAAGCATCGGAAAAATACCAAACAGTCATCACAATTTTGACGATGTGGAGCATGGCATTATGAAGAAATTATCATCTTGTGTACAACAACTTTTTTGGAAGTTTTAGTGGTTCGTCGGTTTATGTTCGTCACAATTTCAAAAAAACTGTGCAATTTTTTTTCTTAAAATCATTCGTTCAAATGTATGCTATTACATACATTTGAACAAATTTTATTATTGGTGTGGCTGAGTTTTCTGATTGGAGCCTTGTGCTATGTTCATTTTAAAGAACCATGATTGTTGTCACAAATTTATTCCTTTGAATCTCATGATGAGAAAATTGAGCTCCAACAATAGACCATAATCTGATGCAGCTATCACAAAAAGGAATGATACTGAAGCATATATAAAATAAAATATATCTAGAATGAACATCTCTGATGTTGTCAATAATTGATATGCAACTACATTATCATTTTTTTGTAAACATATCTACATAGCATCAAATGATTTATCAATCTCTCTTTATGAAAGATGTATCAAAGTCTAATAATAAGATAGGGGGACTGAAGACTAAAACTTCAAGATAAATAAATTGGGAGACTAAAATAGTGAATGATTTATAGAGAATTGTTTATAGTAACATGGTTGCTGCAAGAGTTTTGTCAAAGCACAAAGTGTTGGTGTGTTGAAATTGTCTCATGTACATCGAAAATTTATACATACTTGTCCTCTTTCTCCAATGGATTTTTCTTGCGTAAGGATTTCTCCAAGTAAATCAAGTCTATATGATTTCTTGATTTTACTTTTATTTCTGATTAATGCACCTACAAGTTATTCCTTTATGGTAATCCTTGATAAAGATCATATTTCAAATTTGCAAACTTTATAGAAGATTTTATTGTAGTAGCATGTATATATTACCAAGACAAAGAAGAATTCCAAATACCAAATAAATAGAAATAATCAATAAAACCACAATTAATTTCCAAAAAAATATAATTAATCACAAAAAATGCAAAGATTAATCACTAAACAAACACGATTAATGGGAAAAACCACAAATTAATTACAAAAATTGCATTTTAAAACAAAATCAATGAATCGTGGTGAACGTTCATTGACTGATTTTTTTCATTTACATGCATTAAAATCACCTTTAAATCATGTTAAAAACATTTCAACTCTTCTCTCATTTTTATTTTCTCTAAAGTGTGTTTTTCCTAAAGAATTGTTAGAAGTGACATCTCATTGATATCAGCTAGCAATCTCAACTCACAAAGTGAAAAAACTATGGTAGAAGTGAACTCCAAAATACTATTCAACTATAGACAATGATATTATCAAAATAGGAATAGCATGCTTCATAAGCTATTCAATAAATTATAAAGAAAATTCAACACTAAAAAATCAGTAGATACCATTCTGAAGTAAGAAGACAGATCTTGATTACCTTACACCTCTGAACCATATCATCAAAGTATTGTCTTTCCTGCCCCCGTAAAGCTTCAAACTTCTCAACTGTATCAATGTCAACCTCATGCTTTGTCTTTGGGCTTTGGTGGCTCAAAAGGACATGTCAAGATAACTATCTTTGCATCCTCAATTGTTTTAGGAATTTGTGGATGAATCATATCTTTGTCAATAAAAATGCCTTCAACCAGATCCGTATCTTCCAACCTTCCACCAAATTTTCCTTCAACTTTAATCAAATCCAAGTTAACATCCTTTCTTTCAAAATCTACAACAACAAGAACTACTTTGACAACAATCTCTGCTAACATGTGTTTACATTTGTTAACACTACATCAAAGAAAACAACTTCAATACAAAAAAATGACAGTCAATTCAAAATTAGAATCACGTCCAAAATTTAATAAAAGTTACTCCAGATTTTAATAAAACCAAATTTGAAAACAACATGTGTGCAATTAAAATATTTACAACTGATTTTGTAACAATTTTTTTTCCTTCATATAGCACTTCACTAAGCTATTGCACACTGCTATGGAAAGAATGAGATAGGGTATTATACTTAAGGGGTGTATGTACTCAATTATTGGCAAAGATAGATTGTCGGTTCTAGTCTTACATATTAAGTGTATAGGTTGTGTATAGAATAAGGTCACCCTTTATGTTCCTCTATGCAACTGCTATTAATTATTTGAAACTAATGTAGAAAAAAGGTGATAATTGCCTTGTTGTCTTCACAATTTCATTTAAATTTCTTAATTACACGAGTGTGAAAAGGCCTAAGATGGAAATCTAGAAAGGTTTAGTTAGATTCAAGAAGATGAAATAGAAGAATCAACAAAAGTGCAATGCAACCGCTACTCCATAGCCTTGCTAATAGAAATTTTTATCTATTGTCTAGAATCTCTCAGTGATCTCTACCTTGATGAGTCATTGAATAGGAAACTTCTCTTGAGGTGTATGATTGTAAAAGACTACATTCACTACTACAAAAAAGGTCAATGCATCAACATTGGCAAGTCATGCAATAATTAAGCTTCAACCAAAAAGGAACAACCAAATTCCCTCTTTTGGCAAGAAAATTCAATCAATACATCAAATTATCAATCTATGCATGCATATTATTCTTGTATCTAGTTCAATGGACAATGGTTTAGTAACTATATGGCATACACTGTTTCAGTGATGGTTACCAGAAAAATATATATATATATCAAGGGTTTCTGAATAGAGCAGAAAAATGACATAATCAAGGCCCCTTGATGAAATCATAAAAAAAAATATTATGCGAATATTTTGTGAGTAACATGGAGTCTTGAAAATTTTTAATGATCATAAGGATAGTGACCTTGCAATCTTGTAAAACTGATTTCTTTTACAGTGATCCCTTAGAATTTGATGATTTTCAATGTAAATTTCTTCGTTGCTTGTAAAGGGCCATGTAACTATTTTTGTAAGTACATAGTGGCATCCATGAATGTGTTTTGAGTCCTATTGTAATCCATGTTGGGAGTGATCAAAGATAGTGAGCATACAAGAGGTTGTAAGTCTGATTTTTGATAGTAAGTTCACTACTGATCATGAGTATTGTTCCTCTGAGAATAGAGAATATGTTGTTCCTTTGCTCTAGCCTTGTATCCATGGATGTAAAAAAAATTGGTCCTTGATGTGTGTTAATCCTTGAATTTCCAAATGAGACATTGTTCCTACAAGGGAAATTGGGTGAGTTTTTTTATTGGAGCCTTGTCCTTCCAGTCCTTTTCAAGTTGCAATCAACATTTTCATTGATTTTTGTCCTTCCAAATTGTACCTTTACAAGAATTAGTAAGATTCAACCAATATGCAACCAAGATAAGTATTGACCTTACACAATTTCTCAAAAGAATCTGTGTAATGCGGGATCCATCTGTGGATAGCTTCCCTTGCAAAAGATGTCATCCAAGGTAACATATGAGATGTGTTAAAAAGTAAAATAAGTACAAAGGGTAACATATTGAAGCAAAGAGAACTAATGAAAATCACATAAGCTTAAAAGTGCAACATAATGAAATATTGAAAAGTGCATTACCTTATTGAGCTTCTCTTTGTTTTGAGAATAGTTTTATATTTTCTACTTAACAGGGCCAGCCATGTGAAGGTGGAAGCTCATTTGGACCCTCCCCCCCCCTCACATCACTCTCAATTCCCCATACCCGATCATATAACATTAATTATTCATTCATTCATTCATTAATTTATTCATCCATTAATAACATATAACGTTCATTCATTAACATATAAAATTCATTCATTATTAACATATAACATTCATTCATTAACATATAACATTCATTCTTTTAGTTTTTACATATTATCAAAAATATGGTTGTCATAATATGATTACAATCACTTTTTTTTTTGTTTCTTTTTTGCAGCTAAATAAAGAAGAAGTGGAGTATCATTTTCTAAATCATCTGTCCTCCATTTAGTTTTTCTACCCTCTGCTCGTGATCTTAATGTATGCCTAGTTGTGTACTCATGACGTGGAGGACGCTACAAGGGGGGTTTTGTGCAATAAAAAAGAAATGTTAAATTGATAAGTTTTATTATTATTGTTACAGTTATTTCATTAATTAAAATAACATTAGAGTGGTGCTCTTTAGCTAATGGGGCCACATCATGTTCATGATATTTTCTTATAGGCTCATGCTCAACATGTTGAACACCCTCTAAATCCTTTGGAGTTGAAACATCAAAGTTTACATTAATTAATACACCAATTGCAATTAAATATGTTTAAAAGAACATTAGAGTGGTCCTCTTTACTTGATGGGGCCATATCATGTTCCTAATCTTATCTAGCCTAATCATGCTCAACATGTTGATGATGCTCTACATGCTCTAAAGTTGAAACATGAAAGGTTACATTAATTAATACACCAATTCAAATTAAAGATGTTTAATTGTATTAATCCATAATGCTTTTTGTATAGCACATGAATACATCCATTACTGGGATGCACATGGCCATGACCTTCATTTGTAGGTTGTGCTCCACCCTCACTAGGTTGCATTCCAATTTTATGTGTAGTATTATCATTGCTTGCCTATTTAAAACAAATAGGCACATAATTACTTTATGGTGGAAATTAATATTAAATAGATTGCACAAGTATTCACTTTTAAATAAACTTCATTGAGTTTATTTACTTGTGTGTCAGATGTAGTGAAAGCTTGTGTTTGCCTAGTCAAGAGTCTTAGATGTTCAACCATGGCTCCATAGCCTTGCTGGAAGACAATCTTCAGGTCCTCTTTTGTGGGCACTCTGTTGAATTCAAAGCCCTGCATTTTTGCATAAGATCATGAATTTTTCTTCTATGGTGTGATAAAACCAAAATTGTTTGCAATTTATTATTTGGATGCAATATTTCATTTATTGATACTTACAATTCATGCAGCTAATTTTGTATAATCACTAGAGCCAAGTTTGTGGTGCCCATGTTTTTCTACTCTTGCCTTTGTTGCCTTCGATGTGTCAGGAAACCTATGAAAACTTTGAAATATGTTAGATTATGTAAAAATAAAGAGTAATCAGTATATAATTACATTTTTGATAGTATCACATACCTTCCTTGGCTCGGTGGTGTCTTTCCTTTTTTCTTTTCATCCTTCTCCTTTCCATCCGACACCAAGTCCTTCCACTCCCTCTCCAGAATCATGGGGGGACGCTCATACTTTTTTTTCTTCTCTAAATGTGACCTATATTGGTCCCTCGGATAATTTAGATAGGTACCAACTTTCTTAAGGACCTTGGTTTGGTTAAATGTGTTATTACCAAACAACACAACTAAATGGTTAATGAGCTCATATTTTAAATCTTGATTTTGGGCATTCCACCGTGTATGTATGGTGGGCCCAAAGATCTCCAATGTAATATCATTTAGATGTTTATAAAAAATATCATTTCCTGCAAAAAGATAATGGGATCATTAGTCTAAAAAGAGTGATCAATAAGTAAATTTCAATTGGATTATATATAATAATAATTAAAACATTTTAAAGTACCCGGGACCTTCTCTAACTTTATGGGAACGAAATCCTCGGTCACCACAAATGTCAGTGGAAATGTTCCCATACTAGTAATATGGGAGGATCTAGAAAATGCTGCTAAAACATCACCAGTACTAGTGGCCTCTACATCCCTAGGTACATGTCCTGATGCATATTCTGGCATGTGTTCACTGCCAGAGGGTGCACTACTCGATGCTTGCATGCTATGTGTTGCCAAAATTTTAGTCGACAATAAAGGTACAAATGATGGGGTCACATGATGTGATGTATGCGTAGGAAGATTAGGATCGACATTTGTACCAACCACTACTCCTCGAGCAACACCTGTAGTACCCTGATCATGGCCAACAACATCATGAGGGTGCAAAAAATCTTGTAAAAAAAACACATATTTTAGTTCATGACATAAAAGAGTATAAAATCTAAAACCATGAAAGAAGTTATGTTATAACTAAAGATCTCATGACAACTTACTTGCAAGTTTCGTGCTCTCTCAGTCAATATTTTAACCATTTCTCTTATCTCATCTATTTGAGGCACTATGAATAACAACTGAAGAATTTATTCATTGCATTTTATTTGGGTCTTCCTTATCATATCCAGAGGGTTTGTGGAATATGTGATGTCATCATCGCATAATAGTGACTGCACCTCCCTATGGATGCTCTCCTCTACTGCTGGTGCCTTTCCCCAATCATCTAAATGTGACAAGAATGTTATTTAAACCATTATCAAAATTAAACCAATAAACTTATGAAAAATAAATAAATAAAACATTTTGCTCGTATCTAATTTGTACAATTACAATGAGGTAAACCTATAAGGTAGAAGTTCCTGAAGATGCATTGCAATCTATGCTCTGGGCTGGATCCTTCACCCTACAATAAATTTCCCACTATGACAAAAATTAAATATAAAAAACATTACCGAAATGAAACCAATAGAATTACAAAAAAAAACATAATAATAAAATGGTATATTGGAGTCATTAATTGGAGGTTGGTTAAAATGGTATATAGTACGTACCACCCCCATAGTAACTATGTTTGTATCTATGCGATTCAAATTGTAATCAATTAGCAACTCTTCCCCTGCAGTTATTGATTTTATCGCACATACAAATACATGGTTTACCTCATGTGCCTTGAATATGCAATTGGGTTGCTTATTTGTTGACCCAAGTCATGTACTATTTATAAACCCTGCAATATTCCTTGATTCTTTTGGTCTCCCATCAATGTACATAGCCACTCCTTTATTTTGATCCTTATCTTTTAGTTGTATATAATTTTATGACAATGCATAACTACGAATACTTTGTGTATATCGAACTAGCTACATCCAATCTTTGTAATTGTAACAGGGTCCAACACACTCCATCAATTCAGTAACTTTCTCATAATAGACCTTTATTCCGTCCATGCAAAATAGGCCCAAACCATGTAATGACGATGGTGATATTCGATATATCCTCTCATTGACATGAAATTCAATGTTTATTGGAGGAAGTTCCTTGGGTACCCATTGTTTCTGAAGATATTTGTACCTCAAGGACACCTCAATTTTTCCTAGCTCTCATCATCATAAGAACATGACCCCCCCCCCCCCTTCAACAAGAAAAAATTCCATGTGTTTACAATTTTTTTTTCTAATCTTTTGACCTCTAGTTGATCTCCCTCTTTTAGACCTACTACATGTCTGACTTTCCTCTTCTCTTCCTGAATTTCCCTCACTCAAAGAAGAAAGATCTGACAAATAACTATTTGGTGGTACCTGCACTCCATTGAATGAGAGAGATAGTTACTGAAAATTCCTTGAGGTTTCTTATGGTCCATCAAGACTTGGGTGAGCATAACTATAAGGCGACAAAGAGCATCTACAAGAGATCATGGACTTAGTTTTCCACACCCTTCAGCATGGCTGGTCATTTTTCATGGACTTTGATTTGATTTCAAAAGGCATTGATAAAACTAAGATGTATGTCATCTTATGTTGTCTTGTGACAAGAGAATATTATTAGGGGGGGTCTATGGTGTAGGAGCACCAAGAGCCCTTTGAGGCCACCATGAACATTTTGGGTCAATATTTGTAATAAAGCCATGATGAGGCCATTTTGTTTCTTTTCATGAGTAAATAAATTCATTCCATGTATTGGATCAAAGTTGTAAGGCCATTGTGCCAATTTTTTGTCATCTCTAGACCAACTAGGTCTTGAATGGGTCAACATTGGTCAACCCCTCCAAAGGTGGCCAAAAGTGATGAAATTGATTTAATTCATGGTTTTATGTCATATTTAGCATGTTTTAGGAGTCCTAGGTTGATAGGAGATCATTTGGTTGAAATTTGCAAAAGTTGTCAAAATTGCTCAAAAGTTGCTATGAGCAACTTTGCAATTTTGGTGCAAAAAGTTGCATTTTGTTTCCCAAACCTTATGTTTTGAAGCCTTGGGTTTTGGGAACATCTAGAGGATTCATTGTCTTGTTTCTTGGAGGTTGTTTGGGTTAGTTGGTGGAAGGTTTCTATTACTTTATGTACCTAACTATCAATTTGTTTGGACCACCTTCCTCGAAGACAATAGTCTATCTGAGGTAGTTTCCATTTGGGTAGGCAACACCTCGATGTGAACCAATTTTTTTCTTGAATTCCCTTCAGACACTAACTTTGTAACCTTTCTAACCCCTTACATATGATAAGGCCTTCTCCTGATCCATATAAAATAATTTGTTGTAGCTATACAAAGTTGTTTGTGATGTAAGAGAAAATTGTTGAATTCATTGCAAGAAAGTTATTTGAATCAAGTTATTTAATTTATGAGCTAAAATTATCTATAATGAATGTTTCATAAGGCACAACGCTTGTTTTAGGTTTCACAAATGGGATAGCAAGATAAGTGGGTTTAACCTTGGATGAAATGCGATGGATAAGTGCACTTGAGTTGGAGTCATACTGGGATTGACCTCTCGAGAAGGTCGAATGCTTCACCTCTATGAGCATCACCTAGATAAAATGAGTACTAAGTGTTCCATTCATTCTCATGAGAGGTTGGAGTTCTTTATAAGGAGACTTGTTGAGCTGTAGCAAGTTCACTTTATGGATTTGATGTGATGAATTTGTTTGATGATGTGAAGCTGAGGACAAGAACCTTTAGGAGATCAACAAGAGTTGGACAAAAACCTAAGGGTGGATTTGCAACAAAGTTCATAATTGGGCCAAATTTGTTAAGTCTCAATTAGAGACAAATATTTAGGGGTTAAGGGTTTGATTCAAAACTAAGGTACTTCTGTAATTTTTAGAATAAAGTTATTTTGATTGTAAAATGAATTTTATTATTGCTGAAGCATGCATTTTAGTGTTGGGTCAATCAATTATTGTTTGGAGGCCAATTTGGAGTTGAAATACAAAGCTATGGGTTTAGGTTTTAATATCCTCTAGCAATGTGTCCTGATGTGTTTTAGCATAATCTAAAGTTGCAGAGCATTTGATCAATTTTTGGTCAACAAAGGTGGATGCCCTAGGACTGTTACAATAAGGTTTAATAGGAAATTCACTCGATCAGTGAGTTTTTTATGACATTTGATCATTGAATTTTAATTTATTTGTGTTATAAGGGTTAAAACAACATTCTAATATCTCAATGGTCCTATTTCAACTTGATGGTTGCACTGAATGCAAACAATTGTTTGGTTTTTCATGGACTGTTATGTGTTGGTAGCAGTTGATAATTTTGATTTTTATCAGTGATAAAGGAAGGATGTTGATATGAGTGAATCATTTGAACAATAATTCAATGAATGTAAGAGGTTAAGGGGAGACATTGGGGCCCTCTTATATTTTTATTTGGTGGAACCATGAGTTTGAACTCTTCATATACATTGATTGGTAAACCTAATTTTTATAACAGTCAACAACATTAATTGTTTTGCAAACAAAGGGAAGGTTCTTGTGCATAAAAATGTCTTATGAATGTTGGTGGATGGTTGGGATATTCATAAAAATTTTGAAGCCCAAACCACAGATTTTATGATACCCTTCATGTTCTCTTAAGAGTCACTGATATCAGACAATAAGGTAATGTATTGATAGTCTAATGAAGTTTGTGGCTTTCTGTTAATGTTGTGTCTCTCCATTAGAGATTGTGCAGACAACATAGGGATGTTTGACAGAGTAAAAGGGTATCACTTTGTGTATGATGGTAATCCCTTTTAAGTATTGAGTGTTGAGTGAGGAGTGTGGTCAGATTTTTTTTGGAGAAAGGGATGGTTATTCTTGAAATCAGAACTAGTGACCTTGTTTAAGGAAATAGTACAAATCGGTAGTTGTTCTTTATATCTTGTTTTATGAACATTGGAGGGTAATTGGAATGTACCTTTATTAGGAAATTGCTTGTATGTCATGGTTATGATCAGATTTATTGGTAAGGTTGATGGCCTTTGGAGCCATTTGGAAGTGGTTAAGTTGTGAACAGTTATGGAGACCATATTGTCTTAATCCTAATTTTTATATCAGAAAGTGGATAGGAAGATTCATGTTCCTTGAGGAGTAGAAAGTTGTGTATCTGCAATACTTTATGTAAGGGTAAGGTGTTATTGTTGCAAGATGAATTTGAAGTTATTTGATCCTATATGTATTAATGGTGTCCTACAAATGATTTGATAGATGATGTTACAAAGATAATATTGTGATGGAGAGATACTTGTGAGAGTGGTTTTTTACTTTGACAAGGTCAACTAGGGTTTGAAGTTTTTTCTAAGCATAGCCAGGGTTTGAGAATAATTTCTTAGGTATTTTGTACCTAAATTTGTATACTTTATTCTTCTTTATCTCATAAATATATGAGAAAAATCATTGTGTTCATTTCTGTAATTCATGGGAAAAAACAAAGGATTTTTTTGTACTTTTTCTAGGGTTAGACTTAGTATTACCTAGAAAATTATTTTTTTAAGGAGAAAAATTAGTCTTATAATCTGATTGTAATTTTGAGTTTATTTGTAGAATTTTTTTATATGAAAATAAAGTTTCAATTTTTTTGTGCCCTAGTTTTGAAAATATTGTTGTTTTTCTATTATCCCTATTTGGGGATATTACATGCACAAAGGTGTTAGACATAAGAAAAACATGAAAGATGCTGAAAAAACACAATTTTTTACCCCAATAAGCCTTACCCACTCAATGTAAAAAAACACACTACCATTTCAATCTTGTTTAGTAAATTGGAAGGATTTTATAATGGATTTGAAGATTAATGGGAGTTGACCAAAATATAGCATGCAACACTTAGAGTGGATTTGCTAGCACTTGCACTTGTTCATCCTCTTTCTCCCTCCATTTTTCAATTTCCAGCTAGCTGGATGCTTTGTGGGCGGCTTGGTATTTCAATTGATCCTTGAATCCATTATGCCTTCTGGATCATAGCCCCAACTCTCTGCTCCTGCCCACATGGGATTCATAGGAGCCAAATAGACTAGTTCATTTTTATACTTTCAAAAGAGAATTTTATATTTCAAATTTCAAATACAATTTGGGTCCAATTATATTTCTTCATTTTAATTATTATGTAAACTTGAAGCACAAAATGTCTACAAAACACTTTATTTGAACACCTCCTAGAAGATATCAAGGTCCTAAAAATAATAATCTAATAATAATGCTACATTAGAAATTGATTTGACATTCTAGAATAATATGCACATTTCACTAAATTAATGTGTTATAATATTATTTGTCCATTTTAGTTGAATTTTTATTAAAGAGTTTGATCTAATATCTAATATCATGCAAAATTTCCTCTAAGAAAATTAATTTGGAAAGTACAAAGCTAAATTCCATAGCCTTCATTAATATCCTTTTTGTTTCTTTCAATATGGAAGCTTTGATTGAGGTATGGACATCCATCAAAGTATAACATATAGAGGTATTTTTTTCAAATGTTGAGGTTACAACTATCCTAGTCGTATCACCTACTTTGAGTGTTATACCAACATATATAACATGAAACTAATCTACAACTCTATATAAATAAATATATGGTAGAAATATCTAATTGTGAATTACATTTACTTTTCATGTTTTTTCATATTTGCTCTCTATAGTTTATACCATATAGTATACTATGCATAATAGTAATATCTTTACTTTGCATGAATAAACTTCTTCACAACTTAAATATAAGATAGATATAAATATGTAAATATATGCCAAGTCAATAAGAGTGGATGGTGCAAAGTATCTAGGTGGTAGATAAGGATATGATGACATGAATTTAAGAGTGGATGTGTTTGAATTTAATAAATTACAAATTAAAATGGACATAAATTACTTGAAATAAGTGCTTCATAACTCATCTAATCAAATCATAACATATCAAAAAGGAAATAGGAATTTTCTAAAGAAAATAATACTTGACCCAATCATAAGTGTATGGCCTTCATAGAAAGGAGTGATCCACCTTAGCAAAAGCAACTACCCCATCCAAAATTTGATCACATTACACAAAGCCACAATGTTCCTCCAAGATAAGACAATCAAATCATACCTTATGTGTCCTAGTAATCAAATTGGAAATGATCCTAAAAATGACATTGCGAAGGGTGATTGGTCTAAAAAATCTAAACGACTTTGCAATTATTTCACTACTACGATGAATGTGTCATCTTTCATGAAATTTCCCAAAACACTATACATTATGATCATATGGAAATTTCTAGGAGAGCTACAATAGTTGTAACATCATGAGTTAAAAACATTAAAAAGTACATAATGAGTTAATTATGTAATGGCATAAAAATTTAAAACATCATGAATTAATTATGTAACCATGTAAGTCAAATATAATTCTATCAAGAAACCAATATCAAATATAATATGATCACATAACTCATACATTTCAATGTCATTTATCTTCTTCTTCATCCAACTCTTTGTATGTATCATCCGATCTAGATTCGACATTGTAAGGATTGGTCATATCATCATCATCTTCATTGATATCAGTTTCGATAATGTCACCATCCACATAGATATCATCTTCATGAACATTAAATCCTACATCATCATGATCTACTTCCTCTTCTTTGACATCTTCATCAGGCACATCATCAACTAACTATTGATCTTGATCATCATCTACATCATCTTATAGTTCTTCAGTATCTTCTTCTTCCACCACATTATACTTTACCGACCTTCCTCTTGGATCATGTCTAACAACAAATGACCAACCCGATTTACTTGGAACCTCTGAGTAAAATACCTGCTCACATTGGCTTGGAAGAACATAGGGCTCATTTCTAGCTCACTCGATCGACCTTGTATTAACCATGGTAAATCCATTATCATGTTCAATAATAGTTCTCTCAGGATCATTTTCATTCAATTGTAGCCTGTAGCATTAGACGACGAACAAAAATAATTTGAAGGACTTAAAGTCACACTCAAGTGTATCATCCAAAATCCCATAGTATCTATTTTCTGAGACTTTTGGATGTATGTCGCTTCTAGATGAAACATTAGTCACCTGAAAGACTACAGTTATCCAAAAATAAAAAAATTTCTTCGTGTCATCCAACTTTTTGATTAAAAATTTATGACCATTGCACCACATAGCATTGTGGTGTTTCACCTAAAATATGTCAAACATGTAAAAATTATTGCATCATCAGTTGATAAACATATTTATTCTTGGCCGAATGTATGCAAAGAAAAAAAAACTCAACATATATATATATACATTAATATAAATGAAAATAATTAAATAATATGGTTTATTAATATATTTATACATACCTGTTTATCTGTTAAACCATATGCTAAATCAATTTCCCTTGGTGTAACATTTGAATCTCCATTACGATGAGCTTCTTTAACAGATGAAGCAACACCTTCCCATGTTAATGCACGACCAAATTGTTGACATCATTCAATCCATACCATCATCCAATCAATATTTTTTGCGACGTACAAATTTAATGCATCCCACTCTCGACCAACTGTATCAAAAAAAAAAATTGCAAACGACGTATAATTAGTTAATTACCATAGTATACGACCTTAATTTATAATTGATGTACCTAAAAACCTAACATCCCACTACCAATGATCTTATTATCTTTTGTAAGAAACATCTGAACTATATGTATCCAAGACCCATTGTGTTGGAACTATAAAATCTAAAAAACAATTATAGTGATTTACACTCATAAGTTTCCCAAAGGAAACCATATTTTGAATACAAAATTGATATAATATCCTTTGCATGAAATGACTATCAATGATCACATCAGCCTTAACCATTTGATACCATGAATTATGTCTAAGCCTAAGGATTTGAGTAAATAAGCCATATCAACAAGAGATGGTGCATGTCTCTTTGATTCATAAAGCATTATATTCTTATACGTTTTTTCTAGCATATCAGTGAGAGGTTAGGAATGTCACATCGATTAGATTTCATATAAGGATGTGCATCGAGAAGATATAGTTCACGGTCTCGCCGATGAAGAAGTTCATCAGCAAGATGAGTGTCATCGGGAAGAGATCAATATGTCATATTGAGAATATGTCTGTTAAAAATGAAATATCATCGATACGAGATTTTTCATGTCTCACTGATAAAGCATAAATAATCACATCGGCAAGAAAAAACACTATCAAAGTAGGGTTCTCAAGTTAGTTTGAGCATATTTGTCTCACCGATGAAATATCATCAGTGAGACACCCATCCTCTCTTACTAATGAAACAAAAGCAGATACTATCGGAAAGGAAATTTCTATCGGTGTGAATTCTAAATGTTCCCCTAACTCTCCATGTCATACCCATGGGATTACATCGGTAAGAGTCTTGGTGACATCCTTAAGATTGAAGGAATGAACATTAGGGAGACTCATAGCATCAAGGAAACAACTGAGTGTCTTAGTGATACATAGTCTCTTGCTGATAAAGAATACAAATGGGTCAAAGGATTCATCGAGGTGACTCTTGGCGATATCTATGCATTATGGATCAAAAGGTTGAATTATGTGATATTGGAAAAAAGGACATAATGTCTTCCCAATCAATAGGGTGTTCAGTGAATGTTGGCTGAACCCAAATAGAAAGGATTGTGTAGAGTTTGAAATTAGATGCCAATATAAAGCACTTGATGTGACAGTGAGAATTTCAAAAAAATTGCAAACTCGTATGTGCTCAGACCTAGAAAATTAATGGCACCACAAACACACAAATAAGTAGATAATTTTTGAAGAGGAGTAATTAAAGGAATTTTTTGTAGAATTAGCAGCAGGAGAGTGAATGAAGGGCCGAAGGATTTTACAACCAAAGATTTTCAAATAAATTGATAAGTTCTCTGCTATTGAATTTCTTATTCTGTGATTTATAAAGAGTAAGATGGAAAGTACCAGCTTGGGGAAAACAAAGGGCAAGAGACAGGGTGAGATAAGTTGCCCTAGAGGGAAAAAGCAAAAACATGAAACTGAAAATAAGCCAGGGGTAGTGGAAAGGAAATTGAACCAAGACTTAATCGACCAATTACCTAGTTCAGGACCTAAAGCTAGGCATTCTGTTTAGCTTAGGGAAGAAGTATAAAAATCGGAGGATAAGTGAAAACACATAGGTGATATCTGGACTCCAATTAGGGGATACAAGCTATTCATTTTTCATTACCATCGAAGGAATCGATATGGACCAATGTGTAACCCTTGGAAGTTTAACCTAGGGAAATTGGTCTGCCCAAACATGTTTGTAGATGTAGAATTGGTTAAAATGCTAGCTAATCACTATGACCTGAAGCTCAGAGCTATTTGTGATCCATCAGGAAAACTCTTTGTACACATATCAGAGGCTGCAATCAGTGAGGTTTTTAACCTAGAGGGGGTATGTGATGAAAAAATTGTAAATGAGGAGTTGGAAAGGGTGTTTTGGAGAATGGATACTATATACAAGGGTTGGAGGTTACCGTTGCACAGACTCAAAAAAGATGGAAACTCAATTCCATTATAAGATAGTGATGGCCCTCCATTTCATGTTTACATGTTTGAACCATACTTGAAGTATACATATTTTTCAGCAGGCCAAGTATTAGGGATGGAGGTCCCCGAGTACATGTCAATTATGCCAATGGTAGTGGCAACAAATGTTCAATGCAATAATTCTAGACCTTTTGACTATGCTTCACATATTGCCAAAGAACTTGATGCAGGATTAATGTCAATAAAAAATGGATCTCCTATTTTTCATTTGAAGCCCTATTCAATCTTTATGCATATGATATTGTACTATGGACATGAACTGAATTTATGGCCTGAAGGGTTAAGAGTTTCAAATTTTGATAAGGAAGCAAGATCATTACCAATACAACTCTAGACTTCCATCTAGGACAACAAATTTTCTAGTTCTTGCTTTATACATTTTGAAGAATATTTTGTGAAGCCATTGTATAAATTGTATAATCACCCTTGTGATTACTCATTGTTTGATGACATAAAAAGGTTTCTCAGAACTAAGGACTTTGATGGGCCTGTCTATCATAATTGGGGGGAGTGGTATTTCTTGGAAGGTGCAACTATGATAAGGATATAAGGGTTTGAGGATGCACCTTTTATCCTTCCCAAAATAGTACCTATCAGGATTGCCTACGTAGAGATTGCTAGATAGTTAGATTATTCAAATTTCATTAAATTAAGTTCTTTTGGCAAAAAACCATTTTTTCCTAACACTCTTTGTTTTGGTGACTTCACTGTGTTAGCAAGGGATGGATATGATATGGTTCTAAATAAATTGTTACATTGCAATATGAAGAAAGGTCCACTATGGAAAGGATTTTATCTAGAGGGGTATATCGAGCACACTTTTATTTATTAAAAAAAAATTCGTCAAAAATTTGACACACAACCCACTAACCATATTCTAGCCACAATTCGACTTTATGTGTTTTTTGAAATATCGACGAAAGAATCAAGATTGTCAAAATTTCGATAAACGTTGGGCATAAATTTTTGTCATATTTTGCAGTCAAATGAGTTAGTGGCATAAGTTTGATAAAATTTATTTTCATTTTTTGATACACATTGTTTGAATTTTTAAAGGTTTACATAAATTGGATTAAAGTACTTTTCATCTTTTGATATACATTGTTTACATTCTTGAAGCATTGCATAAGATGGTTAGAAGTACTTTTCATTTTTGGTTAAACAATGTTAGTATCTTATATTTCTAATTATGCTAAGAAAAATTCCATCTCTCACCCTCATGAGAATGCTTTAGTGAAAGAGAATACAATAATGGAAAATTATGACAATCAAATTTTTTCTTTTCCTAATATCTCTCCTATTTGCGAAGAAGATATTTTGGTGTTAGAAGATCAAACCAATGAAAGTCATGAGAGTCCTATTTGTCTCTCTTCTCCTAGGGGAAACATTATTGAACATGATAATATCACCATTGATAAGAAAGACTTGATCCAACCATTGATAACTCCCTTACTTGTGACAAACTCATCTCTGAGTGTCATGAACATGTAATCTATAGCTCTCCTAAAAACTCTCCTACTAGGGAAGATATCATAAAAGAAGAAAATGGGAACATTGACACATGTATTTCAAACAATATTAATGAGGCTTCCTTAGATGAAGATGATAAAGTGACACTAAACTCTCCTTCGCTAAGAGATCATGGAAATAAGGATAAGTGTGTTAAGGTTGTGAACATTAGAACTCACTCGAGTCCTCTAATTCCTAGACCCCTTACAAATCCTTTAATTATTGGACCTTCTAAGCCTCAAATTATCCTCTATCCTCCCTCACAACAACCACAAGTTAAAAATAAACCTATCCTCATCCTCAAACCACCTAAGAATAATATGTTACAACAATCAACTGAACCACAAAATTTATGTTTAGGATTAAAGGGAGAGTTCTCCAATGAGGTCCTAGGATTTTCACCTAGAAGAAAGAGGATAGTCCCTTTAATATGACATAAATCTTGGGATTCATTCAATATTAGCGCTTGAATGTGATTGAAATTTCTACATGCAATGTTCTAAATTCTATAAGGGTATGTGTAGGATCATCATGGAAAAAACAGGCCGATAAGTGGCAATGAAAATTCAAAAAATCGGAGCTAGGAAATTTGACATAAAAATTTAAATAATTTATCTATATTATTTCAAAAATATGTAAGAATAGAATTTGTAGTAAACTACTAGGTTTATTTAAAAAAATAAAAAATCTATTTGGTGAAAATTTGAAATTTCAATGTAGTAGTACTTAAATTTCAGGGAAAAAATAAGTCGGTGTCTGTCTAACCACCCTAACCACAATAAAATGATAATATTTTTTTATAAGATTTTAGATATAAGTAGAGGAATCATGTCCCGATATGATGCATATTTTTTTGTAAGTTTTTTCAAGTAAATAATTAATTATGATTTTTTTATTACAAATTTTTAAAAATATAAAAAACTTGTATGTTTGACCACCTTAACTTGGTAAAAATATCATGAAATTCAATTTTATTTTTTTAATCCTATAGTATGCAAAGTATAGAATGTGACACATGTTTCAGATTCAAAAAATATTATACCATTTGAAAGCTATAGATATTTTTCAATGAGCCTATCAATCAGGACTTTAGTCGTAATTCAAATAGAAAATGAATAATAATTATTTATTAAATTCAAAGTAAAGCATAGTTTATATTGGTTGAAAGTTGAGAATCTCCTTTAAAAATCCTTTTTCGTTTCATCAATTTTGGGTAAGAAAAAACTCGTTAGCCACATGGGCCATCATATCACTTACATATCACCATGTTTTGGCCCATCATGATCCTACACATACCCATTATCAAAAACTAACTATTACATGCAAACTAATGAAATCTACCTTGTTTGTAAAAACATGATGTTTTGAATAAAGATAAAGTAGGAGCTATAAAATACACAATAGCATAATAGATAAAATAAGTGCACCTGGAAACTGATGAGGGCTGAAGTGAAGGTTGTAGAAGCCTCTAGAAAATTGGAAAATATGACTTTTATGCCCATTGGGACACTTACACCAAACTGGGCGACCTAGTCCTAGTTCTGGTAAACTCCTCTAGGCTACATTCCAGCCAACTGGGTACTCAAATCTGCTAAAATCCTTTGTAGAAACCTCTTGTGGGACTAGGTCACCACTATTGGCAACCTAGTCCCTTTCAACTTTTCAAGAATTCTAAAAGTGGAGTTGAAATTCAATAGTCAACACTCTAGTTTTCTACAAAAATCTAAGTTCGCATGCACAAAATCAACTGCAAAACAAATTATATTTTGGTTTCTAATGTGGGGTTTACCTTGGTCAAACCCCTAGTTTTGTACTTAATCTTGGAAAGAGATAATAAATCTGCATAAACCCTAGTCCTAAGTGTGTCTAGAACTAGGAAAATATGAAGTAAGACAAAACCCTATTCTAATGTGCTAAAATAATATGTGTGAGTGATATTTGAAATGATGCAAGACTTCAATCCAAGAAACCCTACAATGTTACAAATGAAATGCTAAAAGAATGCAAATGTGGTGCAAACCTTAAATTTGAAGATAGAGAGAAAATGGAAGATGGAATCACTTAAAAAACAAGTCTTTAGGTGTGATTTGGTGGCTAGTTGTACCTCCTCGACCTAGATTTCTCCTTGATACTCCATAGGCATCCATGATCAACTCTTTGCAATGTGAGATATTGAGTGGAAGGGAACTTGAAGACCTACAAAAACCCTAGTTTTCTGTCGTAAGCTTCAACTTTATTGTAGAAAGATAGATGAATCTTATTGTGGAAGATGTTCAATACTTGATTGTTGAGATGGCTTGTGAAAAATGACTAAAGAACCTTGAAAAATGACCTAAAACCAAGTATTTATAAGAAACAATACCTAATTGTTGGTTATTTTGACCTAAGAGGCCAACACCCATCGAGATTTTTTATCAAGATAGACATTTTCCTACTCAAAAAATGCAAAAATCCCTAAAAAGGACTAGGTCGCCAACCTGGGTGACCTAGTCCCACCAGGGGATTTTGAGGTGGGATTGGTGATATTTGAATAATTTTGAAGTTATTTTTTGGGGATTGTAGATTCCTTAGGTAAAATAGGCCTCAAAGTCAAAAATAACGAGTCTTAGGGGCCTATAAATGTTATTTTAGGAGAATGATTGATGCAAGGGTACCTAAAGTAGGACCAAGTTAGGCACAAAATCATCATTTTCTTCAAAGGTATACAATTTTTCGCGACACATTTAGCCCCCACTTTAGTGCCCATATGACTCTACATGCATATGTAAGGTAAAGGACTCTAAACAATGCACTTTGTTTCATAAAAGGATGCTCACTCAAAGGAGGGAGAATGAAGCCTCCAACGTAGTTATCTGCAAAACCACAATATTAGGAACTACATCCGGCAACACAAATTCATTAGTAGTCCAAAAATCCTCTTATCTAATTCCTAGAAATCAAATTCGAGGGTAGATGTATGCTGCCCAAGATTTCACTTGCTTTATGGAGGTGGAATCAAGGTAGCAATCTAGCAACACCAAATGTGGACACACATGTTGGAATTCCAAGTACCATGCCACATAACGATAGGTGTTTAATGATGTAGAGTGTGGAAACATGATTCTCACACAACAAATGAAATCAAAAATGAAGTTCACTAGCACCCGTTATGTTGTGTTGAATGAAGATCACACTAATAGGTCTAAAAGTGGTAAAAGTGTAAATGTGCTTATATGAAAATAGAGTAAAAAGAATGAAAATGATGTAAAGTGTGACTTAATTTTTCATTTTACCTTATTGTAGCTTGAGAGTGATGAGGACATAGTGAAAGATTCCAAGCACATGAGATTTTGTATTTGCAAGATTGGATGTGCTGCGAGACTAGGTGGCTTGCGGCAAGCGACATCATGAGGTGAGTCGATTCTGGTACCTTTTCTTTGTGATTTTTGAATTGTGTAATGATTTATATGCATATCTAGGTTAATTTTGGATCTTGGGAAAAAATCTCATGAAGTATCCCTTTTTTTTGCAAAGTGTCCCAAAAGGGCAAAGTGTCCCAAAAGGGTTCTGAAGTGTCTATGGCCTTAGAGAATCTATGGCCTTAGAGAAAGCACACTAGAACAACATTATCACATTTTCATGATGATTTAGATTAAAATTGAAGATATTAGATGATCTAGAGAGAATATTTTGATGTATTGATAGGTACCTACCCGTTCACGATAGTGTTTGGGTGGGAGACAACTGAGCTTTTTGAGAGACCTAGCCCCCATTTTGTCAGTGGTGGAAACATAGCATTTACAGGACATAGGTATTTATTGGGCGTACCTCATGCCCCCATGAGGTACCATGATGCTATGTTGATGGTGTTTTGCAAGTGATGGAATGCGGATACGTGCACGTTCCACTTACCAACTGGAGAGATGACAATCACATTGGAGGATGTACATCAGATACTTCAAGTCCTTATTCGGGGGGAGTGAGTGCACCTCTAGAGAGATCGTTATTTTTGTGACTAGCATGTAGACATGCAGTATTGCCTTGATGAACTAGTTCATGATGGTAGGGTTGTAGGACGAATTGACTTGGTGACGTTACTTTATTCATGAACATCAGTAGTGAGACAGATTATGATGCATACCATCACATTGGTACTCCTCCTAGACAAATGAGCAACACACCTTGAGGGCGGGCTAGTACATATAGTTCGAGGGATGGTAGAGCATAGGATAGTGTATGCTTGGGGATGTTGCATCCTTGCATATTTATACTATGATTTGGGGTGGTTCGTATACCAAGAGCTAGACATCATGGTGCATTATATTCTTCTGTAGGTGTGGTGCCTAGAGGATATTACTTGCATGAGACCTACTAGATTCCCATGTCTAACAACAGTGGGTTATCCTTGGGATTTTGGCTATTCTCTATGAGGATTATGGTAGTATGGATATTTACACTTTTGGAGAGTGAGTTTCGACTGATTGGAGGAAGATGAGATCTTGTGGAGACCTTATCAGCTTGTCCTACAATGGCCAGAGGATATGAGACAGATGAGGAGACTACAAATGGAGAGATTTTTTGGTTGGTCGACGTGATCACATTTTACATCCCTTCTAATATGATCGAGTCATGCATCAATTCAGGAAAATTCAGAGACCACCTAGGGCACGATCATCTTTCAGGAGGTCAGTGTGGAGTTCTCAAAGGCTAGGTGATACAACATGATTAACTTTAGAGAATTTCATCTAGAGTGACTCTAATTATTCTAATCATGATCAGCTATTGGTCTTCGATGCATATGATGTCGATACCACATGGGATCACGAGGAGTGGTGGATAGCATCATGACCAACTCTAGTGTTTTTGATTGATGAGCCCATATGGGATGCAGGACCAGTACCAAATGAGGGAGATGAGAGAGAGGACAAAGCTGAGGAGACTCGCTACAGGGCGGTGAACATATTTACATACATTATTGATGAGGAGTATGATGAGGATGTAGATCTAGATTATGATGGACAAGAGGGAGAGGAGGAGGATGAGGATTAGAAGCCACCCTTGAGTGAGAGTGATGAGGAAATGACTAAGGACTGATATGAGTGGGGAGAGACCTCACCCAGTCATATGACGAGAGCCTAAGTAGTAGCAGCAACAGGCACTAGTACTCACAGGTGAGGAGAGGCTAGCACAACATCCATACCCCCTGCACAAGATGAGGTTGAGATTTCTCATCCCACTGGAGATATAGGTGATAATATTTAATGTTTTGATATATGTAATTTGAGATTTTGATGTATTAATTTATGCATATATATATATCATGATGTGTACTGATTATACTTTGTTTCTATCTTGCAAGGACCATAGAGGATTGGCGAGATCTCTACCATCAAGTAGCTATGGAGATAGTTCCAGCGTCCTTCGACGAGGAGGAGATAGACTCTAATTACATGCCCCCACCTATTATGGAGTGAGATCCAGAGTCACTAAGACCCTTCACGAGACTATAATCAGTGTATGAGGGATTGAAGAGAGAGGCCCATTGAGCGAGGACTGGATCACTAGCATAGTCATCAGAGACTTCAATGAAGGTTGAGAGACTAGAGAGAGAGGTGACATGGCTATAGGAAGAGAGGGATCAGATAGCAAGAGAGCATCAAGTGGTGCTTGAGTGAATGGAGGGTATGGAGTTCACGATCAGATTTAGTGGATTGCAATCACGATCATGCATGATCATCTCCTGACATCTGGCTACTGATGCAATGTGAGTACCAAATCTTGAGGGATCTGGTAATCACAATCCTTAGTGACATTGTATATTTTGATTATATGTACATAATTTTTTTGATATATATATATGCATTTTGAGGTTATATATTGTGGTTTAATGTATGAATGTTAAATAACAATGTGATTAATTAGATATCCTATAAAAGATTACTTAATTAATGTCTACATGATTTAATAAAAATATAAGTGATCTAATTAAAAACTATTTAGAGTTCCGATTAGATACAACATAAAGATTAAGTATGTTATGCACTTATGATTGGAAAGTAACATAAAAAACAAGAGGGAATTTTGAATAGTATGAAACCTAAAGCAATTATAAAATAAAATAAATTAAATAATCACTTTAGTGTTCAAGACACATACATAAGTATTTTCCAAGAACGAAGCAATGGGAAAGCATACAGGATATAATCCAATAGCTCTAGCGACATTGCTTTACAACTCATACCATTGAAAAGGGGATTAGGCATAATACTTACAAAGATGCACAACATTAATAGGGTCTTTAAGAGGAGTTCCATCTTGCTCAGCTAAGGTGTAAGCACTAGATCCATAATTTGTATTGACCACATAGGGTCCTAACTAATTAGGACTGAACTTGCCTTTTTCATCATAGTCGATTGTAGTGTTCCATTGATTTTCATGTAACACTAAATCACCCTTGTTAAATGTCTAAGGAATAACACTAGCATCATGTTTTCATTTTAATTGTTTAGTGTAAGCCTGAAGGTGCTCGAGAGCATTATGCGTTGTTCATTAAGCATTTCAAGTTGATACAATCGTTGTTGCATATAGGTGTCATTTTCGACAAGACCTTGGAGAGAAATTCACAACGTGGGGATTTCCAAATCTAATGGTATGATAGCGTTAGTACCATAAACAAGGTTGAAAGGTGCATTTCCTATAGAGGAATGAACACTTGTGCAATAAGCTGACAACACATATTGCAATTGTGTATGCCAATCTTTTTGGTTGAGATTTCTAGTTTTATTAAGGATTTGTTCAAGGATTTTATTAGTACATTCAACTTGACCATTATATTGTGGGTAGTAAGGTGTTGAAAAGCAATGTTGGATATGAAAGGTCTCTAGAAACTTCTTAACTTCATTATTTTTGAATGGTGTGCCATTGTCCGAAACTAATGCGGAAGGGAGTCCAAAGCGAGTGATGATGTGTTCCAATAAGAAATGACATATCACATCAACATTTGTAGGCCAAAGAGGGATAGTTTTGACCCATTTAGTGAAATAATCAGTGGCAGTAATGATAAACATATGCCCAATAGAAGAAGGTGGTGAAATATTTCCAACAAGATCCAATCCCCATACAAAGAATGACCAAATAGGAATTGGGAACAAAGCTCAAAAGAAGGAGCATGAATCAAATTTCTATGTTATTGGCATTTATGATATTTCTTAACATATGCATAACAATATTTTTCCATATTTTTCTAGTAGTAACCCATGCGAAGGAGTTTTTTCACTATGGTTTTGCCTCCAAAATGACCTCCACAAGTGCCAGAAAGGGCTTGTTCAAGGGTAGTATGAGTTTTAGAATCCTTGATACATCACAAGAGAATTGCATCAAAGGATCTTCGATATAATGTATCAACAAGGATGATGTACTTAGTGGCTAACTTTTTGAGGCGAATGCGGGTGTTTTTGGTCATAAGCTCGGGAATGGTACCATCTTTTAAATAGTTATATATGGAATTATACCATTCACACAAGTTATCCAAGAATGTTGGGAGGACATCACCAGATTTATCACTGATCAAAGGTTTCATGATTGGGTGGGTGGAAAAAATTAATTTTTCATAAGGATATGAGGGAGAGATGAGAGAAGCCACACTAGCCGTTACATCCGCATGACGATTGTCTTTTCAGGGCATGTTATCAATGGTGAACGATGAAAAATTCTCTAGAAAATTCAATACGAGGTCCTTATATTGTGATGGTTTATCATGTTTAGTTTGATAGATACCATTGATTTGTTTGATTACTAATTTTGAATCACCATAGATCTTGATATCATTAATTCCCATGACTAAGGCAACATGCAATCCAAAAATTAATGCTTCGTACTCAGCTATGTTATTCGTACATAGGAAATTTAGAAAATACAAGGAGGGAATAGGCTTTCCTTTGGGTGGAATTAATATAACTCCAACACCAAAGCCTGTTCGACACTTGTATCCATCAAAGTACAATCCCATGTAGAAAGCTCTATGGTCAACACATGATCATTAGGAAAAGAATCATTGATAGGTAATGCTAAAGGAGAAGGAGCATCGGCTAAGTGGTTGGTTAAGACTTGGCCTTTGATTGTTTTTTGGGAAACAAAATTAAGGTCAAACTTGGTCAACAACATTACCCATTTAGCAAGACATCCTAAAAGGTCAGCCTTATTGAAAATATATTTGAGAGGGTCAAACTTTGTCATCACTTGTATTTTTTGCATTTAGTAAATAATGTTACAACTTACTAGTAGTGAATACAAGAGCCAAACATTGTTTTTTGATGGTGGTGTAGCATGTTTCATAATCAATAAGAGTGCGACTGTTGTAATAAACAAGATGATCTTTACTGTTGTCATCTTGTTGAGCCAACAAGGAAACAAGAGCATGGGCAGAAGCAACAATGTAAAGTATGAAAGGTTTTTTTGGTATAGTAGGTTGTAAAATAGGTGGAGTTGTAAAGTACTCTTTCAAAATCTCAAAGGGTTGTTTACAAGCATCATTCCAATTAAAAGTCACTTCCTTTTTGAGGAGGCGAGTAAAATGAAATGTTCAATCAGCAAGGGAGGCAACAAAATGGTGGATGGCTTGAATCCTTTCTTGTAATGTCTATAATTGGGAAATGTTGAGAGGAGGTGGCATATTAATTATAACATCATTTTTTATTGTTTCCACCTCAATGCCTCTGTGAGATATGATAGACCCTAAACATTTTCCACTATCTACTCTTAAGACACATTTTTTTGGATTTAGGCACACATTATACATACACATTCACTCAAAGATTTGTTGAAGAACATTCACATTATCTTGATGGGTTAATCTTTAGTGAGAATGTCATCAACATATACTTATAAATTTTATGTGTGTAATCATGAAAAATTTAGGTCATTGCTCATTGGTAAGTTGCACCAACATTCTTTAATCCAAAGGGCATCATAACCCAACAAAATTTTCCCTAAGCGAATGTGAAGGCCATCTTGTATTGATCTTGTGGGTTGATGAAGATTTGATTATATCCAGAAAATCCATCCATAAAGGATAAAAAAGCATGTCCAACAGTTGAATCCACGATCATGTCAATATTAGGAAGAGGAAAATCATCTTTTAAAGAGGATTTTTTCAAGTCTTGAAAATCCATGCATATCCTGACATGATTATCAGGTTTAGCAACTACAACGATTTTTTATATCCAAGGAGAATAATGAATAGGTCAAATGAAGCCCGCGTCAAGGATTTTTTCAATTTCTCGCTTAACATGCAAGGCTACCTTAGGTTTCATTTTTCATATCTTTTGGCGAACAGGTTTGGCATTTTTGACAAGAACAATGTTGTGAGTAACGTTCTTCGGATATATTCCTTGCATATCAAAATATTTCCAAGAAAATATTTTAGGAAAAGCGTGAAGAAAGGGTGCGAGATCCTCTTGTTCTTCAACATCAAGGAACTTCCCAATTTTAATGGCTTTATCTTGATCATCTATGTCCATTGGTATGTCAATGGTATCCCCTAAAGGGAGTGCATTTGATTTAGGAAATTTGGGATCATAGGGGTCCATGCTTGTGGGAGTTTCATTATTGTTAACAATGTTGGGCTCAGAACTTATCATAGCATAAGAGACATGCTTGTTGGAGAGATAATTCTTATCTAAAGTGCCTAATAGGAGTTCCAAAGCTTCATCATTATCAACATAGTCGAAGGGTGGGGAATCCATATTAATGAATTTAAGATACTTGAGCATAAGATTGGTTCGTGGTGCACATGTGATAGTATTGATGTTGAGGGATGGTAAATTATAATGATCCCCAATCATCACCAAGTAAGTTAAACTTGGATGCCTCTAGTAGTTGATTCTTTTCAGAAGGGGCGATGTTGGAGGTAGGAATTAATTTGTTGAAAGGACTTGATGTTCCCTTTTTGAGTTGTAAGCGACTTTTAGGCTCAAGTCTATGTCAAATTGATAAAATTTCTTATTATAGACATATTTCATTTTGTGATGAAGGGTCGAGGGTACTACATGCATCTCATGAATCCATGGTCTTCCCAAGATGAGATTATAGGATAGATCATAGGGGATGACATTAATAGGAGTTTGTAGTGTAACCATTCTGACGATGATAGGTAAGGTGATGTCTCCGAGAGGTTTCTTTGTAACATTTTCAAATCATTTAATGGATAAGGAATTATATTTTATTTTGGATTTATCCACACACAAACTATCAAGAAGCTTCACACTGCACACATTGAGGGAAGATCCATTGTCAACGAGGGTCCTTTTGATGCCTGTACAGTCATATTGGGCTATTATCATAAAGGCTTCATTTTGATTTTGTAATTCTAATGGAGGGAGCTCATGATGGTAGAAATTGATGTCAACATTGGTTGTATTCATTTCTTGTATCATGGCGACCACATCATTAGCATCCATACCAGGAGGGACCACTATCTGTTGCAATGTTGTTTGAAGCATGGAATGATATATGGGTGAGTTTTGGAGAATATCCCAGAGGGATATCTTGGTGGGAGTGTTCTTGAGTTGTTCCACGAGATTGTACTCCCTAGGTTGTGAGTTGAGACGTGGGGCCGTAGGTAAAATGGGTTTGGGTACAATGGTAAGGGTGTTGAAGCAGCTTGTTGGGGGTGTGGGCTATTTCTAGTGTAGTGAGTATGATCAACATCATCGTGTTTGGGTGGTTAAAGGGTAAATTCAGGTTTGGATGGGGTCTAAGGCTTATGGGGAGGTGGGTAGAGAGAAAGTTGAGGGTTGATGACATTGACATTTTTTGTTTGAGGTTGTTTGTGCAACAAACCTTAGTAATGAGTTAGGAGAGATGATGCCTTGAAGAACTTCATCTAACATACCCATATCATCACATCTAAAAGGTTTGGGAGGTAGGTTATTAGTAAACTTATCCAAGTCATCACTACTAAAAGGTTTAGGTGATATGGTTTTTCTATAGTGAAGAAGTGTGTGCATTGTTCCATGTGATGTTTCTAGAGTTTTTTCTTCATTTTCTGATGAATTTTCTTTAAAAGAACTAGGAACTAATGATGAAAATGAAACTTGCAAAGATTTAAATTATGCTACTCATAAATGCCATCAAAGTAAAAGAATTTTATGCTAATTATAACCATATAAAAAAAAAGTAAATGGATGTAAATAGAGAAGCAATTGAAACAAATAGAAACTTCAAAAACTGGCAAGCAAATGCATAAAGCATTGATGAAAATTGAGCATTGGGATTAGGTTGCCCAAGGTGCGACTTAGTCCTAGTAGGGGAATTTTTGACTTTTTTCTATATTTTTTTATGAGAAACATTGTATTTTGGTCTATAAAGTGTAGAGCTAAGGTGTATATTCAAAATTTATCTATTTCTGAAGTAAATGAGATGCAAAAATGAACTTTTTCACTAATGCAAAGGATGAAACACTAGGATGTAACTTTAAACAATGCAACATACAATGCTTGATGGTAAAATAAGAGGTTCCTAGGATGCAGATGCAGGCTAAATCAGAAGTAATATGTTTCTAAATGCAGGTTCACCAAAATAAACTACAAAATTTATGTTTAGGATTAAAGGGAGAGTTCCCCAATGAGCTCCTAGGGTTTGCACCTAGAAGTGCACCTAGAAGAAAGAGGTTTTTCCATTCAATGTGACATAAATCTTGGGATTCATTCAATATCAGGGCTTGAATGTGATTGAAATTCCTATATGAAATTTTCTAAATTCTATGATCAGAAACTAACTATTACATGCAAACTAATGAAATCTACCTTGTTTGGAAACACATGATGTTTTGCATAAAGATAAACTAGGAGCTATAAAAGACACAATAAAAGAACATATAAAATAAGTGCACCTGGAAACTGATGAGGGTTGAAGTGAAGGTTGAAAAAGCCTTTGGAAATTTGGAAAATCTAACTTTTATGCCCATTGGGACACTTACGTCAAACTAGGTGACCTAGTCCCAATTCTGGTAAACTGCTCTGGGCTCCATTCCAGCCAAATGGGCACTCAAAACTACTAAAATCCTTGACAAAAACCTCTGGTGGGACTAGGTCATCACTATTGGTGACCTAGTCCCTTTCAAAATTTTGAGAAATCTGAAAGTGGAGTTGAAATTCAATAGTCTACACTCTGCTTTTCTACAAAAATATGGGTTCAAATCCACAAAATCACCTGCAAAACAAAGTATATTGTGGTTTCTAATGTGGGTTTTGCCTTGGTCAAACCCCTAGTTTTGTACTAAACTTGGAAAGAGATAATAAATCTGCATAAACCCTAGTCCTAAGTGTGTCTAGAACTAGGAAAATATGAAGTAAGATGAAACCTTATTCTAATGTGCTAAAAGAATGCAATGTGGCACAAACCTTAAATCTGAAGATAAAGAGAAAATGGAAGATGGAATCACTTTGAAAACAAGTCCTTAGGTGTGATTTGGTGGCTAGTTGCACCTCCTCAACCTAAATTTCTCCATGATTCTCCATAGTTATCCATGATCAACTCTTTGCAATGTGAGATCTTGAGTGAGAAGGGAGCTTGAAGACCTGCAAAAACCCTAGTTTTATGTTGTAAGCTTCAACTTTAGTGTAGAAAGATAGATGAATCTTATTGTGGAAAATGTTCAATACTTGATTGTTGAGATGGCTTGTGAAAAATGACCTAAAAAAAAGTATTTATAAGAAAAAATACCTAGATGTCATTTATTTTGACCTAAGAGGCCACACGCATTGAGAATTTTTATCAAGATAGACATTTTCCTGCTCAAAAATGCAAAAATCCCTAAAAAGGACTAGGTTGCCAACTTGGGCGACCTAGTCCCACCAGGGGATTTTGAGGTGGGATTGGTGATATTCGCATAATTTTGATGTTTTTGTCAAGGGTTGTATGATTCCTCAGGTAAAATAGGCATCAAAGTCAAAAATAACGAGTCTTAGGGGCGTATGAATGTTGTTTTGGGAGAATGATTGATGCAAGGGTACCTAAATTAGGACCAAATTAGGCACAAAATTATCCTTTTCTTCATAGGTATATAATTTTTGGTGACACATCAACAAATAACACCATTGCTCATATAACACTAGAAACAATCCACAACCAAGACAAACACCTTCAACATACCTCCCATTTCTTAACCCTTTCGTGCCTGGTCCTCCTTGTTTGTCTTTAAATAATGTAAAGGAGTATAATATTGTTGAACAACTAAAGAATACACCTGCTAAGATATCTTTATGGGATCTTATTCAAGCCTCATCTCATTATCATAACAAGTTTCAAATTTACTTACAAAAAGTTCCTACCCCCTAATGTGCAGCTGAATGACATAGCATCCATGATTCAAGGAATGAGTGTTGACATTGTTTTCCACCAAAGTGAGCTCCCTCCTTTGGAAGTACAAAAAAATGAAGCTTTCATAATTATAGCTATCTATAATAAGACAAATATACAAGAGAACCCTTGTTGACAATGGCTCAACCCTTAATGTGTCTAGTATAACCCTTTTGGATAGACTTGGTGTAGATAAATAAAGAACTCAACTTGAATCTTTATCTATTAAGGGATTTGATAATGTAGGAAAACAACCGCTTGGTGTGATAGAATTGTCTATTACAGTTGGAAAGGCCACATTACAAACCCCTATCCATGTTATGACTCATGAAATTTCTTATAAACTTCTTTTAGGTAGACCATGAATTCATCAAATGCAACCAATTCCTTCTACTCTTCATCGTAAATTGAATTATGTCTACAAAAACAAAGTGTATACAATTGATGTCGATCCTGAACTAGAAATTTGTTTGAACATTGAGAAAAACAAGGAAAATCCTTTGAAAACATTGACACCAACTACACAAGTGGAACTCATGCAACAAAAAGACAAAGAAAAATATATTGAGAAGGTCACAAAGCTATCAAAAGATGATTGGGGTTCCTTAGATTTCACACCAAAATTCATGGGAGAATACAAGATCATAAAAACATATTTTGATAAGGGAAAAGAAAAAGTGGTAATGTCAAGACAAAATTTGAAAGCATCCACCTCAACCACTTTAGAAGAAAAAGAATATTATACAACAAAATTTGACAAAATTGATTACGAACAACCACTGAATCCGAAAGAAATGATTTTTTTAGTATAAAATTTTATGAACTTATGAAACAATTTGGATATAGTGGAAAAGGATGTGGTGCTATAGAACAAGGTATCCATGTCCCTATAGAGCCTAAGATTCAAGAAAATACTAGTTGTCTTGGTTATTGTCCCTTGAAAGAAACAAGCAAGTCTTCACTCAATATTAACACTCTTACAAAGGATTCTTCTAAGCCAACTTTAACATTAGTGCATCCTAAACTGATAGACACTATTGGTCTTGATTATTATCCTTTGAAAGATATGAAAGAAATAGAGAATTTTTTGCTTAGTATCAATTTCATCACACAAAACAATAATGATTCGAATTTGATAGATTTTACACCCTCCTATAAAGGAGATCACAAAATATCACAATCTAAAGAGTCTTGTGTAAGTATTACACCTTGTACTAAGCAAGAGATATCTTTGTCATAAAATAAAGGAACATCTTCCACTATTGATCAAGAGAGTATCTTGTGGAGACTCCTCTAAGACTGCTTGATATCCCTCCCTCCAAGAACATGAAATAAATTTTACTACAAGAGTTAATTTTGTGTATATCATAGATTTCATGGTCATTCTACTAATTAATGTAAGGCTTTGAGTTATAAAATCCAATATTTTAAGGATTGTGGTGATTTTCCTTGTTTTGAAGCGCCTAGTTCCTCTAATTGATACTTATTTTCATTCTATTATGCTTATCATAAATCATCTCAACTCATCCTTATCTTGCACTAAGTGTGGGCAATGTGTTAGGTAGCCTTTTCCTCGTGTGGCACTTATCGTTGTCTCTTTTGGCTAGTTAACCACCTTCCATGTATATATATGAGCAAGCTTGGGATGTGGATGACATGCCTTAAGATTGGCTCGCATGTGACATACTTTTATTTCTATGTTTAGCATTACATTTTGGGGGCAACTCCTTATTCATGATGTAGTTTCATTCAAGAACATATGACTTGGCATAGGGATTTCCGAATAAGCTCTCATATCTTCTTCTAATTTAAAGAAATTTCTCACAACAATGGTGTTAGAAATCACTTTAAAGTGGGAGAATACATCATCACTCATGTTTCATTATACAATTTTCATTCTTCTTGTGATGCGTCCTTTTCTTGGTGGTGTCATTGGGTTTGATTTCCTCCAAGAGCATGATATTTATTTTATTTTTTCTATCTTGGAGACATCAGGAACGATGTTCCCTAAGAAGAGACCTTACACAAACTAAGAAAAGATCCCTTTGAACAATCCTTTACATGCATAAATGTTTATAAGTTCTTAACGTAGCTTTTTAGGCCTTGTGAAGCTCGAAGTTTCATTTTGTGGTACCCTATTGAAGTTATTAGAGAGATAGCTTTGGTATGGTTAGTATGATGAGAAGCCTAAGTGTGGGTGTGAATTTCTCATTGTATGGTAAGAAGCTGATACAGAGGCATGAATTTATCACTAAGCCACCCTTTTTGGATACTCACCCAGTAGATAGTCTAAAGTTTTGTTGCCTTAGAGTGAATGCATATTAGACAAACAATGTAGATCTGATCCACATCGCATTGGAAAAATGGTTGAGGATTGATCCACCCTCTTTCTTTCTTTTTTCTCTTTTTTTTTTTAAAGTCTGACATTGTATGTTTGTGTATCTTGATGCTACATATCATACACCTTGTGTATGTCTCTTTGTGCTTATGTTGGTTTGGCATAGGATCTTGGATCATGGGGGCTTGACCACCCCCCTGATCTTTTTCATCCTATACCATCCACATTGGTACACTTGGAACCCTCTTGAATGTCACACTTAATTTGGGAATAATTAGTATTAAATTGAGCCTAATGTTGCCTTATTTTAGTGTTGTAATGTGTTTTACACATTCACATTAATTTTAGGGCCCTTTTAAACTAAATGAACCTAATTGTGCCTTATTTAGGGTGTTGTAAAGTGTATCTTTACACTTACACACTAATATAGGGCTTTATTAATTAATTGGGGTTATTTATGCCTTATTTGGTCCTATTTTGAATCCACAAGCCTAATTAAATGCATTTTTCTATGGATAATCCTGACACTTAGCAAATAACCAATCAAAATTAAATGTTTGAGGTTGTCTGTTATGTTGGAGTATATGACCACTGAGAAGGGGGGTGAATTAGTGGTTAGATAAAATCAATCAAAAAACCTTACTCTCTTAACCACACAAAGCTTAAGATATGTTTTCATGAATGTACACAAAGATGTGGAAATTACAAAAACACATGTGAATATGAAATAATGAATCATACACAAAGCAACACATCATCAAGGAAACATGAGACACCAAATTTATGAGTGGAAAAATCCACTCTTAATAATTAATTTTATTACTCCAAAGGGCACCAGCCCTATTTACATTTAGTGATTAGTAACCCACCGAGAGCACCAAATCTCCTTTGAAGCACCAAGACTAAACACAAAAGAACTAACTCTAGTGGCTGAAGCACCAACTCTCCTTCAAAGCACCAACTATGGAAACACTGAAGCACCAACTACAGTGGCTGAAGTACCAAAACTAGTCTTCGAATATAAGAAGATCAACACAAATTACTAATTTGTTTACATTGAAAACAAAGGTTATAGATGTATTCTATAGCACTTATACATACACCTTATCTCTCCCAATTTTATACAAAAAGAAAAAAATCTTCAAGACATTCAAGTACTCAATACAAAACACATACAATTTTGAATTCTTTATCCTTGAGCAACATATTCTGAATTTTGAATATTTGAACTCCCAATTTCAAAGAGGCCCAATTACTAATATTTTATCATTATACAACCACCTTTATTTTCAAAGAGAATCAACCAAAATTCTACTCAAATAAAAAATTTATCACTAACAAAAAATACTTGAAATCATTTCTCATACAAATTCCCGACACTTCTAATCGTGTTCCTCTTTATGAAGATTTAAATACCATTCTCTTTCTTCAGTAGTTTGATGTTATCAATATTTTCATACATAGAATGTTCTCAGTCTTCTTTTCATAGCAATTATTTTTATTCACAATCTTCATACTCAATCTTCTCAGACATAGGAGGTTCTCATTCATACTCAAATTTTCATACACATAAAACAACTCTGTGTATCTTCATTTTACATTGATTTTCTAACAAGGTCTTATACAAAGACTTATAGATCGAATAAAAAACTTGCATTGAATTCATAAGAGTTCCAAATTAGAATATTTGTCTTCTTCACAAAAAAAAAAAAATTAACATCGATACACACTTGCCAAAAAACCACTGAATCCAAAAGGGAAAAGCTCTTGAAAGATTTGGCACCAATCTCATAAACACATACCTCTTTTCATTCAGAATTGGAAACCACTTTGTAAAAGCAATTGATGATGTTTTGACTCCCTTGAAAGTTTCACCATCAAGAAATAGTAGTTAGGAGTTTCAAAAATGAGCCCTTGATTTACTGTATCCATCTTAACCAATTTCAAATAAGGACCGTTGATGTTTGATTGAGCATATTTCTCAAGATACTTAACCTACTAGATAGGTTGATAATAATAAGAGGCTAGTTAAACAATGTTACTTGACCCCTTAAGACAGTCACTTAAGTGAATTTTAATCCACAATAATCAGTCACCTCTAAATTAGAACAAAAGTGTATTTCATTCTTTAGAAAACATAAATCTTGTTCTTTATTCTTAGGTTAGGGTTTTAATCAAAGAAATAACCCTAGAAAAATTTAATACCTCTACAAAATTACAACCATGTACCGGTACTATGACTTCTGAGTCAAGATAATTCCTTTGGTACAAGATATTGTGTTACTTATATTCATCAACTTTGATAAAATTTGATGTATGGTTTTTTACTTTGAATAAACCTCATTACCAACACCTTTGTACCTTGAAACAACACTCTTCTTGACATAACTTCTTGAAAGATATGACAAAGTATGAACAAGTACCCTAAAATGAAAATGAAAGAAACGAGTGAATTGAAGTATAACATCAAATGATCCACAAATTTACATACCTTTATTGAATGAATTGGGTACCTTGATGCACTTGACTGGATAACTTGAAGAACCTTTAATAATGAATGACTTTGACATCAATAAAAAATAAATTCCAATGCAACAAACTACCCCTTTGGTATTGAAGTCAACTTTACAAAATTTGCACCTTGTTTTCTCTTTTTCTCTCCCCCTTTCACAACAATGACAAAGAGACCAATATCATAAAGCAATCACTCCCCCTATAAAGATAACACAATGACATACAAACATATTTGTATCCACATTATCATAGTAGCACCAAGCTTACTGATCACTATAGCATACTATACAAGAGAGTTGCATTGAAGAACCACTATTCCACTATACCATTTATTATTGTCACATGCAAATATATCAGCCACAAAATTGTAGCATAAAACCTTCACTATCATACCACCAAACCAATACACAAACAACTTGCATGACCTTGAACTTGCACCAGTTCAAATCTTAATCAATTCAGTGACATAAATATGTGAATATGTCTACAATGTGTACAATGCAGTGTTGGAATCACTTCCTGTAAACAAGGACAAGAAGAGAACCCTCTATTGACTTTCACAAAGGAAAAAAAATAAAGATATATCGAATTCATAAAGATTTGAGAAATAAAGACACTAAAGGACCTGAGAGAGTTTTTTAAACTACCACATACTATTTTGCCAACCATCATAAGATAAAATACCATGCAAAGTACAAACTTACCAGAAATGTTAGATAAGAAACTTGAACTCCCTTGTGTGCAAACAGATGACAAATATTGACATAAAAGATACACCTGCCCAATGTTCAACCAAATTCTTGGAAAAAAAACAACTTAAAGTCTTCCACTAACAGATGCAACCTTCAACCATTTAAATTATTATAAAACAAATTGAAACTCTAACATTAGTTCAAGGAATTTTCATCAATAGTGTTTCTTTTTCAAGCAACTATTACCTCACTATTCCCTCTTAAGACTGTTACTTGCATGCAATATTCACTATGCAACTAATATGCCTCTTCTACTTTATCATGATTCTATTCACTGTACTCTTTTTTGAAGCAATATCAAAGCTCTTAGAATTTTTCCTTGTCAATCATGAGAAATATGACTTTGCTCAAAGATCACAATGCATCAAGAGAAACTATGATCTATAAAATGCTATGTGATTGAAAACACTTGATTATTAGAACAAAAACATATTACTTGCACACTATGAATGAAAGCATTTAGAAGAAGCATTGAATTTGAACCAAATAGGGTTTGGTAGAAAAAAAAATGCCCTTTATTGGCTTATCAAATGTATGTGTTTGATGAAATTGCTCCTCACTATCATGACTGTTTTCAGTGGCCTCTAGAAGACAAGATTTACATAAAGAAATTTAACATTACCTCTCCTATCATAGCAAGATGATATTGATCAACACTTCATTGAGAGAATAGTATTGCCAACACACATGGATATCACTAAAAAACTTGCAGACTATTTGATTAACTACAAAACAATTCAATTGATGCATATCACTATACTAAAAACTGAAATATAGTCACTTTCATAGATAGTATTTTCCAATGCTTAAGAAAGGGAACCACAAGGCAATGCACTCTAGCAAAAAAAATCAACCAAATTTCTAGTACAAGCACTAAAATCTCAATAGGGCACATGTGCTCAAACTCAAGACACCATGACAGTCTCATGGTTTTTTGTCCCATACAGTCCCAAGTCACATGAAGACATTTTTTCAAGTGAATAACTTGGTATAGTGTGCAAACCATCATAACACTGTCCAGTGGAGCCAAAAGAGAAAAGCAATATGTATCTCAAGTTGAAAAAGTAGTACAAAAGATTGATTTGTGCAAGGTTCATTAGGAGTGTGCCCCCTAAATACTATCATCGTGGGAGAAAAAAGAGCATTATCAAAATTGAATTCATGGCACAAGACTTGAATTTTCCAACCTAATAAGGAAACCACTGTTGCAAAGTTGTCACATCCCTGATCAAGAAGCTAGCTCAAGTCATGTGCTCAAGGCACTGTTCAACCATTATCCATTGCACTATATGGTATTGATATGAAGTTCATTCTATACAAAAAACATCAACCACTCAATGACCATTTCCATTAGTCATCTGGGATAAATCAATGCAAATCATTGGCAAACAGTGAGATAATATTTAGGGAAATCACTAAATTTTGATAAAGCACCACAACAAGGTCTATTATTATTGTTAGAGTATTATACCATTGACCAAGTACCATGTCACTATTCAAGATCCATCAAGATCCATCTTGCACTACACACACCAAACAAGGACTTCTACAAGCAAAGACACTATACCCTTGTTGCAAGATTTTCATAAGACTACCAAACTAATATTTTTAGCTGCAAATCCTTTATGACTGATATCACTAGCCAACACCACTAAACATGACTGAGAGACTGAAATAACTGAGCATAAAAGAATCATCAAGTAAAAACTTATTTGAAGACAACACAACTGGTCACTATGATTAACTATAGGACTGAAATATACCATCTTGGACCTCATCTCTGTTGTCACTTGACATTTGAACAACATCAGAACACCAAATTACTACAAAGATACAACCTCTTTGTTGCTTACTATGGGTTTTGAACGAAAAAACTATAAGCATCTCCCCTAACCTCATGCTTCCCTTTATGTACTAGAAGATGTCACTTGTGCAATATGCACAAGCTTGAATTCATCCTTCCCTTGGTTTTGTTTTTGTCTCTAAACCAATTTCATGTTATCAACATTAGAATGTGCATCCATTTTCTTTTTTTGCACCTCCAGGTTAGATCTACAAAAATTAGCTATATGCCCAAAATTTCCATAATTAAAGCATCTCAATTTGTTTAAGAACTCAAAAGGATTTCTATTGGAAAAATCTAACCTCTTTTAAGATACAATTTTACACTCCCTATCTTTATGCCCATATTGGTTACAATTGAAGCAATAACCAAAGAAATCTAGATTGTACCTGTTTGATGTATTTCTTTTTCTAGCCAATGGTTTCATGTGTCTTTTTTCTATGAAATTAGCACTACTATCAATATGTTGAAGATTATTGGAATGTGAATATTTATTTTCTATAAACCCTAGACCAACCTTGTTCTTATGACCTTTTTGCTTGTCCAAAAGATCTACTAGCTTTTCACTGCTGCCACACATATCCAATATTTTCTTCAAAGACACAACCTTTGCCTCTAAAGTACAACACTCATTTCCATTGGTATCTAGCTCCATTTTGGTGTCTTCTATGATTCTATTGTTCTCTTCAATCTGAAGTTTTAAGTCTGCAACTATTTTTTTCTGATTCATTGACCTTGTTGATTAGATTTTATGTCTGATTTCTTTTCTCTACTGCATCCTTTTTAATTTTTTTTAATTCACCAAGTGTACATATCAACTCTCCCTCAAAATTAACCTCTCCTTCACTATTATCAGATTGATCTTCACTATTATTAGATTTATCTTCACTATTATTAGATTGATCTGCACTATTAACAATGGTCATAAATAAAGTTTCCCCTTCTTCTTCACTTGAATCTTCTAAGCAGCTACCTGTCACACCAACATCCTTAGCAAGCAGACTTTTCTTCTTTTTAAGGAGTTTTTCCTTTTAGGATTATGCTTCTTCTTCTTTTCTTGTCTTCTATTTTTCTCCTCTTCACTTTCAAAATCTTTATATGGACATTTATTAGAAAAATGTCCAATTTTACCATAGCTGAAACATTTAAACGAATGCTTCCCCTTATACTTCCCTGATCCTCTTTTCAATTTTCTCACAAAGATAGAATTTTGATCATTTAATTCTTTTCAATCTGAATTTTCTTCTTTATCCTTCTTAACTGATTTAAAAACAACCTTTTTGCTTGTGGAGTCTTCATTATAAATTATCATTTCATATGCTTTGAATGTGCCTTGAAGTTAATCTAAGGTGAGATTTTTTATATCCCTTTCTTCAACAACAAATATTATGAATCATACTTGGTTGTAAGTGATCTTAAAACCTTTTTGAAAAAAAAATTCTCCTCCAAAGTCTCTCCAAGGCCTCGAATAACATTAACTATTTATTGAACCCTTAAAATATAATCAACAATATTCTCATCTTTATTCATTCTTAACCCCTCAAATTTATCTCTAAAGTTCTGTAACTTGGCTTCCTTGACCTAATTATCACTGTGATAGATACTAGTTAACCTATCCCACACAACTTTTTCTGATTTGTAGTCCATAACCTTGACAATAATATCATTTTTCAATCCACAAAAAATAACATTTTTTGCTTTAGCATTACATTCATATGCCTTTATCTCAAATGTAGTGGTAGGTGCTATAGTAGCAGCATATGCAGTTACAATTGCTGCCCAAAAATCATAACCTTGAGAAGATAAAAAAATTTCCATTCTAAACTTCCAGAAAGAAAAACCCAAACCATCAAATGATGGTGCATTAGAGGTAGAACAACCTTCTTGATTGGCCAAAATGAGTACTCCTTTACCAGAATCTCCCAATTTTTTAAAACTTATGCAAAGGGAATTGTGGCTCTGATGCCACTTGTTGGAGTACAAGACCACTGAGAGGGGGGTTGAATCAGTTGTCAGATAAAATCAATCAAAAAACCTAAATTTCTTAACCACACAAAGCTTAAGATATGTTTTCATGAATGGACACCAATATGTGAAAATTAAAACAACACATGTGAATCTAGAATATTGAATCATACCTAAAGCAACACATCATCAAGAAAACATCAGACACCAAATTTATGAGTGGAAAAACCATGAAAGGGTGAAAACACCACTCTAAAAAAATTATTTTATTACTCCAAAGGGCACCAAACCTATTTAAATTTAGCGAGCACCAACCCATCGAGAGAACCAAATCTGAAAACATCAAAGCACCAACTATAAGGGTTGAAGCACCAGCTCTGAAAACACCGAAGCACCAACTCTAGTGGTTAAAGCACCAACAATAGTCTTCAAATATAAGAAGATCAACACATATTACTACTCTTTCTGTATTAAAAACAAAGGTTATAAATGTATTCTATAGCACCTATATACATACACCTTATCTCTCCCAATTTGATACAAAAAAACAAATCTTCAAGATATTCAAGTACTCGATACAAAACACTAAAAATTCTGATTTCTTTATCCTTGAACAAGATAATCTGAATTTATAATCTTTGAACTCTCAATTTCAAAGAGGCCCGATTACTATTCTTATATAATTTTGAAACCACCTTTCTTTTCAAAGAGAATCAACCACAATTCTGCTCAAATAAAAACTTTATCACTGACCAAAACTACCTAAAATCATTTCTCATACAAATTCCTGAAACTTCTGATCTTCTTATGCTTTATGAAGATTTAAATAGCATTCTATTTCTTCAATCATTTTATGTTCTCAATATTTTCATACATAGAATGTTATCAGTCTTCTTTTTATATCAATTATTGTCAATCATAATCTGCATACTCAATCTTCTTAGACATAGGAGGTTCTCAGTCATACTCAAATTTGCATACACATAAAACAACTTTGTGTATCATCATTTTACACCGATTTTCTAACAAACAACCTTATACAAAGATTTGAAAATAAAATACAAAACTTACATTGAATTTATAAGAGTTCTAAATTAGAAGCTTTGTCTTCTTCAAAAAAACCATATTTTCATCAATACACACTTGCCAAAAAACCACGCAATCTGAAAGGAAAAACCTCTTGAAAGATTTGGCGCCAATCTCATAAACACACACCTCTTTGCATTTAGAAATGGAAACCACTTTTTAAAAGCAACTGATGATGTTTTTACTCCCTTCAAAGTTACACCATTGAGAAATAGCAGTTAGGAGTTTTAAAAATGAGTCCTTGATTTACTGTTGTCGCCTGAACCAATTTTAAATAAGGACCGTTGATTTTTGATTGAGCATATTTCTCAATATACTTAACATACTCAATAGGTTGATCATAATAAGAGTCTAGTTAAAGAATGTGACTTGAACCCTTAATGCAGTCACTTAAGTGACTTTTAACCCACAATAGTCAGTCACATCTAAATTAGAACAATAGTGTATTTCATTCTTTAAAAACATAAATCTTGGTTTTTGTTCTTAGGTTATGGTTTTAATCATAGAACTAACCCTAGAAAAATTCAATACCTCTACAAAATTGCAACCATGTAACTATACTATGAATTTTGAGTCAAGTCAATGCCTTTGATAAAAGATGTTATGTTACTTATATTCATCAAATTTGATAAACTTTGGTGAAGGGTTTTGCACTTTGAATAAACCTCATTACCAACACCTTTGTACCTTGAAAAAATACTCTTCTTGACACAAGTTCTTGAAAGATATGGAAAAGTATGAACAAGTACCCTTAATGAACATGAAAGAGCTAAGTGACTTGAAGCATAACATCAACTAATCCACATTGCATACCTTCAATGAATGACTTGAGTACCTTGATGCACTTGACTGAATAAATTGAAGCACCTTGAATGATGAATGAATTTGACATCAATGAAAAATCATTGCTAATGAAACATGTTCCAGAACTGGTGATCAAGGACTCATATGCCACCTTGGGCATATGAGTCACACCTAGGTCTTCAGACCTAATTTCAAACTACAAATTAAACAAGACACTTCTTGGAGTTTGTGTCTCATGTTTAAAACACTAGGACTCATACACCCAAACTTACGCATGAGTCCTGATTTTACCAAGACCTATTTTAAATCAAATTCTTGGTGATATTTTATTATCCTAGATCTGATGTCAGCTTGTAGTGTTGTAATTTCGAGAAATTTGACATAAAGAAGTATGAATACAAGGTTATTTCACATAGTTAGATCTTATAATTTCATAAGAAATCAAGTGTGAAGCATCCTAAGACTTCACAAGAGAATTATAGAATATTCAAGTGAATTTCTAAGAGATTCAAGTGCATTTCTAAGGCATTCGAGGATAGATTTGTAGAATATTTTTGCAACAAACAAGATCCATTATCATGTCAAGGGCTTGATGCATCATGCATGTGGTTTTGAGATAATATTATGATGTATTGTTCAAGATCAATTCAAGTGTTCAAAGGCATTATCATTCATCAAGAATCATGATCAAGATCTACATCCATTGAGGCCACTTCATGCTTGTTTGGAGATCTACAAGGTTTCAAACAAGGTTCTATTATTTCATCTTATGTTTCATGTTTCATTTCTCATTAAGGTTTGATTACAAAAATAGGGTTTGAGAAAGGAAAACCCCATACCCTAACAAAATAACTCTCTCTCTCTCTCTCTCTCTCTCTCTCTCTCTCTTTGTATGTTGCAGGTTTATAGGTTGAAGAAAAAGTGGATTTGAAGCCTTCAAAAGTACCAAAATGAAAAAGTTGCAAAAGTTGTTATAAAAATGTTAGGAAAATTAAAGGTGTGGAACTAACTCTCCTAATGTCAAAACTCAGAGAATAATGTAGATATGTCTTTAAATTTTATAATTACAGTCCATTAAGATGCACTTGAAGGGAATAACTTAATAGAGAAATAAATATATAAACAATTGGACACCAGATTTACGTGGGAAAAGCCTTATGGGAGAAGAAACCACCACACCAGAGAAAGATCACTTGTATTATAGTAATTGAATTACATACAAGTTACAAACTCTCCTTTCAGATGTCAATTATGCAGCAACAACATTTCCCTGATCAATCGTGTTTATAGCAACACTGTTACAATGCTCTCCAAATGCATACAATGAAATTCACACACTTCATTATGTCTTACTATTCCAATTCTCATACAACATATAGTTCAAAACAATAGCCATTCAAACCCTTGATCAGTTGCACACCCTGTAATTTATCCCATAGCCATGGTCAATTTTTTCTTCTAAACAAAAATTTTGGTTCATCTTCCTATTCAAATACATCATGTATCAATGAGACACTAGACCATGTCTCATCGATGCCAAAACCATCCATTTAAAAATCGCACACAACTCAGTCTTCAAATGCTCTATCGGTTTGACTTCACGAGGTCTCTCTAACCAAAAACCATCGGGCTTAGTACACACCTCAATGGAAGTTTCCAAAGTTCATCTAAAAATTCGTGTTCTACTGATTAATTTCATCTTGTGATCTCATTGACAAGAATCACTCTGATCATAAACCATTAGCCAAACTTCAATGATTAGATGAAGATCTCAAAGTTGGCCGAAATCATACATCACACCAATGAAGAACCATGAGCAAGACTCACACCAACCATACCCCATTAGACAAACCATAACTGCTAGAGTGACTATCATAGGTCAGGCCGAAGACCCATGCCACCCTGATGACCAAGTTCATTGGTTAGAGTCTTACCGGCCATGACTCATCGTCCATACCAGGACTATCAGAGTGACATTCTTAGGTCACTCCATGGACCAATGTCACACTGACTGATTGGTCATCAACTAGATTCATACCGATGAAACTCTTCAACTAGACAAATAGCTTCGTTGAGAGTTCAGGAACTCACTCTGACTATTCGGGTTACCCCAACGGCTTACATTGGCAAGACCAGACACCTGTCTCACCGACCCATCCAGTTCAGGCTTTTAGAAAACCAACTGCACATCAGCAAGACAACCCAGGTGTCGTATCTATTTTGATCTATCAAGAGGTTTAGGTCAGTAAGCTTGAGGCACATATTTCCAACAAAAAATTTGTCAAGGCTCACAAAAAATCACATCTAGAGGAAGATATCCAACCTATTTACATGAAACTAATGGGAAATTTCTTATTTGATCCATCTTTAGAGGCTCTCAAATTTTTGCTTCAAAACTCTTTTGCTGGTACACTTTGCGACAGAATAGGACACTTTGCAATAACCTGGGCGTATGAGTCCCAATACTACTTTTTTACCATATTTCAAAAGATCGAGATCAGTCATTGAGAGATTCCAGATCTTGCCTAAAAAACCTATACTAGGACTAAATCACCTAGTCTGGCATATGAGTCCCAGTACACATTAAAAGTAGAAATTTCAAGATTTTCAGGCCTTGCCTAGTCATATTCATTTCTCTAGGTAGTTCTCTATTTTATTTTGGTTATTAGTCTAATTACATGCTTTCAAATTTTATTTTCTAGGTCATATAACTAGATTTTCATATTGCTTTCATTTATTTCTTTCTATCACACCCTAAGGAAACCACCTTGTATTCCTTTCCCTCAATTGATTCACTTGGTTGAGGGATCTTGGTTTCTTAATGAACTAAGAGTGAAATAGGTCCTTGCATGTGTTCCATCTCCTAAAAGCTAGAGCAACCTATTTCCTTTGGTTTACTTCTTATGTTCTCTTGTGGGACACTAGTAGCCATTGTTTCAACATCATGCACATTGTTTGTAGGTAGGGAAGTCATTGGAAATGAGGTATGAAGTATGATCCATAGAGGCTTGATTATCAATACTATTAGTGAAAGAGTTGGAGAACCCAATATCCATGGAAAATGGTGCATTGCGAGATGACATGAGTTTCAAACTACATCTCTCAATAGTATTGCTAATAGGACACGAAGTTGTAAAGCTTATACAAGTTCTAAAAATTTAATGTATACCCAAAATGGAAAGAAGTGTGAAACTAAATGCAATGACTAGAACATAAGGTGAAATGCAAATATGAAAATGCAAATTTTAGATTCTAAATAAGGTAATATTTTTATTACTCTATGCAAAAACCTAAGAAATGATGTCTTGTAAATGCAATTTTGAAATCACACAATGCAATAATTTCTAGCATATGGCTTGAAGTATTTTCATTGATGGAAACCTAATTGATTAATTAGGTTCATAGCTCTATTTTGGTCCCTACTAGTAGATAAATTAAAGAACTAGCTTCTACCGACATAACATAATGAAGAACATGGCATCCGATTAAACGTGAGTATGTAAATTAGTGTGCATTATTTGTTCATCAATTTGTGTTGTGCACCTCAGGGAAGGTAGTTGGGTATCTGGTATACCTTATTCTTAAGTTTTGTGGCTACACATTCATTGGTGTATGATATAGAGGATCCAGTGTGCTAATTTTTTGTTTATCAGAGCGAGAAGGATGACTTGGCAAAATTAGTCATTGCAGATGTTTAGGAAGAAATTGGTTAAATGTTTTTTTTTTTGAATATGTTAATTTGGGTCCTCTCTATGTCTTAACCAACCTTGGAGGATACACAAATAATTTGTGGTGAACTTAGCTGATAGTTGAAAAATATTTTATGTTTTGTGTAAGCCAAAATATGAATGATTAAATCCTTGATAGCGGATATATATATGAGACCCTTTGTATCATTTTGATATAGAAAATGTATGTAATGTGAAATATATCAGTGTGTGGTGCAAAATTCAGAAGGATAGTGATGTGAATTCATCTGTGTATGAGTTTATCATGGGAATTGAAGAGCAGAGTAGAGAAAAGAAGGGCGAAGAGAAGAATCAGTAAGAAGATCCATAATCTGATCCATGAGCCTAACCAGAACTATAACCTAGCATAAGTAGATGCTACTACTTCAATGCAATCTTTTAGATGGTTTTAATCTGAAATTTTGTAAGGTAGTGAGCCTTTCCTTTTGTGAGCTCTAGGCAGTGAGCCTGAACGCAAGTGCATTCCCTTTTGTAAAATTTATATTTGAGTACTCAAATTATGGATTAACCTCCACCATGGTTTTTCCCCTAACAAGCTTTCCATGTAAAAATACTTGTGTTATGGATGATCACTTTGCGTGTTTACATATTTATTTGGTTTAATGTTGAAATGGTTTAATTATTAGATAAATAAGATTTAGATTTGCAGAACACTGATTCACCCCCCCCTCCTCTTAGTGTTCCCTTGAGTCCAACAATTGGTATTAGAGCATCGGGTTCCTCACAAGAATTATAGCAACTTGAGGTAGATCTTGGAATGTAATGGACTCTGGTAGTCTTCAACAATAGCTTTTGGTGGCACTTGATGACCTTGATTAGTCTAAAGCAAAAGTCTGGGAATTGAACGAAAATCTTAAGGATGCTAAGAAATTCATTTAGTCATTGAAGGATCAGATTGTTAAATCAAGGGAAAAGAGGAAGGATCTCTATGATCAGATTAAGCAAAAAGAAATTGAAAACATGGATGATGCTCACCTGAATCAAACCTTGAAGGAAATAACTAAAGAATGTGAAAAGCTTGCCAGAGACAATGCTACCCTAAAGCATGAAATGGAATATATGGTGATGAATTTGATTAAGGAGATTGAAGAAAGAAAGAACAATGAGAAGAGTCTTGCCCAGTCCTTAAAAGAAATATCTAATGAATGTAGAAGAGTAAATGGATAATTCATCTAGTTAGAGAATGAATTGCAACAATCCAGAAACAATGAAGAAGAACTTGAAGAAAAACTTATTATTCTCATAAATGAACTTGCTACTGCAAATGAATACAAGAAGTTTAAGATTAGTTCTAATAAGATTGATGAGCTGAATCAAGGACAAAAGAATGCTAAAGACAAGTGAGGCCTTGGATATGACATAAGAGAAAGTTCTGGATCTGGACAAAGAAATTTGAGAAAAGGAAATCAGATGAACAAAGATGGAAGGTATCCAGTAAGACAACCTAATGCTCAAAAGTTTAAAGGATACTATTTTGATTGCAATAAATCTAGTCATATGGCTACTCAGTGTAGAAGTAAAATTAAATCAAGTAGTCCATCATTCTTTGTTCAGTGTTTTAATTGCAAGAATATTTGTCATAAATCAATCGAATGCAGAAATGTGTCAAACTACTACGTCAATAGAAGGAATGTTGAATGTTAAACCTATGGAGGAATTGGGCATATTGGTAATCAATGCAGATCAAGAAGAAATCAATGGAATGATTGGTGTGGACAAGGAACTATTGTGTATTACAAATGCAACATATATTGTCACATTACAAGATTTTGGAGAAACAAAAATGTGAATAAAAGAGGTTTGGTATAGAAAGACAAAAATACATAGAAAAATAATAAAGAAAAAGGAAAAGTAACTATAGATGAAATAAGAGATCAGATGAAGAAGACATGGGTAAGGAACAATGAATCTGATGTTGGAAATGGTTCTACATCAGAACCTGCAATCAGAAATTCCTTTGGAAATTGATCTTAGGCCATTGGCCTAAGGGGATTTTTTCAAGAAAATCCTTTTTCCCCTATCAGTAAGCTGGTACCGAATCGTGAGAAGATTTTCAAAGGTGCATTGATGATCTACAAAGGCTCTAGAAAACACTAAAAAATAAATTCAAGAAATTGAAGATGAGTAAAATATTTTTTCTCTTGTTGTCTGAGAAAAAAAAGTATTCGAAAAACTAAGGGCAAAGGCATTTATCAAAAGTGTGTGAACTAAAATTAAGTTGTACCTCTCATTTGTCACTTTTCATTGAATAAGAAAAGAAGGAGAGCTCTTGGTAGCAAAATTTTGAATTATTAAAGTTAATTCGGTGGTGAATCTCAAAATTCATCAGGTACTTCAGTTGTTTTTGGAAATTCCATATAATTTGGTGTGCGGTCATACGAAAGGGAAAAATGCAACATATTAAAGGGTCAATCAATTTATATGAATACAAAAGTGAAATGATTTGAGCTATAATAAATTTGTTCTCACCCAATGAATTGAAATGGGTGAAAGAAGCCAAACACAAGAATTTGGACATTTGGAATGAGTTTCCCTATTTTGAGAACATGAATCTCGTTAAATTCATCTTGAGTAGATTGAATGATGAAATTTTGGTTATGGACAAACACTACATCATTTCGAAGGAAGTTATTGAAAATCTAACTAGATTATACAATTTCGGGGATATACCAAGAAATGAAGAAATCCGGAATAAAGAATTCAAAACCTTAACCAGAGTTATTGGAGATCAAAGGGCATTGATAATCTCAATAATCAAAAACTCTATGACAAGATACATTTCTCATGGCGTATCATATAAAATCTTTTTCAGAAATAGAGAAGGAGCAAATTTGGCTGATGTAGTCTACATCTCACACAAAATGATAATGGAAGGTCAAAACTTTGACCTATGTGGATTGCTAAAGGATCAACTGATGGAAAATTTGCAATTAACGAAGATGATAGATTACCCTTTCAGGTTTGGTACTTTGGTCATATGTCTAGTAATGTAATTTCTGAATTTTTTACCGATGAATAACAATGTGGTGTGGGAAGTCAATGACCGATGTGCCAAAAAATATTCACACACTAAGAATTTGGCTAACTGTGATCAAGAATTTGAGAGTTTCTTTAAGAGTTTGCTAGAAAGGTTTGGGTTTGTTGGTATTTCTCTTCCAGAAAAAGAACTTGAAGTTGGTTCCTCTTTCAGTGAGATGAAGAGAAAACATAAAAGAAAAAAATAAACTATTGAATATAGCCCTCCAGAATGCAAGATTCCAAAAATTAAAGGAAAATGAAAGGAACGGGAAATTATAGACATACAAGATGAGAAATTTGATGAGGAAACTGAGGACATACAGGGAAAAGAGAAAGATTCAGTCGGATCTAAACAAGGAAAGGAAATAGTAGAAGCAAGTGAAGAAGAAGATGACTTGACAAAAGAGAAGCTCCAATAGCTTATTCACAAGGAAGGTGGAATGCAAAAAATTGCTCATTTATGGTCTATCAGACCATCATATGATCAGGATATGATTCTAAGTGTGATAAGTGCTCATATTTTACATAGTCAAATCAAATTGGATAGTTAGTAGAATATTTTACTTGAAGAAATAATTAAAAATGCATTAAGGAAACTTTGGACTTCGAGTTTCAAAACAAAGAAGAAGGAAAAGTAATCTCTCATTTTACGGAGTAGTTCAGACTATCGCTCACCAAGTTGAAAAAGAGGATGAATGAGATGAGGCAGTGCATAAGTGTAGCAAATAAAATCTACAACTATTGGATTTATTGGTCTCATGTAGTTGTAAAATACAACGAGAAGTTGGAACAAATTGAAACAAAATTGAATGGAATTGGAAAAAGTTTTGATATGGTTCAGGATCAGGATGGTTCAATCAAGAAAACAATTCAAGAGCTATAGTCTGAGCACACAAAAGTTCAGTTCACTAAAATCACACTTGTGGACACTTTTTGGAAATTGAAGGACCTAACTAAATGCAGACTGGAACAAATGGTTGACATAATGAGGAAAGGTGAAAAATTAGAGGATACAATCACAATTCTGGAATCCCTCACTGAGATTGTTAATAGGAAATCTAAGAATAATAGTATGATCATAATCATTGGGATTGCAATAGAAGCCTGGAAGAAATTCCTCTTAGAGATGAAGGAGAATCACAAGATAATTTTCTAAATTGCAATTGTTATTTTTAAAGTTTTGAATCAATTTTGATGTTTTTGTTATATTTGAAAAAGGGGAGAAAAGCAACACAAGTTTTGGAATAAGACTTATTTTTTTATCAATATATCTTTGTAAACATATTGTCGACATACAAATTTTTCATTGATGTCAAAGGGGGAGAGAAAGCAGTGAAAAATGTGTCATCGATCTAAGGGGGCATTTGAGTTATCTTTTGAAATTTTGAATTTTGGCAGCGTACTCATATTGGTTTTGACACTTTGTCATTTTCCACTAAGTGTTGCCATCAATGCCAAAGGGGGAGATTGTTGGAATATGGATTGTAGTGTTGTAATTGATGGAAAAATAATTCATTAATTAGGTCCACAACTTTATATTGGTCCCTACCGGTAGATAGAGTAAAGAACTAGCTTCTATCGACAAAACAAAATGAAGAACAAGGCATCCCATTAAACCTGAGTATGTCAATATGTGTGCATTATTTGTTCATAAGTTTGTGTTGTGCACCTCAGGGAATGTATTTGGGTATCTGGTATACATTATTCTTAAGTTTTGTGGCTATGCATTCACTAGTGTATGATCTAGAGGATCCAGTGTGTTAATTTTTGGTTTATTAGAGTGAGAAGACCGACTTGGCAAAATTAGCCTTTGCGAATGTTTAGGAAGAAATTGGTTAATTTTTTTTGTGTTTCAATATATTTATTTGGTTCCTCTCTATGTATTAACTAACCTTGGAGGATACACATAAATAATTTATGGTGAACTTAGCCGATAGTTGAAAAGTATTTTATGTTTTGTGTAAGCTGACATATGAATGATTAAATCCTTGATAGCGGATATATATGAGATCAATTGTATCATTTTGAAATAGTGAATGTGTGTAATGAAAATATATCAGTGTGTGGTGTGAAATTCAGAATGATAGTGATGTGAATTCATCTATGCATGAGTTTATGATGCGAATTGTAGAGCAGAGCAGAGTGAAGAGCAGAATCCATAAGAAGATCCAGAATCTGATCCATAAGCCTAATCGGAACTGTAACCTGACATAAGTAGATGCTACTACTTCAGTTCAATCTTTCAGATGGTATTAATCTAAAATTATGTAAGGAAGTGAGCTTGAATGCAATTGCATTCCATTTTATAAAACTTATATTTGAGTACTTAAATTATGGATTAACCTCCACCGTGGCTTTTCCACTAATAGGATTTCCACGTAAAAATCATTGTGCTATGGTGTTGTGGATGATCACTTTGTGTGTTTGCATATTAATTTGGTTTAATGTTAAAATGGTTTAACTATCAGATAAATAAGATTCAGATTTGTAGAACACTAATTCACACCCCTCGCCCCTCTCAGTGTTCCCTTGAGTCCAACACTAAATTTATCAAGTAAAGCTAAATATGATCAATTCCACTTAACAAAAATTCTGAAAACTAAAACAAAAAATTACAAACAACAAAGTAGAATACAATAACAAAACCTTTAATGCCAAGAAATTCAAGAAATGACCCTAATCAAGGACTCATTCACTCATGGGTCCTAGGTTAGGGTCTTTTTTTTTTTAAATTACCTATTTTTGAGTAGATTCTAGTGATTTCCAGATTCAGATTTAAAACAGTGAGTTACAATTTGATTTTTTTGTGAAATTAAGGTTGAATGCAAATGAAAAATATGAAAAAATGATAAACTAAGAGACCTAATTTTATGTGCAATTTTTATTCAACTTTCAAAATGTAAGTGAATGATGATGCAATTCTATGTAAATGATTTGTAAAATGACCGATTTTTTTGTATTTTTAGATTTTAAGGGATGCAAAAATGCAATCCTAAAACTCTAAATGAAATGAAAATAATGTAAGCTAAACAACCCTAAATGATATTCAATTCAATGCAACGAAATTAAAATTAATGCAAGATCTAGATGTAGTGTGCAAATGGACTCCAAAAATCATACAAATTCAATGATCAAAAGTCAAGTTCACCAAAATGAAATGAAGAAAATAAGGTGAGGCCAAATGGGTTTTATAAACTAATTAGGACCTATTTCTCTCTATTTCATTAGGAAATGAGATCCACACAATGAAAGGACTACCAAACTTTAGGTGAGTCAATTCAAAGTGTGAATTTATTGATTTCTAGTTTTTGCAAGGACAAGGGTCTTGATTAAACAACACTTTGGGGAGAAATATTAAAAATAGAAAATCAACTCCAAAATTCAATCTATAAATTTGATCTTGAATATTAAGCTCAAAACTGATGGAACCAAAAATTAAAATGATCAGAGAGGTAAGATGATGTGTACTAGTCACCAAAAGTGCTCTACTGAAGTTGAACTTGGACTCATTCACGCAGAGCAAATGGGTCCTGAGTTAAGGTTTGTATGAAACTTTTGAGAGCCTCTCCTACAAATCTAAATCATTCAAATTACCTAGGTTTCAGGTTCAAAAATGTGGAAATAAATTTTATAATTGAGTTTGTATGAGATGACAACTTTTGCGACTTTGACAAGTTCTCAAGTTTTTCTCTTCAAGAGATCTTCAATATTTTTCCACCTAAATCTAAAAACACAAATCAAGAGAGAAAAATGTTTTTTTTTTGGTGAATGGGGGTTTGCCTTGGTCAAGCCCCATTTTTGTAATCAAACCTTGAAATGAAATAAAATAGCATGAAAGGAATGATGAATGAACAACTCTATGTCACAACTCACCAAACCCTTGAATGAACCTTGGAATGGAAATCTACAACTTGCATGAAATGACTTCAATGGATGTGGATCTTGATCTTGAAACCTGATTTGAAACAATGCGTTGAATGCTTGAATACATCATGAAACCTACACCATCATATTAGCTCCAAAAACGTGCATGATACAAGAAGAATTTGACATGAAAATTGGATCTTGATTGCTGCGATAATATGTCAATAAATCTTCTCTTAAATGCCTTGAAATTCTCTTGAAAGTGCTCTTGAGATAACTTAAATTTGATAGCTTGCTTAGATTGCTTGAAAGCTCTTAGATGAAACTTAGTGAAATGAACTTATATCTATAGGTATGTGTTATCTACATTTGGTCTCCTCTCTTTAAATTTGACACCCCATGAATTTTTTTGGCTAATTCTTAAGTTGAGGTGTGTTTTGTTAAACATCATTTACTTGGGTAGGGTTTTCACTAGTTTGTCTAACTTCACTCCTTACTGCCCAGGCGTGATTTACTTCCTTATTTTTTAAAAAGTGATGTTTAAGGTATTCTTGTAACTTCCTGGATACTCCAAGTCCCAAATTTAAAATTGGGTGGTCCGTACTTGAGGTTCATGAACCTGTTGAAAAGATTGTTGATAATGATTTTTGAAGTATTTCAAGCGCAAGTGGGAATTTAAGTGATTCTTAGAACTAGCGACGGTGATTTGTCTAGTTGTGTGAGATTTCCATGTTACTGCCTAAGTTTATTTTAAAAAGTAAATTAAATAAATATGAGTGTAGTTTATCTTATTAAGGTGCATTCTAGTCATTACTACAGTAGTGAATAACTATATGCCATTCAAATATAAAAAATAAAATCAAATTCAAGACAGATTTGTCCAATAAAGGGGAAGTGACACATAAAGTATAAAAATATATTTTTTATTATACATATGTATGGCAGTGGCAATACTAAATTAACTAAATGATTACAAAAACTAGAAAATATCAAAAGAAATGACTTTTTTAGACACAGAGGGTGAACAACAACACATATATTGCTTCCACTACCACCTAGAGGCATTCTATCTGGGTAGCTGAAAGAAAATTCTTATGAGACTGCATCAACTAGGCAAAAAACCCTATGTCATTTCTTGCCAACCTAGCACAAAGGAGGGTGATAGATTATTTATCACCCTCGCTCTCAGTTGTTGTGGAAATGCATATTGCATCTCCAACCAGTCCACTTTGTGGATAATTGCTAAGTCTGACAATAGCTACATTGATTAGGTGATGAAAATCTGGAAAAACCAAGCATTTTGATTCCCTCATTTCGTAATCCTGATGTCTAGAGGTACGAATGATGGTGTACAAAAAGCACTCTAGGAGTGTAGAATTTTTCAAATGTGCTTAGTCCAAGAAAATATCTCCTAATATGTTGCACAACACCTCTTCCTCAATCTCACTCCGGATGATTAAAAATTCTCTCAACTGGTCGGGCAGACACCTAAAGAGGGGACTGCACTCAATCTCCCCTATAAAAATTAAATTGTTCATAGATATTTCATCGCTCTGAGGACTCACCATGTTTGATATTGCAAGATGGAAGTCTGGTGGTACCTATAGAATTTATAGATGGTTGGTGAGACATTCAAGCTAGAAATTGATCAAGTTGATGGGATAGTAATGTGATCAAAATTAATTTTTGATACAACCAGGATTTAATTTACATTCCAAATTGATCATCTCGCTTGACAAATTGCATGTGTAATCTCATCTCATCACTAACATGATTATTTAAATCTTATCTTGTGGAGTATGCTATCTACACTAGAATCAATATCCATGGACAAAATTGAGGTGATAAATGTTCTATTACCACCTGAGGTTATATCATTTACAATGTAATCATTTTGGTTACATATTATTTTCTAAGTGTTAGTTTTCAAAATTTGATAGTTAACATCAAGAAAGCACCGCTATGTTTAGCAAATAATTCATAACCATCAATAAAAGGATAGTGCAATGGTTATATATGGTAGAAAAAATGACTTGAAGAGGGTCTGATTTCTAGAAAATACATTGTGTTGCAATCGAAGAAGGAAAATTTAATTGTATTATCATCTTCATATTGTGATAATTCACAATATGTGAGTTAGGAGTGTGAATGCAATGTTGATCATATAGATCTATGTGTCATGTACAAACTAGGATTATATTTTTGGGTAAAACCTACTTGCAACATTTAATTCATTTATCAATATTATGATGTTTTCCTAATTCATTTGCATTAGTTATTAATTATTCTAGTATGTGTGTTAGTCAATTAATGACTTCATGAAGTTCTTCCTGTATTAACTACATTTTTTATGATCTAATGTTAATTTCCTTTATCGCTTTCTGCTTAAAATCACATTAATTATTTATCAAATCATATGAGGGAGTTCTACCTCTCAATTTAGAGGAAAGTAACAAATGCAATTGTCACATTTCAAGAGCTATTAGTGGTTTGGCCCCAGTGCATGACAAACAAGAGAGTTATTAATTTTAGATATATATATTAAAGGCCAATCCATTCGCTAATAGTATGTAACATTAACTTCTAGAAATTCAAATAACATAAGCCGACATGTGAATATGGATTTGAAATTGTTAAAATTCAAACAACAAAAAAATGGGATATGTTGCTTGTGGTTTAGGACATAGAGAAAACCCACTTCCCAATTATTTCATTGAAGGGAAACCATATAGATCTCAATCTAAAGTATGCAAAGGAGAAAGAGATCTTGTAATAGGGTTGTCCTAGGGTATGATTTTAAACTAATGAGGGGTTCACCACCAAGCTAGGGCTTGGAAAGAAAAATGAAATGTAAGATGTAATGCTCAAACCTAATGTAATGCAATCTTTCACTAAATGACCTAGAAAAGTATGTAAAACATAAAAAAATGCTAGGAGATAAAAAGTATGCACCTAGAAACCTAAAGAAGACTGGAAGAAGCTCAAAAATGCTGGAAAATATATATTTTACAGCCTTTTGGGACTCATACACCAGTCTAGGTGATTTAGTCCCAAATCTGGGTTTCAAGACAAAATTTGGTTTATGAAAAAAGGGTATCTAGAACTGCAAAAATTTGGAAAATGACTTAAACTGGGACTCATATGCCAAAACTAGTGTATCAATTCAGTTAGGGTTTTCTAGAAATTTGAAGTTTGAATCTTGTCTTCAATGTCTGTTCTATCCTTCCCAATTGATTTTTGAATCCGAAACCCTAATTTGCAACATGTAGAAGTTTTCCAATGATATTCAATACAAGGTGACAAATTTGTCAACTTTGAACACTTTGACAAATTTCTCCAAACTTTCTCTTTAATGTGTTTTCAACCTAGAGCTGAAAATTATATAGTAAAGAGTGCAAAAAATGTTGTTTTGTTAGTGGAAAGGGGTTTTCCTTGGTCAAACTCATTTTGGTAATCAAACCTTGAAATGAAATGAAATAGGAATTGAGAATGTTGAATGTAAAAAAAAAAAGATGTTGCAACTCACCAAAACCTAACAATAAGGTGCTGCAAATATGTATGAAGTGGCTCTAATGGATGTATATCTTGACTCTTCCTTGAATAGGACGGATCTTGACTTGAATGTTAGCTTGAATCATGAAACCCTACATCACAATTTTTAGCTAAAAAAAACATGATGCATGAGGAATTTGACATAATGCTTAATGCTTGAATAGTGCTCTAAATCACTTGATAATTTTCCCCTGAAGATTCTTAAATTCTCTTGTGAACTCAATATTCGTTATATGCATGAATACTTGAATTCTTGGGGTGTTAGAATTAAAATGAGAGAAAGAACCTTGTATTTATACTTAATTATGCCAAATTTCTCAAAATTAAAACACTACAAGCCAAAAACAGATCTAGGAGGATAAAATCCTAACAAGAATTTGAATTAATTTTGATTTTGGGCCACATGGGACTCATACACCCAAGGTGGCATATGAGTCCCATTAGGCATAAATTATGGGACCATTTTCAAAAATACTTAGAAAGGTGTGAAATCTAGATTGGGACCCAAATCCTAGGTGGTACCCATACGCCCAAGGTAGCGTATGAGTCCTAGACCACCAAATATGGGAAACACAACCTAAAAACACCTGAATTATGATTGGATGTTGATTTATGTCAAGATTATCCTTGAAAATATACATTAAATGAGGCTTATGGATGAAACATAAGGCCAATTAAAGCATAAGGAAGCCTAATTATTTATGAAAATCCTAGGAAAGTGTGAAAGTGTGGTACAACACTTTACAAAACTCTAGATAAAGCATGATTTAGTTTTTTTAGCTCACAATGGCCCAAGACCTAATGTGAATATGTCAAATACATTACAACACTAAATCAAGGAATCACTAAGATCAGTTTAACAAGTAGGGCCCAAACGAGCAAGGAAAAGCAAAGGGATATTTTTTGTTGTTGCCACATTTAGCCCCCACTTTAGTGAGAGGATGAACTTGCTTCAAACTCACACTAAAGTAGAAAAACACACATCAAGAGAGTCCTAAGTGCACCAATGTTGGTAAGATGGGATGAAAACAATCAAGAGGGTTGATCAAGCCCCCAAGATCAAGATCCTATGACAAACCAACATAAGAAAAAAAGGACACACATGAAAATAATATAAAGAGAAATAACAAGGCACATGCATACACTACCAAAGAAAAATAGAAAGGAAGAATATAGGAAAAATAGGGGTGGATCAAGCTTTGACCATTTTTCCATCATGTTATGGATCAGATCTAGGTTGTTTGTTCGAAAAACACATGCTCACTCTGAGGCAATGGATGGTCAAGTTGTCCGCTTGGTGAGTAATACAAGAAGGTGAGACAGATATGCACATGTCCAGTATGCACTCACATCTACACACAAGTTGCTATGGGAAATTCATGCCTTGGATGGGCTTCCCATAAAACCATACCAAATTTATACCTCCTGATAACTTTGATAAGGCAACACACAACAATGAACTTCAAGCTTCATGAGGAAAGTAAAGCTTTGTATGCTTGGAACTCATGAACAAACAAGATGGCTTCATGGGCATGCAAAGTGTGTTATGCAAGGTGACCATATAACTGAAAATGAAAATACAACAATAGGGAACGTTCAAAGGAGTCTTGCTTAATTCATGTAAGGTCTTTAACTTATGGATCATTGTGCCTAATGTCTCCAAGAGAGTACCAATCAAAGAATATAAGATTTACAACTTAGGGGATGCAGTGTGTCACATCAAGCCGCTAAAAAGAATATAATATGCTAAGAGAGATCATGCTCTTGAGGGACATCACACCCATTGTCACCAAAAATCAAAATATGAACCGCATGAAGAATACTACACCATGAAACATGAAAAATGCGAAATAATAATGCCAATGTATGCCCCCACTTTTAAGAAATTTCTTAACACCATGATGTGTGCAATTACTTTAAAGTAGAAAATGATAAATGCCAACAATAAAAAGGACATGAGAGATAACTTGGAAAGCCCTATGCCAATTCATATGTTTCCAAATAAAGCTACATCATGCAAAGGAAAAGAAGGGGTTTTCCCCAAAATAAAACTCCTAACACATGAGGGATCCATGGATTTGGGGCCAGTATGTTCTTGGTACAATGTTTTAAGAGAGCTCAGAACTGTCATCATCCCCCAAATATGCATAGAACTGGAAGAATGACACAAAGAGAGCGAAAACAAAAAAAAACCTTTCGGGTCAACATGGAAGAGACATGAAGGTCTCGAGGCCTTGTATCAACCCCACAAGGAAAACACAAGACAAATGAAAAGAGAGAGATAAAGGAATTTAGCTTTTGGGTCAACATGGAAGAGACCTAAATGTCTAGCCGCCTTGTGTCATCCCCAAAAGGAAAACACAAGACAAAGAAAAGATAAAGGAAACTGAAAATATTTATGGCATAAAGAAGAATGTAGGTACACATAGAGGAATGTCACAAAGAGATAGAGACACATCAAATAGAACATCATGGGGAAGTACATTACGCACATGCAATCACACCAAATAAAAATTAAAAAGGAATAATTTAAAAGACTAGTAAGGCACATGCGAGTCAACCTAGCTAAAGGGAAAATGAAAGAAATGCATTACTCAGACAAGGCTATCTAATTCTTGCCCCCACTTAGTGTAAACCAAGAATGGGCCAAGGTAGGTGGCGAGAAGAAGATCTTTGTAACTTGAAATGATTTGCAATAAATGTATAACATGTAATAGTGATAATTATATTATTATAGAAATATTACATGGCAAGGAGTGGAAGGGTCCCACTTTAAGGGACTATTTATATGATATCAAAATTCTTAAATATATGCTTTAAATCACAAAAATCATCAACACTATGTCCATGAACTATGTGATATCGACAATGTGGAATAGTTACGTCTTTAGGATATAGTTTTATCTTTTTTTCATCGGTGGTAATGTTATAATTCCTTGTTTGAGTAGTATTTTTAAAAAAATTCAATGGCAGATGGTGGGCAAGGGAATTTTAGTTTCTTTAGTTTGTAAGGCCTTCGTTTCTTGCTAGATTCACTAGCTTCTTGAGTTGAATGCGGAGGAGGAGGACCTAATACAATCCTATCTTATGTGTCATTGTTACAAGGCATGGGTTGTTCATGAGGAAGAAGGACATTCATATAGAGAGGAGGGTCTTGATATACTAACCATTTTGCATCTTCAATTGGTATTTGTTCTAAGAATTTATGAATTTCATTTTCACTTGTTGTATCACATCCTTGTTTACTCAAGATCATGAATCCTTTTCCATATGTCTCTTATAAGTTGATTGAAGTTCTTGTTACTTTGTTAACATAGAATGGTGATTGTTTTCTTGCCTAAGGGAACTAGGTTCACCTATTGTAGGGAGCTTAGGTTCAATTATTTTCTCAGTTTCAAGATGTAAGTAACCAAACATCTAAAGTGGTGGCATTATAGGAGGTATTGGTTGTTTCATTGATGGATAAAAGGATGCATTAGCTTCAAGGTTGTTAAGGCAATCATTTAGGAATTTATTCATGTCGTCATCATCTTCTCCAATGATGTCACCATCATGATGAGGACATGCATTAGGAGTTGAGTGGGCATGAGTAAGTTCAATTTCATTAGGGTCATTTCCAAAAGCACAACTTGACACATCCACTAATGATTTCAAGGACATCCAAAGCTTACCAAAACACATATCCCTGATGAAATGCAATGCAAATTTCAGACTCTAAACTATGCAACAATGTGAAATCAAATGTTCTAGATGCAATTAAGAAATATACAAAATGAGCCAATTTAAATTAGATGTAATGAATTGAATGAAACAAAAATCCTGTAAACTGAAACAAAAAGTTATCAACAACAAACAAGAGCACAAAAATAAAGTTTTAAATTTTAGAAAATGCAAATCAGAATCTACACTAGGACTAAATTGCCCAGAGGGGCATATGAGTTCCAGTGAGGGTTTTTTCACAAATTTTTCAGAAAATTTCAAATGATTTTTATGGTTTTTAGTTTGTATGATCTATAACTTAAAAGAAAATGTAGATTTTATATGATTTGAGATGATTTGAGATGAAAAAATGTAACCTATATGCACTTTAACATAACAAAAAGATAGGAGATGAAAAGTGTGCACTTGGAAACCTAAAGAAGACTAGATGAAGCTCTGAAATTATGAAAACACTAATTTTAAAGCGTAGTGGGACTTATACGCTAGTCTAGGCAATTTAGTCCTAGATCTAGGTTTTTGGACGAAAACTGGTTTCTGGAAAAAGGGTATCTATAACTGTAAAAATATAGAAAATGACCTAAACTAGGACTCATGTATGCTAGAACTAGTGTATCACTCTAGTTAGGGTTTTTTGGAAATTAAAAGTCTAAATCTGGTCTTCAATGTCTACTCTATCCTTCCCAATTGATTTTTGGATTTGAAACCCTGATTTCCAACATGTAGAAGTCTTCCAATGATCTTCAATGCAAGGTGACAATTTTGACAACTTTGAGCACTTTTCCATTTTTCTCCAAACTTTCTCTTCAATGTATCTTCAACCTAGACCTACAAATCACACACTAAAGAGAGGGAAAATTGTTTTTTTTTTAGTGGAAAGGGTTTTGCCTTGGTCAAACCCCATTTTGGTAATCAAACCTTGAAATGAAATGAAATAGGAATGAAGAATGTTGAATGAAAAAAACAAGATTTTGCAACTCACCAAACCCTAACAATAAGATGTTGCAAATATGTATGAATTGGCTCCAATGGATGTAGATCTTGAATGTTTCTTGAATAGGATGGATCTTGATTTGAATACTAGCTTGAATCATGAAACCCTAAATCATAATTGTTAGCTCAAAAACAAACATGATGCATGATTATTTTGACATGATGATTGATTCTTGAATAGTGCTCTAAATCACTTGATAATTTGCCCTTGTAGATTTTGAAATGCTCTTATGAACCCAATATTCACTATATGCATGAATACTTGAATGTTTGGGGTGTTATGATGAAAATGAGTGAAAGAACCTTGTATTTATACTTAATTATGCTAATTTCCAAAAATTACAACACTACAAGATGACATCAGATCTAGGAGGATAAAATCCCATCAATAATTTGAATTAACGAATATTGGGTTCATAAGAGCATTTCAAAATCTTCAAGGGCAGATTATCAAGTGATTTAGAGCACTATTCAAGAATAAATCATCATGTCAAAGTAATCATGCATCATGTTTGTTTTTGAGCTAACAATTATGATTTAGGGTTTCATGATTCAAGCTAGTATTCAAATCAAGATCCATCCTATTCAAGAAACATTCAAGATCTACATCCATTGGAGCCACTTCATACATATTTGCAACATCTTATTGTTAGGGTTTGGTGAGTTGCACGAGAATCATACACCCAAGGTCGCATATGAGTCCCATTAGGCATAAATTATGGGACCATTTTAAAAAATTCTTAGAAAGGTGTGAAATCTAGATTAGGACCCAAAATCCTAGGTGGGACCCATACGCCCAAGGTGGCATATGAGTCCTAGACCACCAAATTTATGCCACACAACCTTAAAACACCTGAATTATGATTGGATGTTGATTTATGTCGAGATTATCCTCAAAAATATGCATCAAATGAGGCTTGTGGATACAAAATAAGGCCAATTAAAGCATAAAGAAGCCCATTTATTTATGAAAACCTTAGGGCGGGTGCAAAAGGATGGGGGGGATATTTGTGGCCAAATTAGAAAAAAAATTGAAAGCTCATAATGTGAGCGTGTTATAACATGCTCACATTATGGTTTGGTGTGTCGAGGCTAAGGCTCAGCCTCAACCAACCCATAATGTGAGCGTATTATAATGTGCTCACATTATGAGGTATTAAAAGAAAAAATAAAAGCAACTCGAAATCAATTTCATTGTGACTATTTTTTTTTTTTGTGCCCATGGCCAAAACCCTTCAATTCTTCACTCACATTCTGGGAGGAGCCATCTAGCAAGTTTTTTCATCAAATTTTTGTTATCTCATCACCACGATGCAGCCACATCAATGAGGAGGTTTGAGAGGTAAGGATTACTAATTCTTTATTGTGAATTTGTTAGTTTTAGGTTGTTTTTGATATTTATTTTTTGAATTTGTAGGAGATGTTAATAAAATTGAAAACCCTCCTCAAAATCCTCGACAAGCATAGAAACAACAACATGAAAAAAATCCTCAGTAAGCATAACCACAATAACAACCTCCTCCACCAATCCCTCAACATCGTCTTGGCACTCAACAAAACTTAATGAGTGAAATTAAAAATAATAAAAGACAAATCGAGGAGTTAATCACGAGGTTGAATGATCCAAACGGTTCAACCATGGAAAGAAATACCCTTGCAACTTCACTCAAAGAAATGTTAAAACATGTATATTCAATAAGAAAACAATTAACTGGTTAGCAAGATAGGAGGAAAGCAGCTAGAGATTATTACTGGGATAAATTATCATATAAAGATGTAAAAGATTAAAAAATTACAAAATTAGATTTGTGCTCATTATTCACTAACCCACGCAAAAATGCAAATCTTACCCTCAATGCGCAGAGGTTTCCTATCCATTGGTGCCACCACCAACAAATTAGGAACTTTTTTTGGGATAGATGGTACATGATGTTTGATTACCCACCATTGAACAATTGTGAAGTCTTGCAATATTTCTTGAGGAAACTATACTATGAGTTCATCTTGAAAGAAATCTTAAATTATTTTGATATGAGGGACTTCTAGGGGAGAGGTGGGGGGTCAGCTCAAGATAGACCCAATGCACAATAAGATCCTAGGCAGAAAGCAAGATGACCTCTTGCTAGGCTGCCTCATGAGCACATTGTTATCCCTTCCATTGCGATGGAGAGTGCTGAGGTAGACACGTTGCAAGAAATCATGTCTTTGACCCAGAGTGTCATCCAACATGCCAACCCTATACTACAATTCCATCTAGGGGAGTCTTCGATTGGGGGGCTTCGACCACATTTGTGTCGGGTTTGTGAGGTGACTTATTCATATGACCCCACCAACACTCAGGAGGCTGCTACATAGGATATGTCTATAGCTATGGGGATGGAAAGGGAAGCTGGAATTTTGAATGAGGCCTATGGAATTGATACTCAAGTAAATGTTAGCATGTTCACTGAATTTAATTTTTTAAATTTCAATTTTGAAATGCAAGATTAACTAATTTAGTTTTATGATTTTGGTTAAATTTCAGGGTCACAGTTTTGATACTGGATACACCAGCCCTACACCCTCTTATTACTCCACTACATCTACCATTGAGGTATGTAACTAGTAAACAATTATAAATTTATTACATGTTAATAGAATTTTTTTATTTATGGTATCTAATATGTGATTTTGGATGTTGAATAGGCTAATATTGGAGGTTTCATGGGAACACCTCCCAGTGCTAGTGGATTTACACAAACCTACACATAGGTAATAAAATAAATATTTTAACTAATGAATTATAAGATTAATATATTTGTGTAGTTTATATTCATATAGTTGATTACATTGCATTGCACATCTTTCAAACTAAAATTATTACTTCACATTCCATAACTAATAACTAGATGTTGATAGATGACAAAATTTCAACTACAATATAGTTGTTTAGAAAGTCAACATAAGTAGTGATAAAATTACTTCACATAGCATAAGGTATAAGTAGGAGAAACTTCCAATTGCATTTGCTTGTAATAGCATTTCATGAGACCACTTTTTATTGAGGCATATTTTCAAACAATTCACAACCTTGTCTATGCTATGGATGCTTGGAAGAAATATATGAAAGAATAATAGTAAGCAATAGCATAGACAAGGCAATGAGTTGTTTGAAAAAATTCCTCAAAGAAATGTGGTCTCATGGTGATGTCCATCACCATGATAACCTAATTTCTTTGAGGCATTTTTCAAACAGCTCAACACCTTTTCTATGCTACCACATTTTCCATACATGTCTACCAAAGCATTTTATCAAATAGTTCATTTCCTTGCTGCTATGGCTAAAAGCCTAAAAAAGGTGTTTTCCAACAAATTATGGATGTTTGGAAAAAATCTATCAAAGCATTATAGTAAGCAAAAGCATAGTCAAGGCAATGAGTAGTTTGAAAAAATGCCTCAAAGAAATGCAGTCTCATGGTGATGGAATGCCATTCCATCACCATGAGACCACATTTCTTTGAGGCATTTCTTCAAACAACTCACCACTTTTTCTACCGATTTTTCCATACATGTGTACCAAAGCATTTTATCAAACTACTCACTTCCTTACTGCTATGGCTAAAATCCTAAAATAGGTGCTTTCCAACAAACTATGGATGCTTGGAAAAAATCTATCAAAGCATAATAGTAAGCAATATCATAGTCAAGGGAGTGAGTAGTATGAAAAAATCCCTTGAAGAAATGTGGTCTCATGATGAGACCACATTTCTCTGAGGCATTTTTTCAAACAACTCACCACCTTTTCTATGCTACCACATTTTCCATACAAGTGTACTAAATAATTTTATCAAACTAATCACTTCCTTGCTGCTATGGGTAAAATCCTAAAATAGGTGCTTTCCAACAAACTATGGATGCTTGGAAAAAATCTATCAAAGCATAATAGTAAGCAATATCATAGTCAAGGGAGTGAGTAGTATGAAAAAACCCCTTGAAGAAATGTGGTCTCATGGTGATGGAATGCCATTCTGTCACCATGATACCACATTTTTCAAAGGCATTTTTTCAAAAAACTCACCACCTTTTCTATGCTACCACATTTTCCATACATTTGTACCAAATCATTTTTGCTATGGCTAAAATCCTAAAATAGGTGCTTTCCAACAAACTATGGATGCTTGGAAAAAATCTATCAAAGCATAATAGTAAGCAATAGCATAGACAAGGTAGTGAGTATTTTTTTAAAATGCCTAAAATAAATGTGGTCTCATGGTGATGGAATGGCATTCCATCACCATGAGACCACATTTTTTCAAGGCATTTCTTCAAACAACTCACCACCTTCTCTATGCTACCAAATTTTCCATACATGCATGTACCAAAGAATTTTATCAGCTACTCACTTCCTTGTTGCTATGGCTAAAAGCCTAAAATAGGTTCTTTCCAACAAACTACATGGATGCTTGGAAAAAATCTATCAAAGCATAATAGTAAGCAATATCATAGTCAAGGCAGTGAGTAGTATGAAAAAATGACTCAAAGAAATGTGGTCTCATGGTGATGGAATGCCATTCCATCACCATGAGACCACATTTCTCTAAGGCATTTTTTCAAACAACTCACTGCCTGAAGAATAGAAACCAACCCTTTAGCCAAAATTCCCCTTCAAATTCTTTTCAAGGTCCTCATCCTCAATTTACCAATTCATGGAACCTTCTATTTGAAAAAAAAGTATAGACAACTGAGAGGGAGGGTGAATTAGTTGTTACCAAAATCAAACTTATTCAACATTAATCCTCAATTTACCAATTCATGGAACCTTTTGTTGGAAAAGCAAGGATAGACAACTGAGAGGGGGGGGTGAATAAGTTTTTACCAAAATAAAACTTATTCAACTTTAATCAACCTTAAATCTCAGATCTGATAATTAACAATGCAAGCATAAATCAATAACACATCAGAGACACATGAACACCAAGAATTTATACGTGGAAAACCTGTTAGGGGAAAAACCATGATGGATGTTAGTCCACAAGATTATACCCTGTTAGAAGTATAATGAAGAATGAAAAGGGAATGCACCTGCATTCAGGCACACTTCCTAGAGAACACTGCTCAGAGGAAGGCTCACTACCTTACATACAATATTCAGATTAAGTCCATCTGATGAGTTTGAACTGAAGTAATAGCTTCTACAAAATCTTGATTACAGTTCTAGTTAGGCACACAAAAACTTCTACACACTCTGCTTAATCTTCTTCATACTTTTCTATGCTCTTGAATGTTTTGACCTTTATTCTTACATGTACATCACTTGCACACACCGAGCATTTCTCCTAAATGATGAAAACAATCACTTATATATATCCGCTACACAAATTTACATCCACTATTCAATCAACCACAAATAAAGAATAAATTACAATTGTCGGCCTCAATACATGAATAAATCTTAATGTGCACCAACTAAGTCGGTCACAACATAGTGAGAACCCAAAAATACACCTTAGAACACACCAAACAATAAAATATTAATCTTCATGGATTCGCAACACACTACCACCATCATGTCGTTCAAGAACATAAAAACTCGAGCACACATCAGAAAAATATTCGATCACGAACACTCTGATAAATGGGGATGTATAGCAAGGATAGAGCATGATCTAGAATCATCCATGAACATCACAAGTACATGTGCAACAACTGAAATTACCAGAATTTCATCCTCTTCATCCAAGAACACCATCTACAAAAACTAAATAACTGTAGGATTACAAATCTTTATAACTTCCACAAATGTTGATGCGAACCTCTGACACTTTTGGAAAACATACTAGAAAGCTTCAACAACATACCCTTTGAAGCGCACCTTCAGATCTTCAACATACAAAACTTTCCAACATTCTAACCTTCTCAGCTTCACTGGCTGCCTACAATATTATTTTTTATAATTTTCTCAATATCCTCGACATATATAGCCTTAAGCATCATTAATGCTAATAGTGTTGACATCAATGACAACCACATATCATCAATGCAACCACAACATCCAACACCTTCTACATTTTATTCCACTTGCTCATGTCCCCACCCCTCCCTCTTCATGTCATGAATTCCCTCCATCTCATAACCAAGACCACACTATACCATCCACCCCATCCTAGCGTAAAACTATAGAGAAGGAAATTACCTATTTGAAAAAATTCCTCAAAGAAATGTGGTCTTATGGTGATGGAATAACATGAAACATTTTTTTGTAATGGCATTCCATTGTGCCATGAGACCCCATTTCTTTAAGGCATTTTTTTCAAATTGTTCACTGCCTTCTCTATGCTACCACAGTTATCATACATGCCTATGAATGCATTTTATCAAATGGTTCACCGCCTTGCTGCTATGTGTAAAAGCATAAAAATAAGTGCTTTCAAACAATCTATGGATAGGGAAAATAGTAAACATGATAGTCAGAAATATATATTTTAATAAGTAATCAATTTTTTGTTCATTATCTCACACATTATAAGCCATGACGTGGATTTCTATTGTAGTTTTCGTGATTGAATAATTTGTTGTTTTATTTTCAGATGTTGGAAGCAGATACAACTCTGAATTTTCATAGGGAAATGAAGCTCGATGTTTCATTTTCTATAGAGTCCTCGATGGCTCTCATGAAGGAGGTATGAAGCAAATTACTAAAGTTCAACTTACATTTGTTGTTATAACTGTTAGTTAGTGAAAAATCAAACCATTATTGATTTGTAGTTTAATTTCTCTTTGGATGGTTTCTACAGGGCTTCAACATGCCATAACATGCACATGTGAAGCTTTCCCATGAGGAGAGAGATCATCTACTAGTGGTAAGTGATTATTTTATTAAATATATATTTTTTTATAATGTAAATTCTATATATTAATGTCTTTACTTCTTATTGTAACAAATAAAGCTTGACCAAGAACTAAACCCTAAGAGGAGCACCAGGAGCACTCCTCAACCTTAGAATAAATGAGTGATAGACCTATCGCCATCCGACCGACAAGCAAAGGGAAATAATTTATTTTGAGAGGATGCAGAGCAATGAATTTTGATTCTAGATCCCTTTGTTGTATGCCTATATGGCATTTTTGTACATATTTTGTGTTGGATATATTTGATATTATATGCCTATATGGAATTCTCATAAGCCTATATGGCTATTTTGTATATATTTTATACTTAAATCAACATATATTGATGTATGCATATATGGCTAGTTGATTAATACAAATCTTTTTATCGATGGTGTCCATATTTTCATTATAAATCCATGGTTCAATAAATATGGGTTATGTGTATTCAAGTGTATACTTTACAACTTATGTGTATACTTTGTGACTTACATGTATTCCAATGCATACTTTGAAACTTACATTTTTTCATGTGTATACCTTGTATTGATGCATATACTTTGTATTAATTTGTGTATACTATGTATTTTTGTGTATACTTCAAGGCTTATGTGTTTTTGAGTACTTGCGCTTCTCTTATTCACATGTATCCTTGAATTATTTACGTGTATACATATTAACTGGTTAGCCCTAGCATTGATCATTATTTTCCTTCATGGTTTGTCTTGAATATTTATTGATTGATGCTAAATAACTTTATTAGTTGATGCTAAACAAATTCAATATTTCTAGGAATACTAGCAGACTTACAAATTACAAAATTGCACAAATTGAAAAGAAAAGATTAACTGTAAATAAATGCACTCATTATTAAATTGATAATTTATTAAGAATGAGTATAATATATATCAAGGGATGAGCCTTCTACAATAGCATTTTCCAATTAGAAAATAGGCAAAGCATTCCCAATACTTTGAAAGCAATAATCTAGCCAAAATTGCAATAGGAGAGAAGGCTTATTTAAGATCCTTGAGAAATGTATTTCCTAATGCTCCCTTATTCTTACATATCTCAATTCAGTTTAATCCAAAGAGTTCCATGAAATGTTTTATCTTAAAGAAAAAATCACGTTTTCATTTGGTATTCTATGAGATGTTTCATAAAAGACATTCCAATATATTTAATCTTTTGATTCAAACAACTCAGTTAAGTAAAGGATACATAATATTCATAGTAGATGGTGAGTAGCTAACTTCTTGATGCAGGAGCACCTTGTTGATTTCTTGCCTCCATGAGGCAATTTTTTCATTTTTGGTTTGTTGTGTTTTATTTTGTAATAAGGTCATGTACTGACCATGTTACATGTGTATTGAGTCAATGATTAGGTTGCTAGGTGGTTTGTGGTGTCAAGTTGTCAACTTTGCAAATGTTGCCATTACTGCAAAATTACAAAATATACAAAAAATTGTTTTAGAGCATTGTATGATTATGTATGGAGGTTTCATGAATTGAGGTTGATTGTATTGGATGGATAATTGAATTATCTTTCTATTGGTATTTGTATTACTAATTTTCATTAAGTTTTGAGAATTTTATTGCCATTTTGCCTCAGATAGGTCAGAAACCCTAATTCAACAAGGTTGAAAGGAAGAAAAATGTAGAACTCTCCATTCCACCATTCAAATCTTGTCAAACTTAGTGGAATTGAATTAGATTAGGTTTATTTTGTGTTTTCAAAGTTGTAGGGGCAAGGGATAGAGTTAGGAGTTGATTGGGTGATGCCCTAGATGAAATTGCATGGTTTTCAGGCATGAAAGGATGGCTAGAGGTTAGTGTTTGATAAAGAAGCATTGGGAAAGTGTGGGAATTGATTTAGTGAGCATAGAAAGACCCTAGGAGACATGTATAAGAAATTTTTGAGAAGAATTGAGACCTAGAGTGTAGAGAATCAATAAACCCCTATTCAAACTAGCCTAATTAGGCTTTAAGGGCAACATAGCAGTCCAATTTTGAGTGATTTTTTCCAAAAAAATAATACCTGCATGTTTAGGTGTGAAAGAGGACCATGCCTAGCATAAAAATACCCACTTGGAGGAATTGGAATAGTTTTTTTGGTCACATGAGTTGCAGAACAAAAGTTGCACCACTTTGCAACTTTCAACTACTTGCATTTGACAACTTTTTCCCCTAGTGAAAATTTTCCAACACAAGAAAACACCTTTGAGATAGTGAAAATTGAGAGAGGTTATTGTAAAGGGGCCCAACATGATCCCATATATTTAGATGAAAATTTTCTAAGCATCATAGTATTTGAGTAACAACATGTTGAAGTTTGCAACCATTTTGCACTTTGGACTCTTACTAGATTTTGTTGGTTGAATGTAGCTTTGAGTGATTATGCATGTTTAGGTGTGAAAGAGGACCATACCTAGTGTAAATGTACCAATTTGGATGCATTGGAATAGTTTTTTTGGTCACACAAGTTGCAGAATGAAAGTTGCACCACTTTGCAACTTTCAACTACTTGCATTTGAAAACTTTTTCCCCAAGTGAGAGTTTTCCACCATGGGAAACGCCTTCGAGATAGTGAAAAATAAGAGAGGTTATTGTAGAGGGGCTAAACATGATCCCATAGGCTCAAATGAGAAGTTTCTAAGAATCACAGTATCCGAGTGACATCATGCTGAAGTTTGTAGTCATTTTGCACTTTAGATTCTTAAGGGATTTTACCAGTTGAATGTACTTTGAAGTGATTATGTGTGTTTGAGTGCAAAAGAGTACCATGCTTAGTGTAAACATACGTATCTAGATATATTGTAATAGTTCATTTGGTCACACGAGTTGTAGAACAAAAGTTGCACCACTTTGCAAATTTCAACTACTTGCATTTCACAACTTTTTTCCCAAGTGAAAATTTGCCACCATGGGAAAATGCCTCTGAGATAGTGAAAAATGAGATAGGTTATTGTAGAGGGGCCCAACTTGATCCCATAGGCTTAGACAAGAATTTTCTAAGAATTGTGGTACTCAAGTAACAACATGATGAAGTTTGTAGCCATTTTTCACTTTGGACTCTTAAGGGACTCTTTTAGTTAAATGTAGCTTAGAGTGATTCCACGTGTTTGGATGTGAAAGAGGACCATTTCTAGTGTAAAATCACCCATCTAGACACATTGGAACAGTCTGTTTGGTCACACAAGTTGCAGAACAAAAGTTGCACCACTTTGCAACTTTGCACTGCTTGCATTTGACACTTTTTCCATCAAGTGAAAATTGGACACCATGGGAAAAAGACTTCGAGATGACAAAAAATGAGAGAGGTTATTGTAGAGGGGTCCAACACAATTTTGTAGGATCAAATAGAGAGTTCTTAAGTATGACAATTTTTGAGTAATAGCCCATCAAAGATTGCTACCCTTTTGCACTTTGGACCCTTAAGGGATCAAGTCGGTCGAATGTAGCTCAGAGTGATTCCGCTTGTTTGGGTGGGAAAGAGGACCATGTCTACCATAAACATACCCATTCAGACAATTTGGAATAGTCTATTTGGTCACATGAGTTGAAGAATGAAAATTACACCACTTTGTAACTTTACATTTCTTGCAATTGACACATTTTCCATCAAGTCAAAATTGGATATCACAGAAAAATGACTCTTAAATAAAGAAAACCGAGAGAGGTTATTGTAGAGGTGCCCTATGTGATCTTGATGCCTCAAACATAATTTTTGTAACTAACACGGTATCTGGATATCAATACATCAAATATTGTTTCTCTTTTGTAATTTGGATTGTTAAGGGATTACGTTGCTTGAATTACAAATGTTTGAAGGCAGCAATAAATTTGAATATTTGAGTAAATCTCATTACAAGTGTTTATTTGAATAGACTATATGGTATATTGATATTGATATATAATCATTAGGTTGATTTGTTTTAATAAATGAAGTTTTTTATAATAAGTTAGTCAATTGGTGCTAGTTATAATAGGGAGAGAATTGAGATTTGTCAAGATCATCAAAATAAGGATGTTGCATTACTTTTTTGGCTGAGATTCTCTTCAATTTCTCATAAATCAAACTTTTATGCAAGGAGACACCTATCAAATTTTAGTATTTTACTTACAAATACACAAAGTAAAAGAAGAAAAAGAAAGAGCATCCAAAATTGAAATGAAATGAAAATAGATGGAAGGCACTTACAGACAACAAATCCACACCATTTGGTTCCAACTCGGGAACAAGAAGGCATAAATATTGATGGTTCCATTGAGGATAGGCATGCCAGTCTCTCAACTTAATCACTCCTGGTCATACATCTGGGAATTCCAATATACCTATTGCACACAACACCTCTCATGAATAGAATAACTTAAAATTCGAGATGCTCTTATAGTGTCTACATCATAGGTGCTCATGATAAGTTTAAATTCAAATGAATAAATTAAAATTCCCTTGCCAGGCTTCACACACAATTTTATAATGGCTATAAATCATAATTGAGATTTTTCAAGATCATCAATGTAAGGATGTTGCATTTCTTTTTTGGTTGAGATTGTCTTTGATGGCTCATAAATCATTTTCTAGAAGGGGACACCAATCAATTTTTAGTAGGTTACTTACAAATAGAAAAAGTAAAAGAAGATGATAACATTGGAATCATAGCATTGACATCATACAAATTAAAGTGCATGCAAGTATAAATCAATAAGAACCAATGTGCATACTTAAAAATTAATCTAACAAACCATCCAGGTCTGCTCTACTCTTTATTGTGTCAAGTATTGCCTCATGGTTAGACTCACAGACCTTCCACAAGGTCTTGTTCAAAGTTCTACCCCCATATTTGGTCAAATGATGAAATTACAAGGTTTGAGTAATGAAGAAACTTATGATGTGTGTTAAAGTCTTGAAACATCCAATATTTAACACGCTTATGTGGGTACCTTCTAAGCCACATTCCAGTAACAACAATTGAGCCTATAGGGTATTTAATGTTTTCTCCATCTATAATAGGGGCCTCCAATTTATTTTTGGCCTCAACACAATGACACAAGTAATAGTTTGTTCCCTCTTCATTGTCTTCATCTGCAATAACTGCATAAATATGCGCTGCATTGACATGTGCAACGAATTTCTTAAAATTAGTCAATTATAAATACACTCTGTAAAGTAAGATAACAATAGGAATTTCAAAAACTAAGCAAGTAGATATATTACCTAGTTGAACTAGATCTTATATGTGGTCAAAGTTGACCGATGAATCCATTTGTATTAGTTCCAATGCTATCAGAGGGCAATACGTGAGAATTAGGCTAAGATAACTTAATGAACATTTATCAATCCACTCCTTTGACTCACAATCATTACAGGCTTGCATTGTACATGAAGAAAAAAATCATGTCATCTTCTGTGTATTAATCCTCTATGAACCTGCATCTGAGCTAAGGAAAGAGTGCAACTCACTCGATCTTGTTAGTTTACAACAATCCTCATATGGTAGAATTTTAGTATCATCCATAAACCAAAAAAATCTACAAACTAAAGATGTACCTTCATTACTTAGAACCATCGAAGCATTCAACCACTCAACGATTGATTTTGCATCTGTCAACTTTGCATTGTCTTTATACTTTAACTATTAGCATGCTAATGCTCTTTTCACACATGCTAGTGCACCATCATGCTCCCTCTTTCCTTTCTCGGCCTCACAAAAGTTCCACATATTTTGAAAACCTGTAATAGCATGCATCCTGCTCAACCAATAGAAAATGCGTGAGTTCTTGAACTATGTTGCATAGTTATTTGACCATATTATATGTCGATCGTATTCTATGCCCCTCTGAGCTAAATCACTATAGAAAATTTGGAAGAAACCTTGCACGAACTCTGAAGAATGTGTGTGATCATCACTAATATAAAATTGGTACTCCCTCAATACCTTCCTTTGGTCCTCTGTACTATCATCTACATGAATGAATGCTATGTGCACAAATATTGAAACCTATGTGGAGTTATGATATTGTGACTACACCTCACGCTGTGGTTGTAGAGTGTAGGTCTCTGCAAAGTTGACCACTAAAACTATGCTGCCAACTAGAAAGGTTTCCTTGCATAGCTTGAATTGTGTGTTTATCCATTGAGATCTATGGGTATGCCTTGCATACTCACACACTATTTTTTCACAAAACATGGACATAAACTGATACACTTAAATCTTATGAATAACCAATTGACACCTTTTTTTTTATTACCATATTTCGTAGTATATGCCTTTGTTTTATACTTCTCAAACTCTACTAGTTTTTGTCCCACCTCATCTTTTCTTTCCATATGTTGACATACCGGCATATGCTGCAAGACACCACAACGCTTGCATGAACCATCCAAGCATATTTTCCTGTAGAATATTTGTTCATCCTCTATTTCACATAAATTTTTTGGTAAGAACTCTCTTGAATATTTTGGTGGGGATTCTATGCCACAATCCTATAAAACATCGTTAGTATGCAAATCTAAACATATAGAATGATAAACATCATAATGGCTAGAGAATTCAATATGTACTCTACAACAACAAGTAGTGTGTATGTGATTTATCTTGACATAAAAAGGTTTAATCATTTCAAAGTATCTTTGAAAAATACTAATTTGAGGATAAGAATGTTGAAATTTATGAAAAAATTGGGTTTGAGTCATATCCAAAAAATTCTTTGGATGTGGCTCATGGTCCACCTACCGATTCTCCTTCTTTCCACATCCCTTTCATTCAAAGATGGACTTGTGTTATTCTTTCGATACTCTTCAATTAGTTTTCTCAATGCTTCAACAACTTTTTTATCTTTTCGCGGTAGTCTCCCCGAGAATGCCCATAATTCATATGAATTTGTGCCCTCAATTATTTTTTGCCTTTGAACGGCTCTTGATAAAGTATTTCTATTAATTCTCATTTGTCCACTCATCTTTTTAATGAGACATGATATCTTTGTTTGAATACTTACCAAAGTCAATGTAATGACACATCGGGTGACATTACTATCCTTTGAGTGTGAGGTCTTACCCACACTCTCATAAGCATCCATGAGATTCTTCACAATAGTGCTTTCACTTGAAGCATTCGATGTTCTCAACCCAAGAGTCTTCATGTTGTTTCTATACTTTATAGCCTGCATCATTTCAACAAACATCTGACTCCTTGTGGTCTCATTTAGCCTTTCAAAGAACAATTTCCAAATATTATTAGCATATCTCTACAAGTGTGTGCTAGAATCTTACATTCCATACGATGAAAAATATCCTCATCAATATTAATCAAATACTTTGGCTTTTTACACAAAATTCTAGGTGGTGTTCTCCTAGGTACACACTCCTCAACATTAGGAATTTCATCAATATTAAAGTGAGGTGGGCTAGATTGAATATCTTTGATCAAGGATGGGATAGACAACATACCTTGAGGTTGACATGGGGATGATTGCATAGCTTCTTCATCAATTCCAAGTGATTTTGTACTCTCAACTTGAGGTGTGGTGGATGGTATCCCTTAATATCACTTGTGGTAGATGGTGTCCCTCCATATTCACTTGTGGTAGATGTTGTCCCTCAATATTCACTTGTGATAGATGATGTCCCTCCACATTCACTTCCAGTAGATGGTGTCCCTCCATATTCACATGTGCTTAATGGTGTCCCTCCATATTTACTTGCAGTAGAGGGTGTGTCTTCAACTACAATTTTTGAATATGTCTTACCATGATGATTTCGCATTCATGCCCTTTGTGCCACCAATTCATTTTCTCTTTTTGATGGCTAAGGTTTATCTTCAATTGGCTTGTTTTTGTCAATTGTATCCAATTTCTTCTTCTCACAATATGTCCTCACCCATCGTATCTCCTTTTCTTTATTGTTTTAATACTCTTGATCTGTTAGTTTCTTCCTTGTTCACTTCCTCAGCATGGCAGATAATTTTACCTGTAGCATGGTAATGATACAAATATTAGTTCCTAAAAAATGAATCCATATAAATAAATGAAATATATGTCATTCAAGGCTTCATATAAAATACTTACAATTATCCTATAGAAGAGTATGATTACCATAAGCAAGCTAGTGGAGCACCACTATCTTGACAATGTGTTAGGGGTGACAAGGTAGGGGCAGCGTATGCCTCATAGAAATGGGGACTGATAGTGATGTAGGAGCAACGTATGCCTCATATAGATGGGAACTCATGGTGCAACATATGCCTAATAGAAATGGGGACTCGCAGTGATATACATCACTGTGAGACCCCATTTCTATGAGGCATATGTTGCCCCTACCTTCTCAACCCTACCACATTAGCAAGGTAGTGAGTGAGTTCTCTATCTTGCCAAGCTCACTAGCTTGTCAAAGCTACCACATTTTTTATTCATTTATACAAAAACATTATTGTCAAACAATTCAAATTCCTTGTCCATGATTCCATTTTGAGCCATGATTGCAAGATAGTTTGCACCTTTCCCCATGTTGCTAACTTAGCCTTGAATAAAGAGTCTTGAAACAATGGAGAGAAGGGTTATAATCCCTTGTAGGTAGACTAATCAAGGAAACATTTAAAATATATCACAACATAAGTGATAGGTAAATTTGGAAATAGAGATGAAAACCAAAATAGATGCAAAGATCTATCAATGTGGGAGGAGTATATTCCAATTTTTTGGAGACATGTATGGAAAATTTGGTAGCATAGATAAGGAAATGGCTACTTGGTATAATTGTTTGACATAATACCTCAATGAGATATGTCATTGTGGACTATAATTATTGCAGGATATGAAAATAATAAATTTATTGAAAAGGATTTAGAAAATTTTAATCATATGCAAATTGTAAGTGTAAAACCAAATTCAACTACATATTCCAACATCCCCCATGCCTATACCAAAATTAAAGCTTTAGAGAGTGGTATGCACATCCATAAAAAAGGATTTATAAATTATGTTTTATTTCACTTCCTTATAACTTATGTCATATATATGTGTATACAAAATGTGGAAGCATACACAAGGTAAGTTAATTGTTAAATAGAAAAATGCCTCAAAGAGATGTGGTTTAAAAATGTATTTGGAAAATGTAAATAATTGTGTAATTTAAAATGTGCATTGACAAGATAAGGTTATAATGAAAAACAAACAATTATCAACATGGAATATGCAAAATCAAAAAAATGAAAGCAAGCCATAATAGAATGAATTAAATTTTATAAAGACTTCACATACCTAAAAAACTAGAGTTTCAAATGGAGTTCTACCCAATTATGTAGCCTTTGCTTCTTCTTTCTTCAAACTCAACAATTTGAATTTTTGAAAAGCTTGTTCCCCTCCAAACTTCAATTGTATATCACTTTTGAATGGAATTCAGACTCGAATTGATATTATATGCCTTTCAACATGAAAAATATACTATTTCATGCAAAGGTGGTGGAAATATCATGAAAAAGGAGGTGGAATGTGAAAAACATGCATGCACACTTCACAACATCATCAAAAAGCTCTTTTTTGTCAGAGCACATGTAGAACTAGGAGAATATGCAGAATGTGGGCCTTGAGATCATGGATATATTGATTTTTTTTTTATCATTTTTAGAGAAATCCAAAATCACTCACGTTATACTGCACTCACATTATAACACAAGCACATTATAATGTGAGCGTGTTATGTCTTGCTCAAAGAATGGCCATATCTCTACTACAAAATTCGCTCGTGTTATGAGAAAGTTGATTTTTTTAAAGGTTTATTTTCTATATATTTCTCTCAAACCTCAACCCTCAACCCTCAACCCTCAACCCTCAACCCTCAACCCTCAACCCTTAAACCCTAATTCCTCAACCCCTATACCCTCTACCCTATACATTGGTCCCTCAACCATAATCCCCCAACCGTATACCCTCAATCCTCTACCCTCAAACTTAAACCAAAAAATCATCTACCCTAAACCCTAAACCCTAAAACCTATACCCTCCAACCCTAAACCCTCAACCCTCAACCCTAAACATTATATACTCTACCCTCAATTCTCAACCCTATACCCTCAATTCTCAACCCTCTACCCTCTACATTAAACCCTAAACCCTTAAACCATCTACCCTCTACCCTAATCCCTGAGCCCTAAACCCTCAACCCTTAAACCCTAAACTATTAAACCCTCTACCCTCTACCCTCAACCCAATACCCTCTACCCTCAACCCTAATCCCTCAACCCTCAAACCCTTAAACACACTTATTAAACTATCTATCCTAATCCCTCAACCCTCTTGATCCTTAACCCCTCAACCCTCAACCCTTAAACCCTAATACCCTCAACCATCAGGTCCTCCACCCTAATCCCTCAACCCTAAACCCTCAACCCCTATCCCTTTCTCACTATCTATACATATCACCTCTCTCTCTATCCCTCCCTCCTCTTGCCTCCTTCTCTCTATCTCACTTCTCCCTCCAACTCTCTATCCATCCATCCATCCCCCTCTACCCTAATCCCTTAATCCTAAACCCTCTACCCTTAAACACTCAACCATAAACCCTAAACCCTCAACCCTCAATCCTCAACCCTTAAAACCTCTACCCTCTACCCTCTACCCTCCACCCTATTCCATCAAACCTTAAATCATTAAACACACTTAGTAAAATATCTACCCTAATCCCTCATCCCTCTTAACCATTAATCCATCAACCCTCAACCCTCAACCCTCAACCCTTAAACTATAATCCCTCAACCCCTATACCCTTTACCCTATACATTCAACCCTTAACCCTAATCCCCCAACCCTATACCCTCAATCCTCTATCCTCAACCCTTAAAACCTCTACCCTCTACCCAATACCCTCTACCTTCAACCCTAATCCCTCAACCTTTAAACCCTTAAACCCACTTAGTAAACTCTCAACCCTAATCCCTCAACCCCCTTGACCCTTAATCCCTCAACTCTCAACCCTTAAACTCTAATACCTCAACCCCTATACCCTCAACCCTAATCCCCCAACCCTATACCTTCAATCCTCTACCCTCAACCTTAAACGCTCAACCCTCAACCCTTAAGCCCTCTACCCTCTACCCTCTACCCTCTACCCTCTACATTAAACCCTGAACTCTCAATTCTCAACCCTCAACCCTTAATCCATCAATCCTCAACCTCAAACCCTAAACCCTCAACCCTCGTCCTTCAACCATATGTACCCTCAACCCTAATCCCTCAAACGTATACCCTCAACCCAATACCCTAAACCATTAACCGTATAGGTCATCAACCCTATAATCTCAATTCTAAACCCTCTACCCTATACATTGGATCCTCGACCCTCATATATCTTTGTCCCTCCCACCTCTTCTCTCCTTCTCTCTACATTACTTATCCCTCCATCCCTCCCTTCATCCATCCATCCCTCTGTACCCTAATCCCTCAATTATATACCCTCAACCCTTAAACCCTTAAACACTCAACCCTAAAACTAAACCCTAAACCCTTAAACCCTCTACCCTCTACCCTCAATCCTCTACCCTCTACCCTCAACCCTAATCACTAAACCCTTAAACCCCTAAACCCACTTAGTAAAATATCTACAGTAATTCCTCAGCCCTCTTGACCATTATTCGATCAACCCTCATCCCTCAATCCTTAAGCCCTAATTCCTCAACCCTAATCCCCCAACCCTATATAATCAATCTTCTACCCTCAACCCTTAAACCCTTAAACCTATTGATTGTGTTTTTATGCACTTCTCGACATAGGTAAAACGTAGGTGCATTACCTCTCTTGAAAAACAATCTTCCACAATCAAGTTACAGAACACTATCCCAAGGTATCTTGAATGTCAGTGTTTCATTAGATTTGGCTTTACAATGTGCAACGAACCTTAACACAAGTTGTTTCTTAAAAAAAGGGGAAAAAGAAAAAGGGCGAGGAAGGAGGATGTTTCCCAGACCTGCAACTACCAATGAACAGTGATCATGGAGGTTCATATTGTGGACATTTTCCCCAAACATAATTTCACTTAATTAGAATTCTCACAATGTCATGAAATCTATGCTATCTTCTAAGGACTGTAGATATTCATCATCCATTTGCTATGGGGAGGTGAATAAAGATGAGGTTTAATGAGAAGAAATGAAATCAAAGTCTAGACTAACTTTGCACAGTCATTTACCTTCAGCACATGACCAAAAGTATGGACAAGGAAAGCATACACATAGCAACAATCTTCAAAACCAGAGATAGCATACTAAATCTACCAAATCTAATCTAAGGACATTAGAACAACAAAGTAACTTAAAGAAAATCAATAACTAAAATGGAGAGGAATCATGAAACATATTGAGAAACCTAGAAATACACCAGAAAATGACTGTATTTGTTATTATAATTTCTGCAGTATGCCTTTACAACAACTCAACTCTCTTAAAATGAGAGGAGGAGAGCCCTATTTATAGTTTCAAAAAGAAAAAGAGTGACCAAGATTTGATTCTATTGTGTGCCCAGGATTCACTTTACATTAGGGTTTCACCTACCCCCAAATATATTACATTTATAAATAATTTCTTGTTTCTTCCCTATCTTGTCATCTAGTGACAACACTGTAGCAAATTTGTCTTTTAGCCATTTGCCTTTTGTTGTACCTATTCTTCAAGAAACTCTTCGTCAATGACGGGATTGCCCTCTCGCTTTTTCAATGCAACATACTCCACGAAATTTAGGATCAGGGATTGAAACTTATCCAACTCCATGATGTCAGATCGCAAAATCTGGTACTCCATTCTTGGGAATTGTTGCCAAGCTTCTTCCAGCCATCATCATACTTAGCAGCATTGTCTTTAAAAAGTTCTGATTGTGCAAAGGCTCGGGCAGCGAAGTACATGAATTCAGTGGTGACATCAGCGGACATCCCATCTTCCATGATCTTCAAGAAGTAGAGCTTTATATTCTTAGGGTTAATCTCAACCACAGGCAGCTCGTACCCCATCATCATCTTGAGGTATCGAGTGCACTCCTCTCTGGAATCTTTTACCCATTCAATGTCTAGTGCTATCCGCTCCAAAATCTACTCAAGCCTCCTCTTCCGGTGGTCAAAATCGCGCTTCTAGGTGTCCACTAGCCAGTGATCATCATCCTTGAAGGCAAGGTCCTTTTCCCAGACATCGCTTGGTAACATGAGTATGGCCTCAATCTATTGGTAGGTCGCATCGTACTTCCTCGGGAACTCTTCACAGATCTTCCTCGAACCCTCAAGAGTTTTCTGAACTTCCAAGAACCTATTTTTTATCTGGACAACCAAGTTGATGCCCGTGTTTCCAATGTCCAAGAGCTGTCCGAACCAGTTTTCTGTAGTCTTGTCCAAGTTCCTTCTCTTCTCAAGCTTGTTAATCTATTCCTAAGACAACAACTGAGGCGGGGCTAATGATATCGTGGGTTGCTCATCTGGAGACGAGCACTGTTGAATATAAGTTGTTAGATCAGCCACTTTCTCCTTTAGTTCTTCTTTGGAGACCTTATCCTATTGGATAAGGTGCACCACTATGGCGAGCGATTCTTGGAGATGCTCAACCTTTTGTTCCCTCGTGGCCACTCCCAAGTTGATGGTGGAGACATTGTAAGTTATACCTTGTTCTCCAACCATCAGTATTGCTATTTGCACTACCCTTGATCCTAAGGCATCTATGGTTACTTTTGATCTGACCTTCGACCTCTTCTCTTTTTTGGTTATTATTTGTGCTCTGGCCATAATGGCTTCCAGCCTTACCTTGGGATCCTTCAAGGTGGGAGTCTTTTGCTTTAGCTGTCTTTGCAGCCAATCGGGTACTTGGGGTTCTTCCCTTGGTGGTTCACTTCAAGTCCCGCTGCCCTCCCTCTCAAGTTTGATGGTTCTGACAACAAGAGCCTTCTCCTTTCTTCCTGCATTTTCCTTTTCTTCATCAGGGTCTTGTTCGAACTTTTCATGTCTAGCAGCGGACTCGATGTGCAACTGCTCTTTGGGTGAATCTTTCTTTTCAACATCCCCCTCTTCTTCATTTAGATTATATTGATGTTCCTCGGGGTTCTCCCCTTGTTCATCCTCGTGGAGGAACACTTCCTTGTCATGTTCTATGGTTTGACCATGTCCCTTGATTGGAGACCTATTACCCTCCATTTCTAGAGTAGCAATCTCCTCTTCCCATGCAAGCCGATCCTCAGACTCCTTATCCTCAATTTCTTTGAGCTGCTTGCCCCACTCTGCATTGAGCTCAGGATCATTTGAATCTCAGATAAGTTCAGCATCGAGGTCCTCACTACCCTCACTAGAAGACTCATAGGCCACCTCATCAATCTCCTGACATTCGAACAAGGGATGTTCGTGATATTCAAACTCCTCGTCCTCTAGTGCCTTCTCAGCCTCTAGTTGTTGTCATTCAAGCTTGTCTGATATCTGCATGGTTGCTTTCATCTTTGGTGATTCAATAGAGGGGCAGGGAGTTGGAGCACAGGCCATAGCCTGAGCTATCGCAACCTAGACCATCAGATTGGTGAGCATCCCTGAAAGCTCAGATGACACGTTCTACATGTACATTACAAAATACTCTAGAAGGCTAAAGCCAGGCATTGTAGCAAAGAAAACGGAGGGAAGGGAAGGAGACATAGAGGAAGAGGACATCAGTGAGGTGGTGGCGGACGATGAATACATGGGAATAACTTGCAGCACTGGAAGAGTTGGAGCAAGGTGGATGGAGATGTCCACTGCAGGTGGGGAGGAAGCAGAGACTACAAGTGAAGCATGAGGGGTAGGGGAAGTGGCGGTAGTAGTAGTAACAATGGTAGGAAAGCACCGTGGCGAGCTAGATCCTCCTTTTCTGATCCCAAGGGGTGAACCCTTTGTTATTACAGTCATCCCTGCACTGCCAGTTGTTTTCCTCTTCTTCTTGGAAGGTTCAGGCTCAGAGGCCTTACGGGCATAGACCTTTGGTCTGGGCAGCTGTTCACTAGCCTCCTTTCTTTTCTTGGTCTTCACCGATGGTGGGGTCTTGGATGTCTCCCCAGTTGCAGCTGTAGGTGCTCCACCTTTGGAGCCACTTGACTCACTTACATGTTCACTTGTAAGTTCATTGAATGTTAAGATGACCCCTTGTTGTTTCAATTGGGCCACCTTCTTGTCGATCCATGCCCTTGTTTGGATTTCAATGGGCCTAGTGAGTATACCAATGCCATTAAGCTTTGGTTCATTCCAGTCAATTACAGGTAGCGGCAAGTTGGAAACTGCATCATAGCCTGGATTGATCACTGTGTCTTCATCCTCCTCAAGCTGGTCAGGGACCGGACACAAGTTTACCCTTCATACATAGATGGCAGTCATGCGCATGTAATGTCGCAACCACACCTCAAGATCATCTTTACAATTGGTGCAAATATCCTCGATGTTGTGGAGGTGAGCATATTCACGTCCCAGTGCCTTTTTGACATGACCATAAGGATCCATTCATGGTCGTGCTGTGTATTGCTCGAAGTTATATTTGGCTAGCTCCTTTTCTGAATATCCTGGACACTGGGAGGTGTGGATCTTATACTTCCCTTAACCAAGGTTAATGGGATAGGTGGGACCTGCCAAATGTTTTTCATTCAAGATGCTATGAATGTGTTGTAGCTGTCAAGTTAGCTCCAATAGAATGATCTGGTCATTTGGGTACTAGGGCAGCTTGTTTGTCCTTTCGGTGAATCTTTAGGCATGCATGTAGGTGAACTTGGTGAATTGAATGTACCAAAAGGCATACTACCTAAGGAGGGCCCTAGCAGTGTGGGATATCCTCCTATGAAAATCCCCTCCCAAGGACTAGATGATCTGAGCGATAAATGCATCATTCACCCTGCAGTAATCCCTTTTAAAATTCTAGAACTGTAGGTGAGGGTACTTGTCATAAGGTTTGAGCTCTGGCCCCGATGGATTGTTGGGAATCATTGTCAATCCCTGATATTACCGTCGATTGGCAAGGGAATACACCAAATAGGAGATCATGAAGTAGTTGGTGGTCCTTTTTATGGTGGTAAACTGCTCATGGATGTACTCACTGATTATCTCGCCCCAATAAAAGGCGGTGCCTTTACCGCAGAGAATCTACTCTGTAAAATAGAATATCCATTCTTCGAAGAAGACTACGTTGGGGAGGCCCATTACTTGGCTGAGCAGAGTTGCGAGGTCATCGTAATCCTTGAAGAAATCACCGTGGAAGAGCTCCTAGGGAAGTTTCCTAGCACTACCTCATTTGTCCTTCAACCAATACTGGTTGATAAGATTTTTGCATTCCAATGGGTCATGTTCCCACAACTCTTTGCATTCCTCCTTTGTGGGGACCTCCATGCTCTCAAAGGCAGGAATGTGGAAGGTTGTTGTTATACCTGGCAGAGACATATCTGCAAGGATATTTTTGTCTTGGTCTACTATAGTTCTAGTGTCCGGTTGGTATGCCTCCATGCATGCCATTACCAGCTCTAGGGCCACTAAGGCCGACAGGAAACCTGTAGCCTTAGCAATTCCACTACTCTTTATTAGCCTTGTGTTTTCTATTTTGGGGTTCATTCTAACCCTCTGCGTGAATTCATCAACATCGACCTGTCTGATGTTGGTATCTGTAACATCCCTCCAAAGGGTGGTGATCCTGGATTGTATAGGGACCCCCTAGAACTTGTACTTCATTAGGTCTTTGTCCTCCTTACCTCTTGGTGGCTTGGTTGTTCCTTTCCCTTTCTTGGAGGCATCGGAAGTATCCGCTGGATTCCTTAAATCCTGCACAAAAGACATGAATTAGTAATAATGAACTCGACAAAATGGCCACCAACAAGTCCTTGCATGTCAAGATTAGTTTGGCAATCACAATTCACGTTCAATAAGCATGCAAACTTGATATTTCACCATTAGAAAGCAATGCAAACAATTTGGTCTTCCTGGGCCAGAATTCCTTTGGCAAAATGTTGTTTGAAAGGGAAAAATAAGAATTGAATTCCGAAAGGCACTTCCTAGGGTTGGATTTGAGGAATTGAGGGTGGATGTGAAGGAAAACCTAATTTTAGCAAGTGGGTCGAAATCCATTTTGGATTTGGAGGTCATTTGATGCTTCATTTGGGAGCTCGAGTATCATCTGCAAGAAAGCCGTCTGAAACAGTGTAGAGGACATGAAATTCTGGGTGTCGAAATTCGAGTCTCAAATTGTTGTCACTAGGAGGCAGTTACGGGTTGATCATTGGGAACGACGAAGTGGAAATGAAAAACCAGGGAAGGAAATCCAGAAGACAATTCCCGAAAGCGGTCAGAGGGTTCAGGACAGCCAGGCGACGAACAGAGCACCGAGAATCGGAGGTCAGGAAGCTTTCCCGAACTCGCCGTTAGAACAACACCGGTTCAACAGAATCCCAAGAGGAGAATTCTAGTGTGAAGAATCTGGGAGAAGCTCAGAGGAGATTTTATCTGAATTTGGGCTTCGGCGAGTAGCAAACCGGGGTCTAGGAGCCGAGAAGACGCTCGGGCGGGGCCGTTTGGAACAGCGATGATGCAACGGAATCCCGGGAAGGGAATTTCGGAGGTCGGAGTCCGATGAGGGAAATTGGTCGAAGGCTTTGATCAGAAGCTGGAAGACTTTGCGATCAGGAACCGAGGTTCGAAAAGCCACCTAGAAAAAGCTGTCGAAATGATGAAGTTAGGATGGAATTCTGGGAAAAGAATTCCAAGGACCGAATCCTGGAGCTGGATTGAATTTGGCAGGTTTACGATCTTTCAAGTTTAGATGGACTTCGAGGGTCCAGGGTCCGAAGGTTGGGAAGGCACTTGGGCAAGGCCGTTTGGAATGGTGATGATGCAACGGAATCCTAGGAGGGGAATTATAGAGGTCGGAGTTCGAAGAGGGTTTTGCCACTTAAATTTTTGAAGACAATGAGTCACAGACGACCACGGGAAGACCCGGGCCTGGGAGATGATGACACTGTACTGAAGAATAGTTGCAGTGTGTTGAAGCTCCAGATTGAATTTCTAGCCACTTAGCGATCGATTTTTAATTTTCTAAAAGGTGGGTTTTTAGCGGAAAGCCTTTACCTACCAGATTTTAACATGGTTTTTCATTTTATATCATTTAAGGCTTGGAAAAGGCAAAATGAAGAACAAGGGAGCAGATAGTGGGCATACCTTAAGATCCCGAAGATGGTTTCTGATGGTCGCGCGGAAAAGGTGTTTGAAAACGGAGCTCGAAAATGGAGGCTGGAAATGCCAAATGCCGGGAGTTCTCCAAATTTTCTATCACTCTAACAATTGACAATGACGACCGGAAAATCCATTTTTATAGCCATACCCGCCATTAATATAGCATTGAATTCCTTCGTATGGTGGCAGGTGAGGTTGGTAGGTTTAAAAATGCAAACGATGGCGAAAGGTCCAGAGTCCGGTGGCTGGGAAGCCGTCCCACCACAGTTGTTGAAACAATGAAGCTCAAGAAGAAATTTGACAGGGGAAACCCGAAAAGGGAAAACCGGCAAGGGAAATCTGGCAAGGGAAACTTGAAAATTGCCACAGATGCTAGAACGACATTTTGACAAGGAAAACCCAAGTTAACCCGAGACATAGCAATTTTTAAATAGGGGAACTTTGGTCAAGCTTAAAATATGGCATTGGAAAACGTGTTGACCCTTTGGGGCACAAAAACGGGTACGCAAAATGAAGCAGAACAAAGAGGGATTCGACAATCAAAAAGGAGGGAAGTGAGGGTCCCCATTCTGAATAAGGTGTGTGTGCAAGTGGCACAAAAAATGGTGACTCTGCTGGGAGAACACTCCCAATGTTCTAGAGATAAATATTCATCTCGAACCCATGATCTCTAGTTTCGTAGACCTAAGAGAATTTTCAAAGCTAAACTAAGAATAGTTCAAGGAAGGTGGGATTGAATCATACCACAATTTCATCATGGAAGTGTGTGCGTGGTGGGTTCATTTCATTTCCTCAGAGAGAGTACAAGTAACCACTAGTCGGAGGAGATAAGCTACGTAGTTCATCTAATCCCAAAAGTAACTTGGACATTGTTCCGCTGCCAGTCAGGCATCCATAGCCCTGACGGAGTTGTAGCTACGACCTCACGAACATAGCTCTACTACCAATCAGGTGTCCATAGCCCCGATAGAGATATTCGCACACCCATACAGTTTTTCTTTGCAATTTATTGCTTGTGCTAGATATTTTCTTTTAGCACTTTCTCTCTTTTTTTTTTTGTCAACCCTGCGAACAACGAAGCTCACAATGGGCTTGAGAATCACAGTGGTCACTAGAACAGACTTTAGATTTTTCACTTTTATCTTCTTCCCAGTGATCACCATATCATTATTTGGAGATACTTTAAAATGTGTTTCGTGTGTTCCATGATAATAGCAGGGATTCAAGCAGGTAGCCATCCTAGGTTAGTGCAAATTTTGAAAGTTAAAACTGATGCTTAGGAGCTTTCAAAGGGTAGCAGTAGGGAATGAAGGCTTATCTAGAGAACAACACGAAAGTGGATAGCAAGGAAAAACCGTTCGCTAGACCAAGCATGGCCACCACAACAGAACAGGGAGACTCTTTCAAAATCATGACAAAACAACTGGGAAGACGAGCAAAACCGAAGGACGAAGCAAGAAATCTATCTTAACCTATGTACAGATATTTACACAGACAACTCCCAAGAGCTCAAGCCTGGAAGTAATGCTTAAGGTGCTGCCCATTGACAGGCAACAGGATGTCTTCACTAGTGAGAGTCCTTAGGTGGAAAGCATTATGTCTAAGGATGTCAACAATCTGAAAGGGGCCAAGCCAAAGCTTGTTGAATTTGTTGTGTCCCGCTTTCTTTTCATGGGTCTTGTCCTAGTAGAGGACTAGATCAGAAATATGGAAGGCCTTAACTTTGGCTCGACAATCGAACCATCTCTTGACTATGCCTTGATGCTTGGAAAAATTTTCTATTGCACGGTCTTTTACTTCTTCAAGGTGCAGCAACTCGATAAGGTGAGCTTCTCTGTGGTCTCCTCCTTCATAAAAGTTGTTGATGAATTGGAGGGTGGGGATTTTTAGGTGTATAGGAAAGACAAGCTCTAGGCCATAGACTGGATGATACAGGGAATCTCTGAGCTCAGCCTTGTGGTGGGTCCGATCCATCCATAACGCGAAATGAAGTTGGGTGTGCTAATCCTTGGGATTCCTATCTAGCAGCTTCTTGATCACTATGATCAAGTTCTTGTTGGTGGACTCAGCAAGACCATTGCCTTGAGGATAATAGTTGGAGGAGAATTTGGGGGCAATGCCATAATCAAAGGCCCAACTCGTGAATTTCAATGAGGCAAACATAGGGTCGTTATCACACATTAGAGTATTTGGGCAACCAAAATGATTTAAAATGAAACTTTCTAAGAAATTGGTTACGACTTCAGTTGTACATTGCTTACAAGTTATTGCTTTTGTCCATATAGTGTAGTAATTAGAAGCAGTTAGAATGTACCTGTGTCTCGCGGACGATGGAGGACTTACTGGAACAATGAAATCGAGACCCCATTGTGCGAAAGGCCTTAGCTCTAGAACAGGTTGTAATGGGACAACAACATTCCTTTCTCTGGCGGTGGAAGTCTAGCACACATGGTAGGTACGAACATGACTATGAGAATCCTTGAAAATGGTGGGCCAACAGTACCCAGCTCTCAATACTTGATGCGTGGTCGATAGACTTGAACCATGGCCAGTTCTGAATTTTTCATGGAATTCCTTAAGAACTCGGTCAACTTCTTCCTTTCCCAAGCATTGCAGATAGATACCTTCATGATTTTTCTTATACAATATGGAGCCCTGCAATATATAGCTGCTACTTTTCAATCTAAGGACTCACCTTTGAACTCCCTGCCAGTGAGGCGGGCAATTGCGATTCAATAGGTAGTACATTGTGTCATCATACCATTCTCCTGGGGAGATGTCCTCCAATTGGTACTGTTATACCTTGAGTTTAGATTCGGCGTTAATAACCACCTCTGCCATTGTTTGAGCGGGTTCCTATCCTCTTACTAGCCTCATCAGCTAGATCTCCATGTCATATTCCTGTAGCAACATGATCCACTTTGCCCTTCGTTCACCCAACTCATTCTGCATAAGTAATGTTTTTACTGCGGGATCGAGAACTATGGCAAAGACCTTGTTGTGTAAGATATAGTGCCGGAACTTCTTGACTCCCTTAACAAGGGCATAAACTTGTTTTTCTACATTGTGATAGCAAAGTTTGGCCTCCTTCAAGGGGGCACTCATGAAGGTGATCGGATGCTTGCTCCCTTCGTAATCCTTTTGCGTTAAAATATTGGCGCAAGAATCATCTAAAGTAAAAGAGTATATATAAAAAGGTTTCAAGTAATTGGGGCTGACCAACACAGGGGCGTCAGCGATTTCCCTCTTGATCTCCCCAAAATCATGCTTTGCTTCAAGAGTCCACTCAACCTTAGCATCTTGCTTCAGCATGGCATTGAGTGGTTTGACGATTTCCGCGAAGCCGGTGATGAATTTGCGGACGAAGTTAATCTTCCTAAAGAAAGATTTTAGTTCTTTCTTGCTACCTAGCAGCTGGATTTTCATAATGGATTGGATCCATTCGAGGTCAATAGAGATCCCCCACTCTGATAAGACATGTCCAAGGAGCTTCCCCTCAGTGACCCCGAAGATGCATTTATCTGGGTTAAGGGAAACCCCAAATGTGTGACATCTTTCAAAGACCTTGCATAGGTCAGTGACATGATTACCCCGCTATTTTGAAAATACTGTCAAATCATCCATGTAGATGATTATGCACTTGTCTATCAAATGTTTGAATGTGATATCCATGGCTCATTGGAAAGTGGTGCTAGTGTTGATGAGTCCAAACGAAATTCTTCTATACGTGAACATTCCCCATTTGGTGGTGAATGTTGTATTATGTCGATCCTCATACTACACCATGACCTAGTTGTATCCCGAATATCCATCCAAGATGGAAATCATTCGGGAACTGTTAACTACCTGCAACACCTCATCCAATGAAGGTACATGATAGTTGTCCTTGTCTGATGCTCGATTCAGATTGTAGAAGTCCACACACAACCTGATTTCTCTATTTTTCTTTCTAATGGGGACCAAGTTCGCTACCCATGCAGAGTGTCTGACCAAAAAGATGGTCCTGGCTGACAGCAACTTCTATAATTCCTTATAAATAATTGAATCCAATAGAGCATTGACAAGGCGCTTCCATTGCTAGAATGACTTTATATCTGGTCTGAGGGGAATAGTCTGCGTGATGATCAATGTGTCATATGTTTTGAAGTCGTCATAGCTCCAGGCGATGACGTCGTGATATTTGTGTAACATTTCAATAATCCCCTTTCTTTCTCCAGGGGCACATACCTTACCTATGAACATGTTCTTGGCATTTCCAGTTGTTCCTAGCTTACAGGTATCACACTGACCGGTGATAGTATCTTCCTTGGCTCATTGATCCTGATCTCTGATCTGATCAAGGTCAAAGATTCACTCGAATTGAACCATTCCCCTAGGGATGGTGTTAATTTTTAGGTGATGACGCCTTCTATATCTAATTCCACCTCTTGAGGCTCGACCTCATTGATTATCTTTGTAGCAAACACATCGAAACTGGTGAGGAATTCTAGAATGTGCATGTCATCATTAAATACTTGGAAATTGGCCACATTATCTGGCACTGACAGGATGGAGGTGAGTTCCACCGTGAATCTTTTGAGGCCAGATAGGTATAATGGTTGTAGTGTGCTTGTCACCTATGCTAGGGCATTGGCGGTATAATTCTGAGTGTGAGGGATCAGCTGAATGTTGAACACATCCAACCCTTCTAGTAGGTCCCAAACGCAGTGTTGGTAGCTAGTAAGCCTTCAATCATAGCAGGAATAAAACTTTCTGACCTGCTTTATGACTAACTCTGAATCTCCATACACTTAGAGCATCTTGACGTCCTTTCTCAATGTCATCAAGAGGCCCAATACCAAAGCCTTGTATTCTACCATGTTATTAGTACAATAAAATTGTAGTCTGTGAGCAAAGAAGTATGATTTACCTTTTGGACTAATCAGTTCAAAACTTTCTCTAGCTCCATGCTTGGATTTAGAATAGTCAAAGTACAACGTCTAGAATCCGGGAGAATCCTTAAGCGTAAGGTTGAAAGATCCAACTTTTACCTTAGAAGGGACCATCATTTCAGTGGTTGCTTCCTGGGCCATAGGGATAATACATGTTTTCTCATGCAATGCTAACCCAGTTTTCTCCTTCGGAATAGCCCATTTTTTAATGTGTTCAATTGTTGTTTGGCACAAGCAGCAGTCAAACTCTGAGTGTGCAGCATTATGCACCCTACACCAATTAGGGAGCAAGAGTTCTTGGAAGTTTATTTGGGTTCCCAAACTAAGCTGGTTATGCACACATTTCTCCATGAAATCCTAGAAACCACCGAAGAGTCCAAGGCCATCCCTTTCTTCTATTTCTTCATCGTCGGATTCTATGAGCATTTCAGTGCTCTGAGAGACATTGGCTAAATTAGCAGATGGGCTGCATAGTACGAGGAAAACCTCACTCGTTCCTTCATCTTCAAGGTATTCTTGCTCATTCTTGTATGCCACTAGAGTATAATTTCATAGACTTGTTTCAGCATACAACACCTCATTCGTGTTGTTGTAGTCCGTAATCCATATGTGAGAGTAATCAGTGGCGACGTATCCGTTCAATGCCCTCATGAAATCCCTTCCTAGGATTATGTCGTATGTATCCGAGATGTCAGCCACCTGTATGTCAATGGTCTATTGGATCCGGGGATCAGCAACAACTTGCATGGGTATCTTGTTGATCTCCCCTACTATGCTGATTTTGGTTTTATCAAGCTATGTCACCTTTCACCGAGAAGGAGTTGGCGTTATTCTGAGTGCCTTGCAGACACACAAAGGCATGACATTGGCCGAGGCTCTAGAATCTAGCAAGCAATTATGGAGGTTCTTTTCAAACACACAGATGGTAGTCAAAAAGGGAGGGGTCTCGAATTTCCCTTGAAACAACCCTCCAGAAACGTCCACTTGAGTGACCTGGGCCTTTTCCTTCTCGTTGCCTCTATTTTGGGTTGGTATCAGATTAGCTACCCTATCAGACTACTTGTTTTCCTACTCTGGCGGGTCAACATTACTATTAAAAATCTGTTTGACAATTGCTTCATTCGATTGATCACTAAAAGAAACCTTTTTTACTGAGACTTATTCCTAAGCCAACCCTTGTGATGGGGTCCATTTATCATTCAAAAAAATGTGTTCCTGATAGCAGGCACCTTTAGAAGTTTGAGGGCAGACACGCTCAACTTTACCTTCTTAAATTCCTCAACAATATACTCCCTTATTCGTTCAATCTCTTGGTCATGGGAAACATTCTAGGAGGGGCTAGCGTTTTGGCTTTGGCCACTGCTTTGCTATTTATTTCTATTGAGATATCGTGTGGGTGTAAGTGGAAAACCCGGATTATTGTTTGCACTTGGATCGGGAGGGGTACTAAAATTGTTTGGCGGGGTGGAGGTCATGAAAGGCCCTCCACCATGGCCTCCGACTTGTCTATTTCTAAGGTTATAAGGGGCATTCCACTGGTGAAACATTTGGAATTCATCCTCCCTAAACTCTTCATCATATTTAGGACCATTATCTATTGAATTAAAAAACTGAGCCAAAGGACTTTCAAAACTTACCTCTTCCACCTTGATATTGTTATTGTTTGAACTGGCATCCACCCGTGGGAAAGGAGCTTGGTTCAACACCAATACTGGGGAGTCGTATGGGTCGGATGAGATGATGTCTCTACATCCTGAATTATCAACTGCATTCTGAACTTCTACTTGGAAAATCTCAGCTGCAGTTTGGAATTCTAGATAATCCAGTTCAGAATGGTGGCTCATCTTGTGTATGTGGCACCAACCAGATAAAGAAGCCTCTGCCAAATAAACTCCACTTGTGGGGTTTTCATTATTGTTGTCATTGGGCTGATCAAGGGGTGTGGTAATGTCATCGTTGTTGGGGCATGTATTCCATGTTCAGTTCTACCTTTGGAAGGGCCTCCTGTCAAAGTTCTCACCCGAGTTCTGATTTATGTCATAACTCTGCCCTGACGATGTGCTAACCTCTCGATTATCTCGATTTTCGTGGTAGTCTCGATTTTCCCTATTAAGGTTAGCCTAGATACTTTCCTATGACATTTGCAATTGGTTATTCTAATTTCTTAAGTGTTTCATCTCAGTCGACATTTTCTTAAACATCTCCATAAGCTCGTCGATCCAATCCCTTTTAGTGTTACTTGGTTGTGGCGAGGTATTCTGAAGGAACACAGGCTATGCTACCGGTTGATTTTGATGAGCAGGTGAAAATTTCGCTGCTTGGAGGTATGCAGGCATCTGGGGTTGTTGCAGGTGCGACTATTACTACTGGGTATGCCTAGTTCACTAGTTGTGTAGGATGCAGAACCATAGGGTGCTGAGGTACCGGATTCAACAAGGGCGTTTGATGCTATAAAGCCTGAGTGAGTCCTTGTATCTGTGCCAGATGTGTGATTTTCCCCAGAGAAGGTAAGGGACCTGATACGTTCTGCCCCAAATCTATGCTGGCAATGATGGCTTCAGCATATGCATCTACCAACCTAGCTGGTGGTGGTCTCATCCTTTTCACCAAGGCTGAAGTGAGGTTGTCTAGTATTGCATAGTAAACCAGTAGGACAGCAGCATCCTTGAAAAGGTACGGTGCCTGCAGTCGGGTGTACGCTTTGTGGAAGCGATCATTGAACGAGCTGATTGGTTCATTGATTTCCCTTTGAACCGACATGAAATTTCAATACAAATTTGTGGGGCTGACAGGGATCTTGAACTTCTGTAGAAATGCATTCTTCAAGAGATCCCATGTGTTGATAGTTCTAGCTGGTAAATTGAGATACCAATAGAAGGCCTCTTCCCCTAAAGAGTAGGGAAAGAGCCTGCATGCAACATCTTCGTATATGATCTACATAGTTTTCAAGGCGATTTCAAAAATCTTGACATGTTCCTCAGTTGTCCTCTGCGGATCTCGGGAGTTGAACTTCGTGCAAAAATTCTCAAAATTCTTTGGCATATTATGGTAGAGGTTGAAGGTGAGCAGAGACGATTTATTACCCAGCCACACCATTGGAAAAGGCGGTGGAGGCGGCTACGCTAGATTGGTTTGTGTTGGTAATGGGGCTGCAGTGACTAGTGAGGCAACAACAAGGCTAGGGACTGTGTTCAGTTGAGAGGTAGCGTTCAACCCAAATGATGTGGCAACTTGGAAGGTTGTATGGATGGGATGAGCAGAAGATGAATCTATCAATGAGGATGAAGAAAGCAGAGGTGAAAAATTAGTGAGTTGTTCTACAGAATCAATGATGGATGGTCCACTTCATTTAGCTCTCTTATCTTGGATCGGGGGTTGTAGTTCCTCCAACTCTCCCTTGTTTGGTGTAGATCTTAATACTCGGTGGAATTTCTCTGGGGAGAATGACTCAATTCGATCCAGTTTTACCCCTTTCATTCCCTCCTTCTAGTGCCAATTCTGTTGATGGTGTTTTTATGCACTTCTCAACATAGGTAATACATAGGTGCATTACCTCTCTTGAAAGACAATCTTCCACAATCAAATTGCATAACACTATCCCAAGGTCTCTTGGATGTTAGGTCTTGACAAGGCTTGGAATATATCAGTTGTTTGGTGTGATTTTTTTGGAATCACAAGGCGGTCTTACGTGGTCAAAGTTGTAGGAGAATTGAGTTGATGGATGGAGTTTTATGGATCTAGAATTACTATGCTTTGCTACAGGTTTAGTCAGTAGTCTTAGACTCCATTGTTTCGTTAGATTTGGCTTTACAATGTGCAACGAAGCTTAACACAAGTTGTTTCTTAAAAAAAGGGGAAAAAGAAAAAGGGTGAGGAAGGAGGATGTTTCCCGGACCTACAACTACCAATGAACAGTGATCATGGAGGTTCTTGCTATGGACAGTTTCCTTAAACATAATTTCACTTAATCAGAATTCTCACAATGTCATGAAATCTATGCTATCTTCTAAGGACTACAGATATTCATCATTCATTCGCTATGGGGAGGTGAATAAAGATTTGTTTTAATGAGAAGCAATGAAATCAAAGTCCAGACTAACTTTGCATAGTCATTTACCTTCAGCAAATGACCAAAAGTATGGACAAGGAAAGCATACACACAACAACAATCTTCAAAACTTGAGATAACATACTAAATCTACCAAATCTAATCTAAGGACATTAGAACAGAAAAGTAACTTAAAGCAAAGCTATAATTAAAAGGGAGAGGAATCATGAAACATATTGAGAAACCCATAAATACACTAGAAAATGACTGTATTTGCTATTATAATTTCTGCAATATGCCTTTACAACAACTCAACTCTCTTAAAATGAGAGGAGAACAGCCCTATTTATAGTTTCAAAAAGCAAAAGAGTGGCCAAGATTTGATTCTATTGTATGCCCAGGATTCACTTTACATTAGGGTTTCACCTACACCCAAATATATTAGATTTATAAATAATTTCTTGTTTCTTCCCTATCTCATCATCTAGTGACAGCACTGTAGCAAATTTGTCTTTTAGGCATCTGCCTTTTGCTGTAGCTATTCTTCAAGAAACTCTTGATCAATGACAGGATTGCCCTCTTGCTTTTTCAACATGGCATACTCCATGAAACTTAGGATCATGGATTGAAACTTATCCAACTCCATGATGTTGGATCACAAAATCTGGTAACTCCATTTCTCAAAATTGCAACCAAGCTTCTTCTAGTCATCATCATACTTAGCAGCATTATCTTTAAAAGCTTTATATTCTCTGGGTTAATCTCGACCGCAGGCGGCTCGTACATCGTCATCATCTTGAGGTATCGAGTGCACTCCTCTCTGGAATCTCTTACCCATTCAATTTTTGGTGCTATCCGCTCCAAAATCTGCTCAAGCCTCCTCTTCCGGTGGTCAAAATCTCGATTCTAGGTGTCCACTAGCCAGTGATCATCATCCTTGAAGGCAAGGTCTTTTTCCCAGACATCACTTGGTAATGCGAGTATGGCCTCAATCTTTGGGTAGGCCGCATCGTACTTCCTTGGGAACTCTTCACAGATCTGCCTCGAACCCTCAAGAGTTTTCTAAACTTCCAAGAACCTATTTTCTATCCAGATAGCCAAGTTGATGCCCGTGTTTCCAATGTCCAAGAGCTATTGGAACCAGTTTTCAATAGTCTTGTCCAAGTTCCTTCTCTTCTTAAGCTTGTTAATCTATTCTTGGGACAACAACTGAGGTGGGGCCAATGACGTCATGGGCTGCTCATCCGGAGATGACCACTATTGAATATAAGTTGTTAGATTAGCCACTTGCTCCTTTAGTTCTTCTTTGGAGACCTTATCCTATTGGATAAGGTGTACCACTGTGGTGACCGATTCTTCAAGATGCTCAACCTTTTGTTCCCTCATGGCCACTCCCATGTTGATGGTGGAGATGTTGTAAGTTATACCTTGTTCTCCAACCATCGGTGTTTCTATTTGCATTGCCCTTGATCCCAAGGTGTCCATGGTTACTTTTGATCTGACATTCGACCTCTTCTCTTTCTTGGTGCTTATTCGTACTCTATCCATAATGGCTTCCAGCCTCACCTTGGGATCCTTCAAGGTGGGAGTCTTTTTCTTTAGCTGTTGTTGTAGCCAATCGGGTACTTGGGGTTCTTCCCTTGGTGGTTCACTTAGAGTCCCGCTACCCTCCCTCTCAAGTTCGATGGTTCTGACAACAAGAGCCTTCTCCTTTCTTCCTGCATTTTCCTTTTCTTCATCAGGGTCTTGTTTGAACGTTTCATTTCTAGTGGCGGACTCGGTGTGCAACTGCTCTTTGCATGAATCTTTTTTTTCAACATCCCCCTCTTCTTTGTTTAGAATATATTGATGTTCCTCGGGGTTCTCCCCTTGTTCGTCCTTGTGGAGGAACGCTTCCTTGTCATGTTCTGTGGTTTGGCCATGTCCCTCGGTTGGAGACCTATTACCCTTCATCTATTGAGCAGCAATCTCCTCTTCCCATGCAAGCCGGTCCTTGGCCTCCTTATCCTCAATTTCCTTGAGCTGCTTGCTAGGGCTCTGCATTGAGCTCAGGATCATTTGACTCTCAGATCATTTCAGCATCGAGGTCCTCACTTCCCTCACTGGAAGAATCATAGGCCACCTCACCAATCTCCTGATGTTCGAACAAGGGATGTTTGTGACATTCAAACTCCTCGTCCTCTAGCACCTTCTCAGCCTCTAGCTGCTATCGTTCAAGCTCATCTGATATCTGCATGATTGCTTTCATCTTTGGTGATTCAGTAGAGGGGGAGGGAGTTGGAGCACAGGCCATAGCCTGAGCTATCGCAGCCTGGACCATTGGATAGGTGAGCATCCCTGAAAGCTCAAACAACACGTTCTGCATGTACTTTACAAAAGACTCTAGAAGGCTAAGGGCAGTCATTGTACCAGTGAAAAGGGAGGGAAGGGAAGGAGACATAGAGGAAGAGGACATCGGCGAGGTGGTGGTGGATGATGAATCCATGGGAATAACTTGCAGCATGTGAGGAGTGGGAGCAAGGTGGACGAAGATGTCCACCGTAGGTAGGGAGGAAGTAGAGACAACAAGCGAAGCATGAGGGGTAGGGGAAGCGGCGGTAGTAGTAGTAATAATGGTAGGAAGGGACTGTGGCAAGCTAGATCCTCCTTTTCTAATCCCAAGGGGTGGACCCTTGGTTATTACAATCATCCCTGTGCTGCCAGTTGTTTTCCTCTTCTTCTTGGAAGGTTCGGGTTCAGAGGCCTTATGGGCATAGACCTTTGGTTTTGGTAGCTGCTCACTAGCCTCCTTTCTTTTCTTGATCTTCACCGATGGTGGGGTATTGGTTGTCTCCCTAGTTGCAATGGTAGTTGCTCCACCTTCAAAGCCACTTGGTTCACTTACATGTTCACTTGTAATTTCATTGAATGTTAAGATGACCCCTGGTTGTTTCAATTGGCCCACCTTCTTGTCAATCCATGCCCTTGTTCGGATTTCAACGGGCCTAGTGAGTATACCGATGTCATTAAGCTCTGGTTCATTCCAGTCAATTGTAGGTAGTGGCAAGTTGGAAACTACATCATAGCTTGGATCGAACACTATGTCTTCATCCTCCTCAAGCTGGTCAGGAACCGGACACAAGTTTACCCTTCATACATAGATGGCGGTCATGCGCATGTAATGTCACAACCACACCTTAAGATCATCTTTGCAATTGGCCCAGAAGTCCTCGATGTTGTGGAGGTGGGCGTATTCACATCCCAGTGCCTTTCTGATGTGACCATAAGGATCCATTCGTGGCCGCGCTATGTATTGCTCGAAGTTATATTCGGCCAGCTCCTTCTCTGAATATCCTGCACACTGGGAGGTGTGGATCTTATACATCCCTTGACCAAGGTTAATGGGATAGGTGGAGTCTGCTAAATTATTTTCACTCAGGATGCTATGAATGTGTTGTAACTTTCAGGTCAGCTCCAATAGAATGATCTGGTCATTTGGGTATCGGGGCAGCTTGTTTGGCCTTTCGGTGAATCCTTGGACGCGCATGTAAGTGAACTTGGGGAATTGAATGTACCAAAAGGCATACTGCCTGATGAGGGCCCTGGGACTATGGGATATCCTCCTATGAAAATACCCTCCTAAGGACCCAATGATATGAGCGACAAATGCATCATTCACCTTGGAGTAATCCCTTTTAAAATTTGAGAATTGTAGCTGAGGGGTATGTGCAGGATCATGATGGGCCAAAAAGTGGCAATATGCAAGCCATATGATGGTCCATGTGGCTAACGACTTTTTTTTAACCCAAAATTAATGAAACGAAAAGGGTTTTTAGAGATTCTCAGATTTCCACCAATATAAATTATGCCTTAATTTGAATTTAATAAATAATTATTGTTCATTTTCTATTAGAATTACGAATAAAGTCCTGATTCATAAGCTGATTAAAAAAACTCTATAACTTTCAAATGGTATCAAATTTTCTAAATCCGAAACATGTGTCAGATTCTATGCTTCACATAATATAGGATTAAAAAAGAAAAAAATCAATTTCATGAATTTTTGACAAAGTTAATGTGGTTAGACAGACGAGATTTCATATTTTTTAAAAGTTGTAATAAAAAATTCATAATTAATTATTTACTTGGAAAAAAATTATAAAAAAATATGCATCACATCGGGACTTGAGTCCTCTACTTATATCTAAAATATTATAAAAAAATATTATCATTTTATTGTGGTTAAGGTGGTTAGATAGACACCTACTTCTTATTTTTACCCTGAAATTTAAATACTACGACATTGAAATTTCAAATTTTCACCAAACAGATTTAAAAAATAAAAATAAAGGTCTAGTAGTTTAGAAACTACATTCAATTTTCTACAAATTCTATTTTTACATTTTTTTGAAATAATATAGATAACTTATTCAAATTTTTATGTCAAGTTGTCTAACTCTTATTTTTTGTCTTTTTATTGCCACTTAAGGGCTTAATTTTTCCATGATGATCCTGCACATACCCTGAGGGTACTTGTCATAAGGTTTGAGCTCTGGCCCTGATGGATTGCTTGGAATCATTTTCAATCCCTGATAGTGCCACCAATTGGCGAGGGAATACACCAAATAGGAGGTCATGAAGAAGTTGGTGGTCCTTTTTACAGTGGTAAACTGTTCGTGGAAGCAGTCGCTGATTATCTCACCCCAATAGAAGGCGATGCCTTTACTGTGGAGAATTTGCTCTATAAAATAGAACATCCATTCTTGGAAGAACATTGCACTGGGGAGGCCCATTAATCGGCTGAGCAGAGTTACGAGGTCATGGTAATCCTCAAAGAAATCGCTGCAGAAGAGCTTCTGAGGAAGTTTCCCAGCACTACCTCATTTGTCCTTCAACCAGTACTGGTTGATAAGCTTTTTACATCCCAATGGGTCATGTTCCCACAACTCTTTGCATTCCTCCATGGTGGGGACCTCCATGCTCTCAAAGGCAAGAATGTGGAAGGTTTCTATTATACCTGACAGAGACATATCTGCAAGGATATTTATGTCTCGATCTACTATAGTTCTAGTGTCAGGTTGGTATGCCTCCACGGACGCCATTACCAACTCCGAGGCCACTAAGACCAATGGGAAACCTACAACCTTAGCAATTCCACTACTCTTTATTAGCCTTGCGTCTTCTATTTTGGGGTTCATTGTGACCCTCTGTGTGAATTCGTCAACATCGAGCTCATTTGATCCTTCATTTGGGAGCTCAGGTATCATATGGAGGAAATCCATCTGAAATGGCGTAGAGGACATCGAATTTCGGGCATCGAAATTCGGGTCTCAGATTGCCATCATCAAGAAGCAGTTACGGGTCGACTGTTGGGACCAATGAAGTGGACACGGAAACCCGAGGAAGGAAATCCTGAAGATAGTTCCTAGAAGTGGTCAGAGGGTTTGAGATAGCCAGGCAGTGAACAAAGCACCGAGACCCAGAGGTCGGGAAGCTATCCCGAACTCGTTGTTAGAACGGCGCCGATGGAATAGAATCCCAAGAGGGAAATTTTGTTGTTCAGAATCTGGGAGAAGCTCGAAGGAGATTTCATCTAAATTTGGGTTTAGGCAAGCAGCGGACCGGGGTCCGAGAGCCAAGAAGATGCTCAGGTAGGGCCATTTGGAATGGCGATGATGCAACGGAATCCCAGGAAGGGAATTTTTGAGGTCGGAGTCCGATGAGGGAAATTGGTCAAAGGCTTTGACCGGAAGCTAGAAGATTTTGTGGTCGAGAACTGAGGTTTGAAAAGGCACCTAGGGAAGGCCGTCGAAACGACGAAGTCAGGACAGAATTCTGAGGACTGAATCTCGGGGCTGGATTGAATTTGGTAGGTTTAGGATCTTTCAAGTTTAGACAGACTTCAAGGGTCCAGGGTCTGGAGGTCAGGAAGACGCTCGGGTGAGGCCGTTTGGAATGGTGATCACGTAATGGAATCGCAGGAGGGGAATTTCGGAGGTTAGAGTCTGAAGAGAGTTTTGCCACCTAAATTTTTGAAGACGATGAGTCACAGACGACCATGGGAAGACCCAAGCCCAGGAGATGCTGGTGCTGTTTCAAAGAATGGTGGTGGTGTGATGAAGCTCCGAATTGAATTTCCAACCACTTAGCGATCGATTTTTAATTTTCTAAAAGGTGGGTTTTTAGCAGAAAGCGTTTACCTACCAAATTTTAACATGGTTTTGCATTTTATATCATTTAAGGCTCATAAATGGCCAAATGAAGAACAAGGGCGTGGACGGTGGGCATACCTTAAGATCCCAAAGATGGTTTATAATGGTCACTCGAAAAAGGCGTTAGAAAACGGAGCTCAGAAACGGAGGCTAGAAATGTCATACGCTGGGAGTTCTCCAACTTTTCTATCACTCGAACAATTGACAATGACGGCCAGAAAATCCATTTTTATAGCCATACCCACCATTAATAAAGAATTGAATTCCTCCGTACAATGGCAGGTGAGGTTGGTAGGTTTAAAAATGCAGACGGCGATGGGAGGTCCGAAGTCCGATGGCCAAGAAGCTGTCCTGCCAGGGTCGTTGAAATGGTGAAGCTTGAGAAGAAATCTAGAGGAGGAAACCCGGCAAGGGAAACCCGGATAGGGAAACCCGGTAAGGGAAATCTAGTAAGGGAAACCCGAAAATTGCCACAGATGCCAAAATGGCATTTTGACAGGGAAAACCCAACTTAACCCGAGACTTAGCAATTTTTAAAGGGGGGAACTTTGGTCAAGCTTAAAATATGGCATTGGGAAACGCACTAACCCTTTGGGACACAAAAATGGGTATGCAAAATGAGGCAGAACAAAGAGGGATCCAATAATCGAAAAGGAGGGAAGAGAGCGTCCCCGTTCTGAATGGGGCGTGTGTGCAAATGGTACAACAAAACCCACTTAGTAAACTTACTACCCTAATCCATATACCCCCTTGACCCTTAATCCCTCAACTTTCAACCCTCAACCCTCAACCCTCAACCCTCAACCCTCAACCCTTAAACCCTAATCCCTCAACCCTTATACCCTCTACCCTATACATAAGACCCTCAACCCTAATATCTCAACCCTATACCCTCAACCTTAAACCCTCAACCTTTAAACTGTCTACCCTCTACCCTCAATTCTCAACCCTCAACCCTTAATCCATCAATCCTCAACCTTCAAACCCTAAACCCTCAACCCTCATCCTTCAACCATATGTAGCCTCAACCCTAATCCCTCAAACCTATACCCTCAACCCAATACCCTAAACCATAAACCCTATATGTCCTCAACTCTATACCCTCAATTCTCAACACTCTACCCTATACATTGGATTGTCAACCCTCATATACCTTTGTCCCTCCCTCCTCTTCTCTCCTTCTCTCTATCTCACTTATCCCTCCATCTCTCCCTCCCTCCATCCCTCCCTCTCTATCCTAATCCCTCAACCATATAACCTCAATGGTTAAATAATTAACCATAAACCATAAACCATAAACTCTTAAACCCTCTACCCTCAATCCTCTACCCTCTACCCTCTACCATCTACCCTCAACCCTAATCCCTCAACCCATAATCCCTTAAACCCACTTAGTAAACTCTCTACCCTAATCCCTCAACCCTCAACCCTCAACCCTTAAACCCTAATCCCTCAACCCCTATACCATCTGCCCTATACATTGGACCCTCAACCATAATCTCATAACCGTATACCCTCAATCTGCTACCCTCAACCATTAAACCCTAATCCCTTAAACCCTCTACCCTCTACCCTATACATAAGACCCTCAACCCTCAACCATTAAACCCTAATCCATCAACCCCTATACCCTCGACCCTATACATAAGACCCTCAACCCTAATCCCCCAACCCTATACCCTCAATCCTCTACCCTCAACCTTAAACCCTTAAGCCTCGACCCTTAAAACCTATACCCTCTACCCTCTACATTAAACCATCAACTCTCAATTCTCAACCCTCAACCCTTAATCCATCAGCCCTCAACCTTCAAACCCTAAACCCTAAACCCCAATACCCTCTACCCTATACATTGGACCATCAAACCTCATCCTTCAACCATATGTATTGGCATATGGCTTCTGGTGTTGTGATTGATGGAAACCTAAGTCATTGATCCGGTTTGCACTTCATTATTTATCCATACCAGGAGATAGAGTGAAGAACAGGGGATCCGACTAAAGTTGAGTTTTTCAATCCATTTGCATCACTAGTTTATCATTTTGAGTTATGGACCTTAGGGAAGGTCATTGGGTATCTAGAATATATTATCCTCAAATTCTATGTTGTCACATCAACTGGTGTACAAGTTAGGAGATCTAATTGACTGACTGAGAGAAAAGGGTATCTAGAACACCTAGGGAAAAATCATTTAATACAAAAAAAGGTTAGGTGTGCGAGTTATAAAAGGCAAGTTGGAACCCTCATTTGTCATCTTATTGAAGAAAAGGAGAAGGAGAGCACTCTACAATATAATTTTGAAGGCATAAAGGTAACTCGACGGTGAAAACCCTAATCCATCAAGTACTTCAGTTGTATTGAGAAATTTTCATTTAATTTGGTGTGCAGTTGAAGAACTTCTTTGATAGAAACAAGACATGAGTACAGAATGTAAAATGGAAAAAATGAAAGGAATGATAAATCTAGATGAGTATAGTAGTGAGAATATTAGAGCTGTAAGAAATATTTTGTAGCCCGATGAATTGAAATGGCCGGAAGAATAAAAGCACAAAATCTTGGATATTTGGAGTGAATTTCCTTATTTCGAGAATGCATAATTTGTTAAGGTTATTCTAGATAGATTGAAATATGATATTCTAACTTTGGATAAACCCTATCATATTTCAAAATAAGTGATTGGAACTGTAACTGGATTATGCAAAGTTGGAGATGTACTGAGAAAGAAGTAAATTCGAAATAAAGAAGTCAAAACCCTAACTGGAGTTACTGGAGATCAAAGGGCATTAATAATATCAACAATTAGAGATTCAGTGACAAGGTACATTGTGCATGTAGTATGTTACAAAATCTTTTTCAGAAACAAAGAAGGTGCAACTTCAATAGGAGTCGTTTACATTTCACACAAGATAACAATGGAAGATCAAGATTTTCACCTTTGCGGATTACTGAAAGATCAATTGATGAAGAATGCATAATTGACAAAGATGTCAGATTAACCTTTCAAGTTTGGTAGTTTGGTTAAATGTCTTGTGATGTATTTTCTGAATTTCTTACCACTAAACAACAATGTAATATGGAAAGAGAGTGAAATATTTTGCAAACAAATTTACATACACTCTAGCAACTTTGAAAAATGTGATCAAGTATATGAACATTTCTTTAAAGGCTTGCTAGGAAAGTTTGGCTCAATTGGTATTCCTCTTTCGGTAAGGGCACTTGAAGCTGGTTCCTCCTCTAGTGAGATGGAGATAAAGAAGAAAAGAACATAATAAATTGTTGTATGTACTCCTCCAGCATGCAAGACTCCAAGAGTTGAGGGGAAAGGAAAATAATAGGTGATTGTAGATATACCGAATGAGGAATTTGATAAGGAAATTGAGGACACCCAAAGAAAATAAATGGGAACAAACGAATTGGAACAAGAAAATGTCATGAGAGAAGAAAGTAAATAAGAAAGTGATTTAACCAAAAAAGAGATATTGTAGGTTATTCATGAGGAAGATGGAAAGCATAAAATCACAAACATATGGTCTATTAGACCATCATATGAGCAGGACATGATTTTGAACATACTAAGTGCTCATCTTGTGCACGACCATATTAAATTAGAGAATTTATAGAATACATTGCCAGAAGAGATGATTGAATGCATCAAGGAAATCATGGACTCTAGGTCTCATAACAAGGAATAACAAGAAGTAATTTTACACCTAAAGAAGCAATACAAATTATCTCTCACCAAGCTAAAAAGGCACATGAATCAGCTAAGGCAATGCATAAATACAACAAACAAAATCTACAACTATTATCTTCGATGGCCTCATGCAATCGACAAGTACAAAGAAAAGTTGGAACAAATTGAAATAGAGTTGAACAGTATTCAACAAGACTTTGACATTTTCTAGGATCAAGGTGGTGCAATTAATAAAAGAATTCAAGAATTACAGACAAAGCATACAAATGTTCAAAACACCAGAAACAAGATTGTTGACACCTTTTGGAAAGCGAAAGACATAACAAAATGCAGACTAGAACAATTGATTGAGATACTGAGGAAAGGGGAGATATTAGAATAATCCATCACCATTTTGGAATACCTCATAAATATTATCAACTAGACATCTTAAAACAACAACATGATCATAATCATCAAAATTTTAGTAGAAGCATGGAAGAATTATTTTCCGGAGATGAAGGAGAAATACAAAATAATATTCTAACACAAGTAGCGGTGGTATTTCTTCAAAATTTTGAACCAATTTTTGAATAAAGTAATTTTTTGGTTACACTCCAAAAGGGATTACTGTAGAAAAAAAAAATTGGTTTGTCATTGATGTCAAAGGGGGAGAGAGAGCAGTGAAAAATGCCTTATCAAATTTAGGGGGAGTCATGTCTACTATGACTTCTTGAAGTCTTGTTCTGACACTTAGTCATTTTTCACTAAGTGTTGCCATCCAAGCCAAAGGGGGAGATTGTTGGAATAATGCTTCTGGTGTTGTCATTGATGGTAAACTAATTCATTGATCTAGTCTGCACTTTAGTATTTATCCATATCGAGAGACAAAGTGAAAAATAGGGTATCCGACTAAAGTTGAGTTTGTCAATCCATTTGCATTACTAGTTTATTAGTTTGAGTTGTGAACCTTAGGGAAGGTCGTTGGGTATTTGGAATATCTTATCCTCAATTTTTATGTTATTGCATCAATTGGTGTACAAGTTAGGAGATCCAATTGACTAACTTTTTGTTTAACAGTGCTAGAAGGTCGACTAAGTGAATGTGGCGTGTTGCGGATGTTCGAGGTGAAGTTGTTTGGAGTATTTTCGAGTCTGGGGATTTTTTTTTGGGTCCTCACTATTTTGTGGCTGACTTTGGATGGTGCACCTTGAAAATCACTTGTGGATTGAGCCGATGGTTGGAAAATATTCCATGTTTTATTGAAGCCGACATATGGTTGATTAAATATTTTGTTGTGTATATATATAAGCAATCATTTATATCATTTTTGAATTTGAATCAATTGTGCGAAGTAAGATGCGTAATTCAGAAGGATAGCATAGCGATTATGCACAGTTTCACTTATGCATAAAAGGGATTTGTGATGCGAATAAAAGGAGACAAAGCAGAAGAGTGGAATCAGATAAGAAAGTCAAGGAATGCAACTAATGAGCTTAACTAGAACTATAATAAGGAATTAGTATATGCTTTCCTTCAGTTGATTTCTTTAGATGGATTTAATTTGAATATTTTGTAAGACAGTGAGTCTTCATTTCTGAGTAGTGAGCTCTAGGCAGTGTTATTGAATGCATGTGCATTCCCCATTTGTGAAACACTTATATTCAGTACTCAAATTGTAAACTAACCTCCATCATCATTTTTCCCCTAATAGGGTTTCCACATAAAAATCCTTGTGTTATGGTGTTGTGGATGATTTCTTTATGTTCTTGCATCTTTCTTTTGGTTTTATGTTGTAAGTGGTGTTAAAGATCATATTAATAAAGTTAAATTTTGTAGAACATTGATTCACCCCCCCTCTCAGTGTTCCTTGATTCCAACAATGTGTACCCTCAACCCTAATCCCTCAAACCTACACCCTCAACCCAATACCCTAAATCATCAACCCTATAGGTCCTCAACTCTATACCCTCAATTCTCAACCCTCTACCCTATACATTGGATCCTCAAACCTCATATATCTTTGTCCCTCCCTACTCTTCTAACCTTCTCTTTATCTCACTTATCCCTCCATCTCTCCCTCCATCCATCCCTCCCTCTCTACCCTAATCCCTCAACCGTATACCCTCAACCCTAAAACCCTTAAACACTCAACCCTAATCCCTAATCCATAAACCCTAAACTCTAAACCCTTAGACCCTAAAAACTTAAACCCTCTACCCTTCACCCTCAACCCTAAGCCCTCAACCCTTAAACCCTTAAACCCACTTAGTAAAATCTCTACCCTAATCCCTCAACCTTGTTGACCCTTAATCCATCAACCCTCAACCCTCAACCCTTAAACCCTAATCTCTCAACCCTTATACCCTCTACCTTATACATTGGACCCTCAACCCTAATCCACCAAACCTATACCCTCAATACTCTACCCTCAACCCTAAACCCTCAACCCCGATATCCTCTACCCTATACATTGGAATATCAACCCTAATCCTTCAACCGTATGTACCCTCAACCCTAATCCGTCAACCCTATACCCTCAACCCAATACCCTAATCCCTTAACCCTATAGGTTGGCAACCCTATCCCCTCAATTCTCAACCCTTTACCCTATAAATTGGATCCTCAATCCTCATATATATTTTTCCCTCCCTCCTCTTCTCTCCTTCTCTCTATCTCACTTCTCCCTCCATCTCTATATCCATCAATCTCTCCCTCTCTACCCTAATCCCTCAACTTCTAAACCCTAAACCCTTAAACCCTTAAACACTCAACCTTAAACCCTAAACCCTCAACCCTTAAACCCTAAACCCTCTACCCTCTACCCTCTACCCTCTACCCTCTACCATCAACCCAATACCCTCTACCCTCAATCCTAATCCCTTGATCCAAGTGGATCCAAGAAACCTAAAAAATCATAGTCTCAAAATCCGACAAAAACCAGCTTCATCGCATAGAGCTCACCAAAACAGTCCTGATGCAAGTTGAATGAGCTCAAAAGAAGTCTGTATGCAGAAGTTGTGTGCAGTCAAAGGTTTGGTCAAATAAGCGAATAGGGGGGTTATGAAAAAGGTGAAAAAAATCATCATCTCCAAATTGGTTAAATTCAACATCATGATGAAGGGCTTGTCACCACAAGTCCAACGTCCAACTCATTTCATCGAAAACGGAGTCCAAACAAGTGAGATACAACTATTCAAACTTCAGTCAAAATGGGTTGACTTGATGATGTTAGCAAAAGTATAGTCAACTTTGATGTTGATGTGGCATGGTGACATGGAAGGTAGAAGACATGGCAACAACGTGGACCAATCCTATCTGAACAGGTGGCAGATGCATCAGCATGACGTGGCAAGAACTGGCGTTGAGTTGGACCAATGATCAGTTCACAAGTGTCATAGTATATGCGAATAAATAAGTTCCACGTGGCACCTTATCCTCTCCTACTCGATGGCTAAAGTTTTCTCAAGATGGTGTGGAGGGGGGTTGAAACCTTGACCTCCCCTCTACTAAACTTACTCCCCACCACTATACCATCCTATATTCTCAGGAAAAGGGAGTTAGTTTCTATTTAATAAGGATAAAAGCCAAATTTCAAGGAGGCCAATGGATTTTAACACCTGGCCCCTCATCTCCCAACAAGCACTCCCACCAATTTCTCTTTGCGCATGAGTTGAAATATTTTTCAGCAATGGGTAATTTTATTAAAGAATTAAAGTGGATCCTTTCTATTTTTAAAAGATTAATTCCCTCATTTTAATTTTATTTAACTAATAAATTCCTAAGCCCAAAAATACAAAGATTTGAAAATATTTTTAATAGGATTTTAGGGGTTTAGGTTATTTAAAAATAAAATTAAAGGGCTTAAATAATTTAAAGATAATATTGAGGGGATTTTTAAATGAGTTTGTATAAAAAAGGGAGATTTATTATGATTTTTATTGTAAATGAGGGAAATTGGTTGAAACTTATACCTGAATTAGGAGATATTGGAGATATGGGTATATTTGCAAAATAATATGGTTTTAGCCCATATTAGCAAATAAAGTGGTATATAAAGGGGATGTTTTGGCTTGGGAATTAATCAAGTTTACTTGGAGAAATAATTCCAGTGTGAGAATTTTTGGAGGAGAAGAATTACAAGGTGTTATTATACACCAAAATTGTAAAAGTGAGAGAGATTGTGAGGAATTTTGTGCAAGTTTTGAAGCTTGAATATTGTAAGAAGGCATTTTCAAGTGCTTGGTGATATTAATGAAAGAGGTCCAAAATTGAGAAGCGGACCTGGAGACGTAGTCCTTTGAAGGATGAACAACATTATCAACTTATGTCTGATCTTTCCATCTTCCATCTCATTCTTCTTTTATCTCATGTCTTAATTTTCTCTATAATTTCATTTCAGTTTATTTTTCAAATCAGTATTTGATTTCTAATTACAACATTTAAGTAGTTAGTGATTTCATTTATTTAATTAAAAGTGAACCTAAACTATAATTTCAAAGGTTAAACAACATAGTCACACAATTCTATCTAGATCAGAAATAATCATAATTAAGGTTAAATGCATTTGCATTGTAAACCTCTAATTACAGATCAAATTGGTATCAAATCTTCTTAACAAGAAATTGTAGAAGTGAATGTTAAACAGGTTGAAATTGAAGCAAGGAGAAGGTGCACCTACAAAGTTCAATCCTGAGATCAGAAAATGAAGCTCATTTCCACAAGTAGAAATGGTAGCTGAACAAAGTCCTATGGAGCTTGATGAGAAAGAATTTCTCGAAATAAGGCTATGGTGGAAGTTCTAAAGAGAAAGGAAGGAAAGGCTAGAAAGAAGGAGGAAGTTGAATCCTCGTTGAAAGAAGAAGAAGGTAAAGGAGTAGGAGGTGGTCATGACCCTCTTGAACCTCCATCCCCATCATCTTCATCTTCATCATCTAACTCTTCTAAAAATAAACAACCTATGCAGACTAATTCACCCTTGTTAAAACTGGATGTTAAATTTGAATTTCCAACCTATAATGGAGAACTTGATGCATAAAAACTTGATATTTGGATCAAACAAATTGAATTTTATTGTAGAATTCAAAAATTTACTGAGGATTCTTAAAAAATAAAATTATCCACTCTTTGCTTGGGAGGCACAACCTTAATCTGGCGAGAGAGAAAAACTCAGGAAGATCTAAGCTGATATGGTAAAATTATTTCTTCTTGGTTTGAGTTTATAGCTACATTAAAGAAATAGTTCTATCCATTAGGTCATATGCAAAAAGTATTAATTAACTGACAATCATTAAGACAAGAGAAAGGAAAAAGTGTACATGAATATACACAGGAGTTTAGGAAGAGGGCTTTATTTTTTGGAATTCCATTGTACACACAAAAACTTTGTTAAAGTACATAGGTGGACTACATGAGAGTTTGAAACATACAATACTTATATTTAATCCAAATAACATTGATGAAGTTAGTGTGCAATATATCCATTTGGAAACAAGCTCAAGGAATAGCCATGATAATATATTAATGAACTCAAGTAAGAACAATGGAAGCAAGAAAGGGAAAGAGAAATCACAATGAACAACTACTATAAATATAGAGAACGAGAAGCATTATTGCTCACATTTCAAGAAGAAAGGGCATGAAGATGGAATATGGTGGAAACTAAATCTCGATCAGAAGTAAAAGTGGTTCAAGAATTGTAAGGGTAAGCAGAAGACCACAACTATTGTGCAGGATCTTGGATCAAGTTCTGATGATGAAACCAAAATTTTAGTTGTGATTATCAAAGGTAATACTCCTATTGCCAGTACTAGTTCTCATGCTTCTTCTCTAATATGTAATGAAGTACCTATTGAAAGCAAAAGGAATGAATTGTTTCATATAAGGGTTATTGCTAAAAAAACTAAGATTGATACACTAATAGATAGTGGGTCACAAGTTGTTAAGCAATTGGGGTTAAAAACATATCCTCATCCTAGACCCTATCTATTAGGTTGGGTGCATGATAATTCTCAGCTACATGTGTCAAAGTAGTGTAAACTTTGATTCACAATCTCATCCAAGTCTATTGATGAGGTAGAGTTAGATGTATTTTCACTTGACATTTGTGGGATGGTTCTATGCAATCCTTATTTGTATGACAAAAAAGACATTTTCTACATGGAACATAATAAGTATCATTTGTTTAAGGATGAAATTGAATATATTGTAAAATTTCATCACATGAACAATGATAGATTTGTTGTAAATATAGGGCATATGAAGATGATCGTAAATGCAAGAAATACTTTAACCCTCATGTCTGTAACAACTAGTGATACCAAGCATGAATATTTGAATCATGATAAGGTGTCATAGACAACACAGTGTGAGGATCAATTGCAAGAAGAGTCAGGCCTTCAGCTAGAGGTGGTAAAAGAGAGTTTGAATGTTTCATTTTCTAATAATGTTCTTGTTTAGGAGACTCAGAATGTTGATACTATTTCCTTCACATCAGTGCATTCAGTAATATTGCTTGTTATTCTGCTAGTTATTCTATAGACATCCAAATTAGACCACTTCCATATGGTCAAAATCATATCATTTATTCGTCTAATCCATCTATATTAATTAAATGACACATTTAATTAATATTATCCCCTTTCCTAAAGGTTCCCAAAAGTATTTAATTAAATACTTTATCCTTTACCAATTCCTCTTTAAATTAAATAAATCAATCAATTTATTTAATTTAGTGAATTATCCTCTTCAATTTTAAAATCCATTCTTTCTCTCTCCTTGTCCCATCCTCCAAGACCTTTCCACTAATTTGGGTTAATCTAATTAATCCCCCATTAGGATGTGGATATCCTTAATTAGGATTAATGTCACATCCTCCATTATTAGCCACTTGCCTCTAATCATCATTAATTTTCCTAATCACCTGTTTGCACAATCATAATCCTAATCACTTTCCCATCTCAGCATGTCCTTAAGTCAACCTTCATGGTACATACCTTTTTTGGTTTGACCTCTTCCCCATGTGAATTAAAAATTCACACTTATTCCCCCCATGGATTTGTCTTCCCCATGACCTCTCAAAGGTCACATCATACACATTGGACAAAGACCCCTTTAAAGGGAATTTTGCATTACCCTTGGTTTCTTCCAAGAAAGCAAATTAAAAATTCACTTTTATTCTTCCAATGACATCTTCAATCCCCATGGTGACAAGAGTGGACTGTCTAAAAGTCCACACTTGTCACTTTCAACCCCACTTGGGGATAAGGAATTCCTTTTTAAGGAGATCCTCTCCCATACCAAGGTACTTGCAAGTACCTTGGGACCACATGGCCTTTTCCACATCATTTGTACCATTTCCATCTCACCATTTCCTTTGGACACTTCATCCTCCACATGGCAAGATGTGAGGGCTTGTGAGTCCTCAACTCACCATAGCCTTCCATCTTGGCCATGCTGGCTCAATCTTGACCTTTGAATCCTCTAGAGAATTCAATTTCTTCTATAAATATCCCTCTTTCTCATTTAGGAGGCTAGTGACTTCATGACCTTATGACCTTCATGCATTATTACTATTAACAATCAGATATGCACCCCGTTGGATTTGCAAAAAATCAGACTATCTGTTAAAACACTGAAACTCTTTCCAGACATGGGTGGTCTATAAGGAAAGAGAATCTCCAGAGCGAGTTGGTTCTCTGTATAATGATCCTATTCTAAAATCTTCTTGGAAAAGGGATAGAGAGAAAAATAAAAACTTAAAACTTATGAATTTGAAATGATTTTAATATTGGATGATGAAATACTGACTATTCTGGATTTTCCTCACAAATAGTGCTAAAAAAACCAACAAAACTTCACAACCTCTCAAGAACATTTTTTACATAAGTACTTTGCATGAAGGTCTATTCAAAACACAACATGCAACCTATATCTTTGCACTTTTTTGCATCAAACTATAGCCTAGGACATTACAAGGACTTCTTAAACTGAAATCAAAAGAATAACATCAACTGAACTGTAAATGGACACAAAATGATAGGTAGGAATGTTGTGCTTTATTCAGTGTAGGAGTATGCCAAAAATAATCTCATTGAGTACAAAATAATTTTAGCTCAAAAATGTGTAAGAGAAAAAATAGATTGAACTAGAAAACCCTAAGTTTTCTCCAAAGATATATGTCTCAAACCATAATCCAAGCTCTTAAAAAAAACTCAAGGAAAAGGTCCCAAAAATTGTGCAACAAGTCAGCAAAAAAGTGGAAAGTCACACTTTTTGCATGCATCCACTGTTAGGCTTCTAAAAAAATAAAAAAATTGCTTTTAAAGCAAGAAAAACACCTTATCTCTCCAATTGAAAACTCCAATCCGACCAAGGAGAAAGTCAATTCTTAACTACTAAAAATAGCAAGGAAATAAAGAAATTTATAAAGCATTGCTTTGCTTCTAGTTTACATGATGCAGTTTTACAATTATTCTATTTTACAATTAAATATTTTAAAAAAAATCTTCTGCATTTAACACCTTATATCTCCTTTACAAGATCTGATTTTTCTATAAAAAATCATAGAATTATACAAATCCTCCTTACATATTTTCATTGTTTTCTCGAAAAAAAATTAAAAAACAAAATAAAACCTAGGTCTATTCTTAATCCTAAGGCATATTGACCTAATGACCCTTCATGAATTTCATTTGATTTATATGCCTAAGGCAAAGCAACTTAATTAATTTCTAAAAAAAATTAATCAAAAGATGTGACTAAAGCGTGACCATCCCCAAGGTATGACTATAGAACAAAATTCCTTATCCACATTAGTCGACCTTCATAGCATATTATCTCAATAATCATAAATCAAATCATCCACCCTAAAGTCGACCTAGGACTTGGGAAACCCTAAAGATCAAAACTCCAAACAAGCCCTAGTATTTCACATCATTTCACCTTATATTTTTTTGAGAGAAACTCTCTGCAAGAGTCGCCGCCATGAAATAGGGTTTGACAACTTGGAGTGCTTAGAGACTTTGGTTTTTTCATCATCTTGGTTGACTCATCCATGATAGAGCAAAAGGTCAGTTAATTTTTACCCTATGATGGCTTTTCCATTGTTTTGAAGGCTGAAAACAAGCCATAAGGCCACGGATTCTCCTACACTCTTCGCTGATTTTCCCTTGCATTTTTCACTGTGCTTTGCTATCTTCAACTTGGGCACCACGAGAGGGCTCAACCCAAGCATTGTGAGCTCCAAACTGAGTTGGGCACGGCCTATGTGTTCTTGAACAACAAACACAATAGTAAGTTCCTCCTTTCAAAACTCTTTCTCTATATTTCCTTCTCTCACACCGAAACTCACGAGCTTTATCTTCTACAAATGGTTGTTATTTCTTAGGAAAATGCAGGCCCATTGACTAGCTGTGCCATGAGTTCTTTAAGATGAAGCTTGCTTTTGTGAAATTTTGTGTATATCATCCTTAACAAGCTACGACATGACATCATGTGATTGATTGTTTTCCCATGAAGAAACTCACACTCTATTCAATTTATTGCTTGATTTTGTTCTCCTATGCAGAAAAACTTGAAGAACTCTCCTCAGTCTTTCCTGAAGAGTAACTAAAAATCATGCTAGGCTCGACCCATGCATTATCAGGCATTTCCATTTGAAAAAATGTAGAAACCCCATATGGGTATTCTAGAAACTACACTATTTTACTTTATTTTTATTTTTAAAATCCCCATATGGGTAGCTGAAAAAGATGGTAAATTGGCATCCCTGTTGAAAATCCCATGTGGGTATTTATGAATATGAATAAAATTTGTTCCTTAGCAAAAATCTGTATGTCGGTATTTGTCATTTGTGAAGAAAATACCTTTCTGAATGTATTTTTTTTCCTTTTTAATGTCAACTCGACCATGGAAGCACTGCGAATTCTGATTTTTGACAAAAATCCACCTAGTTGTACAACATTATGAGAACACATCTTGCTGCTCCATTAAAATACCCCTGTGGGTAAATTGTATATGGTGAAAAACTATATTTTTTGATTGGAAAGCCGAAAGGATATGCTGAAAGTAATGAGATAAACTACGTTTTCTGAAAACACATGTATTTAATCTGCTGTAGACTTCTCACCTGTACAATGCATTTTTTCACCTGATATTTTATAAATTAGTGCATCTATTTATTTAATGCAACATTTACCTCAAATCATTGCAACCCCATGGAATGCATTCTCTCTTACAAAACTAACACTCTCAGAAGTACTTCCTTTATATTTTGGCATTATCTGCTCATTTTGTAGCAATATTTTCACTCTCAGCCAAAACAAATCTAGCTATCTTTGTTGGATCATTGCTTCACCTTATTAAACAACTGGCTACAAGTTACTATATTAATCTTGTAACCTTTCATTTTTCTGATGGAAACCTGAGACTCTTCACATATCTCCATGCATTTTTATGCTCTATTTATTTTTCCAACAAACTCTTCATGAATTTACCTGTTCTTGATATAACCTCCATAACTTGCACTATTCACTATCATTGTTAAAACATAGGATGCTACTGTTCAAAAAAATAAAATATGAAACAATACTACAAAATGAACAGTCTTAAAAAACAACAAAATGGTATTTGAAATAGCAGCTCGAAAGCGTGATAGATTGATAAATTTTACTAAAATAAGTTGTATAATTAGCATTCCTTTGCAATTTTCACTTCTCTATGTTGATCTGATTGAGCGGATTAAACCCACTATTCACCTGTTGCTTTCAGAAAGAATTTACATGATTGCTATGAATTTACAGTTGGTTTACTAGCTTGATGGATAACTTTGCTTTACCCTCTCAGTTGCACTTCCTTTCTTGATGACTATGATGATTGCAATTACTATCCCGACCCTTTCGTAACATATAAGGGCAACATGTCGGGCTCTACCCTTGTGGGAGCCCATTTTTCCCCACATGCTTGGTCTTCGAAGATAAACAACTACATGGATTTTCCTATACCTGCACAAGGAAACAAACAGTGTTAGCATAGAAAACAATATATCATGATTGTGTTGATGTTTCTCCTTCAGCTCATATCCTGCACTTTCCTTGATTATTTCAATGCATGATCAGTAGCATACTACATTATCGTTGATGGTTCATATAGGTATATTCATAGTCAAAGCCTCTGACATCCCTCTCTTCCTTCCTACAAGTCAACGGAGCTTGAATAAGACAAATGGTGCACCACTTCTGCGTCGGTCATCAACCAATCAAGCAATGATGATTATGTTTGTACTTAAATGATTTTTCCTTTATGCATCCTCCATAGTTTAGTGTGTTGTTTATGATGCACTGTGATAGTCACATCCACAGCTTGTGTGGATATTTTATTTCATTCCTTCTGCTTTTCGTTTGGAAAAGAAAAAATGCATCTCAATGCAAATCTGCACTAGCATTTGAATTCTCTTAATCAACTGAAATGTTGTAAATATGAATCACTTTATAAAATAAATGAAAGCATTTGAAAAAATACATTTTTTAACGCTCGATCATGTACTGCATTTGACTGTAAAGCATCGAAAATCAAGCTCTTAAACTATGATTTCTCTTTTAAAAGCATAATTGTCACTTAATGAACTAAAACGAAGTGCAAAACAACACTCAGGCATATTAAAAAATAACTGCATTTTGCTTTTAAATATAACAACATCTAAATCAGCTCCACCATTTGAGTTGTAGCGAAATATTGGTAACATTTTGGTAATTTTTGCTAGATGCTTGCCAGCTAAGCATAGATCAATTGCCTTTAAAAAATCCATTGGGCGCGGAGTCAAAACTGCCCCTTCATGAACTCAGAAAAAATGAAACGGAAACTCCAAAACAACAGCAAAACAAAAAAAACAAAGCTGAAAGCAAACTAACATGCCCTGATGGCTTATAGAACAATGCACGATAGCACTTAGGGAAAGAAAAATATTAAAAATAAATGTGCATAACACACTTATTTGTAACAACTACTCTATTTATGTACAAGATAGAACTTATCTCAAAGGCAATGTTTAAGGTGGACCATGTTAACTAGGATAGCCAACCCCTCTCTAGTCAGCTTTGAAAGTTGGAAAGCGTTGTGCTCCTACACTCCGTGATTACATAACACCCATCTGAAATTGCATCGAACTTGGAATGTCGTCCAAGTCTTCTCTTGTATCCATTCCACTTGAAGACCAGATCACCAATGATAAACTCCCATGGTCTTGCCTTCTTATCAAAAGAGCTCTTCATCCGAGCTTGATGTATTTCAAGTTTTTTTAAAGCTTCTCTTCTAGTTTCCTCAAGCTCTACCAGCTGTGCAAACCGCACTTCAAGAGGCTGCTCATTCAGTAATTCTAGTTCTTTCACATAACTTAAGGTCAGAAAATCAATAGAAATGGGTAATTTAGCTTCTTTACCATAAGAAAGTACATAAGGAGAACAACCAGTGGCCCTTTTAGGTGTCACTCTGTCAGCCCAGAGGGCTAGTTTAAGCTTTTCATTCCATGTTCATTGATTGTCCTTGACATTCTTCTTGATTTTCTGGATCGTATTCTTATTTGTAGATTTTGCTTGCCCATTTCCCTATGGATAATAGTTAGAAGATGTATTCAAATAAATGTTATTTCTAACTGACCAATCATAAATTCTTAAACCAATGAAGGCCAAACCATTGTCAGAAATTATAGAATCTGGAGTACCAAATCTTGACACTAAGTCTTGATAAAAATTAAGCACAGAAGTCTCATTTGCTTCTTTTAAAGCAACTGCCTCGATCCATTTAGTAAAATAATCTGTGGCAGTCACTATCCACTTATGACTCGTGCTTGAAGGCGGGTTGATTGGCCCTATAAAATCTGATCCCCACTTAGCAAAGGGCTGCTCCACTTGAATCAGATGTAGAGGTAAAGCTACAAGCTTCTGTTTTCATAAAAATAGAACACATTTTTCACATTTTCAAACCCAAGCAATGGAATCCTTGAAAAAATTTGGCCAATAATAACCAGCCCGCATAATTTTCAAGGTTGTTGTTTTGGCAACAAAGTGGCCTCCTGAAGGCCCTTCATGAAACTCTGCTAAAAGCTTATCGACTCGATCAGATTCAATGCATCGTAACAAAACACCTTGAAAATCTCTTCTATACAGAATGCCATCAATAAATGCAAAATGAATAGACTGTAATCTATAATACCTCCTTTTTGCTTTGTCTAGACCTTCGAGACATTCGCTAGTTTGCAAATAAAGCATCATTTGTTGCACCCAGGTAGCAACAAGAACTGGAACAACAGCTGCATCATCACTGTTTAGCACTTGCCAACCTTTTCAGTCTCCTCTAGGCTGTTGCCCGCTGTGTTTTTTGAAATTTTTTCACACAAACCCTTACCTTTGGCAAGCTTGGTTATTTTAATATCCATGTCAAACTCCATGACTTTGGTTATCCAACCAGCATGCTTATCATTAATTTCACGGTTCAATAAGAAATATTTAACAGTTGAATGCGCATCCAACAAATGAATCTTGTTGTTCGACAACATATGTCTAAATTTTTTTAAACTTCTTACAATAGAAAACACATGCTTCTCAATAAAGGAATACTTTACCCACATGCTTGGTCTTCGAAGATAAACAACTACATGGATTTTCCTATACCTGCACAAGGAAACAAACAATGTTAGCATAGAAAACAATATATCATGATTGTGTTGATGTTTCTCCTTCAGCTCATATCCTACACTTTCCTTGATTATTTCAATGCATGATCAGTAGCATACTACATTATCGTTGATGGTTCATATAGGTATATTCATAGTCAAAGCCTCTGACATCCCTCTCTTCCTTCCTACAAGTCAACGGAGCTTGAATAAGACAAATGGTGCACCACTTCTGCGTCGGTCATCAACCAATCAAGCAATGATGATTATGTTTGTACTTAAATGATTTTTCCTTTATGCATCCTCCATAGTTTAGTGTGTTGTTTATGATGCACTGTGATAGTCACATCCACAGCTTGTGTGGATATTTTATTTCATTCCTTCTGCTTTTCGTTTGGAAAAGAAAAAATGCATCTCAATGCAAATCTGCACTAGCATTTGAATTCTCTTAATCAACTGAAATGTTGTAAATATGAATCACTTTATAAAATAAATGAAAGCATTTGAAAAAATACATTTTTTAACGCTCGGTCATGTACTGCATTTGACTGTAAAGCATCGAAAATCAAGCTCTTAAACTATGATTTCTCTTTTAAAAGCATAATTGTCACTTAATGAACTAAAACGAAGTGCAAAACAACACTCAGGCATATTAAAAAATAACTGCATTTTGCTTTTAAATATAACAACATCTAAATCAGCTCCACCATTTGAGTTGTAGCGAAATATTGGTAACATTTTGGTAATTTCTGCTAGATGCTTGCCAGCTAAGCATAGATCAATTACCTTTAAAAAATCCATTGGGCACGGAGTCAAAACTGCCCCTTCATGAACTCAGAAAAAATGAAACGGAAACTCCAAAACAACAGCAAAACAAAAAAAACAAAGCTGAAAGCAAACTAACATGCCCTGATGGCTTATAGAACAACGTACGATAGCACTTAGGGAAAGAAAAATATTAAAAATAAATGTGCATAACACACTTATTTGTAACAACTACTCTATTTATGTACAAGATAGAACTTATCTCAAAGGCAATGTTTAAGGTGGACCATGTTAACTAGGATAGCCAACACCTCTCTAGTCAGCTTTGAAAGTTGGAAAGCGTTGTGCTCCTGCACTCCGTGATTACATAACACCCATCTGAAATTGCATCGAACTTGGAGTGTCGTCCAAGTCTTCTCTTGTATCCATTCCACTTGAAGACCAGATCACCAATGATAAACTCCCATGGTCTTGCCTTCTTATCAAAAGAGCTCTTCATCCGAGCTTGATGTATTTCAAGTTTTTTTAAAGCTTCTCTTCTAGTTTCCTCAAGCTCTACCAGCTGTGCAAACCACACTTCAAGAGGCTGCTCATTCAGTAATTCTAGTTCTTTCACATAACCTAAGGTCAGAAAATCAATAGAAATGGGTAATTTAGCTTCTTTACCATAAGAAAGTACATAAGGAGAACAACCAGTGGCCCTTTTAGGTGTCACTCTGTCAGCCCAGAGGGCTAGTTTAAGCTTTTCATTCCATGTTCATTGATTGTCCTTGACATTCTTCTTGATTTTCTGGATCGTATTCTTATTTGTAGATTTTGCTTGCCCATTTCCCTATGGATAATAGTTAGAAGATGTATTCAAATAAATGTTATTTCTAACTGACCAATCATAAATTCTTAAACCAATGAAGGCCAAACCATTGTCAGAAATTATAGAATCTGGAGTACCAAATCTTGACACTAAGTCTTGATAAAAATTAAGCACAGAAGTCTCATTTGCTTCTTTTAAAGCAACTGCCTCGATCCATTTAGTAAAATAATCTATGGCAGTCACTATCCACTTATGACTCGTGCTTGAAGGCGGGTTGATTGGCCCTATAAAATCTGATCCCCACTTAGCAAAGGGCTGCTCCACTTGAATCAGATGTAGAGGTAAAGCTACAAGCTTCTATTTTCATAAAAATAGAACACATTTTTCACATTTTCAAACCCAAGCAATGGCATCCTTGAAAAAATTTGGCCAATAATAACCAGCCCGCATAATTTTCAAGGTTGTTGTTTTGGCAACAAAGTGGCCTCCTGAAAGCCCTTCATGAAACTCTGCTAAAAGCTTATCGACTCGATCAGATTCAATGCATCGTAACAAAACACCTTGAAAATCTCTTCTATATAGAATGCCATCAATAAATGCAAAATGAATAGACTGTAATCTATAATACCTCCTTTTTGCTTTGTCTAGACCTTCGAGACATTCGCTATTTTGCAAATAAAGCATCATTTGTTGCACCCAGGTAGCAACAGGAACTGGAACAACAGCTGCATCATCACTGTTTAGCACTTGCCAACCTTTTCAGTCTCCTCTAGGCTGTTGCCCGCTGTGTTTTTTGAAATTTTTTCACACAAACCCTTACCTTTGGCAAGCTTGGTTATTTTAATATCCATGTCAAACTCCATGACCTTGATTATCCAACCAGCATCCTTATCATTAATTTCACGGTTCAATAAGAAATATTTAACAGTTGAATGCGCAACCAACAAATGAATCTTGTTGTTCGACAACATATGTCTAAATTTTTTTAAACTTCTTACAATAGAAAACACATGCTTCTCAATAAAGGAATACTTTACCCACATGCTTGGTCTTCGAAGATAAACAACTACATGGATTTTCCTATACCTGCACAAGGAAACAAACAGTGTTAGCATAGAAAACAATATATCATGATTGTGTTGATGTTTCTCCTTCAGCTCATATCCTGCACTTTCCTTGATTATTTCAATGCATGATCAGTAGCATACTACATTATCGTTGATGGTTCATATAGGTATATTCATAGTCAAAGCCTCTGACATCCCTCTCTTCCTTCCTACAAGTCAACGGAGCTTGAATAAGACAAATGGTGCACCACTTCTGCGTCGGTCATCAACCAATCAAGCAATGATGATTATGTTTGTACTTAAATGATTTTTCCTTTATGCATCCTCCATAGTTTAGTGTGTTGTTTATGATGCACTGTGATAGTCACATCCACAGCTTGTGTGGATATTTTATTTCATTCCTTCTGCTTTTCGTTTGGAAAAGAAAAAATGCATCTCAATGCAAATCTGCACTAGCATTTGAATTCTCTTAATCAACTAAAATGTTGTAAATATGAATCACTTTATAAAATAAATGAAAGCATTTGAAAAAATACATTTTTTAACGCTCGGTCATGTACTGCATTTGACTGTAAAGCATCGAAAATCAAGTTCTTAAACTATGATTTCTCTTTTAAAAGCATAATTGTCACTTAATGAACTAAAACGAAGTGCAAAACAACACTCAGGCATATTAAAAAATAACTGCATTTTGCTTTTAAATATAACAACATCTAAATCAGCTCCACCATTTGAGTTGTAGCGAAATATTGGTAACATTTTGGTAATTTCTGCTAGATGCTTGCCAGCTAAGCATAGATCAATTGCCTTTAAAAAATACATTGGGCGCGGAGTCAAAACTGCCCCTTCATGAACTCAGAAAAAATGAAACGGAAACTCCAAAACAACAGCAAAACAAAAAAAACAAAGCTGAAAGCAAACTAACATGCCCTGATGGCTTATAGAACAATGCACGATAGCACTTAGGGAAAGAAAAATATTAAAAATAAATGTGCATAACACACTTATTTGTAACAACTACTCTATTTATGTACAAGATAGAACTTATCTCAAAGGCAATGTTTAAGGTGGACCATGTTAACTAGGATAGCCAACACCTCTCTAGTCAGCTTTGAAAGTTGGAAAGCGTTGTGCTCCTGCACTCCATGATTACATAACACCCATCTAAAATTGCATCGAACTTGGAATGTCGTCCAAGTCTTCTCTTGTATCCATTCCACTTGAAGACCAGATCACCAATGATAAACTCCCATGGTCTTGCCTTCTTATCAAAAGAGCTCTTCATCCGAGCTTGATGTATTTCAAGTTTTTTTAAAGCTTCTCTTCTAGTTTCCTCAAGCTCTACCAGCTGTGCAAACCACACTTCAAGAGGCTGCTCATTCAGTAATTCTAGTTCTTTCACATAACTTAAGGTCAGAAAATCAATAGAAATGGGTAATTTAGCTTCTTTACCATAAGAAAGTACATAAGGAGAACAACCAGTGGCCCTTTTAGGTGTCACTCTGTCAGCCCAGAGGGCTAGTTTAAGCTTTTCATTCCATGTTCATTGATTGTCCTTGACATTCTTCTTGATTTTCTGGATCGTATTCTTATTTGTAGATTTTGCTTGCCCATTTCCCTATGGATAATAGTTAGAAGATGTATTCAAATAAATGTTATTTCTAACTGACCAATCATAAATTCTTAAACCAATGAAGGCCAAACCATTGTCAGAAATTATAGAATCTGGAGTACCAAATCTTGACACTAAGTCTTGATAAAAATTAAGCACAGAAGTCTCATTTGCTTCTTTTAAAGCAACTGCCTCGATCCATTTAGTAAAATAATCTATGGCAGTCACTATCCACTTATGACTCGTGCTTGAAGGCGGGTTGATTGGCCCTATAAAATCTGATCCCCACTTAGCAAAGGGCTGCTCCACTTGAATCAGATGTAGAGGTAAAGCTACAAGCTTCTGTTTTCATAAAAATAGAACACATTTTTCACATTTTCAAACCCAAGCAATGGCATCCTTGAAAAAATTTGGCCAATAATAACCAGCTCGCATAATTTTCAAGGTTGTTGTTTTGGCAACAAAGTGGCCTCCTGAAGGCCCTTCATGAAACTCTGCTAAAAGCTTATCGACTCAATCAGATTCAATGCATCGTAACAAAACACCTTGAAAATCTCTTCTATACAGAATGCCATCAATAAATGCAAAATGAATAGACTGTAATCTATAATACCTCCTTTTTTCTTTGTCTAGACCTTCGAGACATTCGCTAGTTTGCAAATAAAGCATCATTTGTTGCACCCAGGTAGCAACAAGAACTGGAACAACAGCTGCATCATCACTGTTTAGCACTTGCCAACCTTTTCAGTCTCCTCTAGGCTGTTGCCCGCTGTGTTTTTTGAAATTTTTTCACACAAACCCTTACCTTTGGCAAGCTTGGTTATTTTAATATCCATGTCAAACTCCATGACCTTGGTTATCCAACCAGCATGCTTATCATTAATTTCACGGTTCAATAAGAAATATTTAACAGTTGAATGCGCAACCAACAAATGAATCTTGTTGTTCGACAACATATGTCTAAATTTTTTTAAACTTCTTACAATAGAAAACACATGCTTCTCAATAAAGGAATACTTTACCTCATAATCATGAAGTACCTAGCTGGAAAAGGCCACTGGTTGCTCCAAACCTTCATCGTTCTGCTGGCAAAGCATAACAAAAATAGTATCAATTCCTTCAAATGCATAAAGGATGAAATATTTGTCATACTTTGGATTAATGAGGGTAGGGGCAGCTGCGAGAGCTTCTTTGATCTAATCAAATCTCCTTTTACCTTCCTTAGTCTAGGTGAAAGGTATATTCTTTTTCAACATAAGAGTGAGAGGTTGTAGAAAAGCTACGATATTTGGTATGAACCTCCTCACAAAATTTATTCTTTCAAGAAATCTTTGCAAGCCTTTCTTGTGAGCTAGCAATGGTAATTCGAGAATTACATAAATCCTTTCAAAATCTATGGAAATGCCCTTCTTTGAAACAATGTGTCCAAGGAGTTTACCTTCGTGTACAGAAAAAATACACTTCTTCGGATTGAGAGACACTCTGAACTCCTTGCATCTCTGAAAATCTGTTCTAAATGATCAAGATGTTCATTAGCATTTCTAGAAAAAATAGTAATATCATCTAAATAAACCAGAACGATCTTGTTCATGAGGCTATGAAAGGCCATATCCATCGCTTGTTGAAAATTTTCTCTAGCGTTGCATAAGACGAAAGGCATCCTTTTGTAGGCCATCGTGCCCCACTTAGTTGTGAATGTTGTTTTTAATTGATCCTGCTACTTAACCAAAATCTGGTTGTAACCTGAATAACCATCTAGCAACTAAAATCTGTCAGAACTAGAAACCACATGTAAAATTTTCTCCATGGAAGGGAGTGGGTAGTGGTCTTTCAGTGACACTCTATTTAAATCTTGGAAATCAACACATAATTTGATCTCCCCACTTTTATTTATAATTCAAACTAGGTTCGAGACCCAAGAAGTATGCTTTATGGGAAAAATGATACCACTTTCAACTAATTTATTCAGTTCGGCTTTCATAAGGTGTTCTGATTTGGGATTGAGAGGCCCCTGCTTCTACCTTACTAGTTTTATAGTAGGCTCTAATTCAATAGTATGTTGGGCTAATTCTAGGTCAAACCCCTTCAAATCCTTATACTCCCAAGCAAAAATATCACTAAATTTATGACATAACAAAATAAACTCCTATTGTTCCTCGATATTACATACCTTTCCCAGCTTGAGAAGCTTACCTTTGAAGATTTCAACTTCTTCATATTGTTCCTCTTTAATAGTCAGGTTGCATTTGTCTCTCCTCATCTGGTCATCTAAGTTGAACACAGATTCCAAAGTCACCAAACCCCTTTGCAGCTTGTTAGTCCTCAATTGTACAATCTGATTGTCATACTACTGCTGCCACTTTTGTTGGTTTCCATTTGCAAACTCAGCTTGAACAATGAAAAAGTTTACAATTTGCTCGTCACTGTCAAAAACTTGCAACTCATATTATTGTTAGGAATAGAAGATCTGATAACTATCTTTACATATTGGTGCGCTTCTATTTTGTGAATTTCATTTGGAATATCAACTGAGCCCCTATAGCAACAAGCCTATCTGCATGATTATTTTCATTTCTAGGAACTGAACAGATATTAAAAGCATCAAGATCCTCTATTAAATCCCATACACGATGATTATATTTCTTAAGCAAATGATTTTTTGTAGCATTTAGATTTTTGACCTGATTTACAATTAACTTATAATCACCATAAACACACAAACATTTAATACCTCTTCTTCGGGCCCATTCTAGGCCATGTACAAGTGCTTCGTATTTAGCTGTATTTTTTGTAGAGTTAAATACAAATCTAAAAGAAGAATAATATTTTTCTCCCTCTGGTGAAATCTGCATAGCCCTTCCACCAACACCTACACTACTCCTCGAACCATCAAAATAGAGTTTCGAAAGTTCATTTTCCTACTCTGCAAGTTGTACTTCCCTTTTAATCAAGTTAGGCACATCAGAATCAGGTTAATGAATCATGTAAACCCCTAATCCTACCTCATCTATATTCTGGAAGGGATCAAGCTCGTGATCTTCGACTGCCCATTCATCTAGATTTATACTTTCTACATGGGTGATGTGGTATGATGTCATGGTTTTCTCCTCCAATATAGGGGTGACGCAAATGTTAGAATTTATAGGACTCATAGCATATGGTTCAATGTGGTCTTTGGCTAAAGGCTCAGATTTTATGGTTACCTTTGTACCATACCTTGTACTAAAAAATAAATGAGACCAATCAGATGACAAGAAACCCCCCAACTTGGTCGTAAAATCCCTTGATAAGCAAATGGAAAAATTAGGTGGCAAATCGATTACATGTATATCTTGATGAATCACAAAACTAGGGGATGTGTGCAAGGTAAGGGATAATTTTTTTACTATACCAATAGTTCTAACAATAGACCCATCTAACTGAACTACACCCTTCTGAGGGTTGTGTTCATAGACAAGACCTAAAGCATCAGCTAACTTTTTAGGCATGACAGAGCTACTTGCGCTAGAATCAACCATGCAATTATGCACTAATTTATCCCCGATGATCAGAGTTAAATAAAATGGGGGAGGCTTTACCTCCTTACCTTTTTGTGCACTTTTACCTTCTGAACTGTTAGTGAACACTGCTTTGGTAGCACCTTGATAGTATCATCGGAAATAGACAACTTAGCTAAAGCATCCTGCAGCAAACCTTTTTGACCTAGGATGTGAAAAGAATCTAATATATACATACTGACATTAGTCTTTTTGAGGTGTTCAACAATATTAAAAGAAGTGGCATTTACCTTCAGCTGGTTTTTTGAAACAGTAGCATCATTCTGCTTCTGCAAGGGTTGCAAATGTGTCTTTGACTACTCTTTGCCAGGTATCTCTTAGCCCTTTTGTAGAAACTGCACCTTGGATTGTGTTGCAGCATTAATACTGGACATAGAAACAGGCTGCTTATCTTTTGTAGTCTACTGTTGTGAACTTCTAGCTTGTTGTCCTAGATCCATTGCTCTTTTTTTCAATCTTGTGTTGGTTGCGACAGGATAAACCTATTGATCTTGACCATTCATGCCACATAACTCAGAACTTTGCCAGTTTAGCAAAGCGACCTCAAAACCTTCTTGTTGTTCCAAGTTCTGATTTGAAATGCTTTCTGAACCTACATAACTATTTTGAATCATCAAAGCCTGATTTCTCATGCCATTATCACACGCTGATTGGTTATGGGGTTGGTTGCATGGATAACACCAATTAAAATCTTGGACAATATTATTCTGAGGTACAAGCTCCTTTGATGAACTAGTTGTGTTTGGGTTGTATGGCTGGAATGGTCTTGGGTTTAAATTTCTCTTTTGGCCCTGGTAATCATTTTGAAAAGTAGGCCTATTAGGTTGGTTCTGCTGATAAGTGGCTTGATAGGGTTTATGTTCATGACCTACTTGCTTCTTAATGCTCACCGGATCATTCTTGAAGGTCTTGAGTATACTCTTAGTCTCCTGGATTTCTTGGTTTTGGGATGGAGCAACAATTTGTTGTGCTGCAGTATGATAGCCTATTACTGGGATAGCGGGAACATTAGCCAAGGGAGGTAAAGCAATAGGGTAGGTGGTTGTATCTTAGGAAATAGCAGCATAAGAGGTCTAGGAGCTATATCTCCAGCCTGAATAAGGCAATTTTTGTCTCTAATGGTGATATCGTAAGCATCAGGGAACGTATGCCCACCCATAGACTGGGTCATAACTAAAATCTTACAGTTCAAAGCTTTGAAGTAAAATAGAAAAGCGTGAGTTGGTAAAGGCCTTACTGTTGCAGGAATTATGGCCCAAGTTCTCTGAAAATGGTGATTGAAATCTGCCAAGTGTTCGTATGGTGCCCTCTGAATTATGCTCAACTATTCCAATAGGGAAAAATTGTTAGATTTGTCAACAAAAAATTGGTAGAGGCTATTACCTAGTGCATCCCATGTTGGGATAGAGTTGGTTGTGAGGCCTCTAAACCATTGTAATGCTTTAACCTTGAGCGATGCAGCCAAGAGCCTCAATGCAACGTTCTCCTACATGATGTTGTCAACTGAATATAATGTAGACACGTCACGAGTGTGCTCCACCGAAGTTGTGTGATCTTCTCTAGTGAAGAATGGAAGGATTCTAAGGGCTGCAATTGGGATGTCATCATGTTGAGTGATTTCTAATAGACTTCCCATTAAAAGGTGCGAACGGATGTTGCCTTGGCGTTGCCATCGGCAGTATCTGTGATATTGGAACTAGTACTCCTTGTGATAAAACCAGAGAGTTGAAAATAAGAGGTGTTGATTTTGACCCCACTAGCACTTCAAAAACCCTCCTTGTTGTTCTGCCAACTCTTCATGGTGGGGATAGTTGTCGATATCGGAAAGGTGCAATGCTTGATCTAGTTTGTACCTTTCTCATGCACGGGCTGCACTAGATCTGCATGTAAAAAATTAGAAGTCGGAGTCGCCAGGTATATTTGAACAAGCCTCCAAAAGGCTGAGAAACCTGTTGCATACACCAAACAACAAATTTTGGAAATTAAATTCTCTTAAAATGATTTTCAGACTGTCCCACTGGGCGTGCCAAAAATTGTTAGCAATTAGATATGCACCCCATTAGATTTGCAAAAAATCATACTATCTGTTGCAACATTGAAACTCTTTCTAGACGTGGGTGGTCTATAAGGAAAGAGAATCTCCAGAGTGAGTTGGTTCTCCATATAATGATCCTATTCTAAAATCTTCTTGGAAAAGGGATAGAGAGAAAAAAAGAAACTTAAAACTTATGACTTTGAAATTATTTTTAATATTGGATGATGAAATACTAACTATTCTGGATTTTCCTCACAAACAGTTCTCAAAAAACCAACAAAACTTCACAACCTCTCAAGAACAAATTTTACATGAGTACTTTGCATGAAGGTCTATTCAAAACACAACATGCAACCTGTATCTTTGCACTTTTTTGCATCAAACTATAGCCTAGGACATAACAAGGACTTCTTAAACTAAAATCACAAGAATAACATCAAATCAACTGTAAATGGACACAAAATGATAGGTAGGAATGTTGTTCTTTATTCACTATAGTAGTATGCCAAAAATAATCTCACTGAGTACAAAACAGTTTCAGCTCAAAAATGTGTAAGAGCAAAAACAAATTGAACTAGAAAACCCTAAGTTTTCTCCATAGATATATGTCTCAAACCCTAATCTGAGCTCTTAAAAATAAATCAAGGAAAAGGTCCCAAAAAATGTGCAACAAGTCAGCAAAAAAGTGGAAAGTCACACTTTTTGCATGCATCAACTGTCAAGCTTCTAAAAAAAGCAAAAAATTGCTTTTAAAGCAAGAAAAACACATTATCTCTCCAACTGAAAACTCCAATCCGACCAAGGAGAAATTCAACGCTTAACTGCTAAAAATAGTAAGGAAACAAATCAGTTTATAAAGAATTGCTTTGCTTCTACTTTACATGATGTAATTTTACAATTAAAGATTAAAAAAAAAATCTTCTGCATATAACACCTTATATCTCCTTTACAAGCTTTGATTTTTCTATAAAAAAGCATAAAATTATACAACTCCTTACATATTTTCAATGTTTTCTCCAAAATAAATTAAAAACAAAATAAACCCGAGGTCTATTCTTAATCTTAAGGCATATTGACATAATGACCCTTCATGAATTTCATTTGATATATATGCCTAAGTCAAAACAATGTAATTAATTTCTAAAATAAATTAATCAAAAGATGTGACTAAAGCATGACCATCCCCAAGGTATGACTATAGAACAAAATGCCTTAGCCACATTAGTCGACCCTCATAGCATATTATCTCAATACTCATAAATTAAATCATCCACCCTAAACTCGACCTAGGACTTGGAAAAGCCTAAAGATCAAAACTCCAAACAAGCCCTAGTATTTCGCATCATTTCACCTTATGTTTTTTTTGATAGAAACTCTCTGCAAGAGTTGCTGCCACGAACTAGGGTTTGATAGCTCGGAGTGCTTGGAGACTTTGGTTTTTTCATCAGCTTGGTCAACTCATCCATGATAGGGAAAAAGGTGAGTTAATTTTTACCCTATGATGGCTTTTCCATAGTTTTGAAGGTTGAAAATTGGTCATAAGGCCAAGGCTTCTCCTCAACTCTTCTTTGATTTTCCCTTGCATTTTTCACTGTGCTTTTCTATCTCCACCTTGGGTGCCAAGAGAGGGCTCGACCCAAGCATTGTGAGCTCCAAACTAAGCTGGGCACGACCTGTGTGTTCTTGAGCAGCGAACACAACAATAAGGTCCTCCTTTAGAAACTCTTTCTCTATATTTCCTTCTCTCACACTGAAACTCACGAGCTTTATCTTCTACAAATGGTTGTTATTTCTTAGGAAAATGTCAGCCCATTGACTAGCTGCGCCATGAGTTATTTAAGCTAAAGCTTGCTTTTGTGAAATTTTGTGTATATCATCCGTAACAGGCCATGACATGACATCATGTGATTGATGGTTTTCCCATGAAGAAACTCGCACTCTATGCAATTTATTGCTTGATTTTGTTATCCTATGCAACAAAACCTAAAGAACTCTCCTCATTCTTTCCTGAAGAGTAACTAAAAATCATGCTGGGCTCGACCCATGCATTATCAGGCATTTCCATTTGAGAAAATTTAGAAACCCCATGTGGGTATTATGGAAACTACACTGTTTTGCTTTATTTTTATTTTTAAATCCCCCATATGGGTGACTGAAAAAGATGATAAATCTGCATTCCTGTTGAAAACCCCATGTGGGTATTTATGAATATGAATAAAATCTGTTCCTTAGAAAAAAATTGTATGTGGGTATTTGTCATTTGTGAAGAAAATACCTTTCTCAATGTATTTTTTTCTTTTTTAATGTCAACTCGACCATGGAAGCACTGTGAATTCTACTTTCTAACAAAACTCCACCTGGGTGTAAGAAATTCTGAGAACACATCTTGTTGCTCCATTAAAATACCCATGTGGGTAAATTGTATCTGGTGAAAAACTATATTTTTTTATTGGAAAGCCGAAAGGATATGTTGAAAGTAATGAGAAAAACTGCATTTTTTGAAAACTCTTGTATTTTAATCTCCAATAGACTTCTCACCTGATATTTTATAAATTAGTGCATCTATTTTATTTAATGCAACATTTACCTTAAATCATTGTAACCCGATGGACTGCATTCTCTCTTACAAAACTAACACTTTCAGAACTACTTCCTTTCTATTTTGTCATTATCCGCTCATTTTGTAGCAGTATTTGCACTCTCAGCCAAAATGAAACTGGATGTCTTTGTTGGATCATTGCTTCACCTTATTAAACGACTGGCTACATGTTACTATATTAATCTTGTAACCTTTCATTATTATGATGGAAACCTGAGACTCTTCACATATCTCCATGCATTTTTATGCTCTATTTATTCTACCAACAAACTCTTCATGAATTTACTTATTCTTGACATAACCTCCATAAATTGCACTATTCACTATCATTGTTAAAAGATAGAACACTTCTATTCCAAAACATAAAATATGAAACAACACTACAAAATGAATAGTCTGAAAAAACAACAAAACAATATTCGAAACAGTAGCTCGAAAGCATGATAGATTGATAACTTTTACTAAATTTTTTTGTCTAATTAGCATTCATTTGCAATTTTCACTTCTATATGTTGATTTGATTGAGCAGATTAAACCCACTGTTCACCTGTAGCTTTTAGAAAGAATTTACATGATTTTTATGAATGCACAGTTGGTTTAATGGCTTGATGGATTATTTTCTTTACCCTCTCAGTTTTACTTCCTTTCTTGATGACTATGATGATTGCAATTACTATCCGAACCCTCTTGTAACATATAAGGGCAGCATGCGGGGATCTACCCTTGTGGGAGCCCATTTTTTGCCACATGCTTGGTCTTCTAAGATAAATAGCTACATGGCTTTTCCTATACCTGCACAAGGAAACAAACAATGTTAGCATAAAAAACAATATATCATGATCGTGTTGATATTTCTCCTTCAGCTCATATCTCTACACTTTCCTTGATTGTTTCAATTCATGATCAGTAGCATACTACATTATCGTTGATGGTTCATATAGGTATATTCATAGTTGGAGCTTTTGACATCCCTCTCTTCCTTCCTACAAGTAAATGAAGCTTGAAGAAGACAAATGGTGCACCACTTCTGCATCGGTCATTGACCAATCAGGCAATGATGATTATGTTTGTACTCATGTGATTTTTCCTTTATGCATCCTCCATAGTGTATTTTGTTGTTTATGATGCACTATGATAGTCAAATCCATGGCTTGTGTGGATATTTGGTTTCATTCCTTCTGGTTTTTGTTTGGAAAAGAAAAAATGCATCTCAATGCAAATTTGTACTAGAATTTGAATTCTCTCAATCAACTGAAATTTTGTAAATGTAAATCACTTTATAAAATAAATTAAAGCATTTTAAAATCTTTATTGTTAAAAGCTTGATCATGTACTTCATTTGACTGTAAAGCATTGAAAAGAAAGTTTCGAAACTCTGATTTCTCTTTTCAAATAATAACTGTCACTTAATGAACTAAAACGAAGTGCAAAACAACACTTAAGCATATTTAGAAATAACTGCATTTCGCTTTTAAATATAACATCTAAATCAGCTCCACCATTTGAGCTGTAGCAAAATATTGGTAACAATTACCAAACTTATGATGTCAAGCTATTGAGCCATTTTAGCCATTGTAATTGCAATTCACCTACCTTGTGCATCTTGATTTTTAGTCATTGTTGCATTTATCCATCCTCATTGATCACCCAACTACCATTACCATCACAAGTTTTCCATCAAGGGCCAACCAAGGATCAAAACAAGGGAGAAGCTATAATATCTTTTTGTTATCTTTATCTTTCTTTATTTGTGTTCAACGCAACCCAATATTGAGTTGTTAGGTCTTATTTTCTTCTCTTGCATTCTATTTTTTTTTTGCAATTTTAGACTAGTAGATTTCCCCTGATCACAATTTCTATGTGGATGATTAATATGACAGTGAATATTGATGAACATGCAGTTGATTATATCAGCAACGCTATCTCATTTTTTTTTTTGTTTGTGATGGGTCAGATGTTCAAAATTTGAGCAGGAAGGACATATTATATTGGACAAGTGGGTCGACATCGCCCTAGCTCAAATTGTACATAAAATAGACCTTTTGGAGGTCCAAAAGCTTCTCAATGGGGAGGACTAATCTAGGTGGATCCAAGAAAACTTGAAAATTTACAATCTAAAAATCAGATAAAAACCCGCTTCATCAAATAGAGCTCGCCAACATGGTCTTGACACAGCTTGAACGGGCTCAAAAGAAGTCTATATGCGAAAGTTATGCACAGTCGAAGGAAAAAAAAATCAACATCTCCAAATTAGTCAAAGTCAACATCATGACAAAGGGCTTGTCACCATGAGTCCAACACCATTTGTTTCATCAAAAACAGACTCTGAACAAGCAAAATACAGCTAGTCAAAGTTCAGTCAAAATGGGTTGACTTGATGATGTCAGTAAAAGTATAGTCAACATTCATGCTGATGTGGCATGGTGATTGTTATCAATTAGATATGCACCCTTGTTAAAATTGCAGAAATCTAACTATTTGTTGACACATGGAAACCTTCTTCAGATGTGGGTGATTTGAACAAACAAGGAATCCCCAGAGTGAGTTGGTTCTCCAAATAATATTCTATTCTAAATGATTTCTTGAGGAAAAGGGTAGAAAGATGAACTGAAATGAAACCTATGACATAAGAACTTAATGATGACTTAAAGATTACTCTATTTTTCTACCCACAAACAATTTCTTAGAGACAACAATAACTCACAATTTCTCATGAACACTTAACACAAAAGTGATTTGCATTAAGAAGCAGATTTTGAATACAACATGCAACCTATATTTATAATATTTTTGCATCAAATTTTAATTCAATTACATGACAAGGATTTTGTAAACATAAATCACAAATTACATCAAACAAAAACAACAGGACATACAAAAATTGGGAAATAGGAAAGTTGTTTCTATTAATTGAAGGAGTATTATAAGTTTGAGTACAAATTTTTGAGTTACAAGACTCTTTGTTTCTCCAAGATATATCATGAAAACCATAATCTGAGCTCAAGAAGAAATCTCAAGGAAAAGTACCTAAAACTACTCCAAAATATGGCATAAAAGTGGAAAACTCACACTTTTTGCATGTGCATGCCATGAGACCTCTAAAAATAGGCCAGAAGAGAAGTCAACTCATCTTTGCATGCAAACTACTAAAAATAGCAATAAGAAATAAAACAATTTATTAATTATTGTTTTATTCTCTGCTTTACATCATGCAGTTTTTACAATTACTTTATTTTTGCAATTAAAGATAGAATATTTTGCAAAACATCAACCTTATTTGTTCATTTACAATCTTGATTTTTCTCATAAAACAAATCATAAAAATAATAAGCCATCCTCATTTATAATAAGAGAAATGAAATCTGTCTGTGAAAAAATGCACCGCCATGTGCATGATAGGGTTCCAGCTTGGGAAAGCTTGGGAAATCCATGATTTTGTCTTCAAATGGTTGATTCTCCCTTTTGCAACTATGGTAAGTTGATTTCATAGTTTTTGTGAGCTTCATCCACTTTATTTTGAGAGTGAAAGGCCATTAAGGCTGCAAATTTTACATACTATCATCTCTTATTTCTTTTTGTGTTCATTTCTCTATGTTTGCTTTATCTCTTTGGCCACCATGAGAGAGCTCAACCCATGATTTTGAAAGCTCTGTGAGCTTGGCTACACCATCTCTTTTCCTTCATTTATTTGACAAGGTATGCTTTGACTTTCCTCCATCGTTTTCCTCTGTATTTCAGTTAAAATGCAAGCTCTTAAAAGCTTAAGATTTAAAGAAAGCTTGCCTTCTCTTAAACAATAATGCATGTAAGTGTTGGCTGCACCATATATGTCTGGTAACTGCATTTTTTTTTAACACTCTTACATTGAATTTGTTACTTTACTTCAGATTTGAGATTCAGACAACAATTATCATACTATTTTGACTTTGATGGATGCTTGTGATGAAACCCTCTTCCACTTGGTTGCGCCATGAAAGCACAAATGGGTGCCTTTTTGCTTTGAAAACTACACTTAACTCCAAAGTTTGAAAACCAAAAACTCTTTGAAAAAGATTCTTGCTCCACTTCCCTTTGTAAATTCTTCCATAAATGGGCTCAACCCATTATAACATGTATGTAACTTTCATTTTGCAAAAACCCCTTCATGGGTATTCCTTAATTATGAAAGAAATCATTTATCTTGAATTTTTTGTTGAAAACCCATGTGGGTAAGCTGGAAATGGTGAAAATTTTCATTTTGATAAAAAACCCCAATGTGGGTATTCAGGAAAATGAAAGAAACCATCATTATTGTAAAAATCCCTTCATGGGTATTCAGGAAAAAGAAAGAAAATTCTTTATCTCTGAAATAAATTTACTCATTTCTACATTTTTTATTTTAAATTGTTGAACACCCATCACGGGTATGCTGGAAACAATGGTAAGTCTACATTTAGAATAAAACCCCATGTGGTTGTTCCATTTTCTGAAAGAAATTACTTACTCTTGTATTCTTGATCAAACTCAAAATGGTATTCTATTATTTGAAACAAAGTTGCTATCTTGTATGCATTCAGATTTCTACTCAACCCATCATGGAATCTTTAAGGATTTTGCTTTCCTATCAAAATTCCCATCTAGATCCACTAAAATAAGAACAAAATCTGCATTTGATGAAACTTCCACATTATGTTGAAACCCATATGATTTTATCATTTTTCTGAAACAATGCAGTAAGCTCCCTTTTTGTTTCAAAACAATATTGTAGCAGTTCTAGAATTTGGATGAAACATTATTCTCCTTTTGTTAAAAAATTCATGTAGTAACATCCAAACAACATGAAACAAACAGACAATTATTAGTGGTAATATTTGATGGTCTCTGTTTCACTCACCACTATGAATAACCCTGCTTGCATGATTACTTTTGTGCTTGTCACCTTCATGTCACAACTTGAATGCCTCTAGAAAATGATAGGCATTCTCAGCTCAAACACGTCATGAACTAAAGCAATACTGAAACTCTAAAAATACTTCCATGTTTTTATTGCTCATTAGTGCTTCATTGATAAGATATTATGTATTCTTGTACGCTATCACCATTATGAAATATAACATTGCTGCTTGAAAATAGAACAATATGAAACAACACAAAAGAATGTGAACAAACCCGAGGAAGCAGAAATAAATTAATATGAAAACAATATTTAACTTTACAGAATGAGATTGATAGTTTTTAGTTGAATCAAGTTTGTCAAGTTTATCATCCATTTGTAATTTTCACTTGAATGCTTCGATTTGAATATTACGAATGCATGATAAATTTGATTACTCCTTCATTTTAAATCTGTTTTAGTCTCTTATTAAAGGCTCAGATGAGCATGATAATGTACTTTCTTACTTGGCCCCCTTGTAAGTTTAAGGGGCAGCATGTCAAGATCTACCCTTGTGGGAGCCCTTTTTACTCCACATGCTTCATGTCTTCATAAAATAATCAGCTTCATGAGTTTTCCTATACCTGCACAAGAAACAAACAATGTTAGCAAAAAATAATAAATATCATGATATTTACTCTTTCATCTCTGATTCCTGCACTTTGCTTGATTGTTTCATTGCATTGTTAGCAACATTCTCCATTACTGTTGGTGGTTCATGTAGATATGTTCATAGTCAGATCTCTAGTGGGACTTTCCTAACTTTTGCAGGTCAATAAGAGCTCAAGGGCAAAGGATGGTGCACCATTTCTGGATCGGCCATCAACACGAGCAATGATGATTATGTCCATATTTATGTGTTTTTCCTTCTTGCATCTTCAGTAGTGTAGAGTGTTCCCTTCAATGCATTGAAAAAAATTAACTCCATGACTTGTGTGGATTTTTTAAATTCTCTTTTTGCTTTTCATTCTAAAAATAAATGCATCAAAAATGCAAATTTGTACTATCATTTGTATTCTTGCAATCAAATGAAATTTGTAATGTAACAATGTCATGAAATAAAGTGAAAGAAATGAATGCTTAATCATTTGTATAATCAACTTTGTACTTCATTTGCTCTACAAATAATTGAGCAATGACTCTTAAACTCTATTTACTGGAAGCACTTACATAACTGAAACTTCCTAAATTAGATGCAATCAACAACTCTAAACAATGTAGCAACTAATTGAATTTCCACTTTAAGATATAAAAAAATTTAATCAGCTATACCAATCGAGTTGTAGTTAAAATTGGTAACATTTTGGCATTTTCCATTAAATGCTTGCCATCTAAGCATTAGATCATTTGAATGTAACACTCCATTGAGCACGGAGTCAAATCTACCCCTTCATGAAACTCAGAAACTTGAACAACAATAATCCAAACAACAACAAAACAAAACAAACAATTTTGAAAGCAAACTAACAGGCCCTAATGGCCAATCAAAACATGTGCAACAACGCATAGGAAAAGCAGTAGAACTCAAATGAAATGTGCATAAGCACTTATTAACTGAAAGCACTAAATCTACCTTCTCTAACCAGCCAAAGAAGCTAGTCAAACAAAGCCATTAACTGGTTTTGAAAAATAACTACGTCTTATGACCAAATGAGGATGCTCTAATTTTTCGTAGATTGAAAATAAGAGGAAAAAAATGATAACATTGCACCCACATTGTTGTACTACAATATAAAGATCACAACCAAAAGAAAAGATCTCATAAAATTGATCAAATGTACCTCCATCTTGTCATAAACGGATGGGTTGAATTTGGTGCCCTTCAACTGCAATCTCATTCTTGGGTGCACTATAATCTATTGCACCTCATTAACACCCTTGTTGGCCAAATCCCTAATAGGGCATCCACTTGAAAGGATGAAAACTAAAACTTTGTTATCGGTTCCTTGTTGGTTACCTATTTTTCAACCTCATTTTCCAGATTGAGATCACCTAAAAGCATGCCACCCAACTTTTCAAAAAACTCATCAATTATATTAGTGCACAAATCTTCATCCAACCCATCAATGGTTTCTTGATTTATAATAGGCTCAAAAGTATCCATTCCTCCTGGTTGATTTCTTGAAAACTTGGAAGGATGTCAAGATTCATACCTTGAACAACAATGTCATGCATTTTCCTTTATTGGATAGTGTGGACCTCGACCTCCTGACTATTCAACTGAGGTATGTTGGCATTCATATGCTCACTAACTAATCTTTTATCTAAATGTCTTTCCTCATTTTGATAATCACATCTTGACAACTTCGTTAGTTCATAGGTATTCTCATCATCACTACTAATGTACAAAGGAAGTACCTCAAATAAAGTAATCAAAGCTTGGACCTAGACACTCCCCTTTGCCTCCTCAAGTTGTTGTTCCACACTTTATTCCTCGGATGATGGATGCTTGATATCCAAACTTGAAACAAAAGCCTCCAGGTCATCCCAAAACATGTCTTCTTCATTGTCCACAAAAACTTGTAGCTCCTCAAATAGGTCAGTCAAAGCTTGAGAACTCTTAGCCGTTCTTTGATCTAGAACTTGTTATCCCTTGACTACAACTTCCTTTGTCCCCTTCTGCATTTGTTCTTGATCTTTTGGGTCCTCATCATCACTACACCAGCTATTTACCTCACAATAGTCATCAATATCATGCTGCACTATTTGATCTTTTGAGATAAATGCTGAAGTATTTTCCTCCTCTTCAATAAAATTAGGAAATTCATTAGTGAAAATAGGAAATTCATTAGTGAAAACAAATAAAGACTCATCAGGAGAAATTTTTTCTTGTTCTATCTTTTTTTGTTGCAACTGGTACTCCTCCAAAGCTGAGTGTAATGGGTTCACCTTTATAAGCTTCTCAATGTATAGTTTAGTATCACAATCAAAGGGTTGATTCTTGGCTTCATCAAGTATGAAAACTTGAGGGGCTTCTTGGGTTTCATGCAAAAAAGAATATTTCTCAAGGGGCTATTTTGCAACAAAACTAGGTTGAACCTGATAACCTTCCTCCACATGCAAATAATGGGCGTTTCTAAAACTTGGAATCTCAACTTTAGGAAGAATAATAGGTTCACTTTGTCTAAAGCTTGGGAAATCAGTGTCACAAACCTCTCTTGGAACAAGCCGATTTGGAACTGCAAGAGTTGCTTGGGCTTCATACCTTTGCACTTCTGACTCTTGTTCATAAAGATCGGCTTGACAAGCCATCTCCTTCTACTGTTGATTATACTCATGTTGCTTCTTGATCTCCTCCAACCACCTTATGTAGTCAAACAGATTGTCCTTTATGCTTGCAATCTCCCCCTAATGTGTGTTTTACTACACTTGGTTATCTATTTCACTCATTTTTTCCTCATAGTTCAACCTTATATCTCTAAAGCTCAAGTCTTGAATATCTTGGGGCTAATTTTGAGTATATGAGGGTTGAGATAAAAACTAAGAAGGGGTGGGTGGGTGGTAATTATGTTGGGCATGGTGGTATGGTTGATAAGGAGATGAATAAGTAGGGATTTTGTGATATGGGAGATGATATTCATATTGCCTATAAAGATTTGACATTTTTTCTCATGTAAAAGCTAGAAAATGGAGTGAAAAGATGATAAATATCGTACCAACACTTAGGTATTCTTGCAAAAAAAATGAACGGAGTCGCCAGGTATGATGCTATTACCTCTAGAAGGCTGAAAATTTGTTGCGCATACCAAAACAACAAAGAAAATCTCCAAAAATTCTTTGAAAAATAACTTTCAAAGTCCCATCAGGCGTGCCAAAAATTGTTATCAATCAAATATGCACCCTTGTTAAAATTTGCAAAAATCTAACTATCTATTGACATGTGGAAACCTTCTTCAGATGTGGGTGATCTGAATGAAGAAGGAATCTCTACAGTGAGATGGTTCTTCGAATTATTATCTATTCTAAATGATTTCTTGAGGAAAAGGGTAGAAAGATGAACTGAAATGAAACCTATGACTTAAGAACTTAATGATGACTTAAAGATTACTCTGTTTTTCTACCCAGAAATAATTTCTTAGAGACAACAATAACTCACAATCTCATGAACACTTAACACAAAAATGATTTGCATGAAGATTCAGATTTTGAATACATCTTGCAACCTGTACTTATGATCTTTCTACATCAAAATGTAATTCAAGGACATGACAAGGATTCTGTAAACAAAAATCAAAAATTACATCAAACTGAAACTGCAAGAGATACAAAAATTGGGAAATAGGAAAGTCATTTCTATTAATTGAAGGAGTATTACAAGTCTGAGTACAAATTTTGAGTTACAAGACTCTTTGTTTTGCATGAGAGCAAGAATCAATAATCTAGACTAAGAAAAACACTAAGTTTTTCTCCAAGATATATCACTAAAACCCTAATTCGAGCTCAAGAAGAAAGCTCAAAGAAAAGCACCTAAACCTGCTCCAAAATGTGGCATAAAAGTGGAAAACTCACACTTTCTGCATGTGCATGCCATGAGACCTCTAAAAATAGGCAAAAACTACTTTTAAAGCAAATAAAACAGTTCATGTTATCTCCATGCAGCTCAGATCTAACCAAAAGAAAAGTCAACTCATCTTTGCAAGCAAACTGCTAAAAATAGCAATAAGAAATAAAACAATTTATAAATTATTGTTTTATTCTCTATTTTACATCATGCAATTTTTACAATTGCTTTATTTTTGCAATTAAAGATATAATATTTTGCAAAACATCAACCTTATTTCTCCATTTAGAATCTTGATTTTTCTCATAAAAATAATAAGCCATCTCTATTACATATTTAATTTATTTTCTTTAAACAACAATTTAAAAATAAAATCCCTAAGGCATGAATAATCTCAATATCTATATTTAATTGATCTCTCCAAATCGATTAAAATCTATAAAGAATATAGCCTTTCTTCATTTTAATACTAAGGCATAGACAAGTGTTGATTTCAAAATCAAATGCCCTAAGTATTAATCAAAACCTAAAGTCAATAAAAGATTAAGGCTTAAGCAGTCTTATGAAATCCCTAGAAGGCTCGACCTAGGCATGAGAAAATTTGGCCCCTCGAGGTATCACTTTTGATTTAATTAAAAATTAAAAATATTAAAATGCCCCCCTAAGTTCAAAGTTCCCCATTCAAATAGCAAATATCATTAACCTACATTCAAACTAGGTCAAGATTGAACAAAACAAGAAGAAAACCCTAAAAACATATTCATTTCCACTTTGCAACTTTTGGAGAAATGAACTCTTCCTATGAAAAAATGCGCCGCCATGTGCATGATAGGGTTCCATCTTGGGAAAGCTTGGGAACTCCATGATTTTGTCTTCAAATGGTTGATTCTCCCTTCTGCAACTACGGTAAGTTGATTTCATAGTTTTTGTGATCTCCATCCACTATATTTTGAGAGAAAAAAGCCATTATGGTCATGGCTTTTACACACTATCATCTTTGATTTCTTTTTGTGTTCATTTCTCTATGTTTTCTTTATCTCTCTAGCCGCCATGAGAGAGCTCAGCCCATGATTTTGAAAGCTCTGTGAGCTTGGTTGCACCATCTCTTTTCCTCCATTTCTTTGACAAGGTAAGCTTTGAATTTCCTCCATCATTTTCCTCTGTATTTCAGTTAAAATGCAAGCTCTTAAAAGCTTTTCTTCTCTTAAAAAATAATGCATGTAAGTGCTAGCCGCACCATATATGTCTAGTAACTGCATTTTTTTTAACACTCTTACATTTAATTCGTTATTTTTCTTGAGATTTGAGATTTAGGAAACAATTCTCATAGTATTTTGAATTCGATGGATATTGTAATGAAACCCTCTTCCACTTGGCCGTGCCATGAAAGCACAAATGGGTGCTCTTTTGCTTTGAAAACTACACTTTACTCCAAATTTTGAAAACCAGTAACTCTTTGAAAAAGATTCTTGCTCCATTTCCCTTTGTAAATTCTTCCATAAATGGGCTCGACCCATTATAGCATGTATGTAACTTGCATTTTGCAAAAACCCGTTCATGGGTATTCCTTAATTCTGAAAGAAATGATTTATCTTGTATTTTCTATTGAAAACCCCATGTGGGTAAGCTAGAAATGGTGAAATTTTTCATTTTGATCAAAAACCCCCAATGTGGGTATTCAGGAAAATGAAAGAAATCGTCATTATTGTAAAAATACCTTCATATGTATTCGGGAAAAAGAAAGAAGATTCTTTATCTCTGAATGAATTTACTCATTTCTGCATTTTTTGTTTTAGAACTGTTGAACACCTATCACGGGTATGCTGGAAACAATGGTAAATTTGCATTTAGAATAAAACCCCATGTGGTTGTTCCATTTTCTGAAAGAAATTACTTACTCTTGTATTCTTGATCAAACTCAAAATGGTATTCTATTATTTGAACCAAAGCTGCTATCATGTGTGCATTCAGATTTCTACTCAACCCATCATGGAATCTTTAAGGATTTTTCTTTCCTGTCAAAATTCTCATGTAGATCCACTAAAATAAGAACAAAATCTGCATTTGAAACTTCCACATTATGCTGAAACCCATATGATTTTATCATTTTTCTGAAACAATGGATTAAGCTCTCTTTTTGTTTCAAAACAATACTGTAGCAGTTCTAGAATTTGGATGAAACATTATTCTCCTTTTGTTAGTACATTCCTATAGCAACATCCAAACAACATGAAACAAACAGACAATGATTAGTGGTAATATGTGATGGTCTCTATTTCACTCACCAGTATGAATAACCCTGCTTGCATGATTACTTTTGTTCTTGTCACCTTCATGTCACAACTTGAATGCTCTAGAAAATAATAGGCATTCTCAGCTCAAACGCTTCATGAGATATTAAAGCAATACTGAAACTCTAAAAATACTTCCATGTTTTTATTGCTCATTAGTGCTTCATTGATAAGGAATTATGTATTCCTGTACGCTATCACCATTATGAAAAATAACACTACTTCTCCAAAACAGAATAATATGAAACAACACAAAATAATGTGAATAGAACTGGGGAAGCATAAATCAATTAATATGACAACAATATTTAACTTTCCAAAATGAGATTGATATTTTTTATTTGAATCAAAATTTTCAAGTTTATCATCGATTTGTAATTTTCACTTCAATGCTTTGATTTGACTATTATAAATGCATGATAAATTTGATTACTCCTTCATTTTAAATCTGTTTTATTCTCTTATGAAAGGCTCGAATGAGCATGATATTTACTTTCTTACTTGGCTCCCTTGTAAGTTTAAGGGGAAGCATGTCGAGCTCTACCCTTGTGGGAGCCTATTTTACTCCACATTGTTCATGTCTTCATAAAATAATCAGCTTCATGAGTTTTCTTATACCTGCACAGGATACAAACAGTGTTAGCAAAAATTAATAAATATCATGATGTTTACTCTTTCAGCTCTGATTCTTGCACTTTGCTTGATTTTTTCATTACACTATTACTATTATTCTCCATTACTATTGGTGGTTCATGTAGATGTGTTCATAGTCGAAGCTCTAATGGGACTTTCCCAAATTTTGCAGGTCAATCAAAGCTTAAAGAAAAAGGATGGTGCACCATTTCTACATTAGCCGTCAGCACAGACAATGATGATTATGTCCATATTTATGTGTTTTTCCTTTTTGCATCTTCAGTAGTGTAGAGTGTTCCCTTCAATGCATTACAAACAATTAACTCCATGACTTGTGTGGATTTTTTAAATTCTCTTTCTGCTTTCATTCTAAAAAGAAATGCATCAAAAATGCAAATTTGTACTATCATTTGTTTTCTTGCAATTAAATGAAATCTATAATGTAACAATGTCATGAAATAAAGTGAAAGAAATGAATGCTTAATCATTTGTATAATCAACTTTGTACTTCATTTGTTCTACAAATAATTGAGCAATGACTCTTAAACTCTATTTATTGGAAGCACTTACATAACTGAAACTTCCTAAATCATATGCAATCAAAAACTCTAAACAATGTAGCAACTAACTGAATTTGTTCTGCAAATCATTAAGCAATGACTCTTAAACTATGTTTATTGAAAGCACTTACATAACTGAAACTTCTTAAATCAGATGCAATCAACAACTCTAAACAATGTAGCAACTAATTGAATTTCCACTTTAAGATATAACAAAATTTAATCAGCTCTACCAATCGAGGTGTAGTGAAAATTGTTAATAGTGACATGACAGGCAGATGGCATGCCAACAATGTGGACCAATCTTGTCTTGACATGTGGAAGATGCATCAACATGACGTGGCAAGAACTAGCATTGAGTTGGACCAATGATCAATTGGCATGTGTCATAGTATATGTGAATAAATAAGTGTCGCGTGGCACCTTCTCCTCTCCTACTCGCCAGTTAAAGTTTGCTCAAATTGGTGTGGAGGGGGGTCAAAACCTTGACTTCCCCTCTACTAAACTTATTCCCCACCTCTATACCATCCTATTTTCTCAAGAAAGGGAGTTAGTTTCTATTTAATAAGGATAAAACCTGAATTTAAAACAAGCTAGTGGATTTGAACACCTAACCCCTCATCTCCCAACAAGCACTCCCACCAATTGCTCTATGCACATGAGTTGAAATATTTTCGGTAGTTGGTAGTTTTATTAAATAATTAAAGTGGATCCTCTCTATTTTTAAAATATTAATTCCCTCATTTTAATTTTATTTAATCGATAAATTTCTAAGCCCGAAAATACAAAGAATTGAAAAGATTTTTAACGGGATTTTAGGGGTTTAAGTCAGTTTCAAATATTTTTAAAGGGATTAAATAATTTAAAGATAATATTGAGGGGATTTTTAAATGATTTTGTATAAAATGGGGAGATTTATTATGATTTCTATTGTAAATGAGGGAAATTGGTTGAAACTTATACCTGAATTAGGAGATATTGGAGATATGGGTATATTTGCAAAATAATATGGTTTTATCCCATATTAGCAAATAAAGTGGTATATAAAGGGGATGTTTTGGCTTGGGAATTAATCAAGTTTACTTGGAGAAATAATTCTAGTGTGAGAATTTCTAGAGGAGAAGAATTACAAGGTGTTATTATACACCAAAATTGTAAAAGTGAGAGAGATTATGAGGAATTTTGTGCATGTTTTGAAGCTTGAATATTGTAAGAAGTCATTTTTCAAGTGCTTGGTGATATTAATGAAAGTGATCCAACATTGAGAAGCAGACTTACAAAAGTAGTCCTTTGAAGGATGAACTATGTTATCAAACTGCGTCTGATCTTTCTATCTTCTATCTCATGTCTTAATTTTCTCTCTAATTTCATTTTAGTTTATTTTTCAAATCAGTATTTGATTTCTAATTACAACATTTAAGTAATTAGTTATTTCATTTATTTATGTAAAAGTAAACCTAGACTATAATTTCAATGGTTAAACAACATAGTCATGCAATTTTGCTTGGATCAAGAATAATTGTAATTAAGGTTAAATACATTTGCATTGTAAAACTCTATTTATAGATCATCCCTCAACCCTTAAACCCTTAAATCCAATAAAATTATCTACCCTAATCCCTAAACTCTCAACCCTTAATCCCTCAACCCTTAAACCCTCAACCCTCTACCCTCTACCCTCAACCCTTAAACACTAATCCCTCAATCCCTATACCCTCTACCCTATACATTGGACCCTCAACCCTAATCCCTCAACCCTATACCCTCAATCCTCTACCCTCTACCCTCCACCTTAAACCCTCAACCCTTAAACCCTCTACCCTCTACCTTATACATTAAACCATCAACCCTCAATTCTCAACTCTCAACCCTTAATCCCTCAACCCTCAACCCTTAAACCCTAAACCCTCAACCCTTTACATTGGACCCTCAACCTAATCATTAAACCATATATCCTCAAACCTATACCCTAAACCCTTTACCCTCTACCCTCTACCTTATACATTAAACCATCAACCCTCAATTCTCAACCCTCAACCCTTAATCCCTCAACCCTCAACCCTTAAACCCTAAACCCTCAACCCCTATACCCTCTACCCTTTACATTGGACCCTCAACCTAATCATTAAACCATATACCCTCAAACGTATACCCTAAACCCTCTACCCTCAAACCTAAACCCTTTAACCTTAAACCCTCAAACCTTCTATCCTATACCCTTAACCTAATAACCTTTATGGTCAACCCTAATCCCTCAACCCTCAACCCTCAACCCTCAACCCATAAACCCTAATACCCTCAAGCATCAACCCTATACGTCCTCCACCCTAATCCATCAACCATAATCCCTCAACCCCTATCCCTTTCTCTCTATCTATACATCTCACCTCTCTCTCCCTACCTCTCGCCTCTTGTCTCCTCTCTATATCTCACTTCTCCCTCCATCTCCCTATCCATCCATCCCTCCCTCTCTATACTAATCCCTCAACCCTAAACCCTCGATTGTTAAACCCTTAAACACTCAACCCTAAACCCTAAACTCTCAACTATCAACCCTTAAACCATAAACCCTTAAACCATCTACCCTCAACCTAATAACCCTCTACCCTCAACTCTAATCCCTCAACCCTTAAACCCTTAAACCCACTTAGTAAACTCTCTACCCTAATCCCTCATCCCTCTTGACCATTAACCCCTCAAACCTCAACCCCCAACCCTCAAACCTCAACCCTCAACCCCTATACCCTCTACCCTATACATTGGACCCTCAACCCCAATCCCCCAACCCTATACACTCAATCCTCTACCCTCAACCCTTAAACCCTCTACCCTCTACCCTCAACCATAATTCCTCAACCCTTAAACTTGTAAACCCACTTAGTAAACTCTCTACCCTAATCCCTCAACCTTCAAACCTTAACCCTTAAACCCTAATCCCTCAACCCCTATACCCTATACATAAGACCCTCAACCCTAATCCCCCAACCCTATACCCTCAATCCTCTACCCTCAATCTTAAACCCTCAATCCTCAATCCTTAAACCATCTACCCTCTACCCTCTAGATTAAACCCTCAACCCTTAATCCCTCAATCCTCAACCTTCAAACACTAAACCCTCAACCCCAATACCCTCTACCTTATACATTGGACCCTCAACCCTCATCCTTCAGCCATATGTACTCTCAACCCTAATCCCTCAAACCTATACCCTTAACCCAATACCCTAAACCATCAACCCTATAGGTCCTCAACCCTATACCCTCAATTATCAACCCTCTACCATATACATTAAATCCTCAACCCTCATATATATTTGTCCATCCCTCCTCTTCACTCATTCTCTCTATCTCACTTATCCCTCCATCTCCCCCTTAATCCATCCCTCCCTCTCTACCCTATTTCCTCCACCATATACCCTCAACCCTTAAACCCTTAAAAACTCAACCCTAAACCATAAACCCTAAACCCTAAACCATAAACCCTCTATCATCTACCCTCAATTCTCTACCCTCTACCCTCAACCGTCAAACCTAATCCCTCAACCCCTATACCCTCTACCCTATACATTGGAACCTCAACCCTAATCTCCCAACCCTATACCCTCAATCCTCTACCCTCAACCCTTCAACTCAAATCCCTCAAACCCTATACCCTCTACCCTATACATTGGACCCTCAGCCCTAATCTCCCAACCATATACCCTCAATCCTCTACCCTCAACCCTTAACCCCTACACCCTTAAAACCTCTACCTTCTACCCTAATCCCTCAACCCTTAAACCCTTAAACCCACTTAGTAAACTATCTACCATAATCACTCAACCTTCTTGACCCTTAATCCCTCAACCCTCAACCCTTATACCCTTAATCGCTCAACCCTCAACCCTTAAAACCTAATCCCTCAACCTGTATACCCTCTACCCTATACATTGGACCCTCAAACCTAATCCCCCAACCCTATACCCTCAATCCTCTACCCTTAACCCTTAAACCCTAAACCCTCTACCCTCTACCCTGAACCCTAATCCCTCAACCCCCTTGGCCCTTAATCCATCAACCCTCAACCCTCAACCCTTAAACCAAAATCCCTCAACCCCTATACCCTCTACCCTATACATAAGACCCTAAACCATAATCCCTCAACCCTATACCCTTAATCCTCTACCCTCAACCTTAAACCCTCAACCCTTAAACCTTAAACCCTTAAGCCCTCTACCCTCAACTCTAATCCCTCAACCCATAAACCCTTAAACCCACTTAGTAAAATCTCTACCCTAATCCCTTAACCCTCTTGACCATTAATCCTTCAACCCTCAACCCTTAACCCTTAACCTTTAAACCCTAATCCATCAACCCCTATACTGTATACCCTATACATTGGACCCTCAACCCTAATACCTCAACTCTATACCCTCAATCCTCTACCCTCTACCCTCAACCGTAAACCCTCAACCCTCAACCCTTAAACCCTAAACCCTTAAACCCTCTACCCTCAATTCTAAACATTCAACCCTTAATCCGAGACTTAGCAATTTTTAAAGGGGGGAACTTTGGTCAAGCTTAAAATATGGCATTGGGAAACGCACTAACCCTTTGGGACACAAAAATGGGTATGCAAAATGAGGCAGAACAAAGAGGGATCCAATAATCGAAAAGGAGGGAAGAGAGCGTCCCCGTTCTGAATGGGGCGTGTGTGCAAATGGTACAACAAAACCCACTTAGTAAACTTACTACCCTAATCCATATACCCCCTTGACCCTTAATCCCTCAACTTTCAACCCTCAACCCTCAACCCTCAACCCTCAACCCTCAACCCTTAAACCCTAAACCCTCAACCCCTATACCCTCTACCCTTTACATTGGACCCTCAACCTAATCCTTCAACCATATACCCTCAAACATATACCCTAAACCATCAACCATTAACTCTCAACCCTTAAACCCTAATACCCTAAACCATCAACCCTATAGGTCCTCCTCCCTAATTCCTCAAGCCTATACCCTCAACCCCTATCCCTTTCTCTCTATCTAGACATCTCACTTCTCTCTCCCTCCATCTCTCCTACCCTCTCTAATTGTCTCTATCTACCCTCTCCCTCTTTCTACATACCTCTCGCTCAATCAATCCCTACCACCCTCTCTCACTCCCTCTGTCTATCTCTATATATCTTCATCCCACTCTCTCCCACTCCCCCTCTCTCCCTCTCTCTCAGTTCTCTCCCTCTAGCAACCTACATAGGTAACTCTCTCTCTCTCCTCTCTCTATCTATCCCTCCCAACCTACCAAGATAAGCCTCTCACTCCACCCCCCCTCTATCTCTCCCTCTCTCAGGTCTCTCCCTCCCACACCCTCTCCCTCTCTTGGGTCTCTCACTCACACTCCCTCTCTCTCCCACTCACTCTCACTACCTATCTCTCAAGTCTCTCGCTCTCACCCACCCTCACACTCTCAAGTCTCTCCCTTTGGCACCCTACCTACATAACTCTCTCTTTCTCTCCCTCTTTCTCTCTCTCTCCCACTCCCCTCTCTCTCTCACTCCCTCTATCCCTCCCACCCTACCTAGCTAAGTCCCTCTCACTCCAACCCCTTCTCTCCCACTACCTCTCTCTTAAACTCTCACTTCCACCCCCTCTCCCTCTCTCCAAACTCTCTCTCACTACCTCTCTCTCTCTCTCTTAAAATTATCCCTCCCTCTAAAGAGATACATAAATACATACATACATACTTACTTACTTACATACATACAAGAATAATACATATGTACATACAATCCTACATACATACAAGCATACATGTATATGTGTAGATACAATCTTACATACAAATAGGAATACATACAATATACATGCATTGATACATACATACATACATAAAAACATTCATACATACATACATACATGACATACAAACATACATGCATGTACATATAAATATATAAACATACATTGAATAGAGTAGCATTTCACATAAAGCAAGACATAACGTGAGCACGATATAACACGCTCATGTTATGTCTTGCTAGACATGTCCCTCACAAACACAAAAACCATGTCAAAACAAAGATATAATGTGAGCATGTTATAATGTGCCCGTGTTATAACGCGCTCATGTTATAATGTGCTTGTGTTATAAAGGGCCCATGTTATAACGCACCTGTGTTATAATGTACCCAAGTTATAATGTGCCTGTGTTATAACGTGCCCAAGTTATAACGTGCCCAAGTTATAACGTGCACGTGTTACAATGCACACACATTATATCTTTCTTTGGGAATCCCCAAGCCTTGGGCTTGGTATTTGCCTTGGAATACCAACCCAAAGTCTTGGAGGGCATTCCCAATGACTAGAGACGTGTTTTTGCAAATTCTACATTATTTCAAATAATTGGGTTCATACTCACCGTTAGGATTGCACGTCATTCAATTCTGAACAAATCAAACACCTGTGTAATGTTAGGTTCTTTCTTAGCTATCCAATGATGTAATTTTTTCAATTTCTGACAATGTTAAGCCTTTCATCTATAATTTATTTTGTTTGTGTCTCTTTTTTGGTAGAAAGTAGTGTTTGGTGTTTTTTTCATTATAAATTAACCGTTCATCAAAATTTCAAATAAATTACATTTTTAGAAACTAGACTCCATTCTACAATTATTTTTAAAAAATAATTAAATTTCTATTAGTTTCCAAAATTTGTATGGGTAGTAGCATGGCAAATTTTTTGTTTTTTCAGGAAGTGTCCACTTAGGAAATTAGTAAAAAATCAAATATTCATTAAGAAATTATTAGAAAAATCATGCATCAACTACATACTGTTAGCTAATTTCTCACCAGAGTGATTTTAAAAATACTAAAAAAATTCACCATGATAGGGACGTACAAGAGTTGCTATGTTATGTTTTTTCGACAAAAACAACACCAATTTATATACATCCCTCTTTTGAACCTCTTAATCTCAACCATTTTCAAAATAAATTAGTATTTTAGAAAGTAGACTTGGAGAACTTCGATCCTTGTTTTTGTTCCATCTCAAAATTTTGAGTGTAACTATCCTCAATTTCACATTCAAGGTTAGTATTTCTTGATTTTAGAAAAAAAAAAAGTGGCCACTTAAGGCCTTTTTTTGGGACCCATATTTTTGCACTAACCCCTTAAGAAAGTGTGAAAGTGTGGTACAATAGTTTACAACACTCCAAATAAGGCATGATTAAGTTATTTTAGCTCACAAGGGCCGAAGACCTAATGTGAGTGTGTCAAACACATTACAACACTAAATCAAGGCAACATTAAGCTCATTTTAACAAGAAGGGCCCAAATGAGCAAGGAAAAGTAAAGGGATACTTTTTCTATTGCCACAAAAATACTGCCAAAAACATACTTTGAATTCAGGTCCTAGGTCTAAGTGAGGACCCATTTGCCTAGGACACACATTGCTCAATGAGAAATGTTATGTTTAGGTATTAATGAATGTTGGGTTTCCTCTTCGAAAAATATGATTTAGGCTTGGATTTGAATTAAAGGGGCCAATTAAGAAAAATTAACCTCAATTAATTAAAGGAGCCATAAATAAGTGTGAAAGTGTAAGAGGTACACTCTACAACACTAAAATTAATGCACAATTTTAAGTCCATTTTAATTAATAGGGCCCTAAACTTAATGTGAATATGTAAAATACATATTGCAGCACTAAACTATGTTTATTTTAATATTAATTCCTAATTAGGTGTGAGAATGTAAAGGGATACATTTTTCTACACTACAAGTTGTATCATGGAATCTACACATTGAGCTAGTTCACCCCATTATTTGCTGTTCTCACAAAGGGACTTATACAAGTATATTATGGATTCTACACATAAGGGTTAGATATTGATGGTAAAGAAAATTGTGATGTTTTAAACCTTAAAATTTAGTTTTATAGATCTTGAATACAATAAAATATGACTAGTAGGAATTCTTTTTAGTAGTTTATTTTAAAAATCTTGCTACAATTTTTTTTATTTTTTAATAGTTTATAAAAAAGATCAAAATAAATGGGAAGAAGGAAAGTCAAGTAACTTTAAAGCTATGTTAGAATGATAACTTGCATGAGTAAATTAATCTAAAAATAAACTAAACTTTATTTAACACCATATTAGAGCCACAAAGTTAGTACAATCTCCTAAAGAACTTGAACTACTTAAAATTGTAAAGGCTCATTGAAGCACTCAAATTTAATGCATTTATAATAATTTATTCACCATGAATGAATTAAAATACTTAGACTAAAATTCATGTATTCATCTTCACAACATAAATTTTACTAGGAGAAACCATGAAAACTTCTATTTTTTTTAATTATTATAGCTCCTTGAAAATAAAATAATTTCCCTCTCCCCTTTTCAAAGTAAAATGTAGTGCCTTTTATATGAGAAGGCGTAAATTTTTACCAAAAAATGATGGCTAAGATTAACCTAGCACAAACAACCCACATTTACATGCATTTGATTTTTCATAATTATGTAAAAAAAATCAACTTGAAATGCATGCTTTGAATAAATTAATATTTCCTAAACTAATAATTTTGATCCCCTTAAGGGATTGGTCTCCTTACCCATTTGGTCCTAATGGCACAGAGGGTTAATTTCAGTGACGTAGCAAACTTCGAAGACAAGAAAAAATCCTTCAATTTTTTTGAAGAAACAAGAGTCCCAACTTTAGTATGCTTCATTAGGGCGGGTGAGAGTCGAAATGATGAAGGGCTTCTAGTCAACGAAGGATAAATTAAATGCCCTCCAAATAGCTCCATGAAACTCATTATTGCACCAAACCCTGACATGGCAAAAGCCATTTAAAGGGAAGAATGATTTTCCTTGCATCCCTAGACTGCAATAAAGTTTCTACTGGAAATTCAATTGGTTTAGTAGAGTTTGGGTTAAAAAAATTGGAATTTTACCTATATTTTGTAGAATGTTACAATGAGGTCTATTTTTGGTTTTTTAAAGAATTAAACAATGAAAGAAAAAGTAGCTTGAAGAGAATTTTGGAACATTGGAAACTCCATGTTCAGTGATAAGACTTGGTCTCCAAAAGCACTAAATGATGAAATATTGTCACTCTCATACCCAAGATGGGTCACAAATAAGGGAGTTTCTCCCCAATTGTGGGCCTTTTTGCCACAAATGATTTCCCAAATAGGAAACATACTGAAAAATAGAGGAAACTATGTCGACCCTCTTGCACATTGATGCAAGAATGTTGGTTGGGTAAAAGTACAAAGTTGTGTCACACTTTTTAAAGGAAACGTGTTACACCCTGTCTTATTGATATTGAGTTACTTTTATCTTCATAGGTAAATAGGATGATGAATGTAATTTATGATTTTTATATGTTTGATAAATGAATGAAATATTGAAATAGGTATTAATATGTTATTGCTTTGAAGGAGTAATTATGTTTATATTGATTAAGTACAATAAAAGAATATGTATTATAATGTGAATATGATAGTGCTTTTATGATGCATATATATATATATGAACAGCTAACTACCATTGCAAATGTGCCAAGTTGGATGTAGGTATAGCTTCACGTATCCAAAAGGGAGAAGAAGTATCACTCAGGAGAAGGATTTGGTCTGGTAACCCTTAATAAGCCTTGAGCTATCACACACTCACATTCCAATTTGGTCTACTTGAGTCAGTTTAGTCCATGAATCAAGTAAGTGCCTTCGGTCATAGTCTTGACTTATTGGAATAATTGGGTAGTCGGCCTCAATTGAGATAGGTTGTTTCTTAGGATTGAGTTATGTGATTGAATATCTGAATAGAATATGTGTTCTTCTTTGTGTGCTAAACAATGAGGTATATACACTTTATGTATATATGTCAATTGACGAACATATGAGTATAAGTGCTTAAGCATGGATGTTAACATAATGTTATATATATAATATATATATTAACGTATATCTATATTGCTACGTTAATGTAATGTATATACATATATATTAATATAGTATGTATATATATGTATATATGTATGACTATTTTAACACACACACACATATATATATAAACGGGTATACCTATATATGAAGATATCAATATATGTATATACCATATAAATTAAATAAATATTTATGAGAATATAAATAAAAACATATATATTGATATATTTATATGTATATATAAATGATAGTGAACGTAGGAGATTGGTAAACAAATGATTATGTTTATAATATTTATATTAATGAAAAATAATACATTCGATATCTCGAAGAAATAAATATATGAATATATATATATATATATATATATATATATATATATATAAAATATGTTATATATATTAGATCTAAATATAAATGTTTAAAGTAAATGTTAAACACATTTCATAGGGTGCATATATAGCATAGATCAAGGCTTAATTACATATGTAACGCATAAGTTAGAAGACAATTGTTTATGGAATCCAAACATTATAACATCAGATAGATTGAAGTATAGCGCACATAATCGCATAAGTATATGAGGTAAACTTTATGCAATAAAAAAAAGTCCAACGCATAGCTTAAAGGGAAGGAAGGCAGAACATGCGCTGCACTTGAGGAAATAGTAACCAGTGCTAAAACCATGACATGGCCTATGGAACTTTAATGTAGAGTAAAATATATTCAGTGCTAGGAAGAACACGTGGAAATGGTTGCAAGACAAAGTCAAAAGCATAGAAGGAAAATTGAAATGCATTTAAAACCTTAATCTTGGTCTTTTATCTAAAACACCAAATAGCACGTATGAAGTTTATATGATCGCATTCCTTTAGAAGCCTAATTTGAGAGATTTGTCTAGTGATAGAAGCCAAATTGAATGGAAGAATTAGTCAAATAGAAGCTAGCATAGAAAGAGTCCACCCATGTGATAATTTACTTTGCATATCTGAATTGTATTCTTGTTTTCCATGGATAAAGCGACTTGTTTTGCTTTTTTTTTTTGAGTGTTAAGTTTGAAATTTGGCACCTTTTATTTATCAAGTTGAGTCAAATCAAATGACCTGAGAAGTGTCAATTATTTTACCCTATTTGTAGCTTGTAGATGCTGATTTTTGTGTATAAATATAGGCATTATTTATCTCAAAGGGATAGATATCTATATTCTATTGTTATTTTCTAAGAGTTTCTCTATTCTTCCGAGTTATGTAAGAGAGTTTTAGAGATAGATTTGCAAGCGTTTTAGTGAGAGATTATGTGAGAAGTTTGGGAAGATAATTTTGGAGAGAAAATAGTGACAGTTGCTAAAGTTGCAAGCTGATTGTGTAAGAAGGCTATGCTAGGAACCCATCTTATTCAATTGAAGCTTTGCATAAATAGGCATGCTAGTTTCTATACCTTTTTCCTTTATATTAGAAAGGATGAATAGATTTGAATACTATGATAGAAATGAATAGTATGAATAGGATGTGATACTTGATTATGTTTAAATGATCTTGAATATTAAAGTTCCTTGTGGAACTTATCCAATAGGTTAAAGCTTTTATATAGTCTATATGGGATTTTATATGATGTGTTTCTATTTAAACATTACATGATTAGTCTACATTATAGACATATATTAAAATGAGAGAAATGGATTACATCAATATCTTGGGGGGAATAACTTAAATTTGTTAGCTTGAATGCTAGGAAAACCTTGGAAATGATAAGGCTAGCAACACAATGATTGTAGTGGTTTGAAATATGTGTCGTTGTTGATAGAATGTGACATCATGCAAACTATATTGTTAGTCTATTCTAGAATGATAATTTGATCGTTGCTTTACTAGAATAATGATTGGAACCCTAGGTTGAGAATAACCTACTTGTTTGGGTTGTTTATGTGATCCTTTTTTGAAGCACATAGGATGAGAATAACCTGCAAGATCAGACTGGTCATTGATTGGTACTATATTGTCTTGGGATTAGGGTAAACTAAGGATGAAGTTAACCTATGTGATTAATTTGATCACTTGAATTTGTGAATACTATTTTATTTGAGCCATAGGTGGGATAACCCTACCAAGTTGGTTTTTTATGCTCTTGACATGAAGTCATTTTATTGAAGTAAAGCTACTTTTGAATATAGCCTTTTATTGATATGATTATTATTTTGATTGAGGTCATTTATTATTGAGATCATACCTTTGAACTAAGGTCATTTATCAATGAGAATGTACTTTTGAATCAATTATTGATGAGTATTCATTATATGATAAAATGAATCTCTTGGGTAATATGTTTATGCTCATTATCAGGGCTTCTATGTTTTTCTCAAAGTCAGGGCTGATTATCTTTGTTCAAAATAAAATCTCCTATGTCTTTGCTCAAAATTAGAATCAAGCAATAATAAATCATATTTATGATCAATATCATTAACATATTGTTGGTGTTTTTTCTTGCTAGACCCTGGATTTCTCTAAAGGTATGCCATGCATTATTTTCAAGAAATTTCGAGGCTAGAAGGCCAACACAACAAGAAAATATCTCAAGGCCTTTAATCCTACTCTTTAGGCTTTGTGAAACCAAGGAGGGTGTCCCTATTGTGCTCATATGATATTCAATATCTCAAGAAAACTTCCACACTTAGATTTGTCCATATTGAGTGCAATTAGACATTATTTATTAGAGGCTTGGCCAACCTTAAACAAATGACGTCTAAGTTGCTAGGAACATTTGGTATTTTTGAGACTTACATCTCAGCATTGGTAAAATATGAATTAAGTAGTGTTCCAACCTTGAATCCATAGATGGGTATTTTCTAATTTCAATAAACTATAAGAATTATAAATGAATAAGCCAATGCCTCATCAAATTGGGCAAGAGTCAAGAATGAAATATTTAGTCATACATAGTACTTTATCCTGATATGAGTGAACAATTTTCACAATGAATTACATCAAAAAACTTCACAGTACTTAAAGCATCACTTCTTATCAAATCCTTAGTACATTATCATAGACCTACGACTCTTCCTCAATAATTTGATTAACTCATTGAGTTGAAGCAAGAAAAATAATCATACATTCAAATAAACCATTGAAAGATAAATGAAATTACACTTGATACTTTCATTCATAGTCTATCATAACAACACACAGGAGAGCACATACTTTAATTTTTTTTAGATTTCTTTCGATATCACTAATTTCATAAGACCATTTAAGACTATTTCATACATAAACCCTACTCAAGACAATTATTGGCAGATTCATTAGGAATTTTGCATTATGTGTGTTCACTCTACCCTACCTAGACCTTACTAGACTCAAAAATCAGACCTCTGCAATGAGCCTTGAAATCTCTTTTATAACACAAGAGAGCAACAAGCATCGGGCTCATTATAGTCACATTTCAACATTATTTTATTTCAAAGCAAAATTTCATTTGCATTTCAAAATCCCAGATGGTTAGATGGAATCATGTACCACACAAGGGAATAAAAAACGTGTAGCAACCTGCCGGTGTTACCCCACCCATTTCAAAATGTCGTTAAGGCTCTTCATTCATATTCATGTTGAACCAAAAGAAGACCCAACACAAATCGTGACAAAAATAGGGAACCATCAAACCAAACCAACACCAGAGCCATGACACTTGCGCCCACTTTGTGTCTTTGTCACTGTAGGAGGAAAAACCACCGCTCCTTCCTCATCATTAGTATGCTTCTCAGGATTAGAACTAGTAATAGCAGACGGTACCACCGTGGAAATTGGAGAAATTGTGAGCACCTCTTCATTCACACCTGCCATCTCAATCAACACCACCAAGAATTTGTCGTATTCAGAGTCAAAATCTATGTCATTATCACCAGAGCTATCAAAGATATCAATGGGAAAATTGTGTCTGCCCAAAGAGCCTCGACCATACCTTACTCTGATCCCCGACTTTCATTCAAACTTAGTAGGATCTTCCACTTGGCCATGCACCAACTCTTCTATAATTGAATCCGGACTTTTCAGCCGAGAGCTACACCTAGTAACTCCTGGGATGTGCTTCATGAATTTCATCTTCGGGTTGAGAGAGCCTTGAAGACTATATTTTTCATGTGATGGCATGTCATCACCAAATTTTTGAACATTACCTCTAGTTGACCTACGCATAGTTGATGGAGATGTGCTTGACTGACTCACCTTGCATTGATAAACAAAAACCTCATGAGAGCAATTGTTAACCACATAAAATTCAAACTCCCAATTGCTATGATGGAAAAGATGAGTCATCATCCATATTTATGAGCCAATTAATGATGCTGACCATCAATTCTCCCAAAGAGCACAAGAAAATGAGTGATTATTCGATGGAATCTATTTCATCACCGTTAATTCCCAGGTACATGGAAATAAGCGTACCATTCATCATAATTACCAAGAATTCGTTCTTCACACATTTGGAGATCAAGATGATATCCTCTGAAGAGCATACACCATTAATGCTCGCTATTTGCATCATCCAAATGGCCATCACATGACCTATTCTACATTTTGAATATGATCCATCGATCAATCACCGAGATGGAACTTTGGATGACTCAGATCGAGTCAAAGATATTTGAAAATTCCATGTTGTTGCATGGCCAGTCCATCAACCAATGGTTGCATTCCCAATCAGACAACACATTCATCACCCACGGGCCCCATGTAGCTTTCATACGCACCAATTGAATCCATGTGGCACCATCACCCAAACCATGCATGATGTTAGGTGCCATTATTTAATAATCTTAATGACACGTTCTCTATCGCTCAAATTTGATTAGATAATACGCGTGGAGCCATTGATTTACCTCCAACTAAGACCCTACTGATAGTGGAGATTGGGTCCCACCTGATCTGGGGGATGCATGGTGCAATCTCACACACCACATGGCCCAGCCAAAATACAATTTTCAAATACTGTGCGGCATGCGCACAAGGGCCAGGATTAGATCTGATATCTCAGATTTTACACACATGCACATTCTTCTTGTTTTAAAATGAAAGAGGCCATGAGATAGGTAACAATCAATGACCCTTCAAAAAATAAAGACTTAGGATGTAAGTCTTCAAAAGATGAAATATTTCATGCCGACTCATGAAATATATTAAATTTTGATTAAAAAAATCAATGAATGGTGAGCTTAGACAATGGACCAAATGACATAAGTCATTAGTAAAACAACCGATAACCTAGTGAGGGGGTCAACAAATAAATATAATGCAAGGGTTTTGGGGCCCAATAAATTTTTAAAAATGTGAAGCCAGGGTATTAAATCCAAAAACCCTAGGGCAAACCATGAACATCAAGGTAAAATATTATGAAAAATTTCAAGGAACCCATCAAAAGATGTCAGATTTTTGAAGGTCCATCAATGGCTGCAGCTCGGAGATGCATACCCCTAGTGGGTATGGCAAGAATCCAGATCTCAGGTAGAAGAAGACCAATACAAAAAGACAAAACCCAGGAACTTGTCCAGACAAGACAAGCAGACACAATAGGAAAGAAACAAACCACACCTATATACAAAAATTTAGACAATTGTACAAGGTCCCCTCTGCTAGGGATAGTCATTCAATTCCACTAGCTTCAATTTTTAAACCCATTGCATCAAGGGTTCCCAAGATTTGGTACCAAACCTTTCTTCTATCTAGATCCATCTTTATACTCACCTGCACTGGATAAACACTCATAATAAACAACTCCAAAAAATATGTAATACTACAATGGATACCAATGATCTCCCATGTCTCAACACTACCCTATTGACCAATCTCAGGCTTGTTTAGATGAAGTGGAAAAAGGAAACATTCATATTCCACTTTATCACTCTCACTTTGCATATTAAATTTAAAACCTTCAAGGATACTATGCATCAAAACAAGACCACAATCTTCTAAAACATTAAGCATGAGAGATACATATTCAAGAACTTCTTTTTCATGTCCTACATGAGTGCTATTCTTGTTGAATGGAAAAAAAATCATAATAATTCCCAAAAGGTGAGGAGTGTCAGCAAAAAAATCAACCACAAACTTATGTTTGTTGTCATCATGTACCAACACCTTTCAGCTGCCCAAAATGTGAGGCAAACTGCCATTCATCCGACATGAACCCCACAACTAATGCAAAATATTTGTGTGCGTCAAAGTACATAGATATAGGAATAACTTCTATAGATATTTCTTCATTAGTGCACACATCACTCATGAAGAATTTACCTTTATGCTCAACATTTACACCCTAAAAAGTGACACCAATTTTCTCACATCCTTCATCATTATTACATTCAAGGATTTCCCCCCTTTACAATTGATTGCCACCAAACAAATTATGTTTATGGGAGAAAAATAAGGGATTCTAATTTCTGCTTCATCTTCAAATTCATCTTCCACAGTAGTGCCAAATGTGAAAGTTTCATAAGAGTTCTCATCAACAAACTTTCTAGTGTACTGCTCACAACCATATCCTGATCATACATCCAAAGTGTCATCAAAATCCTCGAAAAGTGGATTATTCTTGCACCAACTAGGGGATTCATCTTTATCAATTGGAATGGATGAATTCTTATCAAAGAGAGGTTTTTCTATTATACTCATTTTTTTCCAAGAAAACCTTAACCCCTTTTCTATGATAGTGTAGTCTTTGTAACTTATCATCACCCATAGAATTCTTGCAAACTCTTGAAAGAGGGTATCCCTTCATTTGGTAGGGAGATTCATAGTCATTAAAAGAGAGACATGACTCTGTATCATCATAGCCATCACAACATGAGAACTCATCAATAGTGAGGCTACATTAAGATCCCTCAAACCAAATATCATAATGTATATGGTTGATATCTTGATCATTAGAAAAAGATTGACCACTATCAACACTAAAATCATAGCTATTGGTTAGATCATTTGATGGTGTAGCCATTCAAACCTCATCTAGAGATCTCCATCATTTATTACCTCCCAAGAGCTTGGTTTAGACACATCATACCCTTGGGTAAGTGCACAAATATGGTTCCCAAAAAAGGGACTTAAGTGGACAATTTTTTTCTAAAATCAGGAAATACTGACCTTGGACGTGAAATTGAGGATAGTTACACTCAAAATTTTGAAATGGAACAAAAACAAGGATCGAAGTTCTCTGAGTCTACTTTCTAAACTACTAATTTATTTTTAAAATAGTTGATATTAAGGGGTTCAAAAGAGATGCACACAAATTGGTGTTGTTTTTGTCAGAAAAACATAACATAGCAACTCTTGTACAACCCTTGTATAGTGAACTTTTTTTTAGTATTTTTAAAATCGCAATAGTTGGAAGTTAGCTAACAATATGTAGTTGATGTACAATTTTTCAGATAATTTTTTAACGAATATTTGATTTTTTACTAATTTTTGAAGTGGACTCTTCCTGAAAAATAGAATTTTGGTCGTGCTACCCCTACAAATTTTGGAAAATAATTGAAATTTTTATTTTTTATAAATTTGTAGAATGGAGTCTAGTTTCTAAAAATGTAATTTATTTGAAATTTCGATGAGAGGTTAATTTATAACAAAAAAAAAAACCAAATACTGTTTTTATCCGAAAAAAGGACATACAAACAACAAAAATTATGGATGAAAGGCTTAGCATTGTTAGAAAGTGAAAAAAATTACATCGTTGGATAGATAAGAGAGAACATAACATTACCTAGATGTTTGATTTGTTTGATATTGAATGACGTGCAATCCTGACGATGAGCACGAACTTGATTATGTGAAATATTTTAGAATTTGAAAAAATACGTCTTTGGTCATTGGGAATGCCCTCCAAGCCTTTGGGTTGTTATTCCAATGAAAATACCAATCCTAAGAATTGGGGATTCTGAAAGCCATATATAACACAAGTGCGTTATAATGCGCTCACTTTATATCTCAGTATTGACATGGTTTTTTGCTTTTGTAGGAAACATGTCAACTAAGACATAACGTGAGCGCGTTATAACATGCTCACGTTATGTCCTCCTTTATATTAAATTCTAGTCTATTGAATGCATGCTCATATATTTGTATGTTTTTATGTATATGTATGCTTGTATGTCATGTATGTATGCATGTCTACATGCTTGTATGTATGTACGTATGCCTGTATGTATCCATTCATGTATATTGTATGTATGCCTATATGTATGTAAGATTGTACCTACACATGTATGTATGTATTCTTGTATAGATGTAGGATTGTATGTACATATATTATTCTTGTATGTATGTATTTACGTATGTCTTTAGAGGGAGCGATAATTTTAAGAGAGAGAGAGAGAGAGAGAGAGAGAGTCTGGAGAGAGGGAGAGGGGGTGGAAGTGAGATTTTAAGAGAGAGGGAGTGGGAGAGAAGGGGTTGGAGTGAGAGGGACTTACCTAGGTAGGGTGGGAGGGATATAGGTAGGGAGAGAGAGAGAGGGGTGGTGGGAGAAAGAGAATTGAGAGAGAAGGAGAGAGACAGAGGGGGGAGAGAGAGAAAGACAAAGAGAAAGAGAGAGTTATGTAGGTAGGGTGCCCAAGGGGGAGACTTGAGAGTGTGAGGGGGGTGAGAGGGAGATAATTGAGAGGAGGGAGGAGAGGGGTTGTGAGAGAGTGTGAGTGAGTAGGGTGACTTGATAAGAGACTGTGTGAGAGAGGGAGTGGGAGAGAGCAGTGTGAGAGAGGAGTGTGATTGAGGAGTGTGAGTGAGATACCTGAGAAAGGGATAGGGTGTGGGAGGGAGTGACTTGATAAAGGTAGAGAAAGAGGGGGGTGGAGTGAGAAAGGGATAGGGTGTGGGAGGGAGTGACTTGATAAAGGTAGAGAAAGAGGGGGGTGGAGTGAGAGGGATAGGGTAGTGGGAGGGAGTGACTTGATAAAGGTAGAGATAGAGAGAGGGGAGAGAGACATAAAGAGAGTTACCTAGCTAGATTGCTAGAGGGAGAGACCTGAGAGAGAGATGGGGTGGGAGGGAGAGACATGAGAGAGAGGGAGAGAGATGGAGAGAGATGGAGTGGGAGAGAGTGGGAGGGACATAGAGAGAGATGGATAGAGGGAGTAAGAGAGGATGGTAGGGATTGATTTAATAGTAGGTATGTAGAAAGAGAGAGAGGGTAGATAGAGACAATTAGAGAGGGTAGGAGAGAGGGAGGGAGGGAGAGGTGCAATTTATAGACAGAGAGAAAGTGATAGGGGTGGAGGGTATATGGTTGAGGGATTAGGGTGGAGGACCTATAGGGTTGATGGTTTCTAGGGTATTAGGGTTTAAGGGTTGAGGGTTGAGGGAATAGGGTCGATGGTAGAGGGTATTGGGTTGAGGTTATAGGGTAAAAGGTTTAAGGGTTTAGGGTTGAAGGATTTAGGGTTAAGGGTTTAGGGTTGAGGGTAGAGGGTTTAGGGTATAGGTTTGAGGGTATATAGTTGAAGGATTAGGTTCAGGGTCCAATGTAAAGGGTAGAGAGTATAGGGGTTGAGGGTTGAGATATTAAGGGTTGAGGGTTGAGAGTTTAATGTATAGGGTAGAGGATTTAAAGATTTAGGGTTTAAGGGTTGAGGGTTGAGGTTAGAGGATTGAGGGTATAGGGTTTATGGTCGAGGGATTAGGGTTGAGGGTCCAGTGTATAGGGTAGAGGTTATAGGGGTTGAGGGTCAAGGGTCAAGGGTTTAAAGCTTGAGGGATTAAGGGTTGAGGGTTTAGGGATTAGGGTAGAGAGTTTTCTTGGATTTAAGGGTGTGAGGGTTGAGGGATTAGTGTTTAGGGTAGAGGGTATTGGGTTGAGGGTTGAGGGTTGAGGGTTGAGGGTAGAGGGTTGAGTGTTTAGGGTTGAGTGTTTAAGGGTTTAAGGGTTTAGGGTTTAGGGTTGATGGATTAGGGTATAGAGGGAGGGATGAATGGATAGAGAGAAGGAGAGAAGAGGAGGAAGGGACAAATATATATGAGGGTTGAGGATCCAATGTATAGGGTAGAGGGTTGAGAATAGAGGGTATAGGGCTGGTGACCAATAGGTTTGAGGGATTAGGGTATTGGGTTGAGGGTATAGGGTTGATGGATTAGGGTTGTGGGTACATATGGTTGGAGGATTGGGGTTAAGTCCAATGTATAGGGTAGAGGGTATCGGGGTTGAGGGTTTAGGATTTGAGGGTTGAGGATTGAGGAATCAAGGGTTGAGGGTTGAGAATTGAGGGTTGGGTGTTTAATGTATAGGGTAGAGGGTAGAGGGTTTAAGGTTTGAGGTTTGAGGGTGGATGATTGAGGGTATAGGGTTGGGGGGATTAGGTTTGAGGGTCCAATGTATATGGTAGAGGGATTAGGGTAGAGAGTTTACTAAGTGGGTTTAAGGGTTGAGGGATTAGGATTGAGGGTAGAGGGTTTAAGGGTTTAGGGTTTAAGGGATGAGGGTTTAGGGTTTAGGGTTTGGGGTTTAGGGTTTAGGGTTGAGTGTTTAAGGGTTTATAGGGAAGATGGTAGAGGGTTCAAGGTTTAAGGTTGAGGGTTTAGCGTTGAGGGAAGAGGATTGAGGGTATAGGGTTGGGGGATTAGGGTTTAGGGTCCTAATAGGGGTTGATGGATTAGTGTTTAAGGGTTTAGGGATTAAGGGTCAAGAGGTTTGAGGGATTAGGGTAGATAGTTTACTAAGTGGGTTTAAGGGTTTAAGAGTTGGGGGATTAGGGTTGAGGGTAGAGGGTTTAAGGGTTTAGGGATTAAGGGTTTAGGGTTTAGGGTTGAGTGTAAGAGTTTATAGGATAGATGGTAGAGGGTAGAAGGTTTAAGGGTTGAGGTTGTAAGGTTGATGGTAGAGGATTAAGGGTATAGGGTTAGGGGATCAAGGCCGAGGGTCCTATGTATAGGGTAGAGTGTATAAGGGTTGAGGGATTAAGGGTCAAGAGGGTTGGGAGATTAGGGTTGAGAGTTTACTAAGTGGGTTTAAGGGTTGGGGGATTAGGGTTGAGGGTAGAGGGTAGAGGATTGAGTGTAGAGGGTAGAGGGTTTAAGGGTATAGGGTTTAAAGGTTGAGTGTTTAGGGTTTATGGTTGAGTGTTTAAGGGTTTATAAGGTAGAGGGTAGAGGGTAGAGGGTTTGAGGGTTGAGGTTTTAAGGTTGAGGGTAGAGGATTAAGGGTATAGGGTTAACATATAAGGGTTGAGGCTCCAATGTATAGGGTAGAGGGTATAGGGTTTGAGGGAATAGGGTTTAAGGGTTGAGGGATTAAGAGGGTATAGGGGTTGAGGGATTAGGATTTAAGGGTTGAGGGATTAAGAGGGTATAGGGGTTGAGGGATTATGGTTTAAGGGTTGAGGGTTGAGGTTTGAGGGATTAAGAGGTTATAGGTGTTGAGGGATTAAGGTTTAAGGGTTGAAGGTTGAGGGTTTAAGGATTAATAGGTTATAGGTGTTGAGGAATTGGGGTTTAAGGGTTGAGGGTTGAGGGATTAAGAGGGTATAGGGTTTGAGGGGTTAGGGTTTAAGGGTTGAGGTTTAACGGATGGAGAGGTTATAAGGGTTGAGGGATTAGGGTTTAAGGGTTGATGGTTGAGTGTTGAGTGATTAAGAGGGTATAGGGGTTGCCGGATTAGTGTTTAAGGGTTGAGGGTTGAGGGATTAAGAAGGTATAGGGGTTGAGGGATTAGGGTTTAAGGGTTGAGGGTTGAGGGATTAATAGGTTATAGGTGTTGAGGGATTAGGGTTTAAGGGTTGAGGGTTGAGGGATTAAGAGGGTATAGGGGTTGAGGGATTAGGGTTTAAGGGTTTAAGGGTTGAGGGTTGAGGGAGTAAGATGTTATAGGTGTTGAGGGTTGAGGGATTAGGGTTTAAGGTTTGAGGGTTGAGGGTTGAGGGATTAAGAGGTTATAGATGTTGAGGGATTAGGGTTTAAGGGTTGAGGGTTGAGTGTTTGAGGGTTAAGACTCTCCCTCCTAACACCTCTCTCTTAGGTCTCTCTCTCTCTCTCACTCCTATCTCTCTCCCCTATATAATTAACCCTTAACCCTTTAAACCCTTAAACATTAAACCCTTAACTCTTAACCCTCTACCCTCTATCTCTCTCCCACTCCCTCTCTCTCTCTCTCAAATATCTCCCTCCTACACCCTCTCCCTCTCTTAGGTATATCTCTAGTTGTTCAATCACTCCCAATCTCTCTTTCTCCCACTCTCCCTCTTTCTCCCTCTCACTCTCTTAACCATATACCCTCTATCTCTCTCCCAATCCATCTCTCTCTCTCAAATCTCTCCCTCCTACCACCTCTCCCTCTCTTAGGTCTCTCTCTCATTGTTCAATCAATCCCACTCTCTCTATCTCCCACTTTCCCTCTCCCTCCCTCTCTCCCTCTCTCTCCCTCTTTCTCCCCCTCTCTCTCTCTCCCACTCTCCCTCTCTCTCCCACTCTCCCTCTCTCCCACTCTCCCACTCTCTCTTTCTCCCACTCTCCCCCTCTCTCTCTCTCCCACTCTCTCCTCCCAGTGTCCCCCTATCCCTAATGTCTCCCACTCTCCCCCTCTCTCCCTACCTCTCTATCTCCATATCTCCCACTCTTTATTTCTCCAAATCTCCCTCTCCCTCCATATCTCCCTCTCTCTCCATATTTCTCCCTCTCCCTCTCTCTCCCCCACTATGTCTCACTCCTATCTCTCTCCCCTCTATCCTTAACCCCTTAAACCCTTAACTCTTAACTCTTAACCCTCTACCCTCTATCTCTCTCCCACTCCCTCTCTTAGGTCTATCTCTCTCACCCTCTATCTCTCTCCCACACCCTCTCTCTCTCTCCCCTCTATCCTTAAGCCTTAACCCTTTAAACCCTTAGCCCTTAAACCCTTAAATATTAACCCTCTATCTCTCCCCCACTCCTCTCTCTCCCCTCTATCTCTCCCCCACTTCTTTCTCTCCCCTCTATCCTTAACCCTTAACCCTTTAAACCCTTAACCCTTAAACCCTTAAATCTTAACCCTCTACTCTCTAGCTCTCTCTCACTCCATCTCTCTCTCCCCTCTATCCTTAACCATTAACCTTTTAAACCCTTAACCCTATACCCTCTATCTCTCTCCCACTCCCTCTCTCTCTCTCTCTCAAATCTCTCCCTCCTACCCCCTCTTCCTCTCTTAGGTCTCTCTCTCATTGTTCAATCACTCCCACTCTCTCTTTCTTCCACTCTCCCTCTCTCTCCGTCTCTCCCTCTCTCTCCCTCTTTCTCCCCATCTCTCTCTCTCCCACTCTCCCTCTCCCTGCCACTCTCCCTCTCTCCCACTCTCCCACTCTCGCACTCTCTCGCACTCTCTCTTTCTCCCACTCCCCCTCTCTCTCTCCCTCTCTCTCCCACTATCTCTTTCTCCCACTCTCCCTCCCTCCTCCTCTCTCCCTCCCTCCTCTCCCTGTTTCTCTCCTCTCCCTCTGCCTTTATCTCTCTCTCCTCTCTCTCCCACTTTCTCTCTCTTTATCCCTCTCCCCCTCTCCTCCTCTCCTCTCCCCATCTCTCTCTCCCTCCCTCTCTATCTCCATCTCTCCCACTCTCTCTTTCTCTCTCTCCCTCTCTCCCACTCTCTCTTTCTCCCACTCTCTCTCTCTCTCAACCATACACCCTCTACCCTTAACCCTAACCCCTTAAACTCTACCTCCCTCTCTACTATATATCTCTCCTCTCCCTCCCTCTACCCCTCTCTCTCTCTCTCACACACACACTCACCTCTATCTCCTCTATTATAAGGGTACATGGAAGAGATATAGAATTAGGGTAGAGGGTATAGACAAATAGGGAGAAACTAAATCTATAAAAAAAACCATATTTCATATAACGCGAGTGTGTTTTGAAGAAGTAGAGATATGACCGTTTAGCAAGAAATAACACACTCGTGTTATAATGCGAGTGCGTTTTGTCTTCCACTAAAAATGGTAAAAAATCTCAATATACCCGTGATCTCAAGGCCACATTCTACATATTCTCCTAGTTTTGTGTGTGCTACAAAAAAAAGATGCTTTCTGATGATGTTGTGAAGTGTGCATGCAGTTTTGTCACATTCCACCACTTTTTTCATGATCTTTCCATCACCTTTGCATGAAATAGTAGATTTTTCACATTGAAAGGCATATAATATCAATTCAAGTCTGAATTCCATTCAAAAGTGATATACAATTGAAGTTTGGAGGGGAACAAGATTTTAAAAAAGTCAAATTGTTGAGGAGTTTGAAGAAAGAAGAGTCAAAGGCTACATAATTGGGTTAACTCCTCCATTTGAAGCTCTGGTTTTTTAGTTATGTGAAGTATTTACACATTTTATTTCATTCTATTATTTCTTGCTTTCATTTTTGTTATTTTGCATATACCATGTTGATCATTGCTTGTTTTTCATTATAACCTTAGGTTGTCAATGCACATTTTAAATTGCACAATATACACTTGAAAATTGCATTTTTAAACCTGATGCAAAGCATCTACCAGGATCCACAAATCATCAAGGGTACTTCTGACCCTAACTTAAATTGAAGAAGATCAACCAAAAAACTCAGTTATCTTTTATCAAAATCCTTCAATTTCACTTGATTTCATATCTCCACAAAACATCAGAACTTGGCTTAAACTCTTTGTCAGACTCAAAAATAGATTAACCATCATAAATATTATTGTAACATAGCATAAACCTGATTAGAAACTCATAACCATTCACTTCGTTCATGATTCACTAATTCACTCTTTAATGCAACTTACATGGAAAAATAGTTGAACAAATCATGGAAGGTAATAACCAACCTTTATCCAAACATCCAAGACACTATAATCAACATTTTATTGATTGAAATAAACCAAATACACATTCACCAACCACTGATCCATCATACTCTTTAATTCTTGCAGTCATAACATCATTTTGCACAAGGAGTCAACTTTTGTATTTATTGAGAGGACAAGAACCAAATGATGGATTATTGTTTTCCCCTACACCAAAAAACATGCACACACCTTACATAGCCCAAAACTAACCTACTCCACTAAACTACAAAGCCTAGATCATGGAGTAGTCATAATAAACCTTCTTAGACTCTCAAACCCCGCTAGTGCACCAAAACCACATCTCTTTGAGGTATTTTTTTATTTAAAAATTGACTTACCCTATGAATTGATGAAATTAGCGGAGGTCTTGTAACACAAATCAACATAAAATCAACCAACAATGACAATTCACAATTAACAATTCATACAATTCTTCACTTTCACCAATTCAACAGTCATCCTTGTAGCATAGCTAACTCACTCAATCAAATATATATTTTAGAGAAGGTCTTCTCAGACCAAGACCTGACCCTTCTCAAAGTCCCAACAAGGCACACAATAACATATCAACAATCCACAATAGATCTCTTTGTTACAACTTCATTAAAACTGGATTTATACATCGACTAGGCCTCAAATTAGGCCTCTTTTACAAATGACCTTATCTTCAATCATTTTCAAAAACACTAAAATCAATATGGCAGTAGTCTATATGTTATTTAACCAGGGATTCCACCATTTATTTTCATAAAATCACTCACCAAAGTGTCAAATCACAAAACCCTCCTTTTTACCCAAGAAACTAGGGGTTTATTGAAAAACACTCATCCGAACCTCACACAATATTATGAATACTTAAAAAAGGTCTAAAACATCCTGAAAAATCTCAATTCAACAAGAAACCATGCTTCTCCAACACAAAACACACTTTAGCATATCAAAACCACTCGAAATCTCATGGAAAACTCAAAATTTCACTCTATGGTTTCATGCCCAACACCATTTTAGACCTCCCCTGCACACAAAAAATATTCCATCACCTATTTATTGATGATGAAGACCCATTACACCAATTATAGTAATCACATTGAGTGGAATGGGCCAATTTACATAATTGAGACCTTCAAAACCCTTTAATCAGGACACACAGACCTAAAGCAAGAGATTCGATGTAAACTACCAATAGAATTGGAGTTAAAGTCTCAAATACAATTAAAAACACTATTAACACATGCCCCAAATTTATTCAAGAATATTTATATTCAAAACCTCTCTGTACAGCTCGAACCAAGGCTGAAAAAGACAAGAAATACAAAAAACCTAAAAAATAGTGATTTTTCAATTCAATCTTCCTTCAAATCTTCTAAATCAGTCTTTACATCGATCTCTACATATGTTTTTTCCCACAAAAATAACTTTCCTAATGCCTTAAACTTAAATTTAAAATGGTAATGACCATTTTCCTTCCTCAAAATTTTCTTTTTACACCTTTACAATTTTGCCCTTTTGCACAATTGGCAACTTACCAATGTTTTTTGCAATTTTGAAATCCAAACCTTCTAAACACCTAGGAAACATAAAAAATGACTCATTACAATGGAAAATGGTCTTATTGACTTTATTTAATGCAAAAATTTGAAAATCCTAAAGCCTAGACAACAACTTCTTGAATTGACAATTTTCATTCAATGGTGCTCCCGCACCATGTATGCTTCCACATTTTGTATACATATATATATGACATAAGTTGAAATTTTGTATGCTTTTCCATGCTTCCATTTTGATCCTATCTTAAAATCATGGCATGCCACACTACCACATTTCTTTAAGGCATTCTCGATTGAAAAAAACATGTGACCTTTGTCTATGCTAGGTTAACTCTTGTAGATAATGATTGTAAGTATTCTTTATGAAGCCTTGAATGAAACATACTTTGATTAACTTGAATGGATAAATTTTTGAGAAACTAATATTCATCTCATTACCATCCTAAGGGTAAAATTATCTGTCATTCCAAAGAAGAAACTAACAGATGAAGACAACAAAACCTTCAAAGAAAATGAGAGAGTTCGGGTGGCAACATATCATGAAAAGAAGAAATTGGAAATGATTGATGAAAGAAAGCCAATTGAAGAGGAACCTCAACTGTCAAAATGATAAAATGAATTGGTAGCACAAAAGGCACGAATGCGAAAGAATCATGGTAAGACAGATTCAGATACCACAGTTGGAGACACACCCTCTATGACAAGTGAATATGAAGGGACACCATTAAGCACAAGATAATATGGAGGGACACCATCTACCACAAGTGAATATGGAGGGACACCATCTACCGCAAGTGAATATTGTTGGACACCATCCAATGCATCTCAAGTTGGGAGTACATCATTACTTGGATTTGACGAAGAAGGTATTCCATCATCCCCACGTGAATCTCAAGGTATGTATTCTTCTCCACCCTTGATCGAAGGTTCGCAATCTAGCCCACCTTAATTAAATATTGATTAAATTACTAATGTTGAGATGTATGTACCTACGAGAACACCACCTATAATTTTGCGTGGAAAGCCAAAGTATTTGATTAATATTGATGATGAGATTTTGTAGCACATGGAAGGTTAGATTTCAACACGCACTTGTAGAAGATATGCTAATAAGATTTGAAAATTCTTCTTTGAAAGGCTAAATGAAATTGCAAGATGTCAACTATTTGTTGAAATGATGCGAGGTGTAAAGTATAGGAACATCATGAAGACTCTTGGGTTGAGAACATCGAATGCTTCATGCATTTCATCTTCGGGTTGAGAGAGCCTTGAAGACTATCTTGTTAATGTGATGGCATGTCATCACCAGATTTTTTAACATTATCTATTGTTGACCTACACAGAGTTGATGGAGATGTGCTCGACCAACTCATCTTGCATTGATAAACAAAAACCTCATGAGAGCAATTGCTAACAATAGAAAATTTAGACTCCCAATTTCTATGATGAAAAAGATGATTCGTCATCCATATTTATGAGCCAATTGATTATGTCGACCATCAATGCTCCCAAACAGCACGAGTAGATGACTGATTATTCACTAGCATCTATTTCATCATAGTTAATTCCCAAATACATGGAAATTGGCATACCATTAATCATAATTACCAAGAAATAGTTCCTCACACACATGGAGATTAGGTTGATATCCTCTGAAGAGCATACACTATTAATGCTCACTATTTACAACATCCAAATGGCCATCACATGGCCAATTCTTCATTTTGAATATGAGCCATCAATCAATCATTGAGATGGCACTTCAAACAACTCAGATCGGGTCAAATATATTTGAAAATTCTATGTTGTCGCATGGCTAGTCTATCAACCAATGGTGTCATTCCCATTCAAAAATCACATTCATCACTGACGGGCCCCATCCAACTTTCGTACACCGCCAGCTAAATCCACGTGGTGCCATCATGCAGACCACACATGATATTAGGTGCCATTATTTAATAACTTGTGCAATACATGCTCTATGACTTAGATTTGATTGGACAATATGCATAGAGTCATCGATTTATCTCCAGCTAAGACCTTGTTGATAGTGGAGATTGGGTCCCACTTGAGTTGGGGGATGCATGGCGCAATCGTGCACACCACTCAACCCAGCCAAAATAAAAAAATTAGATACTGCACGACATGTGCGCAAGGGCCATGATTAGATCCGATGGCTCAAATTTTACGCACATGCGTGTTCTGCTTGTTTTAAAAGGAAAGGGGCCATGAGCTAGGTAATAGGAAACAACCCTTCAAAAAATAAAGACTTAGGACATAATTTTGAAAAATATGAAACATTTCATGCCGACCCATGAAATATATTAAAGTTTGATTAAAAAACTGACGATCGGCAGGCTTAAGCGAAGGGGCTAGTAATGACAATGAGCCAAATGACATAAGTCATTACTAAAACAACCAAAAACCTGGTGAGGGGGTGAACAAAGAAATATAATGCAAGGGTTTTTGGGGCCCAATAAAATTTGAAAAATGTGAAGCCAAGGTATTAAACCCAAAAATCCTAGGGAAAACCATGAACATCAAGGTGAAATATTATGAAAAATATCAAGGAACCCATCAAAAGACGTCAAAATTTTGAAGGTCCATCACATACCTTGCAAAATTAGCTCCTTTAATGTCATCCTCCATGTATGATGAATTAAAAATAACATTGGAATGAAAGGGAAATTCATCCCAAGATAGATCATAATCACACATATATGCTGGCACACCTAGATCCCAAGTAAAAGATGGTTGATTTCTATGATTAGGGTGTAATTATTCACCGTGCTTCTCATGTGTGATTTCCTTTTTGAGAAATTCGTTCTCCATTTTCCTAAGATTGAAATCTTCAACAACTTTCTCCAAAGGATTGGTTTGGAAGCCAAACTAAAAGCCACTTGAAATACCATCAATGAAATAGGATGAGTGAACATCAAAACCTAATCTAGAGCTATCATCATCTTTGATTTATCCATGTCCACCATCTGAAAGTGCACCAGAGATCTCATCATCAATATCTACTCCACTAGAAACATCAAAGTATATATTAGGCTTCGAATGGTCATTCTTTGAATCTAAACTAGGATTCAAGATTAACGAAAAAATAGGCCCTTAAGTGGTGATAAAAAATCAAAAAATTAAAGTTAGGAAACTTAAAATAAAAATTTGAATAATTTATCTATATTATTTCAAAAATATGCTAGATTAGAATCTCTAGAAAATTGAATGTAGTTTCTAAACTACTAGGTTTTTTTTTTTTTTTAAATCTATTTGGTAAAAATTTGAAATTTCAATGCACTTAGTATTTAAATTTCAGGGAAAAATAAGAAGTATGTGTGTGTCTCACCACCCTAACCACAATAAAATGATAATAATTTTTTTTATAGGATTTTAGATATAAGTAGAGGACTCATGTTTCGATGTGATGGACATTTGTTTGTAATTTTTTTCCAAGTAAATAATTAATTATTAATTTTTTATTACAACTTTTAAAAAATATAAAAAAATTGTATGTCTGACCACCTTAACTTGGTCAAAACTTCATGAAATTCATTTTTATAAATCCTATAGTAAGCGAAGCATAGAATATGACGCATGTTTTGAATTCAAAAAATATGATACCTTTTGAAAGCTATAGATTTTTTCAATTAGCCTATCAATCAGGACTTTAATCGTAATTGAAATAGAAAATGAATAACAATTATTTAATTAATATATTAAAATTAAAGCATAATTTATATTTTTGGAAAGTTGAGAATCTCCTTCAAAAACCCTTTTCGTTATATCAATTTTGGGTAAAAAAAAGTCGTCAGCCACATGGGCCATCATATCACTTACATATCGCCACTTTTTGGTCCATCATGATCCGGCACATACCCATGTCCAAGTAGTCATCATAAAAAATTTCCACACATTCATTATTCTAAAAAGAACTCATTGCAATAAACTCTCCTATGAACTCTTCTACAGCTACCTGCTCCTCTTCAACCTTTTGTTCAAATTTATCAATCAACCTTTGAATAATCTACTTGAATATGGACTTGGGTGTTCATACCTTGGTACCACCAATAATGAGTAGCTCCTTCAAGAAGTTGAAAATGAAGGTAATATTGTAGCTCAAAACTTGTAAAAATATGAGACAATAGATCTAATTGAGTGTTCTTTGTCACAATTTTTTGTGTATGATTAATCTGTTTAGATCAATTTTACCAATTATAGAAAGAGATAGAAGATTGTAGAAAAATGATACAAGAAGATAGAAGTGACACAACATATATGTGGAGAAACCATTTTGGAAAAAAAACTCCACCAAAATCAATAGTGCTTGTATTATTTAACCTTAGAACGAGATTACAATAATATTGTATCAATCCTTGATTGATATGCTTCCTTGCCTTCAACAATCCTTCTTCACAGCCTGTAATACACTCTCATACACTTACTGAAATCAATAGACAATTATGAGAATGTAAAAATAATAAGATTTTTACAATACAAGAGAATAAATCCCCTCACCAAAATATATGCCTCAATTGGGAAAGTAAAATTCCACAGTGTAAAATGAAGTTAAACCAAAGTCTTCCTCAATTTAGGCACCCCAAACTGGACACTTAACTGAACTTTGGTCAAGAAGATATCTTGTAAACTTCACCTCAAATTTGGCACCCAAGAATGGGCCCACTTGACTGAGGCTTGTAAATATCTTCTCATGAAAAAGGTGTTAACTGAAAGATGCCAACTTAGATGCCCAATGTGGACCCAAGTCAATCTTAGTTAATTGAAACATATCTCTCCACCAATTCATGCAAACATTATGCATGATTGATCACCCCCACTTAACTAAAATTATCCACCTATTATCTGTCATGCAACTAAAGTCATTAGTCATGCAAATCAAGTCAACTACATGCAACTAGCATGCAACTCAAGATAACTACATGCAATTGAAGATAAATAAACCATAACTGAATTGAATTAAACTGAACTGATAGTTCCACTCCACTCATGTAAATATCAATCCCTAATATGTAGGAATAAAACATGCATTACTAAAGTGTTATCAATCCTCCAAATAGTTAACTGAAGCACGATGGGTTCCACCTTCCATGTGGGTGCCCCATGTGCTTCTATCTTGTAGGATCTCTTCTTGGACGTCCCCACATGTTCCTATTATTTAGGAATAATAAAAAATGTTAATTTACATGTTCATTTCATTGAATTTAATCTCTTTGTAATCCTAGTGTTGGGGAATACTTTCCAAGGACTTAGGAGATACATGAAATATGTTTAGGATTGAAATTAAATGGCATACTATTCCCAACAGATGTAAGATTGCATACTAGATGAAAACTTGTTCCTCCATGGAACCACATAGGTAATAGTCTTGCATCTCAAATAGCCATGCTCTGATTGAGATCTTGTCTGACCCATCAAAATTTTGTGTTGAGTATTTTGTGATTTTTCTCCCAAGATCTCTTCCATTAGATCCTAAATATTTTCTATGATCCTTGATGATCATTATGCTCTGCATTTGAGTGATATAATCACTGTATGGGATCACATCTCTAAATACTACATCTTGATTGATATATGTTTCTCTGATGGTTGCTAGATCTTTGGCCAATTGTTCCATCTAATCAGCCATCTTTTAACTCATCTTTCCTTTTGCAAAATATGATCAAAATCTTAGGCTATCAATATCATGGCTTTGATACCAGTGTAATGTTAGAAATTAAAATATTTTAAATAAGAAAGATATTCTTCAATTTAAGCAAATTGGGTATTGAATTTATCTTCATCAACATGTGTGAATATAACTCAAGAATGTGAGAAATTTTCATATGATGATATTTTACTGATTTTAACATGAAAAATACATCATATTTTTTGTTATAATGTGTAGTTAATAGCAAGAGAAAACAACAAAAAAACACAAAGAAATGCCTTGAAGTTGTAAACCAAAATAATACCTAAATTGATGTAAAAAACAACACAACCAACTAATCCAAACTCTAAAACTGAAAGCAGCAATAATACATTACCATGGAATAAAGGTATTTTTGGCTAAAAGATACCACAACAAACTGGAGTCACACAACTCACTTAATCTCAAAACATTACTTGTAAGTATTGAGAAAAATACACTAAACTGAATTCATTGAAGCACACTGTCAAAACCTAAATGAATCTACACCCATAGACCATCAAAAACAATACCTTCAAGTCTCAAAATCCTTAGTTTATCAGCTTTGGAGTTCTTCCTTCTTCAGTTTCCTAGCCTCAGAAGAAAATATCACAAACTATGAAAAATAATGCATAGAATGAATTCCATTTTGGAAGACCAAACAATTATATATCAAAATCCTTTCCAAAGCCAACTTTGGAACCCAAATCCAAATGCCCAAGAAAAGTGGTGCTCGCATGCCAATATTATAGCTCCAACTTGTCAAAATTAAAGACACCAAGAAACATTCTAATCCCAAACTACAAATTTACATGTCAATTGGCGTTTTCCAAGAAACCCATGCCTACCTTGGTCCCCATTAATATTTACAAATTTACATGTCAGTTGGCATTTTCAAGAAACCCATTCCTACCTTGGTCTCCATTAATATTTCAAAAATATTAATTCATTTGTCAACGCAACTCATTTAATTAATATAATTTGAAAACCCAACTTTTCCAATTTATGTACAAGTCCTGACTTTAGGAAACAAGGTTAAAAATAGTAAATGATTTTTTTTATAAAAGGGGACATTACATAACTTTATATATTACACTTATCCTTCATATGTTCATCTAATATTATCTAATAACTAGTGTATATGTATTTTGTAATATAATGCATGGAGACGTTGAAAATAAAGAAATGGAGTACAAATTCAATGGGTATTATCCCCCATCTAATATTTGTCATCATATGGAAAAATTGGACATATAAACTTGGGCAATGAAAACATCAAATAATTTATCTATAGGTTAAAAAATGTAGAAGATATAAATTTCATGGCTAAATGCATGTCTAGGTTTGGATTGGTGGAAGTAGTTAATTTTCCCAATCTCATTGCAATCTACTAAATTGGTACTTACATGCATATAGATATATGATCAAAACAGAGGAAATTATTTTGCCCCTCTAGGGAAGTGTTATATTTTAGTTTTTAGATGATTAAGAAGGTTTTTTGGTCTCCACATCTATGCCCAATGTGACGATGTAAATATGAAGAATTCCTTTGACTATTATGAAAATAATAATAAAATAGCAACTACTTTCATCAATGATAACCTTCTTTTATTCCGAGGAATTTTTCATAAAAAATAGAATAAGCACAGCACATGAGTGAATTCAAGGAATATGCAAGAGATTATCATACTCCTAAGTTGGTTATGTTGGTGATCAAATTTGTTGGCCCCAAATTTATAAGGCATGATAATCTTCTAGGTGTTAGAGGTGTCAAACTTCGAAAATTACCATAAATTTATATTTAGGTTGGGCAACTAAGGACCAATGATTGAGGTGGGTAAAACCTCCTTCACTTTTGGCTTTGCAAGATCAAGGTGGTATTCCCTAAGATTCCAAATTGATGAATTGAAACACTACACAATACCTTACAACAAACTCTACCCACTACAAAATGTATCCCAATACTAGTGTCACAATATACATGTGTGCTAGTTTAGATAAGTAAGGTTAAGAATATTTCTAATAGATAATCTACCATATAAGTATTTGAGAATGAATTTATGATATACCCTTGTATTGTTATATTCACTCAGACATGGTAGTAAAACACATATAAAGTAAAACTTTAAAGGTTGTTTAATTTGAAGTGCTTGGAGAGTGTTCAAGGTGATAGGAGAGAAAGCTAATTATAGGTCGATGCCTTTATCCATTGGGAAATAAAGTCTCCATATCTAACCATAGATACAATAACTAAAACAAGGTAATGACTTAATCAAGTAACCACAAAAGACTATGCCTTTCAAAATATAGAAGCAAGCTAGGCTCTACACATTCACTTGGAAATACCATAGATATTTGTAGAATATTAAGAGAGTCTACTTATTAATCTTCAAGAATACACATACATTTAATTTATTATATTAAAATGCACTATGCAAAAGATTTGCATATATTCTATAAACTTTTGACTTAAAAACTAATCAATGATACATCTAAAACACATACCACACATAAGGAAACACCCTATTAAGGTTGATTCTACCTTTAATCACTCAATCTTCAATGTTTACAAATATTATTACAAGCTTGTGATTACTTGTCTATCATTACATTACAAAAATAGAATACCTAGAACTAAATTTTGAAACCTAAGGTTTCCTGTGAATATCTACCTTTTGTTGGCTCTATAATTGCTTCTCTAGAATAAGGTTTGAACAAAAAAACTTTCTCCCTTAGAATGAGCACAAAAGTGCAATTTATACCTCTATAGGTTGTAAACGAGGAAGGGCCAATGACAAGGCTTGAAACCCTAACAAATCAGATGTAGACATGTGGACATCCAAATATGAGAAGAAATCATGCCACATGGGTCCCAAAACCCACACCATGAATCCACATTAATGAGAACATAAAGTGGAATAAAACCCTACAAAATTCATAGCAATTATGGCTAAGATTGAATCCCTAACAAAAAGGAGTCTTGAGAATCAAATCCAACAATTGAGAAAGTTGTTGCGGTATTAATGGTGAAAAACATGAATATCTTGCAGAGTGTCCAAAAGTTTGATTAGGTTTTCAAACCCTGATAGGATTCAAACAAAGAAAAAACTAGAGGATCAGAGCGAAAACAAAAATCATATCTGGACTATGAAGTTAAAAGTCCAAAAGTTCACAAAAATTTTGAAGTCTCAAAAAGGAAGAATATCAGGTCAAGAGAGGAAAATCGATTGAGATCAAGAATCAGGATCGGGCTTCGATCCAAAATTTTCATTGGGACCCGAAGTGTTACGCGACTTATTCCCCAAGAGAAAGGAAAAATATGAGATAACCCTTTAGAATTAAAAGGGAGATAGAAAAATAAAGGATATTATGATTCTTTAGTTAAAAGAGATTAGTAAAGAATATGTATAAAAACTCATTTAAAAAGTGGAAGAATAATTATTTATTTAAATAACTATAAATGCAACCACCCCTTAAATCTTATATAAATCATTTATGTGATACTTGGAAAAGGCATGGAGAACAGTCAAGGAGAGAAGAGAAATCCAAAGGGCACAAAGGAGTGAAGGTTAGGGCCATTGGTTGGCATTGATGCATTTAGAGAAGGGGCACACAATGTGTGTCCAATGCGGGATAAAGCATACACTTGGGAGTGTCTTGGATAGGGTTGTGTTATTTATGTTGTGAGGCTCGTGTGGCAGGTTGGGTTCTGTGTAAGAACTGATTTCCTCTAGAGGTGTAACTATTCCTTTGAGTGTTGGATAGTAGCCTCTCTGTGATTTATAGATATGTGTTAACAAACTTTAATTGCAATAAATGCTTTAAATTTTTAATTGATATATTTATTTGTGCAACATTGTTAATTCTTATTGTTTTAATAAATAATATATCTTGTTTATTGAGTAAATTGAAGATGCATTTCTAGATTTATCTATTTGGGAAATAGTTATATCACATTTGGTATCAAAGCCTAATGATCGGTCCTTATTATCTTTAAAATTTCCTTTATCTTTAGAAATTTCATATTAACAAATGTGTAAAATAATCCTTGTGTACCTAGCATTATATTACTATTAGGTAACCTTTAAAGCATAAGTCTTGATTCTAAAAGACCTAATTTATAGTCTTTATCCATATGCTAATTTGAATTTCTCTAATTATTCATTGACATTATTGAAAATCCTAGATCATATTTATGTTCATATTCAAATTCATATTTTAAAACTTATCTAAAATAATTAACATTTCTTTGATATCCTCTATTTATACCTAAACTCCACTTAAGACACCATATCCATAAATTATTAATAAGATTTATATATATATACATTCAAACCACCATAGACTATGAACCATCCACACTCCTTGGTATCCAAAGATTTGTATTGAATACCTCACCCTCATTGAAAGAACACAATTGTAATGGTTGAGACCACTTGTAATAAGATTTGTGCTCTAAAGAATGGCATCCTATTCGCTATAAAGAAGTTGTGTTGTAATGTTTGTGTGCAATAATTTGCGTTGGAATAGAATTCTTCATCCATATCTTTTCTTCACAACATTCCATCATGACCAAAGACAAACCCATGCACATACAATTGATAGCAATTGGTTTTATATAGACAAAGAAAGGAAATTAAGTGAGTGGGATATAGGAAGCGTGGAGTATGTGTAATGTATGGTGAAGGAGACATTGAGGTTATATCCAGTGGTACATTTGTTGCACCAGTCAGAATCCACGAAAAACAAAATGCTTCTTCCACACGAACCCACAAAGCATTGCACAGTTGCAGGATACTTCATTCCTAAGAGAAGTGGGCTTATGATCAATATCTGAGCTATTGGAAGAGATCCATCCTTATGAGATATTTGAGCCAACTATTAATATTTACAAATAAATCTATCTATCCTCCAAACCAAGGAGTTGTGAATACTTTTCAATACTATCATTACTAACCATTATTAATGGTTGCCCAGTGCGATGCCCATGAGCATGCTCATATATGTTGTAGAGTAGTCTATCTAACTGAGCTAGATCAGAGAAGGGATAGGAGCTTTCTCGATCTAACTCTGAAAGGAGTCCTGCCACTTCTTAGCCTTAAATGTTGGCTAGAGAGTTTTAGCATCACTTTTATAGGGATCGACCATGCATCTATCGTATCATCAATTTGTTATCACTTACAAGTAGAAAAGAAAACGTCTCATATTAGTTGATTTTTTTTTATGAATTTTCCAGATATCATGTTAGTTGATTTTTCAATTAAAAACCTTATATTGATTGAGTACATATTAGTAATTTGGATTGTCACTACATATAGGTATATGTCGGCCTGGCTTAATCAGCACACTCTAAGCGTTGACCACTTAGGTGGCTGGTGTGGGCCCGTACTCCCGGCTTGTGCGAAAATGGGAGCTTTGGACATCCATCAAAACGTAATGGAAGCTTGATTACTGTCAGATATCGCGCAGTTGGAAATGCTCTGGTAAACATGTATGCCAAAATGTGGAAGCATAGGGAGGGCACGTGAACTGTTTGATCAGATACCTCACAGGAATGTGGTCTCATCGAATGCTATGGTTGCGGGATATGCACAAAATGCCTTTTGTTGAAAAGTATTTTGAAGCATTTCAACAAAATGCGATTGGCAGGTGCAAAGCCACAGTTCGCAAACTCTGCCAGCATACTCACAACTTGCGCAAAAATGGGAGCTTTGGTAACATAATGAGCGATAGAGGAATTTTGCAGATGTTGTAGCTGTAACTTGTAACTGTCCTGACAGACATGTACGCAAAATGTGTAAGCATAGATAACGCATGTATATCCAAAATGTGCAAGCATAAACAAGGGACCTGAACTATTTGATAGAATGCCTCAAAGCCCTGACTGCAAGATATTAACAAAAAGGGTTTGTTGAAAACGCTTTAGAAACTTCCAACCAAATGCAATTGGCAAGTGTACAACCAGGCTCTACAACCATTGCAGGCATCCTCCCAGCCTACGCCAAATGGGAGATTTGGAACAGGGTGTGGACATCCATCAAAGCATAAAGGGTAAAGGAATTTTTTCAAGGTAGTTGCAACTGCCATGGTAGACATGTATGCAAAACATAGTTACATATTCTAAAATCTGCATATTCAACTTTTGAAGTAATTTTGATATAATTTTGATATCATAGATAATTGTAGCTACAATTTATTATATAAATTAGTGAAGATATTTGAGATCAAGGGAACTGGTGAAGGTTTAGATAAGATATATCTTTAGGTTGAAACTAGTGAAATAATATTTTTTGGATATGCATTATGTGTGTGACTTGTGATTTTATTAAATTGTGATGATCTATGTCCAAACTAGAGTTCTCAATGTGGTTGATGCGTGAATATATCATTCTATGTTTGTGAATTCATAAATCTCATGGTCCCATATCTAAGTTGGGATCAACATGTATGAGTTTGATCTATTGTAGCACAATATGCATGTGATCTAGTGACAAGGAAGACTCTATGGACAAAATTGTTCATCATCCTTTAGGTCTCAATAGAGTTGTATAGTTGTCATTTGATAGAGAGAATAGCTCCATGGTCATTCATGCATAAAGTAACATAACTATTATTTTGGTGAATCAAATGTCCAAATGATGTTTATCCTAGTAGAGATGGGGTATTTTCTATCATTCAACATGTAGTCACAATGAGGTGTTGCCTTGATTATCAAGGTTTTCTTAGGTTGGTTGCTATCTTAGTTTAAAGTTGGTTAGAATTGCTTTGGTATAGCAAGGTGCTACATTGTGATCAAGGTATTTCCTTGTTGGCATGTGCCATGGCCCATTGAAATGGTTGTATCCCCCCAAACTATGTTGAATGTAATTGTGACTCAAATTTTTAGAAACATGTGTGTGTTTATATGTATGCATGCTTGTTCATGTGTCAATTGGCCAATCTAGTGATATTGAGTTCTAGATCGGTTGAGTGGTAGATGCCATAATTTTCCTAGATTAATTATGTGGCAAATTTTATGGTTTTCTTAGATTGATTCTAGAAATTAGCTACAAAATTGCTCAGGTGGTAGAATCCTTGCACCAATCAAAGGAGTTGAAAATCTTTGTATGGCCACACACCCCAACAACACCCATATGAAGTTGAATATCTCAATGTAATGGTGGATAGGAGGAAAAGTAGGTATGATACTTAAGTTGGCCTCCAAAAAAGTACTCTGCACTTTCATAATTAATCAATAATAAATGTTCTTACATTCTATGAATTAATGAATAAATCTAGTTGTAATAAAGATGAATGGATATTCTCGATTCATGAACCTAAATACAATTATATTTTATTGTTGTAATAACTTCGTGATATTTGTTCACCTAACATGTCTATATGTATATATGAGAAATGGGTAAGATGGGAATTGAATGCTTTTACATTAGTTCCATACTTAGCAAATTCTAGTGAAGACTAAATTCCATATGTCATATCTAATGTTTATTTACAATCCTTAATCACAACTACATTGAAAATATTGAGTTCTTGTACTTGATCCATACCTAAATTTTATCATGTCCAAAGACTTATGCACTCTGGCTAACAATTTTGTTTAGTTTATTTTAAAACCAAATGTTATCATAAGTATACATGTCTCTAGTCAATGAAGGCAAGGAAAATATATTTTTGGAACGATTATAGAATGATGAACTTTAAGAGATGGATTTGTTTTTGAAAATTTATTTATATGGCTTCTTCCTTAGAATTTATTAGGTCCCATCCCACTTTTAGGTTCCTTTTCTTCTCATTCCATTATTATCCAACTACAAAAAAATTTAGTTTCATTGGCAACATTCAATCTCTTATTTCATGTTGAATGAGAAGTATTTCTTTTGCAATTGATTTTAGTATTTCATTTTTTATCTTGTTGGTTTCTCTCTACTCCCAACACCCTTGCTATTTTTCCTTCCATCTTAGAGCTTAGCAACTCATCTATGAACTAATCTTATCCTTCTTCTACCATATTCTCTCTTCTTCTTCCTCATGGTTGAAGTTAAACCAATGAAACCACAATGATAAACAAGTATTTCCTATTGATATACTACAAAAGACTAACTTTTGGACTTTAGCTTTCTTACTACTTGAATCAATAGAGTAGTTGTGTGATCAACCTAAAATTTTATCCTTAATGGCCAATTAGGCCCTTAGTTTTAAATTGTGCTTTGATACCATATAGTACAACCTAATGTACTTGAAAAAAGACTATTTATTTAATTGAACTTCTTAAGTATTTTCCCACACTATATACAAGAATGTAGTCTTACAAAATCAATAAATCCCTATGAAAAGTCATCCAAAAATTCTCTCAAAGCAACATACTTGAATTCTTGGGTTTGATAATAACATTTAGCCTAGGTATGAATGTCTAAGTCTTAAAAAGGCCTTATTTAATCTGAACATATGACCTGACATCTAAGAAATGAGCCTTAAGATAAGATTTGATATAGGTTGAACCATAAAATTTTAATAGAATCGGTATGGGAACACATGGCCTACTCCAATTTGTACATTCTCACATTCTTGAAATCCCAAGCATATTTGACACTTTAATTTTAAGTTTAATATTCGATATCTTAAATTTCTTATGGTTAAATTTAATACAAACACATCGAAGGTACTAATTATTATGTTTCTTGACTCTCAACATCTTATTCACAAACATATTATCAATCATAATTTATCTGGGATCTTGGCTTTGAAACTTAAAGGATTTACTCTAGGTTTTCTCGACCTAAGAAGCATAATAAATTTGATTAATTTATGCACTTGAGTTTGAACTTACTAACAATTAGCTTCCAATCCTAATCTATCTATGAACACATATATGTGAAGATTCACTCTAGAGCATAAGTGGATATATATTTAGTTGGAGCATCAATAGTTAGAAAATCCACTAGTACTTGCCACAAATGTGGGAACTTCATAAATTTTGACATGAATAGGCTCTTAGTTCCAAATATATTATGACATCATGAAAAATAACATAACATGGACATAAGAAACCTTGAAAAAATTAACTTATTAGAGCACTCAATTTCAATCTTGACATATGATTATATTTAAAATGTCCTACAAATGTGGGTAATTATAAATTTGATTTTACTCAAAATCTCACGTTTGCATTTGAAACTTCTTTATTGCCCAAACAACTCCTCATAATGCATCTCCCTATAAAATTCAGCCCAAACAAACTTCCTAATCAAAATTTATGACTCTCGAAAGACCTTGCATCAAGTGGTTATGCCAACTCCATTATGTCATGATTATATGATAGATTTTGACTCATTTAGAGATATCTTTTGTAGTCTTGAAGTTCTCTATAAATTGATAAGGTTGAGGAAGTTGTCTAGTTCAAAGTGTGTGTGTGTGTGTGTGTATGTTTGTAAGGCTTGAATGTGTTCTAGTGCATGTATGAAGGCATGGATGAGTATCAAACTATAAAAAATTGTAACAACATGTACTCTTGTTAAAGTAAATTTTTTTATATCAATAAAGGAATGCTATTGTCTTGTGTTTGGATTTCTATATTGGTACTTAGTTCAGTATTTTATAAATTGTTAGAATTGTATCAAGTCACTTGGATGGGCTTAAGGCTTCCATTCCTTATAGAACTCTTGCAAAATGGTTACAAGCCAACTACAATCTTTTTTCTAATCTAGCTTCAACTTGCAATCACTACCTTGCATCTCAGTCCTTTTCACATACTATTTTAAGAAAAATATCTTCTATAAGCAATTTCATTTTTATGTTTCCTTGCTTTTGCACATATTCCTAAGGGAAAGATAACAAAATCTAATCTACCATCTAGTTGAGAAACTATGACAATTTACTTGCCAAAACAACATTTTTATCCTACACTATTATGTTCTTTTAATTGACAAAAAATAGAATATATTAATATTGAAACAAAAAATGTTCAACACGAAATACAAATATATTTTCATAAAAATAGATTGCTCCATTGTAAGAGCTAAGATATATGAAGAAACTGAGACTATGTTTTAGATTGCAAAATAATTCATCAATACATACATGAATTGCATTACTTGTTAAAAATATATTCTCCATAAATACAATACCCATCCAAAACTATTACATCATATACACAATAGACCTTTAATAAAAAGCTAAAAAATAATAATTAAAATTTCATAAAAGTATTTCAAAGCTAGAGAAGGTCCGTTGTGCATGTATTTACAACCTAGTTCTCCTATGAGGAACCTAGGAAGGACAATGTTCTAAATCCTTTTCAACAAACCCATTTTGCTGACATCCTATAATCAGGACTTTCCATTAGAAAAATGTTGTTTGAGGCATTCTATGAAATAGTTCAGGTGCGTTGTCTAAGCTTCGCATTTTTCATATCCTACAATCAAGTTGTTCCATGAGATTTTTTATTTTTTTGGGACTTCTATCAAACAGTTCACATGCCTTGTCTATGCTTACACATTTTGCATACATGTCTACCAGAGTAGTTGTAGCTACAACATCTACAAAATTCGATTAATGCCCATACTTTGTTCCAAAGCTCCAATTTTTGCAGAGGCTGTGAGGATGCTGGTAGAGTTTACGAACTCTGGATTTACACCTTCCAACCACATTTTGTTGAAAGCTTCAAAATACTTTTCAGAAAAGGCATTTTGTGCATATCCTGCAATTATAGCATTTGATGAGACCACATTTCTTTGAGGTATCTAATCAAAGAGTTCACGTGCCTTCTCTATGCTTCCACATTTTTGCATCCACATTTACCAGAGCATTTCCAACTGCACGATACATCTGATGATGAGCACCCTTCCATTACATTTCAATGGATGTCTATAGCCTGTTCCAAAGCTCCCATTTTGGCACAACTTGAGAGCACGTGTGCAAATAAAAATCACTTGGGTTAAATCTGCATATGGAGATTTTACGAGCAGGAGAAATGATTTTTAAACTTTGCATGATTAACGGAGAATAGAGTAATGATGAATGGATGAGTTTAGAGGGGCCCACACTAGCCACTTAACTAGTCAATGCTCAGAGTGTGTTGGTTAAGCCAAGCTGTATATGTCAATCGATCTGTCAATCAAGGAAAATCAATATGTCCATCAAAGAATGTTGGAGGCCTATAGATTGATATTTACGTCTCTAGGAAAATTCACCGTCAGCAATTCACCACGGAAAATTCATCGCCAAGTAAAATTCACTGCCAGCAATTCACCAGTGCAGAAAATTAGCCACAGTGAATTTTACTTGACGGTGAATTTTCTACCACGGTGAATTGCTGGTTGTGAATTTTCCCTTGATGAATTGTTGACGGTACCATATACCATTTAGAACGTATAGATAGAGTCTATCAAGAGGATATAGGTTTTCACACTAGTCATGTCATTTCCCATTAGCGAGAAACATTCTAATTAATCTACATATTATGTTGGCAGAAGGATAGACCATTCCCATGCTCTATCATGAGACCACATTTATTTGCTTGCAGCCACCATTTTTGAGCCCCCTCCAGTTGAATCAATCCAAGCAATGTGAATGAATAAATGCATGTACAAATAGATTACTAAAAAGTGTACACAGCTAGAATTATTTCCAAGAATTTGTAGCTTGTGTTAGATTTCATGGGTGTGAGAGCATGATGGCTTCTTCTGCATGCTTTGTCCATCAGCTTAGAACTCATGGAGAGCAAAGAAGAATTCATACACAACTAGAGGAAAACAACTTTCCATTCCTTTCTCCACTTCGACTCCAACCAAAGAATTAATAAATAGAATACAAAAATAGAACCATCTTTCTAAATGTAGTGTTACATGCTAAATTTTTTACCAAACCTTAATTTAAAAAAATAAAAAATATACGTCCCTATTTTTAAAAGATACGTCCTTTGAATTAGTTGAAATTTTATAAACTCATAAGCAAATACAAATAATAAGTGTAGAAAATATAAATAATGGATACGGTTGCAATGATGTCCATCAAAAATGATTTCAGGCTTACCATTGGCAATGTCATTGTAGGAGACCAAGATTGAATAAAATTGTATATTTTCTATACTTCAATTAGACTTCAAGCAAATTCACCATCAAAAAATTCACTTCCAACAATTCATCATCATGATAAATTCATCTCATGGAAAATTCACCCCAACAATATGATATGAACTGCTGGTGATGAATTTGTCACGACGATGAATTGTTGGTGGTGAATTTGTCATGATGATGAATTGTTGAAGGTGAATCATAAATTTTCCTAGAACCCTCCAATTACAAATTGTTGATGGATCTACCATAGAGGCTAATCACCATCCAGTGAAAAAGAACCTTGACTAAAAATTATGAGAGTCATCACATCAGTTGTGCTTTAACTCTTAAAATCATCCTTAATGAGGAGATATAAAGTCTCGAAAGTAGTTGTTTCCTAGCATTTAATGCCATTGTCACTTTTAATGAACACACTTCAATTAAATAGTGCAGATGTGTTGAAAGTTCAGTAGGATCTGTAGACAAACTCATCTTAAATTCAAACCATGTTTGGCACTCGCCATTAAATAATTTAGTTTTCAGTCTTAGAAATGCCATATGAAGAATACACCTGCCATTCAACAAAACATATTTTATTTTGCATTTTTGTCAATATATTTTGTTTACAAGGGAGAGGACAAAGTAGAGAAGCATCTAAGTTGAAACTTCTTAATTAGCTCTATTAATTTAACTGAAATATTTTAATTGACAAATCTCAGTTTTTACTTTTATAACAAGTACATCCATTTAAAATAAAAGAGTAGAATTATTAGTAGTTTCATATCCAGCAATTCATTGAAGAAAAATTTACCGTCAACAATTCATCGCCATGGAAAATTCATCGACGGAAAATTCACCACCATGTAAAAATATTAATGCAGTGAATTTTTTGTTAGTGAATTTTCCAAGGCAGTAAATTGCTAGTGGTGAATTTTCCTTCAGTGAAATGTTGATGAATTTGCTGGATTCCAAATTTGTAGAATAATATTTCATCAAAAGTAAAATTCTTGTTTTAGTATTTATGTTGACTGCTAGGTAGTCAGAAAGTATTTATTATTTAGTTTAAGCAACACATCTACTATCATATCTAGAGAAATCCCATCAATATAGAAAATGTAATCACATTTAAGGAATCACAACAATCGACTAGACATCATATAGGTCATTTTGTGCAATAAACGACATCTACAAGATTTCAAAAAGGTATTTGAAATGATGTCTTGAGATAAATTTTGGAATAGGATGGAGGAACACAAAATTTTACATGAGCTTAGATCAGCAATTTATAAGATCTATAAATATATCTAAGGGTGATATTAATAAGTGATGAAATATTTGAGTGTTTTGGTACTCATATTGGCATCAATAAGGAGTCCACAGTTCCTAATTTTGTTTGGGTTATAGAATCACATGGATTTTTGGCAATATGCAATTGCTACTTATTTCCAGCTCCTCCATTTTTTCACAACTTATTTTCAATTCTTAAATAGTATTTTCTTCACTAAAATATGGAAATATTCGAAGTTATCCTTTTTCCATGGTAAAATTTATGCATGGGAACACTCTAATTGCTTAAATTTAAGTAGAAAACACATTTAAATCATTGTGTGGGGACATGGGGTTATATGTGGAGTAATTTTGGCACTTATGAAAATCAAATCATATCCTCTCTTGAGAGTAAATTTTTTTCATAGGTTATGAACCACCAAAAACATGCATTTATGGAAAGAGGATTCCTTAATAGGCTCCTAGAGTTTTTCACCTAGAAGCTAGTTGGTACAATACCTCTTTCATGCTAAGTATTCTTGGTGTCCATTCAAAGATTAGGGGTTGAAATAGGTGTGATGTGTGTGAAATGTGTGAAATGTGTCTAATTGTTGGAAATGGAAAATAGAAACTAACTACTAATGTAAAACCTAGAGAATGCAATTATGTTTGAAAACACATAATGATATGCAAACATTAAACTAAATGACCTAAGAAAGCTTATGAAATAGAAAAAAAAGTTGGAAATAAAAGGTGTGCACCTCAGAATGAGTTGCAGTAGATTGGAGGCTAGAAATATCAATGATGCTAAAATTTTGACTTGTTGGGACACTTACGCCATTCTGGGCGACTTAGTCCCAGATCTAGAAAATTGCACAAGAGCCCATTTCAGCCAAAAGGGTATCCAAATCTTCTTAAAACTTTGAAAATTAGGTTTAGTGGGACTAGGTCACCATTGTTGGAAACTTAGTCCACTTGTGAATTTTTGAAGATCAGAGAGTGGAAGTGGAAGCCCTCGGTTTGCACTTTTGTTCCTGATAAGCTCTCGGGTCCGAATCTACATAATCTAGTTTGTATGTGTTCTCCAAGCTTCAACTACGGGGTTTCCAACCTTGAAGAGATTTGGCAAGTTGTTGAATGGTTTTCCACATTTTTTCTTTGCCAAATATGCATACAAGACCTGCAAATCGCACTAAGAGGGAAAACCTGTTGATTGTTAGGGCATGGCGAATTGCCTTGGTCAAACCCCTTTTGAGTAATTAAACCAAAATCATGAAATAATGTAATGAAGAATGAAACAAAGGAGTGATGGAATTTACCTTTACATGATGATTGATCTTGAGTTGCAACAATGGAGGATTCAACCCTTGAATTCTTCTTGAGAGATGTCTTGATGGCTTAGAATACTCAAACCCTAGCTTGCTTGAGAAGAATGGTGGATGAAGAATAGGAGAAAGAAGAGGGAGAGAATGGAATTAGGGTTGTTAGGAGTCAAAATTAGGGGAGACCCTTATTTATACAAGTTGTGCCCCAATATCCCTGGAAATAACACAACACAGGATGACCTTAGGGTTTAAGAGACCAAATCCTGCAAGAATTTTAAGTTTATTTTTATATTTATACCACATAGGGCTAAGTCACCCAAGGTGGCGACTTAGTCCACCTAGGAAAATTTGAGTGGTTATTAGAGATTACATCATTATTATTATTGTTTTTTGGGATTGTCTTTTGAAACACACTAAAGTAAGGCATGCAAGTGCATTAAGGGGTCATTATAGCATAAGAAAGGGATGATTTAGTGATGACAAGCCTAGGAAAGTGTGAGGGTTAGTTACAAAACCTTACAACACTTTGAAATAAGGCTTGGAAAAGGAGTTATTTAGGTGAATGATGATGAAGAGTTCTAGAAAGGTGAGGAAATGTGCTACAATACCTTTTCCAAACACCATAGAACCTAAGAAAAACTAGGCCAAAAACCACAAGAAATGGCCCTAATGAGTGAAAAGTGTCAAAGGCTACACTTTTTGGTGACACATTTAGCCCCCACTTTAGTGAGAGGATGAACTTGCTTCAAAATCACACTAAAATAGCCAAGTGGTGTAGATGGTGAAGAATGAGAAAGCTGAAGGAGACAATCAAGCCCCCAGGATTCAGGATTCTAAGTCAAATAACATTAGTCCAAGAGGACGCATTCAAGGGTGAATAATTTGCAAAAAAAAAATGAGATACATGATCATGCAATGAAAAGAACTAGAAGGAAGAGAAGAAGGAAAATAAAAAGGCGGATCAAGCTTCGACCGTTTGTCTAACTAGTTGTGGATTAGATCTAGGTTGTTTTTCAAAAAGAAGTATACTCACTCTAAGGCAAAGAGACTTTTGGTTGTCTGTCGGGTGAGATGGCCCAAAAGGTGAGAAATATAGGTGGCTATGGGAAAATTTGTGCCGCTGGTTGGGCTTCCCGCTTAACCATACCAAATTTATACCTCTTGACAACTTTGATAAGGCACCACAAAAGAAAATGAAATTTGAAAATGATGGTGTAAGGAATGTTCAAAGGGATTTTGCTTAGTTCGTGCAATGTCTCATCTTAAGGAACATTATGCATAATGTCTCCAAGAGAGGAAAAATGAAAATGGTCTCATCTTGGGAAACATTGTACCTAATGTTTCCAAGAGAGGGAATTGCAAGAAAAATAAAATTGCGTAATGAAATGTGAGTGTCGATGCATGCCCCCACTTTAAATTGGTTGCTAACACCATTACTATGAGAAATTGCTTTAAATTAGAAGAAGAAGACATGAGAGCTTGTTCAAAAATCCTTATGCCAAGTCATATTTTTTCGAATTAAGCTACATCATGAAAAAAATAGTATGTAACAGATGAGTCAAATTAAGACACATCATCCACATCCCAAGCTTTATCTTATGTGATCTTGAAAGGTTAACAACTAGCCAAAAGAGACAATGATGAGTGACATATGAGGACAAGGCTAACTAACCCCTTGCCCCCACTTAGTGTAGGATAAGAGTGAGCCGATGGGATTGATTATATGCAAGGTAGAGTTCAAATTAGTATCAATTAGAGGAATTAGGTGTCCCCACATAAGGGAAAACACCAAACTCCTTAAGATGTTGAATTTTACTACTCAAGACCTTACACTCATTAGTGGAATGACCATGAACTTGGTGGTAGGCACAAAAGGAATGTTTGCAGGAAAATTTCTTTCAAGTTCTGGGAGGTAGAGAGATCAAGTGATCTTGGAGGAGTCTTAGCAAGATTCCCTCTTGATCAAAGGTAGAAGGTGTTCCTTTGGTTTGTAACAAAGAAGGGTCTTTCTTAGTATAGGATTTCATAGTTACGCAAGGCGCTATAGACTGTGATATTTTGTACGCTCCTTTGGAGGAGTCTATAAAATCCAAATTAGTAGTGGGTTGCGAGATGACATTAGTATTAAGCAAAGAGTCCTTTGTTGTTTTCAATTTGTGCAAAGGATCACTATCTAAGGTTGGGTGAAGAGGGTGATTTGGGATGGTGTTGATGTTGGATGAAGGCTTGATGATTTCAATGAAAGGAAAAAAATCCAAGACCATGATTAGATGTTTGTGTGATAGGCTTCATAGAGTTGCAAATAACTTATTCATGCGCACCACATCCTTTTCCACTATAACCAATTTGTTTCATAAGATCATAACCTTGTCCATAAATATTTTTCAAAGCTTTTAAATTGGGTGTGTGTTCATTGTTGGCTTCTTTTTCTAAAGTAGTTGAGGTGGATGCTTTCAAAGAATTAGCCGAGTCTTGTATTGACAAGACTATGGTTCCTATTGTTGTGCAGAAAACACCATGGGGACCCAAGATGATGTTAAAAATGTATTTATTGGTAAAGTATGTGCTCTAGAAGAAAGGATAGGAATCATTGAGGCATTACACACCTATCAGGATGTGATAGTATGAAGTTATGAAGACCTAAATACATATGATACTTTAATCATTACACACAAAATCCCCTTGATGCCAAATGTCAAACCATTTAGGCAAAGACTAAGGCCAATTAATGCCTTGCTAGAGCCCATCATCCAGAAGGAGGTGTAGAAGCTACTTTTAGCACGAATTATATTTCTAGTAAGAAATTCAACATGGGTTGCAAACTTGGCTCCAAGGAGGAAGAAGAATGGAGAAATCGATTATGTGTTGATTTTAGGAATCTTGATAGGGCATCAGAAAAGGAAAATTATCAATGGGTATTCTAATGATGAAGTACTTCATATTGTCAATGGATCTCAAATGATGTATTTTCTAGATGGGTATTCAGGATGCAATCATGTTATGGTGCAGTATGAGGATAGACATAAGAGTGAATTTACTAGAAAATGGGAAACTTTTTCCTACAGAAGAATTCCCTTTGGGTTGATCAATGTTGGAGCTACCTTCCAGAGAGCCATGGATATTTATTGTAAGGACATCATCAGTAAGTTCATAATTATCTATATAGATGATTTGACAGTATTTTCTAAGAGGAGAGGTGATCATATTACAGATTTATGCAAAGTATTCCAAAGGTGCGGAGAGTTTGGCATCTCACTTAATCCAAAGAAGTGTATTTTTGGAGTCACTAAAGGCAAACTGCTAGGACATGTCATTTCAAAATAGGGTATTTCCATTGATCCAAAAAGAGTAGAAGCTATATTAAAGATTCAACTCCTTGCAAGTAAAAAGGAGATGAATTCATTCTTTGGGTGTAGAAATAGTAAAGCCATTGAATGCCATGTTGAAATAGGAAGCAAAGGTTGAATGGAGTATAGAAGCTAAGGACGCATTTGCATAAATTAAGAGAGCCATTGTTGAGACTCCAGTATTGGTAAGTCTCGATTATGCCAAACCCTTTTACATATATTCATTTGCTTTAGAACATTCATGTGCTGGCATGCTGACCTAGAAATCCGATCAAGGGAATGAACATCCCATAGCTTTTATGAGTGCTCCTCTGAAGGATGCGGAACTGAGATATCCCAATGTAGAAAAGTAGGCCTATGCGTTGGTTAGAGTAGTAAAGAAGTGCATGCATTATATTCTGAGGAATAAGGTCTTTTTCATAGTATTTGATCCTATAGTGAAGTTGTTAGTAATGTATAATGAATTGGGAGAATGTAGAGCTAAATGGGTAACCATGCTACAAGAGTATGATATTGAGATCCAACCCATGAAACTGGTGAGAGGATAGGGATTGACAAGGATCATGGCTGAAATGGGTCGTGACCTTACAACTCAGCATGCTACCACCTCCAAGATGTTTCTCAAGGAGATTGGTATGATGAAATAATCTATTATTTTTTGAACCAACAATGTCCTGAACACCTTAATGCATTTCAAAGGAGAGATCTATGTTTGAAGATTGATAGCTTTGTTATGAAGGGATATGTTCTATATAAGAGAAATCATGAGGGTGTCTACTTGAGATGCCTAGGGAAGGTAGAAGTTGTGAGAGTGATGACTAAATTTCATGACAGATATGGCACTGGCCATGGATCAGCACATTCCACTACAAATCAGATCTTGAGGGTGGGCTATTACTAGCCTACCTTGTTTAAGTATGCACATAACCATGGGAGGACCTACCATGTATGTCAAACTTCCACTCTATCTGGTCATAGAGGTAAAACCATTTACACAATGGGGAATAGAATTCATAGGTCTAATCAATCCACCTTCCTCTGTAGACCATAGGTATATTCTTATCGTAAACTAATTACTTTACTAGATGGACTAAGTCTCTTGCATGCAAACAATGCACTTCTGAAGTGGTAATCAATTTCATTGAGTCAGGTTTTGTTAATTTTTTTGGTTGTCCATTGGCTCTAGTTTGTGATAATGGTTATGCATTTGCATAACTAAAATTTTCTAATTTGGCCTTTGATCAGGGAATCATTATAAATTTTGAATATAATTACTACCCACAAGGTAATGGTCTGGCTAACTCTTCTAATAAGAACCTTTTAACAGTCATTTGTAAGCTATTAGAGAAGAATCCCAAGGACTGGCACATCCAGCTTAGATTTTATCTTTGGGCAGACCGTACCAAATAAAATACATCCCTAGGAACCTCTTTGTATCACCTGGTGTATGGTTTGGAACTTGTATTTCCCATTTAGCTAAATATTCCCACCCTATAATTCATTAATGAATACTATGATGGAGAAGATAAGTGTGAAGCCCGTCTGGTTGAATTGTTACACCTTGAAGAGAAAAAAGATGAAGCCTTAGAAAAATTTGCTAAGAATCAATGTGTAGTGAGGATATGGTTTGATAAGAGATCCAAGGAGAAATCCTTTAGAATCCCTGACCTCATTCTCTACTGGGACAAAGCCCATGACCGAAAGGGAGAGCATGGAAAATTTGACAAACTTTGGCTTGGCCCTTATCAAATTGCAGTGATCCTAGGAGATAATGCTTTCCGTCTGAAAACTCTCACTGGAGAGGACATCCCACTGCTTGTCAATGGGCAGTATTTGAAGCATTATTTCTAGTCCTGAGTTGTTTGCAGCTCTTTCTTTGTACATAGTTAGGTTAGGTTTCCTTTCTATTTTTTTGCTTCTGCTTGGGTTTGGTTTAGTTTTTCTTCATTTTTCTTTGTTTTTTTTCTTCTTTTGCTTACAACAGGTTTTCTTTTGTTGGTTTTCCTTGTTTCTTTTCTCTTTCTTTGGGTTTTCCTACTTCCTTTTGGGTGTGTTGCACTTGTATAACGAATATGGTTTTTTCAGGGATTGCACTGAGATTTCTTTTACAATATTTGAACAATCATCTTCTTAGAGTCAATTGGTAGAATTCCTTTATCTAGTGTCGCATATGCCTGGAATTGAAAGGTCACTTGATTAATTTAAATAATGGAATGTATTCGGGTCTTATATTTTCACACAAATCTTAAGGATTCCAAGGTTGCATATAATCCTTATGAAGTCTGACTGGGTGAAAAATCTTATGTTCTGCTCTAGTGCCACTTTTGTTCTTATCCCTGAGAATGAACTTCATTTCTTATAGGGTGAAAGGGAAAGTTTAAAAGATCTCAAAGAGAATATAAAAAAAAGGAAATCAAAATTGAAAATCAAAAGAAATGTTCACCTTATCAGGAGTATCCTAGTATCTCTATCAAGGCTATAGATGCATGGCTGGCAATAGAGCTATTCTTGGGAGGACCACAATGATAACCTCATCGGGGCTCTGGATTCTTGATTGGCAGTGATGCTCTATCTAGAATGATTTGGGAGTTGGAATCTTTATGTAGCCCTATCAGACCAAGTTTGGTCCTTATTGTAACTAAGGAAAGGAAATGAATGCATGGACACACACTCTAACCCTAGTACAAGATAGGATTGCTTACTTGTGAATTTTGAAACCTTGCTCATAAGTGACTTTCTATAAGAATTGAAACCAGAGATTCTAGGTTATTGATTCCAGATTGTCATTAAAATTCTCTAAGTCATTTCCCCAGCAGAGTCACCATTTGTTGTGTAGTTTTGCACACACACCCCACTAAAAGTAGGGACCATCTTTGCTTTCTCTTTTGGTATTTTGGTGGTTTGATCCTAGATTTTGGTCATTTTTCAATGTTCCTTGATGCTCATCATGCTTATGCAAATTCCCTTGTTGAATAACACTTTGAAAATCCTGAGTTTTGGGTTAATTTCGAGTCTCTCCTTGGTTTCAGTATTTTCCTCCTTTGGCGGATTTCCCTAGTTGCCTTGAAAACCCGACGGAGGTTGTTTTCACACTATTTTTGGGGATTTCGGTTCTTTACAAAATTTTGTATCGACTGGATTTTCTCGAAATTCCTTTTTTTCCTCAAATCCCTAAACTCATCTTGAATTGTCTTGTCATCGTATTAATGGCTCAAGTACAGACTCTTTAGTTAGGTTAATGAGGTTTGAGCTAGTTTTTATCTTGCGAGTTGATTATATTTTTCCCTAATTGATTTTGAGGGAGCTCAATTGTAATTGCTTGGCATGATTAGCATTTGGATTTGCAAATTTTTGGGCTTGGTTGTGGTTTTGTTGGCATTTTTTGTTGTTGTTTCTTTCTCGCGCATGTCACAACTTGCTCTCAGTCATTGATTATCACCTATTTTCTTCATCAATGGTATGTATCCATTGCCCTGCTTTCAATTGATGAAAGTGAATTACTCTTTGGATTGTTGAGCATGCTTAGGTTTTATTTCGGTATTTTGAGGGAGGTTTGCAATTTGGCTAGGTTTTTTTATTCGCATTTCAACTTCCCCTTTTTAAGTCAGTGTTGCCCCCTTTGCTCATCTTGTGATCTATTGTGCCTTTCCCTTCTTGTTTTACTACCCTTTCAATTTGGTTCTATGAGGGAGTGGATTGAAATTGTGATGGCGTGTTCATTCTGAAACCCTAGGGTTTGATTTTGAATTCATTATCAGTACTTTTACATCACCCTTTGGGAGAGTTAGAAAGTTAAAATCATTGATGAACGATTTGAAAATGTAAATTTGAGCTTGAATTCACAAAATCATGATCATTCAATCGATGTAGGTGAAATCCTAATGAATTCAAAGATTTCGGATTTCAGATCTCGAGGTTTCAAAGTTTCAAAGTCAAAGATTTCTTATTTCGGATCTCAGGGTTTCAGAGTTTTGAATTCAAAGATTTTGGATTTTGGATCTTGGGGTTTCAGAGTTTCAAAGTCAAAGATTTCAGATTTCGGATCTCAGGGTTTTAGAGTTTCAAAGTTAGAGTTTTGGAATTTTGAGTATTTCGGGGTTTCAGGCATATCGGGGATTTCTTCCGCCTTAGGAATTTCATGGATTTCCTTCGATTCATCGTCTTCCCCAAGTTCACGTAAAACTATGAAAGTAGGCTTATTTCATGAAAATTCATCACTTCAAGATTTCCTCGGATTTCGTCACCTCTTCACTTCTCTGAAAAGTGCTAAGTCTTGCTAACTTCATCGATTTTCGTCCTCAATAGAATTCCCCGAAAATTTGTTAGGAATGAAGAATAAAGGGAATGCATGAATTAACTGTTAATGAATTTGCATTACATGATTGATTTGGGATAATTGGAAGATATGTACAAATTTTTCTTGAGTTTTGCACGATGATTGAGATGATTATGAAGGTTATTTTGCTTTTCCATCCCTAAAATTTGCCTATCTCAGAATTACCCGAAATTCCTTTTTGGCTTGAATTCTATGAAAGGGTGAAAAGCCCGAACTTTGAGAAAGGATGCTTGATGTTATTTTTAGGGGATTTTGATTGATTGTGTGGATTTATTTGCTCATTTACATGCATTTATGATGAACTAAATTGGATTCTTATGATATGATAGGCATTGATTATGGTCTCTTGAATGCAGGCTGAATCAAGCAAAGTTGTAGTTGGAAGAGCTAAAGGTAAGGCGGTGGATCCTAGTGATGAGGGAGAATTTGTCATCTTAGAAGTAGAAAGGATCAAGATAGATCTGAGACCAAATTTTGTTTTGTGTGGTTAGGAGTCACGGATACTGATGTGGGAAAATGGGACTATGAAGAATTCAAGGCAAGAATGGCCATATAGGATTCCCCATTGTTGGCTAGAAGAATGGCAGAGTCAAGACTAGCTCATGTAGCTGGGTTTCCCTCCATAGTTCAATATTATGAGTTGGTTCTGGAATGTGCTAGAAATTAAGATAGGGGTACACAGAGGATGATTGGTCCATAGGGAAGAGTGTTGGCTAATTTCTCTCCTCCTTTAATGGCACAAACCTTTGATATACCTGACATATTTCATGTGGTAGGCCTAGATCTAGATGTGGCCAGGAAATATTATGTAGATGATAAAAATAAGGATTTGCAGGCTATCAAATCTTGGATGGAGAAGCCTAAGCCCCATATCTCCAAGTTACCTAAACAACTATTCAAGGAAAAATTCAAAGCAGATTACTATGATGCCATCACAATCCTTAGCTGGGTTGTAGGTTTGAAGACTGCAAGGGTCTTTGAGAAATGAATGATTTATGTCATAGTAAGAATGGAGCAGAAAAGTGTTTATCATTGGGCAGGTATCATCATTGCTATGATACATGAACAACATTTTAATGTGTTGCAAACCAATAAATTTACCATGACATCTTATCTAATTTATGCCTTGGCAAGGGTTCATCCATATACGGGATTAAGTACTAAATGGGTGTTTGGACAATATGTGATCTATGAGATGTACCACAATTTCATTTGGGTGGATCAAGCTACAGAATTTTGAATGATGCATTTGCCATGTATATCACAAGGCTACTACAGGGAGCAGAGCATGTAAGATTTTTTTATGCAGCCAAGGAGTTAATCAAAGGTATGGGGGATGGTTTATCCAGTTCCAAACCTTTTCATATATCATAATTGATGGTTGTCAAAGGGCCCCTTATAGGTTTCCAAGATATCCAACAGACCACATCATACTTTTGGAATTCACTAGACAGATTTCAGCCTTTGACGATATTTTGAAGGAAATGCATAAAACTGGCTTTGGGAATGACTTTCCTTTGAGGATAGGAATTAATGAGATTTATCCCTCTTTGGTATCAGCACACTCCTCTAAGGAATAAATGAGTACTTTGGGCTTGGAATTCCATACTAAGAGACCCAGATTTGATAGGACAAGAGAAGCTCAAAAGAAGGGAAGTAGGGATTTCAGGCATAGGGATGACATTGAAGATTATTGGGTAAATGGCAAGGGTGAAGTTGAGGTCATGAAGAAGAAATACTCCAGGTTGCCTACCCATTTAATCAGGTTACTCAACGTTAAATTCATTCTTGATTAGCTGGATGATGATGGAGAACTGATACAAAATCATGACTATGAGCCCATCAAGGATAAACCAATGGGAAGAATTAATTGGCTAGAGGAAGAGAAAACTAAGTTGGAACAAATCAATGCTCCTATGATCAAATATAACAAGTTGTGGATCAAACACGAGGTATGGGAGATGGAAAGTAAATACATGCAGTACACCTATGATCTGATGGGAAATATGGAGTCCCAATCTACCTTCGAAGATGAGGAGCAAGATCCAAAGGGTAAGGAGAAGGTGGGGTCTCCCTTTAGAATCAAGATTAAGGTTGCTCAAGTAAAAAATGAGATAGGAGAGGAGGAAACCAATTTCCAAGAGAAGGAAAGTCTCCAAGAAAGATAAGTCTTCTATAGAGGAAGAACCAGATGATGAGGGTGAAAAGGGTGATGTTCCTGTGCCAAAAAGAAGAAGATTGGTCAAGACTACAAAGAAGAAAGATGATGAACCTTCCAAAGGGGTAGAAAAGTCCGTAGGTGATAGAGGTAGATAACTTTAAAGGAAAGACACAAGTTTATGCAAGGAGATCAAGGACTCCTTCTCCAAAGGACAGTCTATTGCAGGAAAATGTTTCCATAGGTGTTCCTATGACAAGACAATGAAAGGATGCATCTGCCCTTCCTGAATCACAAGATGTGCAACATGAGTACCTAGAGGTAGATATTAGTGGTCACTTGTAGGAGGAGGTGGAAGAATTAAAGGAGGGAGAACTCTATAGCACTGAGGTAGAGATAGAAAAGATTATATGGACTCCTTTGGTGAGTTATGAAGATTCACCTATTGATGTAGAGAGGGAAAAGTCTCTAGGAAAAGAAGAAGTTCCTACAAGGATTCCTCCATTAGTGCATGAGGGTGAATATAATATGGAAAAGAATGATAATCTAGGCCAAGGAAAGGAGGAAGACAAAGGAGAGAAGGTGCACAGTATGAATGTTGATTCATCCACAAATCAAATTGAGAAAAGAACACAAAATGAACAACAACCTGATGGTCCTACCCCTGGCTGGCTGGATGAGAGATTGAAGAGTACGAAAATTATTGTGGATGATACCCCTCTGAATTGGGATGATCTATTAGCCAACATAGGAAAAGAGAAATAATAGAAGAAGGCTAAGGTTATCTCTAGGATTGAGAGAGATGGGGCTAATAACCGAGTGATCCACATTGCCTCTCCTACTCATGATAAGAATAAAGATGAGGTAACTGGATAGGATTATAATATTCATACCATCAATCTTGGACCTACCTCCATGATACAAGAATTTGAAGAGTTTCAAGGATCCAGTGTTGCAATTTTAAGTAGATTGAACAAGTAAATACAAGATAAGAAGGAATTAAAGAAGGAGAATGAGAGGTTTAAAAGATATTTGTAGGATCTCATGAGGCCTTTGCAATCTATCTATTCATCACCTGTAGTAGGTCTTCTACCTGAGGAGGCCATCACCAAATTGGAGAAGATGAAATCCAAGACACAGGTTACCAACGAATGGCTGCAAGAAGTGTGGAATAGACCTTTTGACTGGTTACAGAATGTGTCAAAGGAAAATAGAACTCATACAGGTCTTCTCCTGCAAAAATTGAAGACAATCATGGACTATATAGAATAAAATTTGGTGAGTGATAAAATCCTACCTTCTTCAAAGGCTTCACAACCTTGGGAATGGTACAAATTGTTGCAGATTAATCAAAGGGTTTTGAAGAAAATTCGTAAAAAAGGACAGAAAATTGGGAATACATTGAAGGACATTTCTAGCAAGGGTATTTCATTCTTTGGTATTATGACTGGGAGAAATAGGTTTACAACGAAGCGCCTAAGTTTGGAGCAGCTAAGGGAATGGTGACATGAGATCTATGATTCAGTTGATGGTGGCCCAGTTACTATGCACCAACTAAATGATATGGCCACATATGTTGCAATCATGGAGAAATATCAAACCCTAAAGGTGGAATGGGATGAAGTCATCAAGAAATCAAGGGAAGAAATTAAGTCTCTTGATAGAAATTTCAAAATATTAAATACTCCACCTTTGGATGATGTAGAGGAAGTTTTCCTTACTGTGCAAGATAAATTGGGTCAAGGGAAGGACAAAGGGCTGACTAATGGGTGAATTCCTCAAAAAATTTGCTTCCCATTATTACTTTCTAGCCTTCGCATGCATTGAATCAAATGATAAGGAGATTCTAGGCCTACCTGGAGAAGAGCCTCAAGCATTTAATTAATTTTTATGTTTTAATTTTGGGGTTTTTCTTTCTCTAGCCGACCTGTTTGTGGACAACCTTTCTTTGTAACTTTAAAACTAATTTTTTCCATCTAAAACCCTAAGGTTTTCTCACAAATTTCCATTAAAATCCATAAAAACCTGAGCTTTTAGTCCCATTTCAACTTATTATTTCACTATCCTTTCATTTAATTTCCCGTCCAAAGCCCTAATATAATTTACACATTTCATTACCTCCATTAACTTTCTCTTTTTACATTATACCACTCTACCATGGCCTACCACAAGGAGCCTGCGGTATGGCGGTGGTGGTTAAGGTGCAAGCATAAAGTCTTTACCACCATACCGCATGCGGTCAATTCATTGACCGTGGTATCGCGGTGGCGGTGAGACAAGCGAAGCAGTCAGTGATCATATGGTGAATGAAGACAGTGTAGCAAGAGATGCTTACCGCGCTACCTTTGGGGGTCAAGATATAGACCAAGGTAATGCAGTAAACGCTAAGTCAACAGTGGAGGAAACGACAGAGATAGTAGCTAGTGGCTACCGCAGTACCGCTGGTAGCCAAGCTAGTGACTGCGGTAGTGCGGTGAAAGGCTAGCAGTTTTTATGCATGGACACTACGGTACCACAGGGGGTCATCTCATAGACCATGGTGGTCATGGTGGATGGTGATTTAACAATGAGGATGATGATTAGCGGCTACTATAGTACCGCACATAGCAAAGACATAGACCGCGATAAGGCGGTAAGAATGGAAGGTGAGTGGCAGTCAAATACCGCGATACCACGAGTAAGAAAGTCAAAGACAGTGGTAGCACGGTAATATAAAGATAATGGTGATTGGTAAATGACTATGAAGACCATTGAAAATTCAAAATACCACCATACCGCAGGGTATGAATAGCATGACTGCGGTAGAGCGATAAAGTGTTAAAAGCCATGGGAAACGAAAAGTAAAAGTGAAAAGGTATAAAATGAAAATTAAAAGCCCGACTATAGTTTCAAATGATTAATTTTTCGACAAGGCAATTAATTAAATATTTTAATTTTTGACTAAAAAATACAAATGACCATAACTAGAAAATGAAGGGTCGTGACCCTTGACCTATAATGTATAAATATTTGTAAAAAATCAAAGAGAAAGATAGAGAAAAGAAGGATAGAAAGCAGTAGTAGTCTGTAGAAGTTAAACTTTTTCCCTTGAAGGGACTGGAATGTAAATAATGACAAACTTTTCTTGAAGTAGAATAAATGGAGAAAATATGTTAAATTGGTATAATTCTTTTGGTGTTCAGTTCTTGTGATAAATAAAATTCATATTTTTTATTTTGGTTGTCTCCAACTTGGATCTTTTAATCATTTAAATCAAAATATAAAGTATATACCTGGTTTATCAATATGCATTCTCATTTTGTGTGATTTAATTAAACTGGTGTCTACAAGTTAGAATTAAACTCTCTTGATTAATCAAAGTGGTTTTGAGTTTTTCTTTTGGATAGTTAAAGAAGAACTTGATAGAGAAACATTCCAGTACAGTTTATGCAAGGCATAGACTTAGTGAATTTTTATGCAAGCCATAGAATTTTCAGAGTGCCTAACAACTAGATTTAAGCCAATAGGAGGAAACACTTATCATTTTGACTCCATTGCCCATGTGGATAGAAGGCACTGATCTACCACAACCCAGAGATACAAATCCATATCAAACAACTTATTCAAAAAACCTTTCAATTGTGCAGTAGGTGTAGGAGTGGTTGTATAGATTTTCATCTATCCACCACCTTTGCAATTGTGGATAGATTGATCAAACAAGAAACCCAACCTAAATCTGCAACATAGACATAGGTGCACCCACCTAGGTTTTGCAAAGCCTGAAGAGCAGAAGGTACAATCACATCAATTGACCTTGTCAGTTGGCCAAAAGCATTGTGAGAGCTTGGCAACCTCTCATGGTTTAAACCAATGTTTTTGAGACCCAACAAAATGACGACTCTGCTAGGGATTACTCAGGAAGATTTTGAGCCTTTCCATTTATAGAGTCAACAAAGATTTCACATTTTTTTTGGAGGTTCCGCTGGGGGCAAACCAAAGAAATATCATAATCTATTTTATTTTCCTACTTTTTTGAAAAGTAGGTGGCGACTCTGTTTCATTTGATAAATAATACATAGATGTGGAGAAACAATAATATTTTTTCAAATAGCAAAAGAAGAAAGGAGACAACAATCATTGAAGAGAGATTCATAGTTGAGAAGTTTAATGAAAATGACTCCGTTGATTGAATTAAAATAATCTCATTCTTTCACTTTTAAGAAAGTGAGTGGCGACTCTAATAAATAACTTGATGAATAATACTTGGAACAATACAAATTCTAAACAAAATGGGACATCTTCAAAGTATAAAAGGCCTGGTTTTCCCAACCCACCGACCTCGATACCCTGTACACCTCAGTCCAATTTATATTCATTATCATCAATTTGCACCTGATGTGAAACCTACTATCCATCTTCAAAAGATAAGCAAAAGTCTTTTGAAAGAGTTTTATGGCATAAAGAGACACAAAAGGGAATATGGACCCTCCCTCTTTGACAGAATGGCAAATATTTGTGTGCAAATACCTATTAATCACAGGTCCAACACATCCATGTTTATTGAGCAATTCATGAAAGTATGTTGGCCTGATTCAATTCATTGGCCTATGTCAGCGAAACCAATCACTTTTGACCAAGTAGATATGCTAATTGACATCACTGATAAGGAGATGTATAAGGATGGTGGCGATCATATCATTGATAGAATTGATCAATCAATAAAAACAAACATAGACTCTATTGAAAATTCATGTCATAATTAGCAGCTTGAGGAGAAGGAGGATGAATGTGCAATTGAGATTTCCAATAATAATTGTTCAGATTTGGAAGATGATGATGATATGAGTGGTCAATCATACATATTGGATGAGAAATGCAATGATAAATATTTTTTTGAAAATACACTTCATAAGGAGTATATTGGTGATAAACCAAGCAAAGATGAACAAATTGCACCTTCATGTTTAGATCAATACCATGATGACACAATTAATGATAAAGTAGAATTCATGGGAGAAAGCTTTTATGAGGGCCAAGAGGATGAAGATATAGAAGATATCTCTTGCATAATAGATTGTGACAGTGTGTGTTATGAGGGATCCATTAAATATTCAAATTGTGAAGATGAAATGGTGAATGTTGATCTACAATAAGATGACTGTTGCAGTCCTTATAAAGATCAAGAAGAGGTCAACGAAGAAGCAAGTCCACTTGAAAAGGAACATATGGCATGTTCACTTATAACTGATAACTATGAGGACCAGCATGAGGATCTTGACTTGCAACAAGAGGATAGTTTCAGTTCCTATGAAGACCAAGAGGTTGGAAACATGGTTGAGGATATGGAAGCAGAGATTGGTTCACTCAATAGTGAGCAAGTTTCAGATTTGTTAACTTTGGAATACCTGAGGTACACACATAAAGATGATTCCCAAGTTTTGGCTCCAGCCTACATTTGTTTTGACAGTGAAAGTAACAATTCATGTGACTCCATGTGCATCTCTCAGACTAATGAAGAAATCAGTGAAGTTGATCATGAATCCATTTGTGTCCAAAAGGAGGTATGTGATTTAGATAATTTTTTCCTGCATGAGAAAGATATTTGTTTACACAACATTGATGATGAATGTCTAGCATTTGTTGACTCAATTATGTATAAGGATGACTGTATGAATCAAAAATGTGTGTCAATGCCAACTAAGAATAAGAAAGAAATGGAGAGTGGCCCTGATTTGATTGTTTAAAGGATGTTGTTGAGATTGAATTTTCTGGGTGTCATAAGGAGTATTTAGATTTTCAGGTCCCAGTGCAATTGTAGGCACCTTCAACAACATATGACAGTGAGCATGCCTATAAATGCTTTGTTGAATGTGAATACACTTTGTATGCTGAGGGTGATAAATATTTTCCATGTGATAATAAGAATGATGAAATGTTGAGTGGTGAAAGGAATATGAATCAGGCTGAAGACAATGCTTTTTTTAAGGCTTTTAATGACAATGCATGTTGCAGGATAGGTGAAATAGATAATTTCAAGAAAGGTCTAGTGAGCTCTAAGAAGAATGAGGTCTATGACAGAGGAAAATGCAGATTTCTCTTTTGGGTGGCCTGGGGCTATCCTTTATGGTTTAAATTTTGGAACCATGGCAGGTATAGAGGATTAGGGATTGCCAGTGCATGGACAATTCCTAACAAACCTCTTTAATCATTCACTTCCATGCACAATGATTTTGAGGATTTGAGTTTGCTAGTACATGGACATTCTCAGAAGTTCCCTAGTAAAAATAAAAAATAAAAAATTCCATGTACAGTAGTTTAGGATCCTTTTCATTCCCTCCATCTCCAATGGCTTCCATTTTCATATCTTTTGCTTGGTCTACTCTACCATAGAATTATGGATCCTTGCAATGATCTCACAATTATTCATCCCCAGACAGAGCCACTGTTAGAAGTAATTTATTCCATCTAAAACCCTAAGGTTTTCTCACAAATTTCCATAAAAATCCATAAAAACCTGAGGTTTTATTCCCATTTCAACTTATTATTTCACTATCCTTTCATTTAATTTCCCATCCAAATCCCTAATATACTTTACACATTTCATTCCCTCCATTAACTTTCAATTTTTACATTATACCGCTCTACCGCAGCCTCCCTCAAGGGGCCTGTGGTATGGCAGTGGCAGTTAAGGTGCGAGCATAAAGTCTTTACCGCCATATCGTGCGCAGTCAATTCATTGACCGTGGTATCTCGGTGGTGGTGAGACAAGCGAAGCAGTTAGTGATCATACGATGAATGAAGACACTGTAGCAAGAGATTCTTACTGCGCTACCATTGGGGGTCAAGATACAGACTGAGGTAACATGGTAAACAGTGAGTCAACAGTGGAGGAAATGACAGAGATAGTAGCTAGCGGCTACCGCGGTACCGCTGGCAGCCAAGCCAGTGACTACAGTGGTGTGGTGAATGGCTAGCAGTTTGTATGCATGGACACTGCGATACCGTAGGGGTTCATCTCTTTGACTATGGTGGATGGTGAGTTAGCAGCAAGGATGACGGTTAGCAGCTACCACAGTACCGCATGTAGAAAAGACATAGACCGCAATAAGGCGATAAGAATGGAAGGTGAGTGGCAGTCAAATACCACGATACCGTGAGTAAGAAAGTCAAATACCACGGTAGTGTGGTAAATATAAAGATAACGGTGATCGGTAAATGACTTTGAAGACCATTGAAAATTCAAAATACCGCCATACCGCAGGGTATGAATAGCATGACTGTGGTAGAGTGGTAAAGTGCTAAAAGCCATGGGAAATGAAAAGTAAAAGTGAAAAGGTATAAAGTGAAAATTAAAAGCCCGACTATAGTTTCAAATGATTAATTTTTCGACAAGGAAATTAATTAAATATTTTAATTTTCGACTGAAAAATACAAACGATCATAACCAGAAAATGAAGGGTCGTGACCCTTGACATGTAATGTATAAATATTTGTAAAAAATCAAAGAGAAAGATAGAGAAAAGAAGGATAGAAAGCAGTAGTAGACTGTAGAAGTTAAAATTTTTCCCTTGAAGGGACTGGAATGTAAATAATGACAAACTTTTCTTGAAGTAGAATCAATGGAGAAAATATGTTAAATTGGTATAATTATTTTGGTGTTCAGTTCTTGTGATAAATAAAATTCATATTCTTTATTTTGGTTGTCTCCAACTTGGATCTTTTAATCATTTAAATCAACATATCAAGTATATACTTGGTTTATCAAAATGCATTCTCATTTTGTGTGATTTAATTAAACTGGTGTTTGCAAGTTAGAATTAAACTCTCTTGATTAATCATAGTGGCTTTGAGTTTTTCTTTTGGATAGATAAAGAAGAACCTGATAGAGAAACATTCCAGTACAGTTTATGCAAGGCATAGACTTAGTGAATTTTTATGCAAGCCATAGAATTTTTAGAGTGCCTAACAACTAGAGTTAAGCCAATAGGAGGAAACACTTATCATTTTGACTCCATTTCCCATGTGGATAGAAGGCACGTATCTACCACAACCCAGAGATACAAATTCATATCAAACAACTTATTCAAAAAACCTTTCAATTGTGTAGTAGGAGTAGGAGTAGTTATATATACTTTCATCTATCCACCACCTTTTCCATTGTGGATAGATTGATCAACCAAGAAACCCAACAAAAATCTGCAACATACAGATAGGTGCACCTGCCTAGGTTTTGCAAAGCCTGAAGAGTAGAAGGTACAATCACATCAATTGACCTTGTCAATTGGCCAAAAGTGTTGTGAGAGCTTGGCAACCTCTCATGGTTTAAACCAATGTTTTTGAGACCCAACAGTAACCCTAACTTGGGATAACATTCTCTATAAATGTGGCATGTGGCCTCATTGTTGATTATTAGTAGTGCTAGAAGATTAGAATTGGCATCAATTTAAGTAGTACAAAAGAGTTATAAGTTAGTCTATTTTGAAGCAAGTGTTGTAACACAAGATACTTGAATTATTACTACTATTGGATGAATTCAATACAATTGGAGACATTGTGCTTTGGTTGCCTCTCTTCGATTGATTTATCTTGCATGGTTTTGGTTATTCTAGATCTTTCATAATTTCTTTGAAATCTTGAATGAATGTTAGGTTTAGAATTAATTTATTTGATGATATTTGTGGTCAAATTCTTGGAATGTTGTAGCGATTCTCGATCCATACTTTTGGAAGGCTATCGATTATAGGTTGTTGTGCAAAGTTAGCCTAGATCTAATAATTGTGTGCTTACGTCAATTGTGGGTTTTTTCATTTCAATTGCAAAACAAGGGTTGACTTGAATGAATGTACATGATCTAAAAATATTTGATTCCCTAGAAGATTGCATTGTTTCTATAAAATTGAAGGTTAAACCTAGGTTAAGAAGAAGTTAATTTTGAGGAATTGGTTTCTTTCAGCATCTTTTCATCAGTATTATTGATCTTAGGAGTAATTTCAAGCTTAGGATTTCTGAAACCCTTATCTTTTTCTATTTCTCTAAATTTGAGTTAGGGTTAGATTTAAGAATTTAGACTATTAACATATTGCAAAATCTGATAAAGTTCCAGTATTTGTTTTGGTCTCTTTGTGATTACCAACATTTTCACATTTATCATTGAGTTTTTTTGTTGCATTTTTTAAGACCTGACATTAGAGACCTTGGGGTTATCTCTTGAGGCTTGATGGTAGATATTTACCTTTCAAGAGAGATACAATATCATATTTTGTCTTAGTTGTTGTTGTGCAGAAAACACCATCAACAGTTCCCTTTTTAGAGTCTTTGTGTGTGATCTTGGATTCTCCTAGTAAATGAGGTGTGAATTTTAAGGAACCCCAATCATCATCTAAGTAGTTTTGTTGTATGGGTTCCATTTTTTTGGTTGGTTTTGAAGTGGTGAAGGGTTTGTATTTGTTTTTCTCAAGTTGTAAGACACTAAAGGGCTCGGGATCAACATCAAGTGTGTACACTTTGTTGTTGTAGATGTAATTCATCTTACGATGAAGAGTGGAAGGCACTCCATTCATTAGATGAATCCATGGCCTACCTAGAATGAGGTTATATGAAACATCATGTGGCATAACATGGATCGGTGTGTCTAATATGGTCATTCCAACTGTAAGAGGCAAAGTGATCACACCAAGTAGTTTTTGTCCTACACTATCAAATCCACTGATAGATAAAGAGGTAGGTTGAATGGTTGATTTATCGATATGGAGACTATCCAAGAGATTGACACTACACACATTAACAACAAAGCCATTATCAACAAGGTTTATCTTGATCCCTATGTGTTGGTATTGAGATATGATCATGAAAGCTTCAGCTTGTTTTTGCACATCCAAAGGAGGGAGCTCACTTTAGTGGAAAATAATGTTAGCATTTAAGCCTTAAATCATAGCCTCTATGTCATTTTTTTGTACATTATAAGGGATAGGAATTTGTTGTAAGGAATTTTGCATCATGTTGTGATAATGAGGGGAGGCTTGAATAAGGTCCCATAAAGATATTTTAGTAGGAGTATTCCTTAGTTGATTAACAAGGTCATACTCCCTAATGAGTGAATTTAAGTGAGGGGCAACAACTAATATGGAAGGGGATAAAGGTAAGGGTATTGAAGTTGGTTGTTGTGACCATGGGTTGTTTCTTTTGTAATCTGTGTGAGCAAAGATATTATGAATCGATTGCTATGACGCATTATTATTAGGTGGCTAGAGGGTAAATATAGGTTTAGGTTTGTTTGAACGTGGGTAAAGGATGAGGAGGTTGAATAATATTAACGTCCCGTAGGGAAGCAGATTCTAACATGAGCTCTGCATCTTCTTGCAAGGGCATAATAATATGAATTTCAATGTTACTTGTGTCTTGCATCATGATATCCTCCCTAGGAGGAGAGTGTTTAGGAGAACTAAAAACCACATGTTCTTGACATTCAAGGGTTGGATCTTCTAAAATTAATTCATCACAAGCAGGGGAATAATCAAGGATGGGATGATTAGGAGAGGGTTATATTTTATTGTCTTGTTGTGAAAAGGTCTCATTCTCTTGTTTCATACTATCTACCATAGTAGGAGAGCTTATAATATGTGCATCACTAGCTTCATCACAAGGAGGGGAGGCATCAAGAGAAGGACGTGCTATGGTTGTCAAATAGATTATCCCAAAGGGTAGGAGCATTAAGTAAGTGAGGTTCAAGAGTCTCATGGCTTGTAAGAGGTGTATCTTCTAACACCAACCTATCGGCAAGGTGATGTTAATAGATGTTTCGATGTTTCCATCTTCTTGTTGTTTAATGTATTCGCAAGGGGGATCAGGAGAGAGACAATCAAGACCCTCAATTCTTATGTCTTCTTTCACCAAAATACCTTCGTCACTAATAGGAGAAGTATAGGGAGAATCAAAATTATGATTGTTATGATTGTCAACACTAATATCCTCATCAAGGGGTAATGTAATGTTAAGAATGGTGTCAATGGTTGGGTAATTAACATGTTCTTTAATGAATTCATTATTGTAATCTACATTGAACTCATAAGAAGGAATGTCGTATTTATGCAATCCATTTGAAACCAAATCAAAGAGAAATGTAATTTAATTTAAAGTGAAATGTTGAAATTCAATTTTTCAGATGGGAAACAAGGTAATTTTCTGATTACACTATGCAACAATCTGAAAAATAAATGTAGTATATGCAAAATTGAAACTAAGCAATGCCCAAAATGAGCTAATTTAAGGTAGTTTTAATGAAATGTGTGTAATAGAAACATAGCCAATGGATATAGATAGTTACTGGCACAAAATAGAGTCTTAAAAATAGGGTTTTAAGCTTTGTAAAAGGCAGTTGTAGGGGCCTAAAGGGACTGTGTCACCCAAGGTGGTGACTTAGTCCACCTGGTGATATTTTTGAGAATTTGTAGAATATTTTGATGGGTGTAGTGGTTCTTTTTTTTTATGATTTATTCCTAAGATAAAAATGAAATTTTTTAGAAATGTTTAATGTTTTAAGATGCAAAAATACTGTAACCTATATGCACTTTTCACTGATACAAATTATAAAACCCTAGAATGCAACTTAAATAATGAAAAATGCAAGGCAAGATAATTCTATGATGAAGAAGGACTCTAAATCAGAAAGGAAGGGATGTGGACATCGGGATCACCAAAATAAACCACAAAAAATATGCAATTAGGGAAAGAGGATTCTCCAATAGGCTTCTAGGGTTTTACACCTAAAAGCTGGTTGGTACAATACCTCTTTTGCGCTAAGTATTCTTGGTGTTTATTCAAATATTAGGGGTTGAAATAGGTGTGATGTGTGTGAAAGGTGTCTAAGTGCTGGAAATGGAAAATAGAAACTAACTACTAATGTAAAACTAGAGAATGAAACTATGTTTAAAAACACATAATGATATGCAAACTTTAAACTAAATGACCTAAGAAAGCTTATTAAACATAAGAAAAAGTTGGAAATGAAAGGTGTGAACTTGGGAATGAGTTGTAGATTGGATTAGAGGTTTGAAATTTTGATGATGCTAAAATTTTGGCTTGTTGGGACACTTACGCCATTCTAGGTGACTTAGTCCTAGATCTGGAAAACTAGACTAGAGCCTGTTTCGGCCAAAAGGGTATCCAAATCTTCTGAAAACTCTGAAAAACAAGTTCAATTGGACTAGGTCTCCATTGTTCGTGACTTATCCCACTTCTGAATTTCTGAAGATTAGAGAGTGGAAGTGGAAGCCCTCGGTCTGCACTTTTGTTCCTGATAAGCTCTTGGGATTGAATCTACAAAATCTGGTCTATAAGTGTTCTCCAAGCTTCAACTAGGATTTTTCCAACCTTCAAGAGCTTTGGAAAGTTTTTGATTGATTTTCCACCTCTGTTCTTTGCCAAATCTGCATACAAGACCTTTGAATCACACTAAGAGGGAAAACTTATTGATTGTTAGGGCATGGGGTTTGCCTTGGTCAAACCCCTTTTGAGTAATTAAGCCAAAATGATGAAATAATGTAATGAAGCATGAAACAAAGGAGTGATGGATTTTACCTTGCCATGATGATTGATCTTGAGTTGCAGCAATGGAGGATTCAACCCTTGAATGCTTCTTGAGAGATGTCTTGATGGCTTAGAATACTCAAACCCTAGCTTGCTTGAGAATAATGGTGGATGAAGAATAGGTGAAAGAGGAAGGAGATAATGGAATTAGGGTTGTAAGGGGTCAAAATGAGGGAAAAACCCTTATTTATACAATTTTTGCCCTAATTTCCTTGGAAATAACACAACATAGGCCGACCTTAGGGTTTAGGAGACCAAATCCTCAAATAATTTTAAGTTTATTTTGATTTTTATGCCACATGGGACTAAGTCACCCAAGGTGGCGACCTAGTCCACCTAGGAAATTTTGAGTGGTTTTTGGAGATTAAAGTATGATTATTGTTGTTTGTCAGGATTGTCTTCTGAAACACACTAAATTAAGGCATGTAAGTGCATTAATGGGTCATTATAGCATAATAAAGGGTTGATTTAGTGATGGAAACCCTAGGAAAGTGTGAAGGTTAGTTACAAAACCTTACAACACTTTGAAATAAGGCTTGGAAAGGGGTTATATAGGTGAATTATGATGAAAGATTCCTAGAAAAGTGAGTAAATGTGTTACAAAACTTCACAACACCTTTTCCAAACACCATAGAACCTAGGCAAAACTAGGCCAAAAACCACAAGAAAGGGCTCAAATTAGTGAAAAGTGTCAAAGGCTACACTTTTTGGCGACACGGGTTACAATGCAAAAATTAGGTCATATCATATTTCCAACTATTTGATGGTTTATGAAGCCAATTTATACATCATAAGATCTCAAATAAACTTGGGAATAGATTTAACACTATTAAAATCAATCTTCTATTTAGCTAGCATCCTCTTATACAAGGAAGTTGTCTTCATAATTAAGATAGTATCATGTCAACTAATTTTTATTTGACTTTTTATCTATTTTGAGAAAATAATTTTACCATGCTTGATATGTCTATTTAAAATTGACACTATGATTTCTTACATATATCTATTTTAAGTACATTGTGGGTCCATTACCCACAGGTTCTAAAATTATTGTCACATCATAAAATTTGAAAAATATCATCTTACATTTGTTAAAATAACCCAATATTTTATATGGCATAAAAATTATTTGGTTATCTTAACCTTAAACATGGGGACATGTCATTTTTTTTACAAGGGGAGAAACCACCTCTAAATTTTAAAATACTCAATACTCTTTCACGGTCCGAAAAAGGTTATGTGTAGTTAAAGCATATATATGGGTTGGATTGACCAAATATATTAAAAATTTATTTGATGATGTCCATTTGAAGAGTCTATAGTTACAACAATATTAAAACATGTAGTGAAGGCTTTGACTTGTCTTCAAGTTAAAATTCAATTATAAAGATCTCAAGCCTAATCACATTTTAGATAAAGGTGTCATAGTCAAACTAAACAAATATTGGATTGCAATTGGGAATAAAAAATGGAAGCCCAACAAAATAATTCTTTATGGTCTTTTGAGATCACTATTGCAGAAGTTTCTTATGGTAAACTTTCTTATATGAAGAAAGATATATTTATAAAGAATTTTTTGAATAAGTCTCATATCATGGAGCATGGGCCTTAATGTGTCAAAAAGATTAAGAAATAATAAGGGATGAGCTAGCTATAGATATTGAGTGCATTCTATTTAATATAGTTTTTATTCTAGGTAGGTGTGCACTCTAGTTAAATTACATGAAGGATTAGTTCTAATATTTCTCTATGATGTTCTCTATGCATGATAATTTTCTATTGTTCTATTCATGTTAATATTCCTAGAAAGATTACCATGTTTTACTCTATTGTACTTTGTTATTGGACTTGATCAACCCAATAACTTTGCACATGTGTCTTATAAAGTATTGTACTGGAAAAGAGGATACTCATGTAGTCTAGAATGCATGATTATCATCTTAGAATATATTTTGAGTATATAGATTATATAGTTCAATGATGAGTGACTACATAGTATGGGATATGCATTTCATTCACTAGGTACATTTTATTTCAACACATGATAATAATTTTGCAAATGTAATGTGAAAGTTACATGGAAATGATTAAAACATCTATACTAACGAAAATGGGTTACATGAGAGAAAATTGATAAAGTTGAAATATATGCATGATTAAACCTATATAATAGTATTAGTTTCTTCAATTGTAAATTATTGATATGTATGTATGTATAGTTCTTATCATTACAAATAATGATTAAAAGAAGAAAAGGATGTATAGAAACATTATGAAGAATAAATATATTCAATATCATTTTTTCAATTATTGATTATGTGTTTTTTGATTTTTGATGCAGATGAATCTCATGCTACTGAGGATAAAAGCTAATTTACAAAGGGGGAAATTTAATGTGACTTATTGTCCAAGCGAAAGGAAAAAATATGAGATAAACGTTTAAAATCATATGAAAGATAGAAAAATAAAGGATATTATGATCCTTTGGTTAAAAGAGATACTAATAAAGAATATGTATAAAAACTCATTTAAAATGTGGAAGAATAATTATTTATTTAAATAATTATTAAATGCAACCTTTGTGAAAGGGTGTGATGGTTTAGAAACTACTCCTTAAAGATTATATATTTAGCATTTATCTGATACTTGGAAAAGGTGTAGAGAACATTCAAGGAGAGGAGAAAAAGGAAAAGAGAAATTCAGAGGGAACAAAGGAGTGAAGGTTAGGTTCATTGGCTGGCATTGAGGCATTTGGAGAAGGGGCACATAGTGTGTGTCCAATTAAAGGTAAAACATACACTAGAGTGTGTCCTGGCCAGGGCTATGTTATTTATACCATGAGGCCCATGTGGGAGTTTGGGTTCTGTGTAAGAATTTATTTCCTCTAGGATGCCTCCTTATCTGCATAGTCTTGACCTATAACTATTCCTTTCAGTTTCAGATAGCACCCTCTTCATGATTTATAAATATATGTTAATAAACTTTAATTGTAGTCATTGATTTAAATGTTTAATTGATATATTTATTTATGTAGCATAGTTAATTCTTATTATTTAAAATAAAATATCTTATTTATTGAGTAAATTTAATATGTATTTAGATTTATCTATTTGGGAAATATTTAGATCACACAAAGTCTTGATAGGATCAGAGGGAAGATGTTGATTAGGATTTAGAATTTTGATCATATTTTGGACTTGTCAAACCTTAGGTCCTAAAGTCCTATTCAAACCTGAAGACCCGATGGGATTAAAATAAAATCAAGAAAGATAAATTTTCAATAAAAAATGAGCATTCCACATGGTGGCATTCTATGCATCCACAAACTAGAAAAGGGCCCACTAGAAAGTTTTGGTAGAATCACGAAAAAGGTGCCATATGGCATAGTTTCTATGCATCCATGGAAAGACAAAAGGGTTGAATAAGATAAGGCACAAATGTGCGGAAAGGATGGTGTGTGGCATCATGTTTTACGCATCCATAGGAAAAAAATGAATCCATAGAAAAAGTTAGCAGGCTCATGGAAAGGATGCCACAAGGGATCATTTTTATGGGTCCATGAGCTGAAAAGGGATAGAAAAAAATGCTAGCCAATCCATATAAAGGATGTCATGTGGCATCATTTCTACACATCCATGAGATGAAGCAAAACAAAGTGGAAAAGGGATGCGAGTTTGCAAAAAATGTGCCACATGGCAATTTTTCGATGCATCTATGAGAAGAAGATGGCCTTGCCAGAAAAGGCTAGTGGACTTGTTGAAACACTGTCACATTTCAAGATTTCCACACTTCCATGAGTATAAGTGATTCCTTAGCAAAAATTTATGTGGGATTTCTAATTTGCATTCAATGAACTCATCAGGACTCAAAGTCTTGATGAAATGAAAAGAGAGAGTATGGGAAAAAACTCAAGAAGGATTTGAACCATTTTGACTTAGGTCTAAAATATTGAAGGAAAATCCAAGCACAAGAACAAAAGGTGAACTTGGACTTAGTCCAAAGTTTCAATCGAGATCTGAAATCCTAATAGGATTAAGGAAGGAAAATAGAGAGTGGGGATGGGAATTAAGAGCGGACCTGGACCTTAGTCCAAGTGTCTGTTCGAGACCCAAATCCTTAACCAAAAAAAAGGAGGAAAGTAATAAGGGAATATCAGAGATGAACAAGTATATTTGGACTTATTTCAAATTTCCTTTCAAAGCCCAAAACCTTGAAGGGGCATGAAGAAGGAAAGAGAGAAGGGGGGAAAAGATAAAATCTTGGGAATTCTACAAAATGGTTTTTTGACCATATCCCAATAAAGGGGTAATGCAACCACCTAAGGGAGTTGAGTGTGATACAACAATGAAATTTCTTAGATAAGCCAAAAATGATGGGGAGAACAAAGGAAACAATATAAATCAGTATAAACTCATCCAAATTTTGTAGGTGCTAACATTGGCTCCAATTGAGGATATGCATCTCTTGCAAGCACAATGAGAATCTATATGTTTAGGTAGTAGACCAAAAGGGGAAAAAAGGACTAGGAATGACTTACACTACATCATGACAAATAAGGGTCATGGCTGCACACACAAGAACATAACAAAAAAGAAAATATGATACAAAGGTTTGGAGAATCACACTTTTAGGAGTAGTTCTTGAGATGTTGACCATGAACTAGTAGATCCATGAAATTTTCATCCAATATCCTAAGGTAAAATGTGCCTTGACCACATTTTTTAGCAACTTGATAGGGTCCAACCCATAAGGTGTCAATTTTGTCATGTTTTCCTTTGTCTTCTAGTCTAGAATTCCACATTAGGACAAGATCCCCAATTTGAAACTCCCTCTTGATAGCCCTCTTACCAAAGAGGTAATTCACCTTTTTTTTCCTTAATAAATTTCTCTAATGGGCACCCCTCCTGGTTTCCTCTAATTCAATCAACTCATGAATTCTTTTGGAGACAACACTTTCTTCTTCTCCTTCAATCTACTACATCAACCTGTAGATTGAGAAATCAAGGCTAGTTGGAAATTTGGCTTTAGCCCCATATACTAGTTCAAATGGACTCTTCCCAATAGCATTCTTGTAGGTTACCCTAATTTCCCATACAACAAATTTTAACTTATCCAGTCTTTTCTTGTTTGCATAAAAAGTTTTTATAATGATATTTGTCATGCATTTGTTGCTTGATTCAACTTATACATTCCCTATGGATTATAAGGTGATGAATATGTTAAAGATATCCTATATTATAAACACATGTCAACTAAATACCTAGATATAAAACATATTGCATTTTCAACAATAACAGTATTGATGGCACCCCAAAGTTGGTGATTATGTTATTTATCAAAATTCTAATCACTATCTTTGAGGTAGCATTTCTTGTAGGAATTACTTCTACCCATATTTTAAACTAGTCAATGGCCATAAATATCCATGTGTATTCATTATTATAATTTTCTATAGTTTCCCCGATTAAGTCAATACCTCACTAGTAGAATGGAGCCCCCATTAAAATGGTTCTAAGGGAAAGTGCACCTGCAAACTTCATCTTTCCAGAAAACCTTTGGCAAGTATCACATCCTTTTACAAACTTGGCCAAATATTGAATAATTTTGGTCACAAATAACCCATCCTCATCACTTTATGAGTGGTGGTATTTGACATATAATTTCCACCATAATCCATGGTGGCATTCCTCTATAAATGTTCTTGACTTCTCCTCATTTAAACATCTTAGGATCACACCATCAAGGTTTCTCCTCATCAATTCCCCTTGGAGAAACATATACCTTTGAGCCTCATGATTCAAAGTTATTTTTTCTTATCATTTAATTCAAGAGGACAATTCATTTTTTCTAAATAAAATACAATATCCTTATACTAAGGGCATTCCTTCAATTAACCTTAAATGACATAGGAATCAGAGCTAGCCTGGTGGATCTCAACAACATCCAAATTTTCCTGAGCCATTAATTTTTCTAAGTCTTGATCTCTAACCAATTTGGTGGTATGTATCTCCATGTCGTAATCTTGGATCTTATTGATACATCTACACCTTTTTCCTGATGCTTCCTACTAGAAAAAAATATCTCTAACAACAATATGTGGAATAAAAGCAATAATCTTAGACCCTATGAGGTAAGGTCTGATATTTTTTATAGCTTTGACAGGGGAATATGAATTCTTCTCCATCAGATAATAGTTCAATTTAACATCTCTCAATGATTTTCTAAATAAATTTATCGGTCATTCATAACAATATTTATTTTTTTGTATCAATAGTTTAAAAATATGCAAAAGAAAAAAATTGGAAAGGCTTAGAATAATCTAGACTTTCCAGTACTGGTGCTTTCTTGAGTGCATATTTTATCTCTAAGAAACAATCTATTGATTCCTTATCCTAACTATAATATTGTCCCTTCTTCAACACCTTAGATATGGATTTAGGTTTCTCAATAAAGTTGGGAATGAATCTTCGAAGAAAAATTATTTGACCAAAGAAAGACTAAACTGCTTTAACTATTTTGGTTTGTGGGATAAATTCAATAGATTTGAACCATTCATTACTCCTTCCTGAGACACAATGCTCCCAAGGATATCACCTTCCTCCACTCCAAAGATGTACTTCATGGGATTCAAATGTATCCCATGATACTCCAAGAATATTTAGAAGACCAAATCCAAGTGTTTTCAATGATCATTTTGGGCCTTTGTGCAAGCAGTCAAGTCACCTTGGTAGAAAATCATTATATTATTTATAATGCCTAGAAAAGATACATCCATAGCTCTTTGAAATGTGGCCCCTGCATTCTTAACTCTGAATATCATTTGAACATATATAAAATTTCCCCAAGGTGTAGTGAAATTTTTCTTGTGCTTCTCAGACTCATCCACCATGAATTAGTTTTAACCCGATAAACTATCCATCATAGACATCAAATCTAACCCCGTCACATGTTGCAAAAAATGATCCATGTTGGGAAATGGATAGTTATCCATAAGGGACTTGATATTCAAATTTTTGAAGTCCACACACACTCAGATGTCCCCATTCATTTTTCTAGCTATAAAAAGGTTAGACACCCATTCTGAATGCCTAATTGGTTTAATAATACCACCTTCTTTCAGTTTCATCAATTTTTTCTATATTTGAAGAACAAGAGTAGGGTTGATGGGATGTTACTTTTTTTTTAATGTTTTTGTACTAGGCTTCAATGGAATGGTATACTAGAACAAATATTCTTTGTAAGCCTTCAATTCATCATAAGACCAAGAAAAGCATCGTTTATATTCTTTTAATAATGTAATCAACATTTAATTTTCTTCCAATCTTAATTTATTACCAATATAAACCATCTTAGGAGTTGATTAAGTTCCTAATTTTACACCCTCTATATCTTTTTTCATAGGTTTTCTTTGTGTCTTCTAATAATTAACATTGTTAGCAATTCACAAATAAGATCAAAACCTACCACAAGCTACCAAAAAGGTTTTGTGGTACTAGGAAAAGGCATTAGTTGTAGTTAGGGGTCATTTCCCTTCAAGTGAATGTATGTATATATGCAATCTAAATCATATGCAAAGGATATAAGATGATAGATATAGAGATATGTTGTGAAGAAAATACTAAGACCTACTATTGTATGAGATTTTGATATAATATAAAGGAGTAAGAAGGGTTATCTATATATGTGTACAATGAATGTATGAATGCTTCTTTTAATGTTGATATGATGTATGTTAAGTACTCCTTCTAGGATCTTATCATAGATACTTTTTTTCTTATTGTATCCTCTAGGGTATAGACAAACTACATAAGAATTATTGGGGTACAAATCTTCAGACTGTATTTCCCCATTTCTCTTGCTAATATTCATTCTATTATCAAGACCTTGGAGAGAATAGTAAAGAAATTAGAAGTAGAATAAGGGAAGGAAAGTTGGAAAAAAAAAATTATAATTTGACCCTAAGGGAATGCCAACTCTATGAGAGGGGGAATGCCATTAGAGGATGATGAATGGAAATGGGGGGATCAAAAATATCCCTAAAAGGATGCAATTGTTCAAAATTTTCTTAAAAAATTAGTATATACATATAGATAGAAGAATGGAAGTCAAGACCGAGAAAACATATGCGAATAGCAGAAAACAAAAGAAAAAAATACGTACTTGAAATCATTAAATTAGGGGTGGAAATGAAAGTAGAAGAAGGAAAGCTAAATAAAATTTAGGAAAGAGAGGAAAGGTACTACAAAATAGAAATAGAAAAGAGCTCGAGAAAGAGTAAGATGGGAAAATGGTGGAAGAAATTTGAAAGAAAAGAGGGGAGTGTGCCAAGAAGGGTGTTTTTGAGCATTTTGATGTGGGTGTAGCCAATAATAGGAAAAAAATAAAAATGAAATGGAATCCAAGGATGATACAAAGGATTATAATGTAGATAACATGGAAACTAATCTTAATCTTGATAATATGTTAACTAAGAACGAACTGGTACCGACTACTAATGAAAAGATGCAATTGAAAATGAAGAGTTATGAAGAACAAACATCAACCCTAGACTAGGATTCACCCCTTATTTCAAATATAACACATATAAATATAGAAAAAGGAAAAGTGGAAAGTACGAAACCAGAATTGTGGACAACTTACATAGTAAATTAGGATATTATGGAAAGTAATAATCAAACTATTGAGTGCGGAATTACAAAAGAACAAAGTTATTGTGGAAAGATAGAAAGTAATACCAAGATTAGTCCCATATTTATTAGTTAGAGAATCAATATTTCAAGTCAGGAAGAGTACTTCTTAGAGGAAGATAAAATGGGCACAATGAGGAAAATGCCTATCTTTGAAAAGGATACCAAAAATATTACAGAACATATTTTATTATTAGAAACAATATGGAAAATCCCAAATGACCAACATGAAATAACTAAACTAATTTAATTCATCAGTTCCCTAAGAGATGAACCATTAGACTGGTACCACAAATCATACCAACACAATAAGATATGGGACAAGGTGAAGCAAGCATTTTTGGAGAATTTTGATAGTCTAGAACTCTTGACAGAAGGAGTAAGCAAGTTAAGGTAATTATCACAATATAAAGATGAATCTATTCTAGAATTTGATATAAGGTTCAAGGAAGGAACCTAGAAGTTAGAAGAATTGTTAAATGATAAACAAAAGAGAAAATGGTTCCTCTTTGAAATCACACTAGAACTAAAAATAGCTTTACATGGCAGATACTTTGGCTCATATTTAGAATTAGTCACATTAGCTTGCTTGATAGAAGTCCAGTCATGGTAGAAAATGGATCAATTACAACTAAAAATGGATCAATTGCAATTAAGTAAAGAACTCATGAAATAAGATATAGGACCATAGAGTCCTAATATATGGTCCTCATATTCTAGAAGAGATGGGCATATGTGGAATGAATGTCCCAAATAAATTGAGTAAAATAAAGTGAATACATTGAGAGTGGACCTTTGTATAATTAAAAAACCAAAATATCTGTATTGTGGCACTTGCGGGAAATGGGATAGTCTTATAGCTTTGGAGTGCTCATCCTAACTATTCCAAGAAAAAGAGGACCAAAACGTTGATAGAATGATGGCATATATCCAAGGATTGGTATAGGTTTCCACTATGATAGAAAAACCAAACAAACGCCAATTCCATGTTCAAAGTTTGGAACCCTACAATAGTGGCTCATTTTATGGAGAAAGAGGCCATGGCCAAGGAAGAGGAAGAAGAGAATATACCATTTTTTTAAATTGTGGAAAACCAAGAAATTTAATGATTGAATATTGGGGTGAAAGGAGAAAACAATTTGGATTTTGTATTCAAGAGGACCATAGTGCTTTTAATTGTGAAAAGGCATGAAAAATCATAAAATACATGACTGCAAGGACATAATGATAAACAAAAAGACTCAAATTCAACTAGGGGGCAAGGCTCCTTTATAAAGTACCTAAGAGCCCAACAAAAGAAATAAGAAGGTGTCATAAGGCTGAAAGGGATAAGGGATATAGTAGATAGGAGATTAGTATTGAAGAATAATACCAAACAGAATCTAGGCCTGATAAAAAGGGTAAGGCAATAGTGATGACTCGACAGGGTACAAATACTAGAAGGAAAAAATTGGCAATCACAAAGGAAGAAATCTCTAATGGGGAAGAAGGATTTTGTCCTACTAAATGTCAATATGATCAAATATTTAAACAAGATAAACAAATCATTGAGCAAGAGAAAGAAAGGGAGAAAGAGTAGAATAGCTAATTTTTCAGAATGGGAATTAAAGACACTCAAACAACCAAACAAATTGGTGGGACAACATTGATTTCTCACAAAATTGAAACAATTTAGTAAGTACTATCATAAAAAAAAAAATTAGAAGTCAGATCAACAAAGATTGATCTTTGCATTCAACAAAAGAAGATTCCTAAGGTGATGTTTGATTTAGGATCAAATGTAAACTTGATTACAAAGAGAATATAGCAGTCCCTAGGTAGAATAGCACTAGAGCTCACTCCATTCAATATTAGTTTAGAATATGGTACCGGAATGAAGACTTTGGATACCTGGAGGAATGTAGAATTTAGTGTGAAAGGGATAAAACAAACAATGTATACTTTTAAGTTATTGCAATGAAAGAAAAATTTGATTCATTTGATGCATTATTGGGATTAAGGTGGTTATAGACTGCCAAGGAGTAATAGATACCAAGAAGGAAGAGATCTCATATGTAGATAAAAAAAGAATTATCCACATCCCTTTGGGGAGGAAAAAAGAAGAGACCTATATAGAGGATGTAAATGTGGAAGATTATGAGTATAGTGATAGGACTATAAAAACCATAACCACACTACCTACTACTAAAACCATGGAGGAGCCCAATTCAAAAGGAGATATTGATATAAATGACACTGAAGGGAGTACGACAGTGAGATTGTACTAGAAGCATGGATATAGGATGAACAAGAAGTATATTCTCATAGAATATTTGGTTCCCAAAGAGTATTTATGATAAGTAAAATGTTGATGGGTGTATTTGCACACTTTTTCAACACAAGCACTACATAGATGCATTACCTCTCTTGAAAGGAAATATCCAGCAAGTTACTAAAAATCACCCCAAGGTCTCTCGGGTGTTAGGTCATGACTTGCATAGAATATCTCAATTGATGTTTGATGTGATTTTTCTGGTAATCACAAGGTAGACTTGTGTGAGTTAGGCTAGAAGGGAATCGGATCTGCAAACAGATTTTTAACATGGGAAGTTGTTGTATGTTTGTTGTAGGTTCAAACAATAGTCTTGAACTCCATTTCTAATTTAAGATTTGGCTTTACAATGTGCAATGAACCTTAGCATAGGTTACTTATTAAAAAAAAGGAAAAAAGATAAGGAAGAGTGAAGGTTCCTGGATCTACAACTACTAATGAATAGTGATCATGGAGGTCTCTACTGTGGACAACTTCCTTACAACAAAACATCACTTAACCAAAAATTTACCAATGTCATGAAATTTGTGCTATCTTCTAAGGACTGCAGATATTTTATCATTCATTCGCCATACATATGCATGAACAAAGATAAATATTGAAAGTAAGATTCAAATCCAAGTCTAGACTAACTTTGCACAGCCATCTACTAGCAGAAAACAACCAAAAGTATGGAAAAGGAAGGCATCTACACAACAGAAATATTCATAACCATGGAACAACATTACTAAACCTATCAAAGTTAATTGAAAGGAAATGGAACAAAATAGTAAATTTTAACTAGATTATCTAACTAATAGAGATGAATCATGAAACATGAGAAGAAAATCATAAATGCACCAAATTCAATATATTTCTATTAAGAATTTTGCAGCATGTCATTACAACAACTCAACTCTCTTTGAAAATGAGAGGAGGTCCCCTATTTATAGTGTCCCAAAATTAGAACATGTGGCCAAGATTGATTTACTTTTGTGTGGCCACAATTCACTATAACATAGGGTTCTACCTACCCCCCAATATATTACATTTTAAAATACATTTTTGTCCATATCCCTAATTTGTCTTTTAGTGGCAACATTGTAGCATTTTGTCCTCTTGTTGATTGCTCTTTTTTTGCAGCTATTCTTTTAGAAATTCTCAATCAATAACGTGGTTGCCTTCTTGCTTCTTCAAAGTTGCATACTCCATGAACTTTCTAATCACTTGTTGGAGCTTATCAACCTCTATGATGTCATGTTTCAGCACTTGGTAGCTCCACTCTTTGGAATTCTCGACGAGCTTCTCCCAATCTTCATCATACTTGGCAACGTGGTCTTTGAATAACTCGGACTGGGCGAAGGCTCCAGTAGAAAAACTCATGAAATTTATGGTACTTTCGCCTGAAATTCCATCTTTCATCCTCTTCTAGAAGTGAGGCTTTAATTTCTCTGGGTTGATCTGGACAATGGGCACATCATACCTCATCATTAACTTTAGATATCGGCCATAATCTGACCAAACCTCCTTGGCCCAATCGGTATCTGAGTTCACTTTTTCAAGTACCTGATCCAACCTCTCTTTTCAATTCTCAAATTCTCACTTCTAGATATCCATAAGCTAATGATCATCTTATTTGAATGTAAATTCCTTCTCCCAAATCTTGCTTGGCAACTTAAGGATGGCCTCAATATTTGGTTAGGCAGATTCATACTTCACTGGGAAGTCAATGTAAATTTTCCTCATGCCCTCAAGAGACTTCTATATGTCCAAGAACTTGTTCACTGTCTGAATAGCGTAATTAATTCCCATATTTCCAACATCCAAGACTTTTCAGAACCAGCTCTCCATGGTCTTGTCCAAGTTCTTTCTCCTTTCCATTTTGTCAATCTTCTCTTTGGACAATAATTGTGGTAGGGCCAAAGAGGTTGTAGGTTGTTATTCTATGGATGACAACTGTTGGATATAGGCTGTCAAATCAACCACCTATGCTTTGAGCTCCTCTTTTGATACCTTATCTTGCTAGATTAGATGCACCACCGTGGCCATGGATTCTTGGAGGTGATCTACCTTTTGTTCCCTAGTGGCTACTCCCAAGTCAATTATGGATATATTATAACTCATTCCTCATTCTCCCACTACTGGCATAGCTACTTGCACCATTCTTGATCCTGAGGCATCCATCATTACCTTTGATTTATTCTTGGGCTTCTTCTATTTCTTGGTGCTGATTTCAGCTCGAGCCAATATAGCTTTCAACCTTGTCTTTGGGTCCTTTGGAGCAAGATCCTTCTTCTCTAGTTGTTTCTCTAGTGAGTCAGGTATCAAGGAATTTTCTTTGGGTGATTCCTACTTATCCTTATTTTCATCCTCCCTAACTTCAATTGCTTTATCATTCAAAGCCTCCTCCAGCTCCATCCTCACATCCTCTTTGTCCTCATCAGAGTCTTGGATGAACATTTTAAGTTTCATAGGGACCTTGATGAGCAGGCAGTCCTTGGGGTTATCTTCTCCTTCATCATATTTTTCATCATGTTCTTTATCATGCCCATATTTTTTGGCCTACTCAATTTCTAGGTTCTCATGAACTTAAGCCTCTTCTTCAGGCTTATCCTCCTTTTCATCATGAGGGATCATCTTCTCATCATGTCTAGATTCATGGTCATGTTCTTCCACTAGAGGTCTATCACCCTCTGTTTCTATGGTAGCAACCTCTTCTTCACTAATAGGCTATCTTTCAACTTCCTTATCTTCAATTTCCTTGAGTTGCTTGGCCACCTTTGCATCAAGCTCGGGATCAGCCATTTCTTCAATCATCCTTGTGTCTAGACCCACGCTATCATCACTGGAAGATTCATAGGCAACCTCATCAATTACTTGATGCTCATAAATGGGGTGCTCATAATAGTCATTTTCCCTCTCTTCTAACCCTTTGGTTTCCTCGATCTGTTGTTGGTGGTCCAATTCTTCATAAATCTACATGATGGGTTCCATTCTAGATGGCTCAATAGGAGGAGGAGGAACTAGAGTGTTGATTATTGCTTGGGCGATTGCAACCTGCACCGTCGAGTTTACAAACATTCCTAAGAACTCGGATGACACATTTTGCATATATTCTATGAAAGTCTCAGGAAGGGTAAGGATAGCCATTGCAATTGCAGCGGTAGTAGTCGGAAGAGAGAAAGATGGGGACATGGATGGTGAGGAGATCGGTGTGGTGGTGGTGGAGGATGAATCCACCGATATTACAAGTGTAATGGGAGAAGTAGAAACAAGGTGGACCAATATGTCCACCACGAGCGGAGAGGTAGCAACTATTGTGTGTGGGGGTAATCAGGGTGGTAGCGATAGCAACAACAGTCGTAGAAGTAGATAAGGTTAGGTGGAGACCTTTTTTGATCAGTCTCCATTTCTTCTCCCTCATGGAGTGGATCTTCTTGGATCATAGGAAAATTTGGCGACGCTGCCTAATTTTTTATGTTTCTTGGAAGGTTCACCTTCCGAAGCCTTTCTAGTGTATACCTATGCATCAGACTGATGCTTGTCAATCTCCTTTATCTTTCTTGAATGAATGGATGGAGGGGATTTTTATGCTTCCCCTGTTGATGTATTTTTCACACCCTCTGATCAGCTTGGATCACTTTTGAGCCCCTTGAATGTCAGGATGACCCCCTCTTGCTTCAAATGAGCAACTTGCCCATCAATCCATAATTTCGTTCAAGCCTCAACAGGATTGGTAAGAATTTAGTGGTCATCGGCCTCTTGCTCATCCCAATCAATCATTGGTAGTGGTAGATTGGCAATATCATTGTACTCAGGGTCAATCACAGTACTTTCATCCTCCTCTAGTTGATCAGGCATCGGGAACAAGTTCACCCTCTTTAAAAAGTATCTGATCATCCACATATAGTGCCTTATTCGCAATTCAAAATCATCTTTGCAATTGGCCCAAAAATCTTCAACATTGTGGAGGTGCGCATACTCTTGTCCAATTTCTTTCCTGATATGGCCATACGAATCCATCTGTGGTCTCACCACGTGGGATTTGAAATGGTACTCCGCCAGTTCCTTATCTAAATTATGGGCACACTGAGAAGTATAGAGTTCATACATTCCGTGGCTGAATGTAAGTGGATAACGAATCCACACTAGATTCTTGTTTCTCAAGAGGGTGTCAATGTGTCACAACTGCCAAGAGAGTTCTAACAATATTATCCAGTCATTAGGGTACTGAGGCAGCTTGTTTGGTCTTTCTGAAAATCATTGGGCGCGGATGTAGGTGAACTTAGGATAATGAATGAATAGAAAGGCATAATTTTTTAGAAAATCTTAAGCACTATGGGAGACTCTTCTCTCAAAATCACCCTCGAGTAGTCCAATGATATAAGAAATGAAAGCATTTTTTACCCATCAATAATGCTTCTTGAAGTTTCTAAACTTTAGCTGAGTGTATCTATCATAAACCTTAAGTTTTATCTTAGGATCTTCATTCAGAGCCCCGAATAATCCATTGTACTGCCTCCAATTAGCCAGTGAATATACCAAGTAAGAATTCATATAGAACTTGGATTTCTTCTTAATGTTCATGAATTACTCATGGAAGAAATCACTCATTATCCCTCCCCAGTAGAATGTGGTGTCCTTTCCATGGAGAATTTTATCAACGAAGTATACCATACACTTTTGAAAATAGGCCACAATGTGGAGGCCCTTTACTTTGCTCAGTAGGGTGACTAGATCATGGTAGTCTTCAAATAAATCACTATAAAAGAGCTCCTGAGGAAATTTTGTAGTGTTTCCCCTTTTTTCCTTGAGCCAATATTGATTAATGAGCTTTTTGCATCTCATGGGGTCTTCGTCAGACACTTCTTTACACTCCTTGATAGTGGGCAGTTCCATCATCATGAAGACTGGGATATGGAAGGTCTTTTTTATTCTCGAGGTTGTCAAGTCAGCAAACACATTCCCATGTTGATCAACAATAGTCCTTGTTTCTAGATGATATGCCTCTCTGCAAGCCATTACTAGTTCGGGGGCAACCAAAGCGGGGGGAAAACCTACAACCTTAGCTATGTCATTGCTTCTGATTAATTTTGCATTGTCTTTTTTTGGGTTCATTCTAACCCTCTGTATGAATTCATTAATATCGACATGCCCGATATTGGTGTCAGTGATATCCTTCCACATAGTGGTGACTCTAGAGTGCAATGGTTCTCCTTGGAATTGATATTTCAATTTATCTTTATCTTCCTTTCCTCGAGGAGCCTTGGTAGTTCTCTTTCCTTTGTGCTTGACTTCCCTTGAGGTTTCTGCACCTAATTCCATATATCCTACACATAGAGGTGAGGGTAAGCATAATCAAGCATGATGATACAAACGGTTAGCCAAATACCTGCAAAATATTGTTAGATTGGAAAACTCATAATTCAAAAATCTAAAACTTACTCAAAATTATCATCAATAGTTCACTGGAGGGAATTTGGATGTTCCGGGCCCCAAAGACTGGATTTCCCTAGTCAGAACATTGTTCTTAAGGGAAAATAGGCCAGGGAGACCCATATGATTTCTCCCAGCCTTGGATTTTGATAATTTGAAGTGTTCATGTGGAAGAGGGTCAAATTTCAGCACATGGGTCAATGTTTGTTTTCAAATTGGAAGTCATTTTGGTCATCATTAAGGCATCCAGAACCAAATTGAGGGAAGGTTGTCAAGTGTTAGTCATTTGAGATAGATTTGGAGAAATGACATTCTGGGGGTGGATTTTCAGAGTCTGGAACCCATAAGGCCAAAGGACGCATGATAGAACCTTGTAAATTATTTCAGTCAGTTGGGTGCTTGGGCCACGCAGGTCATGAAGTTGTTAGGGAATAGCAGTGAGACACAGCGAGGCAGGGATGAAAGTTTGGAACCCACAACCCAGTAGACCAGACCCAAGGAGGATTTTTGCCTCTCATTTCATTTGTTAAAACTTGGCAGAGATCAAAGTGTCAAGGCCCAAAGGCCAGAAGGATGGTCGAGGTTATTTGTTCTGAACGGCCGAAATGGGACAAAATCCCAACAGTAGAAGTCTATGGTTCGAGGTCTGATGAAGGTTGAGGACTTAGATTTTTCTTGTTTTGTTTTGAACTCAAGTAGTAGGGATGCATCTGGGACTCGGGAGCTAGAAGTTGGTCACTTGATAGCCATTTGAAACAATAGAATGGCAACGATGACTTATGGACTTAAGTCCACGAACCGCGACCAAAGGGTTGCTTGGAGGAGTTCAATATTCATTAAAGGTCCTGCATCAAATGGCAAGCCGAAGTCTGAGACCCAGATAGGCGGGGTGAGAACACCATTTGAAACAACAATGGCGAAGTCCCAAAGTTCAAAACCTAAGGGGTGTTTCACCATTTGAGACAAGTTTGTGTCAAGTTTAAATTTTAAATGACAAGGCAATAAAAGTTCTTAAGCCCGGAGGGCACGGTCACCCAATTCGAAGAACAGTGACGGAAAGACAATATTCTGAGTTCAATACATGGGTTTTGTGGCACTACCGTTTCCCTACCAAATTCATGCAATTTACCCTCCTTTTCTATTAGTTACTCAGGCACGAAATCATTTAAAAAGTGACAAGAGGTTAGACACCAGGCTCACTTCTTGAACCTGATGAAGAAAGCTAATGAATTCACAAGGATCGACAGAGGGAGGTCTCAAACTCAAAGGCAGTGATGGGTGACGAGGCGCTACACTTTTCTGATCTTCTTGAAATGTGAAAATGACATGTTGGTACTAATATTTATACTCTTAAGTGCAATTAATGCACTTAATAAATGTAGGTACCACAAATGGTTAGGGTGGTGGTCTAGAAATTTAGGATAGTGGCGAGAGGACTGCAACTTGAGGGTCACAAAGATGTGGGGATCATAGCCATCTGAAAATTGCTAAGTGTGAAGACGACGGCGCAGAGGGCATCGAGATCCACGAACTAGAAGGATGCAAGCCGACGGTCGTTCGGAATAGCGAACCATTAGAGGAATCCTGGGCAGGGCACCTCGGTGAACCAAGCTCGAAGGACACGATGGATGGCCAATTTCAACGTAGGTTCAAAATGAGGCCCTAAAGCCGGAGGGGCTCAAGCCAAAGGGCACTTGAAAGAGAAAATCAAATAAGGAAACTTGTCGAGTCGGGCCCAGAAGGTTGCATAGATGCCAGGAAAAGGTGAAATGCCAAAGGAGCTCCAAGACTTAGCAAATTTTTAGGGGGCAAGACATGGTTAACCTAGGGTGACACTTTGGAGGAATATTGACCATTTGGGGCACCAAAACGGGGGCACACAAAATGAGGCAACACAAAAAATGACCCGAAGAGGTGAAATAAAGAGAGGGTCCCCATTTCGAATGAGGGTTGTGTGCAGAGGGCACAACAAATGGTGACTCAACTGGGAGAACTCTCCCAAGTGTTCAAGGGATAAGTATTCATTTAGGACCCAGAATCTCTAGTTTTGCATTTTATGGGTTGACATTGAGAAGTGTAATAGGAGAACAAGATCCCTAGTTGAATCAAACCACAAAACATCGAGAAGTGAACTAGGAGAACAAGATCCCTAGTTGAATCAGACCACGAAACATCTTGAAAGTGTGTGTAATGAATTCATTCCTTCCCTGAAGAACCATGATAAGAAGGGCTAATCAAACTTGCAAGCTAAATGAATCACCCAGCACCAAAAGTAACCTGGACATTTCCTTGCTGCTAGTCAGGCATCCATATCCTTGGTGGAGTTTTCGTTGTGATCCCACGGCTATTTCTCTATTTTTGGATAGGTGTCCATAGACCTGCTAGAGTTATCAACACACCCATATAGTTGCTTGAATTCAGAATTTTCTTTCTTCCTTTTCTGCACTTTATTATTTTTCTCAACTGTGTAACCATTGAAGCCTACAATGGGCTTGAGAAACATAGTGGTCACTAGAGAGGAATCAAGATTTTTCACTTACCAAATTATCATAGCCACCATTGCATGGCCCTTGAGATTTTATTAACATGTGTTTTGTGCAAGATCTGAGATGAGCGTAAAAGGATACAACCAAGGATGGAGTTCTAGAATAGAGTTCAAGTGAGGAAACCTTCCCTTCTAGGATGCTATTAGAGACTAATAACTGAGAATTAATATTTATCTAATGAAAACTAAGGGCGGGCAACAAAGTGAACCATTCATCAAATTGAGCACAACCATTGTAGCTTGAATGAAAAGCCTCTCAATCAAGATAATAAAGTAGTCGAGGGATGAGCAAAACAGTAGGATGATAGAAAACCAAAGCAACCTACTCTAACCTATGTACAAATATTTACAGGAATAGCTCTATACGAGCTCAGGCTTGAAATTAATGCTTTAGGTGTTGCTCATTGATAGGAAACAAGATGTCTTCACCAGTTAAATTTTTCAAACGGAAAGCATTGTCTCCCAAACTTTTAGCTATTTGAAAGGGTCCAAGCTAAAGCTTGTCGATTTTTTTGTGTCCCCCTTTCTAACATGGGCCTTATCCCAATATAGGACTAGATCTACAATTCTAAAGGCCTTAATTTTGTCTCAACGATTGAACCACCTCTTGACTATGCCCTGATGCTTGGAAAAAATTTCTATTGCAAAGTCTCATATTTCTTCTAAGTTTAGGAGCTCATATAACTGAGCTTCTCTATGGTCTCCTCCTTCATAAAAATTATTGATGAATTGAAGGGTGGGAATCTTCAAGTGTATTGGAAAAATAGGCTCCAAGACATAGACCAGATGGAATGGGGAATCACCAAGGGCAGCCTTATGACAAGTGTGATCTGCCCAAAGGGTCAAACAGAGCTAGGTATGCCAGTCCTTGGGGTTCCTATCGAGCAGTTTTTTAATTATGGTGATCAGGTTTTTGTTTGTAGATTCTGCAAGACCATTGCCTTGGGGATAATAGTTGAAATAAAATTTGAGGGAAATTCCATAATCAAAGGCCCAAATAGAAAACTTAAGTGAGGAGAAGGTAGGGCCATTATCACATACCAATGCATACAGGAAACCAAAGCAATTTAAAATGAAACTTTTAAGGAATTCAGTAACTACCTCTTTAGTACATTGCCTACATTCAATAGCTTTTTCCCACCTAGTACAATAATCAGAGGTGGTTAGAATGTACCTATGACCCACAGATGATGGAGGGCTTACCGAACCGATGAAGTTGAGACCCTGTGTGAATGGTCTTACCTCCAGGTCTGGTTGTAGTGGGACAACAACATTCCTTTCTCTATTTGTCATAGTTTGGAAAATATGGCATGCATGGACATGATTATGAGCATCTTTAAAAACCGTAGGCTAATAATATCCTCCTCTCAAGATTTTATGCACAGTAGAAAGGCAGAAACCATGGCCCGTGCCAAATTTTTCATGAAATTCCTTCAGGACTCGATCTGCCTCTTCTTTGCCAAGGCACCTTAGATATATGCCTTCATGATTTCACTTTTACAATATGGCTCCTTGTAGCATGTAGCTGCTACTCTTCAATCTAAGGGCACATTTATGGACTCCCTACAAGGGGAGTAGACATTTTTTATTCAACACATAGTACACTATATCATCATACCACTCTCCTAGAGAGACATCCTCTAGTTGGTATTTATGCACTGTAAGTTTAGGTTCGGCTTCAGCAACTGCTTCAGCTATCATTTTGGTAAGAGCCTGCCCTAACCAATTTCATCGGTTGGATTTCCATATCATACTCTTGTAGCAAGGTCACCCATTTAGCTTAGCGTTCTCCTAACTCATTATGCATGAGCAATATCTTGACTATGGGATTGGGTACGATGGAAAACACTTTGTTTGTTGGGATGTAATGTCTAAATTTCTTGACTCCATGGATAAGAGCATACTATTTTTTTTAACATTGTGATATTTTAGCTTAGTGTCCTTTAATGGAGCACTCATGAAGGCTATTGGGTGCTCATTACCATCATCGTCTTTTTGCATCAATATGTTGGCACATGAGTAGTCTGAAGCAAACAAAAAAATATAAAACAACTTTAGATAGTTAGGGTTGACCAGCACTTGGGCATCAGTAATTGCTTTCTTAATATCTTCAAAATCTTGCTTTGCTTTTGGGATCCATTCAATCTTAGCATCTTTCTTCAACATAGCATTGAGTGGCTTATTAATTTTAGCAAAGCCTATGATGAATTTTATGACGAAGTTTATTTTCCCAAAGAAGGACTTTAAATCTTTCTTGTTTCCTAGTAGTTGGATCTTCATGATAGCCTAGATGCATTCAAGGTTGATGAAGATTTATTTTTCTGAGAGGAAATGTCCAAGAGGCTTGCCTTCTGTGACCCCGAAGATACACTTCTTCAAATTGAGGGACACCTCAAATTCTTGACATCTTTGAAAAAATTTGCACAAATAAGCAACATGATCACTCTGTTGCTTTGAGAACACTGTCAAATCATCTATGTAGATGATTATGCACTTTCCAATCATATCCTTGAAGGCTATATCCATTTCCCATTGGAATGTAGTGTCGGCATTGATGAGTCTAGAATAGTATTCGTTTGTATGCAAAGGTGGCCCAGTTGGTGGTGAATGTTGTCTTATGTCGATCCTCGTACTGCACCATAACTTGGTTGTACCCCGAGAACCCGTCTGACAAGGACATCATCTAAGAACCATTAATTATCTGCAATACCTCATCTAATGACGGTACAAGATAATTATCCTTTTCTAAAGCTCTATTAAGATTGTGTAAATCAACACACAACTGGATTTCTCCATTCTTTTTCTGATTGGAACCAAATTGGCCACCCACGTGGAGTGCCTAATCAGGAAAATAATCCTGGAGAACAGAAATTTCTGCACTTCCTTGTATATGATTGCTTCTACTAGAGCTTTGATAGTGCACTACCACTGTCAAAATGGTCTCACATCAAGTATGAGAGGGATGGTGTGGGTGATGATTGATGTATCATACATTTTTAGGTCTTCATAGCTTCAAGCAATGACATCAGGGTACTTTCGCAAAGTATCCACTATACCCTTTCTTTCTTTTGGTGTGCACACCTTTCTAATAAATGTGTTCTTAATATCCCCAGCTGTTCCAAGGTTATAGGTGTCACACTAGTTACTGATGTAATCCCTCTTTTTCTAATGATCATATCCTTTGATTTGATACTAATCAAATATACATTCGAGTTGGACCATTCCTCTTAGGATACTGTTGGTCTTGAGATTGATGACCCCTTCTATATCTAGCTCAACTTTCTCAGGTTCAATCTCATCAATTATTTGAGAAGCAAAAACGTCGAAGCTAGTGATAAAATCCAGGATGTGTTTTTCATCATTAAACACTTGACAATTAGCTACATTGTCTGGCATGGATGGAATGGAAGTGAGCTCAACTATAAATATTTTGAGGCTAGACAATGACAATGGCTACAAGGTACTAGTCACTTGTGCTAAGGCATTGGTAGTGTGATTCTGAGAGAAAGGGATCAGCTAGATATTGAATGCATCTAGTCCCTCTAACAGATCCCATACCCTATGCCTATAATTAGTGAGTCTTTGGTCATAACAAGAGTAAATATTTTTTGACTTTCTTTACGACCAACTCAGAGTCCCCAAATACTTTTAATATTTTAACACTTTTTCTTAATTCCATGAGGAGTCCCAAGACAAATGCCTCATATTCAGTGACTTTATTAGTGCGAAAAAATTGAAGTCTATGAGCAAAAAAGTACAACTTACCTCTAGGACTGATTAGTTCGAAGCCAACTCCAGCCCCATGCTTAGATTTGGACCCGTCAAAGCGCAATGTCCAAAACCTAGGAGATTCCTTGATCTTAGAGTCAGCATACCTGATTTTTTATTTTGATGGTGGTATCATTTCAGCAACCTTTGGAGGAGGCATAGATTATGAACGTGCTTGTTTTGGTGGTGTTGACTGAGCTTCCTCCCTCGGAGTGATCTATCCTTTTATATGCTCAATTTCTATTTGACATAAACAACATTCAAATTCTGAATGGGCAACATTATTCACCCTACACCAAGTAGGCAACATGAGCTCCTCAAAATTCATTCTAGCTCCCAAACTGAGTTGATGTTGTACACACTTCTCCATAAAATATTGGAACCCATCCAGCAATCCAAGATTCCCATCCTTGCATGATTCTTCATCATCTGACTTGATTAGCACTTTCGTGCTCTAAGGGGTATGAGCCAGGTTAGCGGGTGGACTGCACAACACAAGAAGAACCTCTCCCATTTCTTCTTCAAAGCATTCTTGTTCACTTGAATTTTACACTGGAGAAAACTTCCATAATTTTGTTTTAGCAAAAAATACTTCATTCGTGTTATTGTATTCCATGATCATGAACCTCATATGGGCTCCTGATCTATTTGAATCTGATTTGGCATCCCTTTCCATGGCAACCACAAATGGGAATATCCAATCACTGCGTATCCATTCAATGCTTTTGTATAATCCTTTCCTATAATTATTCCATAGGTGTTGGGGATATCTGCAACCTCTATGTCAATGGTTTGTTGAATTTTGGGATCAGCAGCAATCTGCATGGGTATTCTGTTGATCTTGCCAACTATGTGATCTCAGTCTTCTCAAGCTGCATCACTTTATGTTGGGAGGTAGTTGGAACTATTCCCAAATCCTTACGCATTCTTAGGGGCATCACATTGGCGGAGGCCCCCGAGTCCAGTAGGGAGTTATGGAGGTTCTTCCCAAACACTCAGATGGTGGTCAAGAAGGGAGGAGTTTTGAAATCTCTTGAAACAATCCTTCAAAAACATCCACTTGGGCAACTTGACCCTTTTCCTTATCATGGCCCTTTTTTTGGGCTTGTGTTTGATCGCTTTCTTTCGAAGTTTATTTATTTTCTTGTTCATTTGTAGGTGGAACAACTTTATTGTTGAAAATTTATCGCATAACCGATTCATTCTGCTGATCCTCAAAGGAAATCCTCCATGAATGTGTGTCTTGGGTTGGTTTGGATGAAGGGGTCCCATTGATCATTCTAAAGAAATCATTTATAACAGCTGGGACCTTAAGCAACTCGAAGGCAGAGACACTTTACTTGACCTTCTTAAACTCTTCTGCAATATATTCTCCCATTTGCTCAATTTTAGCAACATAAGTAGTCTTTTGGGAGGAGTCGATAGGCTGGTTTTAAGTTTCTTTATGCTATCTATTCTTGTGGAAATACTGCATAGGTACATGTGGATAACCTGGGTTGTTGCTTGCATTTGGGTCAAGAGGGGTGTTGAAATTATTCGGTGGAGTAGAGGTCGTGAAAGGACCACCAGTGTGCCCAAAAACTTGTTTATTTCTAAGGTTATAAGGGGTACTCCTTTGGTGAAACATTTGGGCTTCATCTTCCCTAGGCTCTTCTTCATCTACGGGACCATTATCTACTAAATCAAAAAGCTAAGACAAAGGGGTTTCAGTGCTTACCTATTCCATCTTGTCACTGTTTCTTGTAGTGGCGCCTTCCTACTTCGATGTATTTCTCTCAACCTTTGGGAAGGGAGCCTAATTGATGAACAACATTGAGGAGTCATATGGTTCCAAAGGGATGATGTCTCTACACCTAGAGCCATCTACAGTATTTTGGACTTCAATCTAAAATTTTTTGAAAACTGTCATGAATTCTAAACAATCCAATTCAGAATGTCTGCTTGTCTTGTGGATATGACAACAATTGGACAAGGAAACCTTGGCTAAATATACTCCACTTGTGGTATTTTCACTGTTACTGGACTGATTCAGGGGTGTAGGAACATGACCATTATTCAGACTTGTGTTCCATGTCTGGTTTTGTCTTTGAGAAGGCCTCATATCAAATTTTTTCCCTAAATTTTGACCCCTATCATTAGTCTGTCTAGAAGATGTACCAGCATCACGATTATCCCTGTTGTCGTGGTTGTCCAGATTCAGGTTGGCCTGAATACTTCTCTATCAAGCCTGCAATTGATTGTTTTGATTCCTCAAGTGAGTCATCTTCATGGACATTTTTTTGATCATTTATCTCATCTCATCAATACGATCCTTCTCGGTGTTTCTTGGTTGTGAGGCTGAATTCTAAAGGAAAATTGGTTGTGCAGTTGGCTGATTTTGATGAGAAGGTAGAAATTCGGAGGCTTGGAGGTATGTTGGCACTTGGGGTGACTAACAGTGAACTTGTGGAGGTTGAGGCAGTAATTATTGTGCAATCAGAGGTGTTTGGTTCATCAGTTGTCCTGGATGAGGCACTATGGGCAGCTGCAGTAATGGATTCATGAAGGGCATCTGGTGTTGAAAACCTTGAGTAAGCCCTTGAATTTGTGAAGGATGAGCCACCTACCCGAAACAGGGAAGTGGGCCAAAAATATTTTGTCCCAATTCAATACTAACAATGACAACCTTAGCATAAGCGTCTACTAATCTTGCGAGAGGCGTTCACATCCTTTCCACTAATGCTCAAGTGAGATTATCCAACGTTGCATAGTAAACTGGTAAAATAGCAGCATCATTAAGTGCATACGGGTTCTGCAATCAAGTGTATTCCTTGTGGAAGTGATCATTAAAGGAACTAATTGGCTCATTGACCTCCCTTTGGACTAACATAAACTGTCGATACAACTCTGAAGGACTGATTAGAATCTTGATTTTTTGTAGAAAAGTATTCTTTAGTAGATCCCATGCGTTGATAGTACCTATTGGCAGATTGACATACTAGTAGAAGGCCTCTTCCCCCAAGGAATAGGGAAAGAGCTAGAAATCTATGTCCTCATAAATGATCTGCACAGTCTTCAAGCCTATTTTGAAGATTTTGATATGTTATTTTTTTATCCTTTGCGGATCCCAGGGGTTGAAACTCGTACAAAAGCTTTCAGGATTCTTTGGAATGTCATGGTATAATTTGAATACCAAAGGGGGAGGATTATTTCCCAACCATGCCATTGGAGGTATTGGTGGAGGTGATTGAGCCAAAATAACTTTAGGTTGCTAAAAGGGAAAAAAAAATAGCGGGATTACACCCATAAATGGGACTACATCAGGTTGGAAGGCAACATCTAGCCCGGTGGAAGCAACAACCCAACAAACTGTTTGGAGCGAATGAGCGGGAAAAGGTGTTGTCGAAGATGATGGAGAAGACAAGTTTGAATGGATAGAAGCAGAAGATGGGGGTGAAAGTGGAATGGTTTGGTTTGATGAGTTGGAGGTCCATGCTTCCCCTCTTTTGGCTCTCTTAGCTTAGGTAGGGGGTAGTAAGTCTTGAAATTCCCCTTTGTTCGGTGTAGATCTTAGTATTCGATAAAATCTCTCAGGAAAGAAAGACCCAAATTGATCCATTTTATCTCCCAAAAGGTCCTCCTTCTAGCACCAGTTTTGTTGATTGGTGTTTTTGCACACTTTCTCAACACAAGTAATGCATAGATGCATTACCTCTCTTGAAAGGAAATATCCAGCAAGTTACTGAAAATCACCCCAAGGTCTCTCGGGTGTCAGGTCGTGACTTGCATAGAATATCTCAATTGATGTATGATGTGATTTTTTTGGTAATCACAAGATGAACTTACATGAGTTAGGCTAGAAGGGAATCAGATCTACAAATAGAGTTTTAAGATGGGAAGTTGTTGTATGTTTTCTATAGGTTCAAACAATAGCCTTGAATTCTATTTCTTATTTAATATTTGGCTTTACAATGTGCAATGAACCTTAGCATAGGATACTTTTTTTTTTAAAAAGGAAAAAAGGTAGGGAAGAGAGAGGTCCCTGGATCTATTACTACAAATGAATAGTGATCATGGAGGTCTCTACTGTGGATAGCTTCCTTAAAAAAAACATCACTTAACCAGAAATTTTCACAATGTCGTGAAATTTTTCCTATCTTCTAAGGACTGCAGATATTTTATCATTCATTCACCATACATATGCATGAACAAAGATAAATATTTAAAAGCAACTTCAAATCTAATTCCACACTAACTTTGTGCAGCCATCTATCAGCAAAAAATAGCCAAAAGGATGGACAAGGAAGGCATCTACACAACAAAAATCTTCATAACCATAGAATGGCATTACTAAATCTATCAAAGTTAATTGAAATGAAATGGAACAACAAAGTAAATTTTAACTAGATTATCTAACTAGTAGACATGAATCATGAAAGATGAGAAGAAACTCATAAATGCACCAAATTCAATGTATTTCTTTTTAAATTTCTATGGCATGTCATTACAACAACTCAACTCTCTTTAAAAATGAGAGGAAGTCCCCTATTTATAGTGTCCCAAAAGTAGAACATGTGGCCAAGATTGATTTACATTTGTGTGGCCACAATTCACTATAACATAGGGTTCTACCAACCCCCCAATATATTACATTTTAAAATACAATTTTATCCATATCCATGTTTTGTCTTTTAGTGGCAGCACTGTAGCATTTTGTCCTCTTGTTAATTAATCTTTTTATGCAACTATTCTCTTAGAAATGCTTCATAAATAAAAGGGTTTCCTTTTTGCTTCTTCAAAGCTGCATACTCCATGAACTTTAGGATCACTGGTTGGAGATTATCGACCTTTATGATGTCGGATCTCAACAATTGGTAGCTCTACTCTTTGGAATTGTTGAGGAGCTTCTCCCAATCTTCATCATACTTGGCAACTTGGTCTTTGAACAACTCAAACTAGGGGAAGGCTCGGGTAGAAAAACACATGAAATCTATCATAATTTTTCCTGACATTCCATCTTCCATCCTCTTTTGGAAGTGAGACTTTACTTTCTTTGGGTTGATCTGGACAATGGGAACTTCATACCCTATCATAAACTTTAGATATTAGCCACAATCTGACCAAACCTTCTTGGCCCAATCGATATTTGAGTTCACTTTTTCAAGTACCTACTCCAGCCTCTCTTTTTGATTCTCAAAGTCTCACTTCCAGATATCCATAAGCCAATGATCATCTTCTTTGAATGTAAATTCCTTCTCCCAAATCTCGGTTGGCAGCTTAAGGATGGCCTTAATCTTTGGGTAGGCAGATTCATACTTCGTTGGGAAATCAGTGCAAATTATCATTGTTCCCTCAAGATACTTTTTTATGTCTAGGAACTTGTTCATTGTCTGATAAACACAATTAATGTATGTATTTCAAACATCCAAGACCCGCTGGAATCATCTATTTGTTGTCTTGTCCAATTTCTTTCTCCTTTCTAATTTTTCGATCTTCTCTTTGGATAGCTATTGTGGTGGGGTTGAAGAGGTTGTACGTTGTTTTTCTATGGATGACCGCTACTAGATATAGGTTGTCAAATCAGCCACCATTACTTTGAGCTCCTCTTTTGATACCTTATCTTGCTGGATTATATGCACCGCCATGGTCACAAATTCTTGGAGGTGATCTACCTTTTTTCCCCTAGTGTCTCTTCCCAAGTCAATGGTGGAGATATTGTAACTCATTCCTCCTTCTCCCACCACTGGCGTAGCTACCTACACCATTCTTCATCTTGAGGCATCCATTGTTAGCTTTGATATGATGTTGGGCTTCTTCTCTTTCTTGGTGCTGAATTGGGCTTTACAAATATAGCTTCTAGCCTTGTCTTTGGGTCCTTTGGTGTGGGAGCCTTCTTCTCCAATTGTTTCTCCAACCAGTCAGGTATCCAGGGATTTTCTTTGGGTGATTATTGCTTATCGTCCTTTTCATCCTCCCTGAATTCAATTTATTTATCATTCAAAGCCTTCTCCAACTCCATCCTCACATCCTCTCTATCCTTGTCAGAGTCTTAGATGAACAATGTACATTTAATAGGGACCTTGATGAGTAGGCATTCCTTTGGGTTGTCTTCCCCTTCAACATCTTTTTCATTCTATTCTTTACCATGCCAATGTTCCTCAGGCTGCTCAATTTATGGGTTCTCATGAACTTCAGCCTCTTCCTGAGGCTTATCGTCTTATTCATCATGAGGGACCATCTTCTCATCATGTCTGGAGCCATGGTCATGTTCTTCCACTAGATGACTATCACCCTTTTTCTTAGTGGCAAAAACGTCTTCTTCATTGATAGGTTGTCTTTCAACCTCCTTATCTTCAATTTCCTTGAGTTGCTTAGCCAGCTCTGCATCAAGATCAAGATCAAGAATTTCTTCAATCATCCTTGTGTCTAGACCCACACCATCATTAGTGGAAGATTCATAGGTGACCTCATCAATTACTTGATGCTCATAAATGGGGTGCTCATGATAGTCATCTGCCCTCTCTTCCAACCCTTTGGCTACTTCCATTCATTTTTCGTGGTCCATTTATTTATAAATTTGCATGGTGGCTTCCATTCTAGGGGGCTCAATAGGAGGAGGAGGAACTAGAGTGTTGACTATTTCTTAGGTGATTGCAGCCTGCACCGTCAGGTTTGCAAACATTCCCGAGAGCTCGAATGGCACATTTTGCATATATTTTATGAAATTCCCAGGAAGGGTAAGGGAAGGCATTGTAGTTGCAGTGGCAATAGTCGGAAGAGAGAAATATGGGGACATGGATGATGAGGAGATCAACGAGTTGGTGGTGGAGGATGATTCCATCGATATTACCTATATAACGATATAAGTAGAAACAAGGTGGACCGACATGTCCACCACGGGTAGAGAGGTAGCAACTACTGATTGTGGGGGTAAGCGGGGTGGTAGCGGTAGTATCAGCGGTTGGAGTAGTAGATGAGATAGGTGCACATTTTGGTTGATTAGTTCGCATTTCTTCTCCCTCATGGAGTGGATCTTCTTGGATCATAGGAAATTCAAGGACGCTGCTTGATTTTTTATGTTTCTTGGAAGCATCACCTTCCAAAGCCTTCCTGGAGTATACCTTTGGGTCAAACTATTGCTCGTCAATCTCCTTTCTCGTTCTTGAACGAATAGATGGAGGGGGTTTTGATGCTTCCCCTATCAATGTAGTTTCCACACCCTCTGATCCACTTGGCTCACTTTCAATCCCCTTGAATGTAAGGATGACCCGTTGTTGCTTGATCAATAGGCTTGGTAAGAATGTCGAGTTCATTGACCTCTTACTCATCCCATTCAATCATTGGAAGTGGTAGATTGGCAATGACATTGTACATGGGGTCAATCATAGTAATTTCATCCTCCTCTAGTTGATCGAGCACTGGGAACAAGTTCACCCTCTTTACAAAGTATGTGGTCATTTGCATATAGTTCCTTATTCGCACTTTGAATTCATATTTGCAATTGGCCCAAAAATATTCAACACTGTGAAGGTGGGCATACTCCTGTCCAATTTCCTTCTTGATATAACCATACAAATCCATCTACGATCTGGTCATGTAGGATTTGAAATGGTACTCTACCAGTTCCTTCTCTGAATTGTGGGTACACTAGGAAGTATAGAGTTCATACATTCCCTAGCCGAGTGTAAGGGGATAAGGAATCCTTGCTAGATGATTTTTTCTCAAGAGGGTGTGAATGTGTTGTAGCTGCCAAGAGAGTTCTAACAATATTATTCGGTCATTAGGGTATTGGGGCAGCTTGTTTGGTCTTTCAGAAAATCCTTAGGTGTGGATTTAGGTGAACTGAGGATACTGAATGAATAGAAAGGAATATTTTTTTAGAAAAGCTCAATCACTATGGGAGACACTTCTCTCAAAATCACCCCCGAGTATCCTAATGATATAATAAATGAAGGCATCATTTACCCTACAATAATCCTTCTTGAAGTTCTTGAACTATAGCTAAGTGTATCTATCATAAACCTTGAGTTCTCTCCCAGGTTCTTTGTTTGAAGCCCTAAATAATCCATTGTAGTGCCTATGATCAGCCAGTGAATATACCAAGTAAGAATTCATATAGAACTTGGATGTCTTCTTAATGTTCATGAATTTCTCATGGAAGCAATCACTAATTATCCCTCCCCAATAGAAAGTGGTGTCCTTTCCATAGAGAATTTTCTAAATTAAGTATACCATCCACTCTTGAAAATAGGCCACAGTGGGGAGGCCCTTTACTTTGCTAAGCAGAGTGACTGGATCGTGGTAGTATTCAAATAAATTTCTATGAAAGAGCTCTTGAGGAAATTTTGTAGCGCTCCCCATTTTCTCCTTGAGCCGGTATTGATTTATGAGATTTTTGCATCTCATGGGGTCTTCGTCCCACACTTCTTTACATTCCTTGATAGTGGGCAGTTCCATCATCTCAAACACTCAGATATGGAAGTTATTTTTTATTCTTGAGGTTGTCATGTCAGCCAACACATTACCATCTTGGTCAACAATAGTCCTTGTTTCTGGCTGATATGCCTTTCTGTAAGCCATTACTAGTTCTAGGGCAACCAAAGAAGGAGGGAAAACCTACAGCCTTAGCTATGCCATTGCTTCCAGTTAATTTTGCATTATCTATTTTTGGGTTGATTTTGACCCTCAGTATGAAGTGATCAATATCGACATGCCCGATATTGGTGTCAATGATATTCTTCCACTAGGTGGTGACTCTGGAGTGCAACAGTGCTGCTTGGAATTGATATTTCATTTGATCTTTATCTTCCTTTTCTTGAGGAGCCTTGGAAGTTCTCTTTCCTTTTTCCTTGACTACTCCCAGGGCTTTTGCACTCGATTCCATATATCCTTCACACAAAGGTGAGGTTAAGCATAGCATGACGATACAAATGGTTAGCCAAATCCCTGCAAAACATTGTTAGATTGGATAACTCATCATTCAAAAATCTAACACTTGATCAAAATTATCATCAATGTCTCACTGGAGGGAATTTGGATGGTCTAGGCCCTAGATGCCTGACTTCCCTAGTTGGAATGTTGTTCTAAGGGGAAAATAGGGCTGGGAGACCTGGATGATTTCTCTTGACCTTGGATTTGGATAATTTGAAGTGTTCAAGTGGGAGAGGGTCAAATTTCAACACATGGGTCAATGTTTCTTTTCAAATTGGAAGTCATTTGGGTCATCATTAGGGCATCCAAAACCAAATTGAGGAGAGGTTGTCAAGTGTTAGCTGTTTGAGATAGCTTTGGAGAAACAACATTCCAGGGGTGGAGCTCTGGATTCTAAAACCTGCAAGTTTGGAGGACGCATGATAGAACCTTGTAATTACTTTTAGCTAGTTGGGTTATTGGGTCGGGAAGGTTGGGAATCCATTGGGGAATAGCTGTGAGACACGGTGAGGTAGGGACTGAAGTCCAAAACCCACAACCCTGTAGACTAGACCTAAGGAGAGTTTCGCCTCTCATTTTGTTTGTTAAAACTTGGCGGAGATCAGAGTGTCAGGGCCCAAAGGCTAAAAGGATGGTCAAGGTTCTTCGTTCTGTACAACCAAAATGGGACAGAATCCCAATGGTGGAAATCCATGGTTCGGGGTCTAATGAAGGCTAAGGACTTAGAGTTTTCTTTTATTGTTTTGAACCTAAGTAGCAGGGAGGCATTCGGGACCTAGGAGCTAGAAGGCAGTCACTTGAAGGTCATTTAAAATAGCAAAATGGCAATAGCAACCCACAGATGGAAGTCCATGGACCAGGGCTCGAGGGTTGCTTGGAGGAGTTTACTCCTCATTGAATTTTTCATTTCATATGACAAGCTAGAGTCCAAGACTTAGATGGGCAGGGTGAGAACGTCGTTCAAAACAATAGAGGCTAAGCGGTAATCTGGAGGCAGAGTCTCAGAGTCCAGAACATGTAGGGCGTTTCACTGTTTGAGGCAAGTTTGTGTCAATATTAAATTTTAAACAACAAGGCAATCAAATTTCTCAGGCCTAGAGGGCACAGTCATCTAGTTCGAAGAACAATGATAGAAAGACAATGTTCTGAGTTCAATTTCTAAGTGTTTGGAGGGATGTTTTTCAGATTTCAATACATGGGTTTGTGGCATTACTATTTTTGTACCAAATTCATGCAATGCAATTCACCCCCCTTTTCTACTGGTTACTCAGGCACGAAATCATTTAAAAAGAGATAGGAGGTCGGACAGCGAACTCACCTCTCAAACCCGATGAAGAAAGATGACGAATTTGCAAGGATCGATGGAGGGAGGTCTCGAACATGAAAGCAGTGAAGGTTGAGGAGGAACTGCTCTTTTTTTATCTTCCTGACATGTGAAAATGACATGCCAATCTTGATATTTATACTCCTCAGTGAAATTAATAGACTTAATAAATGCAGTTATCGTAGACGGTGAGGTTGGTGGGTTTGAAATTTAGGACAACGATGGGAGGACTAGAACCCGAGGGTCAAAAAGACGTGGGGTTCACAACCATCCAAAAATTGCTAAGTGTGAAGCCAATGGTGAAGAGGGTGTCAGAATCCATGGAACAGAAGGATGCAAGTTGATGATCGTTTGGAACAGCAAACCATCAGATGAATTTCGGGTAGGGAACCCTGGGGGACCGGGCCTGAAGGGAATGAGGGATGGCCAGTTTCAATGCAGGTTCAAAATAGAAATGAGGAAGTTAGGGCCTTGAAGCTAGAAGGGCATACGCCAAAGGCCTCCTAAAAGAGAAAATCAAATAAGGAAACCCGACAAGGGAAACTCGATGAGCTAGGCCCGGAACGTTGCACGAGTGCTAGCAAAAGGTGAAATGCCAAAGGAGCTACAAGACTTAGCAAATTTTGAGTGGGTGAGACATGGTCAACCTAGGATGACACGTTGGAGGCATACTAACCATCTGGGGCACCAAAACGGGGGCATGCAAAATAAGGTGACGACAAAAATTACAGAGTGAGGCGCAATAAAGAGAGGGTCCCAGTTCCAAATGGGGCATGTGTGTAGAGGGCACATCAAAAAATACCAATAGAAGGAGGAAGTGTATCACAAGGCATGTGTGATACCCTATAACATGATAGAGAGGATAATAAAAAAATTTCATATCAGGTCTATCATAATACAAAATTAATTTCTCATATAAAGTTACCTAAGTACTCTAGAGTGGGAGACCTATTATCTTATATAGAACAAATAGAGAAATTATTCTCCAAAGATGCACATAGGCTAGACATTTTACCACATACTCTTACCTCCACTGTCACATGTTGGTACAACACATACAAACAAACTATCAAGAAGTGGGAAGATTTTAAAACTCTTATCAAAGAAATATTTCTACTAGAGGTAGGAGACTACGAAGATATACCAACCTACAAAGGAGATATCTTACTGCAACACCACTTAGACATGTATATAAATTATTTGGAGGAAAATTATGAGTATGACAATAGACTATATATCTAGATATTCTACTGGACACTAGATCCCGTAGTGAAAACTTGGTACCTAGATTTGGAGAAACATGCAAAAACTAAAATGTGGGATGAAGTGACTACAAAATTCCTCCATACTTTCTCCTTCCACAATGACAAACCCTGAATACTTACCACATCAACATGGATGAAGGAAATATTATTTAAATGAGAAGACAATCTAAGGCCAACAATACCACTAACCTCTTCTTCACCATCTAAGGAGTATGGCATATGGTAATATATTAAATGTTTGGATCGAGAATCTACTGGAGTAGAAAAATATTGTTGTGCGATATAGAATGATGAAGAAGAAGAAGCTTCAAAAATACAATTAGACCAAGGGGAAAGGGAAATATAAGAAACCACTGAACCTAAAAGGAAATACAATAATGAACCCCTCAAACTAAAGGAGACAAACATCCCAGTAGAAGGGGATACCAAAATAGCAAGGATAGTAGATCACTGGGATGAGAAGGTGGTAGCAAAAATAATAGAAGCCTTATCAGAATTCCAAGATCTATTTTCTAGAAATTTTTTGAAAGTGAAAGGAATTAAGGAGCTAGGAATGATGAAAATTTAACTTAAAGAAGGTACTGAACCAATTCAAAAAAGGCCATACAAACTCAATCCAAATATGAAGAGGAAATTAAAAATAGAGATAAACAAGATTTTGATTGTCGAAATCGTCAAACCAATAGAAAATGCTAACTAGATAAGTCCCATGGTGGTACATAACAACAAAATAGGAGAGATAAGGGTATGTGTAGACTTCTGACTTCCTTAATAGAAGAAATATTAGTATCAATAGCTAAAAGAAGGATATACTCATTTACATATGGCTTCTTTGGATACCATCAAGTGAAGATAAGGGAGGAGGATCAACTTAAGACTAATTTTTCTACTGAATGTTGTTCCTATATATATATAGTAATTCCCTTTGGATTAAAGAATTCCCCTACAGTATTTAGCAAGATAACGATCAACACTTTTGAGGATTTTATTCTTGATTTTCTAGAAGTATACTTAGATTCAACTAGTTGTCTATGGGCTTGTAAAAGATCTTGTATAGGTTCTTTGGACGATATTAAACATGTGTAAAAGTTAGTGGATATCCCTAAACTTGAATAAATGTACCTTTTTGGTACCCTATGGGATTCTTTTGGGCTAAATTATATGTAAAGAAGGGTTAATGGCGGACCCCATGAAAGTTAATTTAATCCTCAACTTACCACCACCAAATAATGCACTGAAAGTTAAAACATTTTTAGGGTATATAAGATATCATAGGAAGTTCATCAAAGGTTATTCTAGTATCATTACCCCATTATAGGATCTCCTAAAGAAGAAAACTAGTATCAATATAGAATGGAATGAAGAATCACAATAAGCCTTTAACACCCTAAAGAAAAAAAATTGCAAAGGCATCGATTCTAATATTTACATATTGGAATAATCCTTTTCATGTTCATATAGATGTCTCTAGTATAGCCATAAGGGTAGTACTCACTCAACCCAAAGGAACTAAGGACCATCCCATAGATTTTTCTAGTAGGAAGTTATCTTCCACAAAGAATAACTATACCAATATAGGAAGGGAATCACTAGCTATGGTATATGCGCTACAAAAATACAAACATTATTTAGTCTCCACACCATTCACTTTTTTCATATATCATGAACCCCTCAAGTACCTACTTAAAAAAAAAAGGTAAAAGCACAAAGTTGTGTCACAACCAAGACTAATATAACTTGAAACTTGAATCATTAAAAGTGACATATATGTTTTGAATTTTGAAATGATGTAAACTAATGAAATATTTTTTTCTAGTATATTTTATGCTTTTATTTAAAAAATAAATAAAAAATTATTTGAACATAGTTTTTTATAAATTGACACTATAATTTAGTTGCTAAAAAATGAAGTCACATGAGATGTCAACCTTTATATAGTAATTTTTATTTTTTGTGCTTCAATTTTTTTGTGTATTTATAACTTGAAACTTTAGTGAGTGGATATATTTTTTTCCACTTTATATATATATATCAAAATGTGTGCGTATTAAAATATAGATCATTCCATTGGACGTCAAATTTCATATTATCTATTTATCTAAAATGGAAAAAAATTATACCCTGTTGATATAGATTCTTTTATCTAGTGCATCATATTTTTTTCAAAAAAAAATTAATTAGGTTTTCTATTTTTCCTTGCCATGGTAATCAGCCTAATATTTTGTGTTGATAACCCAATTTTACTATAGATATAAATGTTGGCAAATGCTTAGTGCTCCCCTTGGGATTCATGACATGGCTTAACCGCCTCTCATGGATCTGTTGACTCTCACAATTGTATTGGGCATTAAGAGGTCATTTATTTGTGCAATGACAACTGTGTTTCCAAAAATTGACCTATCAGAGCCAAAGGTGTCAGGTTTGAATCCCCTCGGGTAACGTTGAGGGGGAGATTGTTGCTAGATTCTCAACACTCCCCTTGGGATTCGTGACATGGCTTAGTCGTCTCCCGTGGATCCGTTAACTCTCACAATTGTATCAAGCATTAAGAGGTTGATCTTTTAGTGTAACGACAATTGTGTTTCCAACAATAAATATAAATATATAAATAATAATTTAATTATTAAAATATATACATTTTTGAAAACTAGACTTATGGATCTACAAAAAGGTATTTTTAGATTTTTTATAAAAATATTATTTACATGAGTAGAAATTGTTAAAACATCGATTTTTTTAAATAAATCTATTTTTTTGATAAATTGACCTCAAAGTGGTGCTACATATGCATTTAGCCAACAATTTTAGTTGGAAAAGTTATGGATATATTTAACTTAGCTAGAATGAATCTTACAGGATCATATGTTTAACCAAAATATATTTTTAGTCAGAAATACTTAAATTCACTTGTGTTGATAAGTTGGCTAAAAGTGAAACACAAATTTGTACTTTTACCCACCAGTAACCCATGAGCGCATATCTATATGGTTATTATTATTTTAGGAGTTTGATTTTAAAATCATGGTAAAACCCAAGAAGAAGAACCAAGAACCAAATTACTTTTCACCAATTTAAATCAGAGAAGAATCAAATTCCCAAGGAGAAGAGTTACCCAACACACACCTATTCTACATTACTCTAGTACCAAAAGAGTTAGAAGATATTTCTATTTTTCTTTCTATAGGATAATTATCCAAGGACCTATCACCGCAAGATAAACAATCACTAGTACGAAGGGATAAACCATACACCCTAGTAGAAGGAGAGCTACACCATCTTGGGAGAGATGGTATTTTGAGAGAAGATTTGTATACAAACATGAGAGAAAATCAATTTTACAAGAAGCACATGAAGGATTTTTCAGAGGCCATAATTTCAAAGAAACTACAGCCAAAAGGGTAAAACTTGTTGGCTTATGGTGGTTGACTCTATAGCATAGACAAAAGGATCTGATATTTTCCAAAGGGTAGGGAAACCTACCACATGGATGAAATGCCACTTAGGCTAATATTATCTCAAAATTCATTTAAAAAGTGGTCAATAGACTTCATAGGACCAATTGACCCTCCAACAAAGCATTTAAAATCCAAATTCATTATAACCAAAGTAGAATACCTTACAAAGTGAGAAGAGATGGAACCAACAAGATATTGCACCACAAAGACTACTACAAAGTTCTTATATTAGAATGTCATTACAAGGTATGGATTCCCTATCAGCATAGTAAGTGGTCAAGGTAAACTCTTTGTGAATATGATAATAAAGGAACTACTTTAGAATTTTATGATAACACATAATAGAAGTTTTGCTATCATTCACAAGCTAATGGGGCTAGCGAAGCACTAAACAAGATAATTGGAAAAATAAAAAATTAGGATGTAAAGATACCTATGGTACTTTGGGCCTACCACACATCCTGTAAAAGGACTAGTAAGTTCACCCCATTTCAATTAGTTTATGGCAATGATGTCACAGTAGCAATGAACTTCAATATTCCAAACATACTTACTGTACTCACTTTGTGATTGGAGGATGATTAATCCTTGATGTAAAGGATAGAATATTTGGAGAAATTGGATAAATTCTAGAAGATTACAATATACAACCACCAATTAGAAAGACAAATACAAAAATCATGGCATGATAAAAACTTGCAGTTGAAGACATTCAAAACAATCGATTTGGTGTTGTTATATGATAGAAAGTTTAAGAAATAAGGAAAGATAAAGGTAATATTGTTAGGAACATATTACATTCATGAAATAACTAAATCCAGAGCTCAGTAAATTTGAAACAATTGGACAACACTCTCATAACAGGGAACGTTAAAGGCACATGCTTGAAACATATTACTTATTGATAGATTGAATTCACCAAATATAAACAACCTAATGTATCTATGTACCATAGTTTAGATCTTAGAAAAAATTTTAAGAAAAAAACAAAAAGTAACCCATCAAATCAACAAAACAGCTAGGAAAACCCATGAAATGGGAACAACATTAAATTCCCAACTATCCCTTCACCTATATAACAACTCACACCCCACTCATTTATTCACTTTTGTTCCTTTGCACATTTTATTCTAAGCTAAGTTCATCTGATATCAAACCCTAGTAGCTCCCTACACTCTGCAAAATCTATCGCATAAAAATGGCCACTCCCATAATAGTGAAATTCTTAAACAAGCCTCAACCCATATGCAAGAAGTAACCCTATAAGGCGCTAGAAATAGATAAGAACAATACATTCTCCTTTGTTCCATACAATGTAGTATACTTGGAGGATGTCCACAAATATATCCATGAGAAAATCATAGAAATCAAGCACTTGAAGTTGGAGAACTGCAAAAAAAGACTTGGAGGGTGATGACAAGAGATACAAGCTAGAGTACATGGATATTGGGAAAAAAACCATGACATTTGGAAATATTATTTGAATTTATATGATGAGTATGTATGGGTTCAAATCATGTTGAGTCAGGTGTGTTGAATATCTAAGATACTGAGAGTGGGGTGGATCAGTATCTTCTTAAACTTATTGAACAAATACCATCCAATTAATCCAATGCATATGATAGATAAGATAAGTCGAAGCATTAACAGAACATGGAATCACACAACAAATGAATACCAGGATTTTTATGTGGAAAACCCAGAATGGGAAAAACCACGGTGAGGGTTAACTCACAATATAGTATAAGCAGTTATAGGATATTACAAAAGGGTGGCTCACTGCCAGGACCCACTGCCCAAAAGAGAGACTCACTACCTACAAAATATATAGTAACAAAATGGCTTATAGCTAGAGAATGAACTGATGAATATACACCTCACAAGTGCAGATTCAGTTCCTTTGAAGCTCAAGAAATTTGCATGCCAGTAGATCGATATTCACTATTTTTGCTTCCACACTCAAGCCACCAACACTCGCAACTCAACATTCATGCTTTAATATCCAAACTATACTATGTGTGTGTGTGTGTGTGACTTTTCCACAAGTATCAATTGGTCAGCTCCAAGTAAATACAAAAAGTTCTCAAAAAAAATTCAAGCATGTAGCACACTACATCATGTTAGCATGGATTTCTCAAACAAAATTTAATCCATTATAACTTCAACCACTTATTGGATTGCCCAAAGATAGACCTAATAACAAAAAATGTAAGCAACAAGATGATCCCAACTTCACATACGAGAAATTGTACACACGATATTTTTTCCATGCATGCTTTTATCGACCAAAATCCATTTCCCAAAACTGTGAGCAACGATGATCACCAGAGACAAAATGTGAACCAAAATACCAGAGGTCGTTTCTGCATTACCGGTTCAGAATACTGGATCACTGGATCAACATTGACTTTGAATCGCAATTGCAACTCATTTATCATTGTGACATCAATGACAACAAAAAACTACATTAAGGGATGTGTTCTTATTCTTCTTCTTTCTTCCAACAATCTCCCCCTTTGTCATTGATGGAAACATGTGCCAGAAAAACATAGAAACTTCTTGTATACAAAACATACTCCTTTTCTCTCCTTTTCTCTGTTCTCTCTCCCTGATTAACATCAAGGATAAAGGGCAGCCCAAAAATGTGAATATACATATATACATATGGTCTAGAATAATGTACAACAAAAATAATCAAAATATTGAACTTCCCCTTAGGATTTTAACCCAAACAATGTGTAAACCAAAAAAAATTTACCTAGAGGAGGGAGCACTTTGAAGTTCCCAAAGAATGTCTTGCCAAGTAGTTTTACCATTCTCCCAACTTTGTTTAGTAGATATCAGCATTTTATTCAAAGATTCCAATACAAAAAAACTTTCTTCAGCCTCATCCGGAGTATTTAGGGTCAAACTGATCTTATCAAGTTTCTCAGCATTAGCTAAAGCATTGGCTACTAGAGTATATGCCATCCTTACACTGTCACCAAGTAGACCAAATTTTTTGAGTATTTCTTTATTCTACTTCCATAACATGAAGAATTTCTCTCTATTTGTGGAGATGGAATTCCAAGTTAACTTGTCTCTATCCATGGATACGTTGTATGTGCTAGAAACATCTATCAACTAGGACTCAATGGAGTCCATAAGATCTTTTATACTTTGTGTGGCATCAAGCCACCTTATGCCATAAGAAAACACAAAATTCTCTTCAGATTCACAAGCCTTTAAAGATACAAGGCTCTTTTATACATTGGTGTGTGCTAGAGCACACTTTTCATGAAGGACCAATAGCCTTTTCTCAACTAGTTTCTCTTCAACTTCCTTATTTTTTCTCACCATGTCTGGTGGCATACTCCTTCAAGGAATCCAATAGATGTTTCAGGTTTTCTATCGGAGTGAGAGATGTGTCCATTGACATATCAGGTGTGACCTCCTGCAAAGCCTTAATGGTGTCTTTGATAAACACAAATCCCTTCTGATGCATTTCCAAGATTTCTCTTCTACTCGATGCATGAAATACATCACCTAACACCATTTTATGCATAGGAGAAATCTTATCCAGATTCACATTGCCTTGATTCATGGGAGGTTGCAGGAGCTCTAGAGGAATCACTGGTTGGAATCTGATTTGCTTCGATAGTAGGCATTTCAAAAAATCATCACTAGAGGAGCACTCTCCAAAGGACCTTTATGATTCCACTACCTGCTTAGTTCTTTCTTCATTCTTTCCAACAATTTCACCTGATTCCTCTTCCATAACTTTTTCTTCTTCTTCCTTCTTTTCTTCCATCTTCTCTTCTATTTTTTCTTCTTTTTCAATTATTTTTCTTCTTCTTTCTCACTTTCATCCTTGTTCTCTTCTTCTTTAGTATTATCTCTTTCCTCTGCAGTATGTACCGGAGAGGCAGCATAATGTTTTTCAGCTTCAACATTTTTTTCTTTACTTCTCCATCTCTAGAGGCTCATCAGTAACAATGATTTTTGGAAGAACATTTGTACCACCTATTTCCAAAGGGATATCTAAGCCATTATTTTCAAAAGGTATGTTTGCATCACTAGTACTGGAAGAAGGGTCTTCCTTGACTTCTATAGAGGCTTCTTCTCTTGATTTAGGTGATGAACTGAAAGTACTAAGAATACCATAATTCTCAGTTGTGCTTCAGATTGTATTTACAATTTCCTTCTTTATCTTCTTAATCTGCCTCTTTTCTCTGGTCATTAAAATATTCAATCTCTTCTTCATTTGAAACATAGTAGAACAAACCTTCTTCAAGGTTTCTAGATCACCCGGAGTCAGAGAGGATCCAATTTCCTTATATTCCTTAGCCCTTATTTTCTCTTCCATTTCAACTGCCTCTGATCTTCTCTTCATTAGAGCTTCCCATAATTTTTTAGGTACATTATCCTTAACATTATACCATTTAACTTCCAAAATAATGACATATTTAATGACAGCCATCATTAATGTTTCCCTCTCTTCTTCACCTACTTGATTAAAAATTTATGTTAAGGGTTTCAACATACTTTCATAATGCAATAAACTATTTACCAAGGCTTCTAGCCTGAGAGGGGCACCAGCTCTTACCAGAGAAGAATTATGCTCTCCCTAGTCCATAAAAACCCTTTCTAATCCAACACTAGTTTCTTAAGAAGCACCTTCACCACTAGAGGAAATCCTCACCCTTCTTCTTATCGTCTTAGAAGCTAGATCTTCCTCCTCTTCCTCCTAATCTTCAGTAATACTAAGATTATTTTCCCTTATATCTTTTTCCTTTCTTCCTCCCTTAGTAGGAACTATTAGAGGAACACCTTTTCTCTTACTCAATCTAGTAGTAGGTTCGAAAGGATTCGAGCCTTTGCGTTTGTCAAAATCACTAGGTTCAACCTTTACTATAGTTGGACTAGAAGTTTTGCATAGAAGGAGAGATCCTACTGGATCTCCTTACTCCTGACGATTCTCCAAACTTCTATTCTCCTAGAGCTCTTCCTCCTACTAACAATTCATCAAAGAAACAAGATTTTCTAAGTGCCTCATCTACCCTTTTTCTCCTTGCAGGTTTTTTGTGCTCCAAATGAACTTCTAGGGATTTTTCTGCATATGTACCAATCCTGGGTTCCTTGGCATCTTTTGGAATTTTCAATAACAGTTGCACATAACCTTTAGCTTCCTCTTCTTTAATTTCATATCCCAAGGGTTCAATTTAGATAGTCTAGGGTTCAACCACTTCAACCATGCATTCATCAAAAGAAACATGGAATATGATGACATCCTTGTACTTCTCAACAATTTTCCTTAGAATTCTATCTCTTTCATTCATATTTTTCTTCAATACAGAAAATAATTCTATCAAGGCATTATATGTGATCTTCAATTCACCCAACTTATGCAAATGATCAAAATTTTGATTAGCAACTAGTCGGGATGGGTCCCAAAACACAATTTCATCTTTTCCTAGAAGCCTTTTGAGGAAATAGAATAGAAACAAAAAAATAAATGAACCAAACTTGAAAGGATATTTCTTCTCTTTCGAAATCCTCAGGTTCTCGAATAGTTGTTGTCTGAGAAGCTCACACAAATCATAATCTGCACCATTTACAGCCATGTCAAAGCCATTATAGATTGTTTTAGAGGACATGGAGTTCTCTCTATTAGTGAAGTATATTTTATGTCTAATCATTATGGATGCAGATTTCATGGCTGGATTAATGACAAGCTTTGTTCTAAGATCCCTTCTATCATATGTTGCACGGGTGAGTTCCATTACCACTTCATTTTTCACTACTTTCAACACTAGTACTGGTCTGGTATCATAGATTCTGGTGACTGCCTTGATCACATCCTTTGTTATCAAATAGGGTTTGTCGGTCCACAAGAATTGATCATATATTTTTCTAAGGACTGGTTTAACATACTGATCATCCACAGTGGAACAAAAATTAGGGAAGTTGTTCCACTGGTCCAACTTATTTGCCACAATATTTGAATACTCAGGTTCCACCATGAACTTATTTCTAGTGAGCTCATTCAACCATATGTCAATCAATTTACTATGATTAAATTCCTTAGTATTAACCCTAATGTACATTCTGGTATCCTTTGTAGGCATAATGCCATGAGGAATCAAAGAGTTAGTGCCCATAGGGTCATCTTCAAAAACCTTCATTGCATATTTCCTATAGGAGGGTTTGGGTCTTTTTGATGCTTTCACGACTAGAGGAGTTGTCATTTTTAACACACCGAGCTATAATAGATTCAGAAAAAAAAATTTCACAAGCTCACAATAGTAGAGAATCCTCAAATACATTTTTCTTTCATGAAATACCAAAGCTAGGGTTTGCACAGCTTGCACTTCAAATCGCCTCAAGAATGCTCCAAATCGCTCTTCACTTCCTTTGAATGCACAAGTGATAAAAAATCCTTTACAATTTCACTTTATAAATCAATGTGTTTCCCTAATTTTCATTAAATGCAATGGAATTCAAAAAGATGTAAAAAACCCCTCAGTTGCACAGAAAACCCTAATATGCTCTGCAAGTGAGCATACATGCAAATTTTCTTCTGGTTTCTTTTACAAAAGCTCTGCCTATTCATTCCTTACAACATCTCCTCATGTCATCATTTGACATGCCATATTTCCAGGGGGGTTGGAAAATATTCTAATAAAGCTCCCCCTAAGACCATGCTAGGTCTGATTCCTAGAGGAATTTTTTGTACCAAATGAGGGCACAGACGCATCTAAAGATTCTAGCTCTTCTTTCTTTTTCCATATCTTGTTCATTTCTTTCTTAACCTTCTCTTTTTCAATCTTCTTTACAGGTTCATTTTTCTTTACCAGAGTAGACTGCTTCCCCTTTTAACTTTTGCATACCCTTGAAATATGTCTAGGTTTGTTGCAATTGTAACAGATAATGTTTCTCTAATTTTTTTGACTTCCATTAATCCTAGATCTACATTAATTTTCTTTATGACCAAACTTGTTGCAAGTATAGCAGTAACCAGCAAAGGATTGATTCACTCTACCTCTATTGAACCAGCTCATCATCTAGGTTTTGCATTCACTAGCTCTATGTTGAATCTTATTACAAGCATAACATTGTCTCGAGAATGAACCAGAAAATAATTCATGCTACTTTTGCATTCAGTTGCCTTATGACCAAATTGTTTGCATGAAAAACAAATGAAATTGAAATATGGATACCTTTGAGCATTTGGTTGTCTAATAGGTGGTTTTTTTCTTGGATTTCTTGTATGTTTTTCTTTACTTTGAGTCTTTTGATTGTTTACAGCTTTTGAGCTTTCACCTGCTTCTAATCCTAATCCACCTTTGTCTTTAGAAGGTTTATGTCCTATAATTAATTCATCAAGCCTGGTGGAGCTTGTCTTGAAACTATCTTCATAGACTTTTTCTTTTTCTATTTTTGCTCTCAAGTTCACCACTTCTTGTTCAAGCATGGAAGACTCATTAGACTTGCTTTCAAATAATGCATTCAAACACTCTTCAATTCTCTTCTTTTCCTCCACATGCATCTTTAGTCTGATAACATCTTCATTTCCTTGTTTCAATTTCTCACTAACTTCTCTATGTCTTTCTTTGAATTTCTTTAATTTATCTTTAAACTTTTGGATGCATTCATTTGCTTCATCAAGATTTTCTCTCGGATCTCTATTTTCATTTTCAACTTTTTCAAGGTCATCAAGGGTTATTTGGAGTTATTCTTTATCATCCATTTTTTCAATATTCAAGATCTCCCTCAAGTTGTTAGGCTTCTCTAGAGGAACCAAGCTCTGATACCAATTGTTGAATATCCAAGATAGTGAGAGGGGGGGTGAATTAGTATCTTCTTTAACTTATTGAACATATACCATCCAATCAATCTAATCTATATGATACATAAGATAAGTAGAAGAATTAATAGAACACGGAAACACACAACACATGAACACTAGGATTTTTACATGGAAACCCCAGAATGGGAAAAACCACGGTGAGGGCTAACTCATAATATAGTATAACCAGTTATGAGATATTACAAAAGGGTGGATCACTGCCAGCACTCACTGTCGAAAAGAGAGGCTCACTACCTAAAAAAGATATTGTAACAAAATGGCTTACCACTAGAGAATGAACTAATGAAGATACACCTCTTTGTTGTGCATTTTTTGTACACACGCCCCACTAAAGTGGGGACCCTCTTTTGCTTGCCCCTCTTTTGTGCTTATCTTTGAAAATGTTGGGGGCTTTGGTCTTTGGTGCTTGCTTTGGTTTTGGGTTGCTTTTTGGTTGAGTTCTTGGTGGCCTTGGTGTCTTGCAGATGTCCTTTTGGGTGGTCTTCTTTGGCCTTTTTTCTTCCCTTGTGTTGTCTTTGTTTGGGTCCTAAGGGTTGTGGTTTTCTCCCTTAGCTTTCCCTGGTTTCTTTTCCCTTGTTTTCTTTTGTTCTGTCGGAGGCGGAACCAAGATGGAATTTGATTCTGAACTTTTCAAAAGTTTGAAGTCTGGTTTCCTTTTTGGCTCTAACTCTGACTCCGGATCCACTTCCCACTTTTTCGTTCTTGTCTTCGTGTTGTCTACTTTCGGTCTAAGGTTTGGTTCCCTTAATCTTTTCTTTTGCTTCGCTTCTTTCGTTGTTTCTTTTGTCTGTCGGGATCGGAGCTGGGATGGAATCAAATTTTCAAATTTTCAAAGTTTGAAGTCCGATTTCCTGTTCGGCTCCAACTTTGGCTCCCGTCCTTTTTTCCTTTTTTCATTGCCTTGCCCTTGTGTTCCTGTTGTTGGCTTTGCTTTCCTTTCATTGGTTCTTGGTAGATTTGGGCGTGAAATGGATCATGGCTAGGAAATTTCCAAAGTTCCCAGTCTTGATCTGGTTCCAGTCCCGGTTCTACCCCGTTGGTTTGGTTCTTTCTTCGTTGATGTCATTTTTGAGCCGTTCGGCTCTTGCTTCCTCTATGTGTTCCTCATCTTCTCCATTTGCATTCGCTGAAGTTGGGTGCAGAAAGGATCATGACTGGGAAATTATCCAAAGTTCCTAGTCCTAATCCCATTCTGGTTCCCACTTCGGTTCCGCCTGGCTTCTCCTGGGTTCTTTTTTTGGTTCCCTTTCCGATTCTGTCTGGCTTCTCATGGGTTCCCATTTCGGTTCCCGATTCGGTTCCGCCTGGCTTCTCGTGGGTTCCTGTTCTGGTTTCTGTTCATGTTCTGCCTAGCTTTTGTGGGTTCTCATTCTAGTTCTCACTCTAGTTCCACCTGACTTCTCATGGGCTCTCATTCTGGTTCCCATTCCGGTTTCGCCTGGCTGAGTTTTGGCTTTGTTTCATTTGTTCCCTTCTCATTTCTGCCTCTGCCTCCGCCTATTTCTAGCTCTGCTCCCGCTTGGATAGCTGCTTGGTTCTCTGACCTTGGTTTCTTTGCCTTGCTTTCATTTTGATGGTGTATTGTGTATTGATGACATTTCATTTGTGTGTAGGTCAGATCAATTATGGACGTTGTTGGATTTGCAGATGTGTACATTGCGGATCTGAGCGTAATTTGCGGTTGTGGTACCATGGCCCACTCATGCATGTAGGGTCATTGTAGTTGGTGGCCATTAATGGCTAGTTGGTGGGATATGATGGGCTCTTCGTGGTTGGCATCAATCTATGTCGTTCATTCATATCTTTAACCCGATTGATGGCTGGCATTCCTTCTCGATTTTGCACGCGTCTCCATTCCTCTATTCACATGGGTGTTCGTTCATGATGGGTGTGGCTTGAGAATCTATCCCTTGGTGGCATGTGACCATGTTTGATCTGATGGCATCCTATGATGGATTTATTGCTATGCAGCGGGTTACTGTTGTTTGTCGATCTGCTCTGGTTGGTGGCTATGAATTTTGTAACCCTAGCTTTGTTCTCGCACGGGCTATTTTCTATATATTTGGCACTCTACTTCTTTTTTTGGTTAGACTCAGCTAGGTTGGAAGATATATAGATTAGAGGACTGAATTGGTAGACACTTGTAATCATCCATAGTTTAGCAGTAGGACAGCATGTTAGCAGATGAGAAGAAGCTTTCATGTTTCAGGCATATGTTGTAACAGACCAGAAATGTTGTAAACGCAATGATTTAATAAAAGGTTCGGACATTGTGTTATGACTGGTGTCTCCTTTGCATTAAATAATCTTGCATGTTTCTTGTTTCATCTTTCGAAATTCTTGGAAATGTTTGAATGTAGTTTAGATTCAATTTTATAATGCTTATGACCAAGTATCTGGGGTGTTGTAGTGATTCATGGTTCATATCTTGGGTAGCTTCTTGATTATGGGAATGTTGTGCAAGGTCAACCTCTACCCCCATTCATGTGCTTAGTTCAATTGCATTTATTCATTCAGTCTCATTGAATGAATACTTTTAGCCTGAAAATCTCTAAAACCTTAGAAGGTTGCATTGTTTCTTGCAAGATTGCAGGTATAGCCTGGGTCGATCAGAAATTAGTTTCAAGGGATCGGTCCATTTCAAGTTTTTTGTCATTAGCATGATTAACATTAGAGGTAGTGTTAGCAATTAAAACTCTTGAAGCACTTATCTTTTTTTGTTTCATTATTAAATGATTATGAATCAAATTTAAAGCATCACTATGTTTAAAATATGATGAGTTTAGAAGCTCCCAGCATTCATGCATAACGCCCCCTTGTGATTACCAGTATCTTCACATTTTATCACTGAGTTTGTTCTACTGCATTGTCATGACCTGACACCCAAGAGACATTGGGGTTATCCCTCTGTTCATAGAGATCAACCTTTCAAGAGAGACATGATAGATTCCATTTTGTCTAAGTTGTTGCCATGTAGAAACACCAAACAATAGGATTGGCGCTAGAAGGAGGGCCATCAAGCAAGCTGGAGTGTTTTCTAAACGTCATCTCTCTTAAGAGGCTCAGAAGGAGACCCAGATCCATAACCAGAGAAGTAGAAGAGGTCCAGGAATTACCACCTCCAACATGGTCAAGAAGGACTAGCAGAAGGGAGGAATCATCATCTATTCCAACATTCTCATCATCATCACCACCACCCACTCCATCTTCATCCGATTCTGAGGCTCGTTCCATTCCACAATGCCAACCAGTCATCCATCTGCCATTACCACCCCCACCAATGGCTTTCTTGGAAAACAACCCATCACCCTTGACGTTCAACAACTACAATGTCATGCCCAAGAACCCCAAGCACTTATGCTCCAAGTTTCATATCAATGACCCAAATAGGGCAGTAGAGGAATACATCATGATCTTTCAGACCTATCTGAGGGATAGAGGGATTAACCATGAGGATGTCATGTGAAGACTCTTCCCCTATTCATTAGGAGAGGAAGCCTTTTATTGGTACAACCACTTACCTATTGCTTCCATTCATAACTGGGCTAAGCTTGAGGTTGCATTCTTGCTAAAATTAAAGATTCCCATTAGTGCCAATGAGCTATATATGCGGTTTACTGGGGTAAATAGAGAAATCAGCGAGGCTATGGAATCATTCAACAATAGGTTCCATCGAGCGTATACCAGGGTTGAGGCACCTTATGCTGGAAATGAGGCCACTGTCCTAGAGGTTTATTTTGAAGCCCTTGATAGTCTCACCTCTACCTTCCTCAATGGAGGACTAATCCACCAACTACCTTGCTTGCCGCATACACAGAAGTTGTTAGGGTTAGCACCGAATTGAGACAGCACTTGTCATGACCCTTGCCATCACTAGGACCGTTTGCTCACCCAAGCCAAGTCCAATCTCTCAACCAGGCTCTGACCAATCACATGCCTATCATGAATCCTATTCCACAGTTGCCTCTGGTTCCTCACCCGGGTCATCCAAAAAACCAATTTCAGCCAATGCCTTGTTATCCTCAACAAATTGCTAACCATCCCCTCCATTCACAGTCATAAGCTAATTTCCCTACATATTTGTAGAACTCAGAGGTTTTGAATCAGTCTAATGGTTCTGGAGAAGTGTTAGGGTATTCCCCCAACACCATGAATCCGGTCCCTTACAACAATCTGGATAAAGAAAGGTTGGATGAACTGGCAGAGCAAGTAAAGAAGTTGAACGTGGAGGTAACTCATCTAAGGAACCAAAATAGTCAACTCCAAGCCAATCAGAAGAGCATGCAATCAAATTATAATAGAGGGCAGCACTATGATAGAAATTAGAATTTTGAAAGAGGACAAGCTTCTAGCGAGAACTTTGACAGAAACCAACAACGGGGACAAGGATTTGAAAGAAGACAACTAGCTAGGCAAAATAGGCCATGGAATACTGGGCCTAACAATGGGGGAGTTCCCACTCCACTGGATCAGTCTTACAATCAATAAAAATCTTCAAGTGGTGTATACTTAGCAGAGGCTGCTTTTTTTGGATGGTGCAAACTCCATGAGACAAATCAACATTCGGAACTTCACTACCCTCAATTTTAAACCATCGCTCATCTTTCAATGTGAAGCTAGAAATAACTCCATTTTCCAACAATTGGTGCCCTCGAATCCCTATGATTCCCTAGTTTTAGTGTTGAATAGTGCTTCATTCCCTAAGGATGAAGAGAATGAACCAGAAGAAGAATCAAGCAGCCAAAATGGAGAGGCTGAACAAGTACTCAATGAAGATGAAATCTCTCAGCTATTTGATGAAGAAACTGAGAATGAAAATGGCCCATTGGATGAACAAGAGGCCACTATTGAGGAAGTGCACATGTTTCAACAACCGGCAAGAAAATATGATCTGAGGATCAAGCCCCACAGGGATCCACAATTTGGAGGACCGTTTACTACATCCGCCCCTCCACACAATTTTACTACACCACCGGATCCACATGCCAATAACAATCCATCCTACCCTCAGATGCCTACATAATGCCTGACGAAGGAGGGAGAACCAGATGTATCCAAGGGAGGCATTTTTTATGCAATGAAGGAAAAGAAGGTTGGTCATTCCAAGGAGCTTCACACCGATTTGAATGTGAAACAGCTTGGAGAATATATTACCAAGGAATTCAAAAGGGTAAAGGTGAGTCTTTCTGCTTTTGAATTATTAAGAGTTCCAGAAATCAGAAATGTGATCCTTGGGTCCTTTAATTCAAGTATAGGAACCCTAGGAGCAGCTACTAATGAAGCAGTTGCAAGATCCCCTATTTTACAAATACCCAAAGGTCCTAGCCCTTCACAACCCAAGGATAAGGGTAGAGAAAATGATAAGATTCAGGTTGCCCAAGCTGAATCACAGTTCAATTTATTCCAGGGCAAGATGGAAACCCCTCCTTTCCTAATTTCCATTCATATATTTGGTAAAAAAATTCATAATTGCCTGCTAGATTTGGGGGCATCCACAAATGTTATGCCATTTTCTATTTGTAGGGCTCTTGGTATCACCCCTACGACTTCTCAAAATAAAGTCACCCAATTAGACAAAACAGAGGTGAACATTGTAGGAGAACTAAATATGATTCCCATTCAAGTTGTCTCGGATCCCAGAGTGCAGCAAGTGTTTAATATTCAGGTAGCTGACATCCCTGACACCTATGGTCTGATCTTGGGTAGATATTTTACCAAGGAACTTAATGGGTACACATCCATAGATCACTCCCATATGTGGCTCCCCTAGAAAGGAGTCCCAAATCAGATCAAAATCGAGAGGGAACCAAGAATGAATTATGTCATTACTGAATATCAAAATACTTCAAATGAGGTGTTGGTGACAGAAGTCAGTATGGGAAACTATGTCCTAGCCTCCCCTTCTCTAGATGAAGAATAAGTCTTGATGTTGCAAAGCTCTTTTGGTGTGCCCACACCTGAAGCCCCGAGCCCCGAAGTAATGCTTGACCAAGCAACAGGATTGGTGATAGGAGACGAACTTGGGGACCAGGAGCAGAAGCAACTTGGCCTGTTGAATAACTTCTAAGAATTTATCCAAAAATGTGTAGAAAATCAGGTTCAGCTGGTTAGACACATGCACTTTGAAGAATTGCTTCTCCCTAATTGGTGTCGAGTGCACAATGCTCCTCATTCTGAATTAGAGTGTTGCTTGTGTCAAACTACAGTAGAATGAGTACAAAGACACATCAACACAACCCCGATTATTGGGTCAAGCGTAAAGGTTGTTCAAATTAATATAATGGAAAGGATCCAAAACCTCTGGATGAACCTCTAGATGTCAATAAGGACCAAGGTGTCTCAAGAAAAGTAGGATCTGATGATTACTGGTTATTGAGGTTTGATGGATCCAAATCCAAGCAACGTGCTAGAGCGGGACTTGAGTTGATCATTCCTAAAGGTAAGACTTACTTTTCTACTCACACACTCCAATTCCAATGCACCAACAATGTAGTGGAGTACGAAGCTCTACTTCATGGGCTGCTAATGGCACAAAAAAAGAGAATCAAAATTTTGCAAGTATTTGGATACTCTGAGCTTGAGGTCAAGAAAATAATAAAACAATACTCATGTCATGATCGAAGGATGACCAACTACAGGCACATAATTTGGGACCTTATTGAGGTATTTGATGCCTTCAACATTCAACTGATTCCTAAGAGTAAGAATCAAACTGTTGGTACTCTGGCACAAGTAGCAAGTACATGGCAGTCATTATCAATTCTGGGCCTAAATAAGTTCACTATGGAACTTGTTCCAACAGCCTCGGTCCCTAACAACATCACCAACTTTCAGGTATTTGAAGATGATAAGAACATTCTTGAATTTATTACTGGCTGTGATGTATTTGCTTCCAAAGTAATTGATGAGTTCGAGCCCCAGGAGGATGAAATTGACTTGGAAGGAGTCCTCAATTTAAAGACTAACACCATTCCAAGAGGTATGGTGCAATTATAAAGGATCTTTGATTTTGATAGGATTAAATATCAAGGGTAGAAAATGAAAAGGGAATCCCTCAACCATCAATGTGAAACCTACAACATGGGGACCCAAGGTGATGTCAAAAATGTCCTTATTGGTAAGGTATGCACTCTAGAGGAAAGGAAATGAATTATTCGTGCCTTGCACACATATCACAATGTGATAGCCTGGAGCTACAATGACTTGAGGACATATGACACTTCAGTCATCACATGCACCAGTCCCCTCAAGTCTAGTGTCAAGCCATTCAAGAAAAGACAAAGACCAATCAATGCTTTGTTGGAGCCCATTATTCAGAAGGAAGTGCAGAAGCTATTTTCAACATGAATCATATTCCCAGTAAGACATTCAACATAGGTTGCAAACCTGGTCCCGGTCAAGAAGAAGAATGGGGAAATCAGACTATGTGTCGATTTCAGGAACCTGAATAGAGCATCAGAGAAGGATAATTATCCAGTCCCTTCACTGGATGAGGTGCTTCAGGTTTTCAATGGATCCCAGATGATTTCCTTCTTGGATGCATACTTTGGATACAATCAGGTCATGGTTCAATATGAGGACAAGCATAAAACTGCCTTTACTACAAAATGGGGAGCCTTTGCTTACCGAAGAATGCCCTTCGGATTAATCAATGCTAGAGCTACGTTCTAGAGAGCAATGGATATTTCCTTCAAAGACATCATTGGTAAGTGCATAATCATCTACATGGATGATTTGGCAGTCTTTTCCAAGAAGAGAAGTGATCATGTTGCAGATTTATGCAAAGTATTCCACAAATGCAGAGAGTTTGGTATTTCACTTAATCCAAAGAAGTCCATTTTTGGAGTCACTAAAGTAAATTTGTTAGGACATTTTATTTTGGAATAGGGTATTTCCATTGATCCTGATAGAGTGGAAGAAATTCTGAAAATTCCACCCCCTGCAAGCAAAAAGGAAATGAAGTCCTTCTTTGGCAAGATTACTTTTGTCAGAAAATTTATCACTAGATTTGGATAAATAGTCAAACCACCAAATGCCATGATGAAGCAAGAGGTGAAGATTGAATGGAATGTAGAATCTAAGGAGGCATTTGCAGGAATTAAGAGAGCTATTGTTGAGGCCCCTGTTTTGGTAAGTCTCGATTACGCTAAGTCATTCTACATCTACTTGTTTGCCTCCGATCACTCTTGTGTTGGCTTGCTGACACAAAATTCTAATCAAGTGAATGAACATCCCATTGCATTCATGAGTGCACCTTTGAAGGATGTCAAACTGAGGTATCCTAGTGTTGAAAAGAAAGCCTATGCCTTGGTCTGAACTGTGAAGAAGTTTAGGCACTACATACTGAGAAACAAGGTCTTTACTATAGTCCTTGACCCTGTGGTCAAGTTGTTGCTGATGCAAAATGAGTTGGGTGAACATGGAGCCAAATGGGTGACTATGTTACAAGAATATGACATTGAAATTCAACCCATGAAGTTGGTAAGGGGCTAAGGACTGACCAAGACAATGGCGGAAATGGGTCCTAACCTTGTGACTCAGCATTATAATCTTGAGGATGTTTCTCTAGAGAGCTCGTACGATGACATTGTTTACTAATTGTTTCCATTATCAATGTCCCAAATACTTGAATTCAATACGAAGGAGAGCCCTACGTTTGAAGAGTGGAAGTTACATGATGAAGGGAGTTGTTTTATATAAGAGAAATCATGAGGGTGTCTACCTGAGATGCCTAAGGAAAGAAGAGACAAGAAAGGTGATGGCTAAGTTTCATTATAAATATGGCACACACCATGGTTTAGCATCTTCCACTGTGAATCAGATTCTAAGGGCACGTTACTATTGGCCTACCTTATTCAAGGACGTACAGAACCATGTGAGAACCTGCCATATGTGTTAAACTCTAACAAGCCAGGAGAGGTGTGCAGCTCTTCTACTTCGACCTGTCATAGAGGTAAAACTATTTAAACAATGGGGAATGGACTTCATAGGTCCAATCAATCCACCTTCATTTGCAGGCCATAGGTATATTCTTATCACAACTAATTATTTTACTAGGTGGACTAAGTCTCTTGCGTTCAAACAATGTACTTCTGAAGTAGTAATCAATTTCATGGAATCGGGTATTCTTAATCGCTTTGGTTGTCCATTAGTTGTAGTTTGTGACAATGGTTCTACATTCGCATCTCTAAGGTTTTCTAATTGGGCTTATGACCATGGGATTACCATCAAATTTGCATCTAACTACTATCCACAAGGGAACGGTTTGGCTGAGTCTTCCAATAATAACCTTTTGACCGTTATTCAAAAACTATTAGACAAAAACCCCAAGAATTGGCATACCCAACTTAGATTTTCTCTTTGGATAGACCGCACTAGACAAAAAACATCCATAGAAACCTCTCCTTATCACTTAGTGTATGGTTTGGAACCCATTTTTACCATCCAACTGAAGATCCCTACCCCACAATTCATTAATGAATATTATGAGGGAGAAGATAAACGTGAAGCGAGCTTAGCTGAATTATTACACCTTGAAGGGAAAAGAGATGAAGCCTTAGAAAACTTTGCCAAACATTAGGGTGTTGTGAAATGGTGGTTTGATAGGAGAGCCAAGGTGAAAGCCTTTAGAATCTCTGACTTGGTTCTTTATTGGGATAAAGCCCATGACAAAAGGGGGGGGCATGGGAAAATTGACAAACTTTGGCTTGGCCCTTATCATATTGCGGAGATTCTTAGAGATAATGCCTTCTGTTTGAAAACCCTCGATGGATAAAATATCCCACTACCTATTAATGAGCGGTATTTTAAGCATTATTTTTGGTCTTGATTTGCTTTCAATGCAGTCCTTGTATACTAGTAGATTAGATTTCCTTGTTTCTGCTTCACTTTGGTTTTGGGGTTTCTTTTCATTTTGAGTCTGCTTGTCTATTGTCTCTCTGGGGTTGTCCTCCTTACTTTTGGGCTTGTTGCATCTATACAATTGGTTGCTCATCTGGGGCTGCTCTAGGATTTATTTTACAAAATCTTATCATCCTTTTGGAGTCATTCAAACTGGTATATTTCCTTCATCTGATGTTGCATAAGCTGGGAATTGGAGTCACTTGTCTAAGTTAAATTCTAGAATATATTTGGGTCTTCTATCTCCACACATATCTTAAGAATTCTGAGGTTGCATGTGGTCTTTACGAGGTCTGACTGGGTGAAAAATCTTAAATTTTGCTCCAGTGCCACTATCGTTCTCATCCTTGAGTGTGGGCTTCATTGTCCACAAGGTGAAAAGTAAATCTTTAAAAGAAAATCTCAAAAGAGAGTATCAAAATAAAAGAAAAGGAAAACATTGAAAATCAGAAAGATTCACCTTTTCAAGGACATCCTAGTATCTCTACTGGGGCTATGGATGCCTGGCTTGCAGTAGAGCTATGCTAGGGAGAATCATAATGATAACCTCACCGGGGCTATGGATGCCTGACTAGTAGTGAGGCTCTATCCAGGTTGCTTTTGGAGTTAGAATCCCTACTTAGCCCAGTCAGACTGGATTTGCTCCTTGCTCCAACCTAGGAAAGGAAAATCAATGCATATGCACACACTTTGACCTTGGTATAGGAAAGGTTTGCTTGCTTGTGGTGTCTGAAACCTTGTCTAGGTGTAACCTAATGCTTCGAAAGAAACCAGAGATTCTGAGTTCATAATGATAGTTTGTCATCAAAATGCTTTGGAGCATTTCCCTAGTGGAGTCACCATTTTGTTGTGTAATTTTTGCACACGTGCCCCACTAAAGTGGGGACCCTCTTTTTCCTATCCCTCTTTTGTGCTTATCTTTGAAAATCTTGCGGGCTTTGGTTTTGGGTTCCTTTTTGGTTGAGTTCTTGGTGGCCTTGGTGTCTTGCGGATGTCCTTTTGGGTGGTCTTCTTTGGCCCTTTATTTTTCCCCTATGTTGTCTTTGTTTGGGTCCTAAGGATTGTGGTTTTCTCCCTTAGCTTTCCCTGGTTTCTTTTCCCTTGTTTTCTTTTGTTCTTCTGGATGTGGAACTGAGATGGAATTTGATTCTAAACTTTTCCAAATTTGAAGTTTGATTTCCTTTCTGGCTCCAGCTTTGGCTCTGGCTCTAGCTATGTTTCCCGCTTTCCCATTCTTGTCTTCATTTTGCCCACTTTTGGTCTAAGCGTTGGTTCCCTTAGTCTTTTCTTTTGCTTTGATTCTTTCATTGTTTATTTTTTCTATCGGGATCAAAGCCAGGATGGAATCAGATTGTGAACTTTTCAAAGTTCGAAGTCCGGTTTCCTCTCTTGCTTCAACTCCGGCTCCCGTCCTTTTTGCCTTTGTCATTGCTTTGCCCTTGTGTTACTATTAATTGCTTTTATTTCCTTTTGTTGGTTCTTGGCGGAGTCAAGTGTGAAATGGATCATGTTCCAAAGTTCCCAGCCCTGATCCAGTTCTGGTCCTGATTCTGCCCCACTGGTTTGGTTCTTTCTTCGCCGGTGTCATTTTTGAGCCATTTGGCTCTGGCTTCCTCTGTGTGTGCCTCGTCTTCTCTATTTTTGTTCACCAGAGTTGGGTGTGGAATGGATCATGACTGGGAACTTTTCCAAACTTCCCAATCCTGATCCCATTTTGGTTCCACCTAGCTCCTCGTGGGTTCTTGTTCTGGTTCCACCTGGCTTCTGGTGGGTTCCCATTTTGGTTCCCGCTCCAATTTTTCCTAGCTTCTTGTGGGTTCCCATTCCAGTTCCACTTGGCTTCTCAAGTGTTCCCATTCCAGTTCCACCTAGCTTCTCATGGGCTCCCATTCTGGTTCTCGCTTCTCTTCCACCTAGCTTATCATGGGTTCTCGTTCCATTCCACCTAGCTAGTTTTTGGCTTTGTTTCAACTATTCCCTTCTCCTTTCTGCCTCTACCTCTGCCTGTTTTTGGCTTCGCTCCCGCTTGGATTGCTGCTTGGTTCTCTGACCTTGGTTTCTTTTCCTTGCCTAGATTTTAATAGTGTATTGTGTATTGATGACGTTTCATTTGTATATAGGTTGGATCAATGATGGATGGTTTTGGATTTGCAGATGTGTATGTTGCGGATCTGAGCGTGATTTGAGGCTACGGTAGCCTAGCCCACTCTTGCATGCAATTTCATTGTAGTTGGTGGCCATTAATGGTTGTTTGGTGGGATGTGATGGGCTCTTCATGGCTGGCATTGATATGGGTCATTCATTCGCATCTTTAACCCAATCGATGGTTGCCATTCCTTTTGGCTTTCACATGCATCTCCATTCGTCTGTTCGTGCGGGTGTTCATTCATGATGGGTGTGGCTCGAGGATCTATTTGTTGCTGGCGTGTGACCCTGGTTGATCTGATGACATCCTTTCATGCATTTATTGTTGGGCGGCGGGTTACTGTTCTTTTTCGGGCTGATTTGGTTGATGGTCATGAATTTTGTAACCCTAGCTCTTTTCTTGTGCGGGCAATTTTCTATATATTCGGCACTCTACTTCTTTTTTTGGTTAGACTCAGATAGGTTGGAGGATAAATAGATTAGAGGAATGAGTCAGTAGAGACTTGTAATCATCCATAGTTTAGCAATAGGATAGCATGTTAGCAGATGAGAAGAAGCTTTCTCATTTTAGGCACATGTTGTAACAGACTAGAAATATTGTAAATGCAATGATTTGATAAAAGGTTTAGACATTGTGTTATGATTGGTGTCTCCTTTGCATTAAATAATCTTGCATGTTTCTTGTTTCATCTTTTGAAATGCTTGGAAATGTTTGAATGTAGTTTAGATTCGATTTTGTAATGCTTATGACCAAGTATTTGGGGTGTTGTAGTGATTCCTAGTTCATATCTTGGGTAGCTTCTTGATTATGGGAATGTTGTGCAAGGTCAACTTGTACCCCTGTTCATGTGCTTAGTTCAGCTGCATTTATTCATTCAGTCTCATTCAATGAATGCTTTTAGCCTGAAAAATCTCTAAAACCTTAGAAGATTGCACTATTCCCTGCAAGATTGTAGGTATAGCCTAGGTTGACTAGAAATTAGTTTCAAGGGATTGGTCCATTTTAGGTTTTGTGTCATTTGCATGATTAATATTAGAGGTAGTGTTAGCAATTAGAACTTTTCAAGCCCTTATCTTTTTTTGTTTCTTTATTAAATGATTATGAATCAAAGTTAAAGCATCACTATGTTTAAAATCTGATGAGTTTAGAAGCTCCCAGCATTCATGCGTAAGGACCCCTTGTGATTACTAGCATCTTCACATTTTATCACTGATTTTGTTCTACTGCATTGTCATGACCTGACACCCGAGAGACCTTGGGGTTATCCCTCTGTTCATAGAGATCAACCTTTCAAGAGAGACAAGATAGATTTCATTTTGTCTGAGTTTTTGCCATGCAGAAACACCAAACAACACACTTGCATACTCAACACTCATGCTTCAATCTCCAAACCATCTTGTAGATATGTATGTGTGTGACTTTTTCACAAGTATCAACTGGTTGGCTCCAAGTAAATACAAAAAAATATCGAAAAAAAATTCAAGCATGGAGCATGCTACATCATGTTGACATGGATCGCTCAAACAAAATTTAATCCATTACACCTTCAACCGCTTATTAGGTCAACTAGAGATAGACCTAATAATAAAAAATGTAAACAACAAGATGATCCCAACTTCAAATATGAGCACCTATATGCACGATATTTTTTCCATGCATGCATTTATCAACCAAAAACCATTTCACAAAACTATGAGAAATGACAATCACCGGAGGGGAAATATGGACCAAAATATCATAGGACATTTTTGCATTACCAGTTCAGAATACCCGATCACTGGATCAACATTTACTTTCAATCTTCCAGTTGCAACTCATATATCATGCTGACAGATCAATGACAACAAAAAGCTACATTAAGGTATGTGTTCTTGTTCTTCTTCATTCTTCCAACAAGCTGCATAATGAATTCATCTACCTCGATAATCCCTATTGGATCACTAAAGAATCCATTCATGTGTTAATCAGACTTCGAATGGTAGTCGACATATTAGATAAGAAGGCCATTAAGAATAGTGAGGTCGAATAGTTGATCGAAGCTATCTTTGATGGAAAAAGTATGAATCTTAAAACAATTACAAATGATGGAGTCTAATATACGACAATGGGAATTTCCTACAATATTTACTATGCCAACCAGGAGGACTTTTCCACAGCCACCTCCATTCACACAACCTACTAAATGGTGGTGGAGGGGAAAGAATTTGACCTCTACAAGGTCATGAGGGATAAACAGATGAAGAATATCTAGAAAATAAAGAATGTGAAGTACCATTTTCAATATGGTACACTAATAATTTGTTTAATTTTTTAGCTCCTCAACAAACTACAAAATTTTCAAGGGAAAGGTATGGCAATTGAACCAAATAGTGGCAACACAAATCAAGCACCACATTTACCAATTCTTGAATTCTCAAAATTACAAGGCCATGATATTGTGGGTTTTTCAAACGCTTCCAAGAGAAAATATGGGAGAGGGAAATTATTATATACATCCACTCAAAATTATACAAAGACCATCACATTTTTGGTAGATAAATATTTTACATACATGGAGGCAATAGAACCATGCACTATCTAGATTATATGACTATCATATGAAGTTACTACATAATAAGTGGATGCATATGTAGCCACATTACTCCACCATCCCAATGATGCTTCTATGGAAAGGTTTGGAATATACAAATAAGTAATGGAAAAACAATTCGATACAAAGGCTAAGGAGAACTTAGAGAAAAATAAAGGTAAACGCCACAAGAAATGGGGGATATGAGGAGGATTTTCATAGTTTGTAGCTACTTCAAAATAATTAGAGCCCTCCAGAATAAGGTTAGGAAGGACTCACAACACTTTCCCAAATGAATCACAAGGGCCAGCAACATCCACACAAATAGTATCCACACCAAGAAAAACATCGCAAGCCCCTTCATGAAAAAGAGATAGGAAAACTAGGCCCAAACAAATGGCCAAGAGGTAGATGAAGAAAGACACAAAAAAAATTTCAAAGTCAAAGAGATAGGATTAGAAGAGGTGGAGAAACCTCTTAGGAAGAAGAATATAACACTAAAATCTCTAGTCCCTCATCAACCAATAAATCTAGAACAACTGCAATTCCCTCCAGAGAAATCACAAGATCTCATCGACATAATGGCTACTACAAATGTCATCCTCCACCACGACATGCTATCGACAATACTAGAGACATACAGGGAATCAAATATAGAAAACACTACAAGAATTCCCAAAATTATAACACTACAAGCTAACATCATATCTAGGAGGATAAAATCCCACCAAAAATTTGAATTAATTTTGATTTTGGGCCACACGTGACTCATTTTCTCAAGGTGGCGAATGAGTCCCATTAGGCATAATTTATGGAACCATTTTAAAAAATGCATAGAAAGGTGTGAAACTAGGTTCAGGACCCAAAAACCTAGGTGGGACTCATTCTCCCAAGGTGGTGACTGAGTCCCAAATCACTAAATCTAGGCCATACAACCTGAAAACACTTGAATTATGATTGGATGTCGATTTGTGTCTAGATTATCCTTGAAAAGATGCATTAAATGAGGCTTGTGGATGCAAAATAAGGCCAATTAAAGCATAAGAAAGCCCAATTATTAATAATAACCTTAGAAAAGTGTGAAAATGTGTTACAACACTTTAAAACACTTCAAAACAAGGCATGACTAAGGTACATTTTGATTAAATAAAGGTTTATTAGGTTAGTTAATTGATAAAACCTTAGAAAAGTGTGAGTGTGTTACAACACTTCACAACACTTTAGCAAGGTACCATTTAAATTCATTAGTTCACAAGGTCCCAAGACCTAATGTGAACATGTTAAACACATTACAACACTAATTCAAGGCATCCTTAAGCTCAATTTTACAAGGAGGGCCCAAACAAGTGTGAAAATGCCGCCGACGACATTTTTTGACACTACACTTTCTAAAAGAGAAAGTTGCAGAGAATGAAATGAAGTTGGATTATGTACCTAAAAAGGATCAAATTGCAAACATTTTCACAAAGGCTCTTCCAAAAGATACATTTGAGTATGTTCGACAGAAGCTTGGGGTTATTGCTCAACCTTTTAACTAGATGTAAGTTGGTGCATCTATCCAGGTGAGCTATTCAATATTTATTCTTTAACCTAGATTGATGAAGGATACCTCTCAGGGGGAGTGGCTAGTGGTTTCATTGGTCGGTGCATTTAAGGGGAGAATATTTTGTGCCCCTAAGGGGGAGAGAGTTGTGGAAAGAGAGCAGTGGAGAGTAATAAATTGGAGAGAAAGTAGTTTGTAGATGTTACATGAAGTGAATCTTGTAGATGTTTCTCTCTTCCATTGATGTCAAAGGGAGAGAGAATTCTAAAAAACATGGAGAGAATGGTTTGAAAATCACAAGAAAATAATTGATGTCAAAGGGGGAGAGAAGGTTGAAGTCCGAAATGTAAGAAATTTTCCAGTAAGGGGGAGTGTTGTTTGAGTACTAATTGATTCTGAGTTACTTTTGTAAGCTAGTATTTCCATTTTAGAGTTGGTGTTTCCATCAACGACAAAGGGGAGATTGTTGTAATTTTTTGCAATTTTTTCATTGATGTCAATAGGGAGAGTGTTGCACTATGTTTTCCTTAGATTTTTCATTGATCTCAACCTATTTCAAAAAGTGTTATATGTGGAGAGATTTTTAGTGTTGCAAATTGTTGTTGTGATGAGAAGGTGTTTGTGATGTTGTTGATGCAATTGGTTCACTTGGTTTCCATGTGATTTTGAAAAAATTTGAATAAGAGAATGTACAAGGTGATAGGGTTATGTTTTTTGTTTTTCTCTACATTTCTTCATGGTTGTAGATGTGCTTGTGTGGTTTGGATGAGATGATCAAAGGTGTTAAATCCTAAGTTCAGGTTCTGGATCATGCGATAGTGGAAGATGTGTTTGACAATGTATTTGCATGTGAATAATTTTGGCTAGGAGAAATGGAATTTCTCTACAATTCTTCGTGTTGATTTTTCTTGTCTTTCAGATTTGGGAATATTCTAATATTTCCTATATCTACCTTCCCTTGGATTTTTATGTGTTCAGTTCTTCTACAAGGTTCGTTAGTGAGTTGTATGTCTATGGAAGTGTGATAGGTTACACAAGATGTTAAGTATTCTCAGTTGCAGGTGGTTGCAACATTTTTGCAAAATATTCTAATGATGTTGAAATATTTTTGATGTGTGATGTTGCTTCATGGTTAGTAGGATGTTCTAGACTTGGTGAAGAGTGAATTGATTGTTTAGTAGTGTTAATATGGCTTTTTCCAACTTGGTTTATTAGCATTACTTGTGGATTTTCTTTGTGGCTTATGGAAGCATGAAGAAGCATTTTAATGTAGATTTGGGTCCTATTCAACCCTGTTGGAATGATGGATGCACAGGTGGACCTTTGCTAGGAAGAAATATTCAACCACAAAGAAAGTATGATAATGGCATGCAAGTATAGATTCTATTATGATCTATCAGATTGATAGATAGATGGATATTTTACAAAGAGTACATATGTCTAATTATATAGGCAAGTTCTAAACCTAGAATGAAAAAGATGTTGCCAAGCATTCAAATCACACTTCATATGACAATAAGAAACCCTAACCAACTACCTAGGGAATGATAACAAGATGGAGATAAGTTCTAAAAAAGACAACTCATCTTCTAGAAGGGAATCTTATCTCAACAACTTTATTAAATTATCAAATGCAACTTACGACTAATATGATTAATTAAAACCTAAGTTAACTTATGCTAGTGTAATAATTAATTAATTACACTAACACCCCCCCCCCCATAAGTGCAACTTAGGGAGGAACTGAAAAATGCAGTGATTATGCATGATGATGATGGGTCCCAGGTGATGGACATTTTAGGTACCCAAGTACAAATGCAATGCAAACTAAACTAACCGGGGTAAAGGAGAAAACCCAGTGGGAACAAAACTCCTCCCCAAAATAGAATGCAAAGAGCAACTAAGTGATGAAGGATGGAGGACTCCATAAGACCCCCCAAGGACACCATCCATCACAAAGATACATGAAATAACCCCCCTAGAAGAGAGGAAGAAAGAGACCACAGATCCCCCCCAGAATGAAGTAGCCCCAAAAGAATTGGAGAAACTGCATCTCCTGAAAGAAGTGAGAGGGAAGAGGCCGAATGAAAGAAATCTCTGAAGGTGAAGTAGGTGTAGCCCATGATGTCTCCACAGAAGCAGGTGTGACCTCAAAAAATGAAGAAGTCAAAGTGGGTGAAGACTGAATAGGAACCTCCAAAGATGGATGATCAACTGGATCCTACTGCACTGAAATAGAAGAAACTACACCTGTAGTCATAGAAGTATCAACAACTGCAAGAGTAGGTGAAGGAGATGGAATGGATGGCTCAAGAGCAGGATCTGAAGTGAGAACTCCAATGTTCAAGTAGCCAAATGTCTCCTCTGAATGATGATTCACACTAGAAGTGTGATGAACATCTGTAGGAACAAAAGCACCATTAGTAGCAAAATCTACAAAGGAATACAACTGAGATGAGTGATCCACCACCCCAGTAGCAATAACTGCTCTACTCTCCAAGTCTCTGATGATAACTGAATTAGGTGTGAACTCCACAAACCTCCCATTGCCTCCATGTGTGATCTGATATATAGAAAGAAGGTTGTTCATCAAATGAGGAACACACAAGACATCCTGAAAAGTGTTGTCCCCAAAACTAATAGACCCCTTCCCTGTAACACTCATGTAGGTATTGTTTCCCATCAAAATAGGAGACATAGTGTGAGACTCAAAGGAAGTGAACATAGACTGTGTAGAAGCCATATGATGAGATGCTCCTGAATCTAGAAGCCATCTCCCTGATCCAAGACTCGAAAGAAGCACAAAGAGCATGTCCCTTCATATCTGATGAAGTATGTAAACCAGTTGTGCCTGAAGAAGAAGAAGGAGGGAAGAAGGAGGAGGAGGAGGAAGGAGATGATGCAGACATCCTAGAAGGAAAATCAATCTGATGTTTCTGAAGAAGATTCTTCAGCTCATCAATGTCCTTCTTGTAGCAATTATGTTCTTCATGTCCTTCTCTCTTGCAATATGCACATGGGCCCTTCTCCTTCCTAAATGATTTCCCCTTAGAAGAGGATGATGAATATGAGGACTCCTTCTGCTGCTCATAAGATTTGGAATCCTTTTGTTTTTGTTTCATTCCTTTTCCTGTAGAAGCCTTCTGATCTCTAAGCTCCTGTGATGCAATAAGTGCCTGTGATGAAGAGGGCTTCAACTTGCCCATATTGGCCAACTTGGCCTGCTCTCGAGTGAGAGAAGATGCAAAATCATCAAAAGAAGGCATAGTAAATCTAGTACCAAGTGCATCCCTAGTAGCATAAAAGGTAGAAACAAAAACTGAATAATCTGGTCCAAGCTTAGAAAGAATGGACAATATCAATTGAGAGTCTTCCTTCTGAACACCACACTGTGACAACTGCAATCTAAGAGACTTGAGTTTGGTGAAAAACTCCTGGATGCTGTCAAAATCCCTAGGATTTAAGCCAATAAGCTCATTCTCTAACTGAAACCCTCTCATAGTATCCTGCTTCCCAAACAAAGACTGCAAAGTAGTCCAAACCGCATGGGGTGTAGTGCAAGACTCAATGTGAAAAAGAAGGTCAGAAGAAAGAGATAGACATAATGTACCATAAGCTTCATCACACCTATTAAACCACTTTCTCTTTTCAGCAGCACCTGTAGGTTCAATTTTTGTGCCCATGGTTACCCTGTACAACCCTTTATGTTTCAAGTGAATCTCCATTTGTTTTTTCCAACCAAAATAGTTGAATGGAGTAAGGGGTGCAATATTATGTGTATCCATGACATAAAACAACAATATATACTCTCAAATTATTAAAAAAAAAAAAACTGAATTTAGCCTACAGGAAACGGGTTTTCTACTAAAAATGTTTATTTCTAATTTGATTTCTAGAAAATCTACTCATTGTTTGTAGACAAAAATAAAAAATCAGAAATATTTTGATGCTAGAAATAAAACCCAGAAACCGTTTCTTGATCCAACAAGCAGAAGATAAAAAATTGATTTTTTTTTTTTTAACCTTCAGCTAGGAGAAAAATGAAGCCCGACGCTTTTTAGACTGCGATATTCTCTAGATCTGTGTAAGATATGCAAAATCTAAAAGATACCCAGTTCAAATTTCGACGCTGGCTACAAAACCCAAAAATCGTTTTTCTTGCAAATGAGTGAAAATTGGATTTTTGAAGCAAATATGATGACGACTCCAATAAAAAACGGCTTGCAACAAACCCTTGCTTGCCAAAGAATCTCACTAGCCAAACTTTCTTGATCCTGGGATGAACCTTCACTAGAATAGCTCTAATACCATGTTGGAATGATGGATGCATAGGTGGACCTTGGCCAGGAAGAAATATTCAACCACAAAGAAAGTATGATAATGGCATGCAAATATAGATTTTATTATGATCTATCAGATTGATAGATAGATGGATATTTTACAAAGAGTACATATGTCTGGTTATATAGGCAAGTGCTAAACCTAGAATGAAAAGGATGTTGCCAAGTGTTCAAATCACACTTCATGTGACAACAAGAAACCCTAACAAACTACCTAGGGAATGATAACAAAATGGAGATAAGTTCTAGAAAAAACAACTCATCTTCTAGAAGGGAATCTTATCTCAACAGCTTTATTAAATGATTAAATGCAACTTAGGACTAATATGATTAATTAAAACCTAAGTTAACTTATGCTAGTGTAATAATTAATTAATTACACTAACAAACCCTTAGTGTGGTCTACCTTCACTTCTTTCCACTGCGGAAGTGTTTGGTACCGACCTATTTATCGGTTGGATATTTGAGGTACATACATATCATTGAGGCCATGGAGGATATATAAGCAAGTCCAATTATTGGATATGTTATATATGTGAAGTAAGATGTGAATGTGATCAATTTGGGTGATTTGAGTGAGAGCTTAAATTGTTAAGGCTACCAAATGCAGTGAGCAGAAGGTGTCTACATTTCAGTGAACCTAAAGTTATTGGAGGCAGTGAGTTGAAGGTTTTTGATGGTGTAGAGTTGTTGTGGTGGGTCTTCTTGTTGCTCTGAGGTAGTGAACCTCCTTGTAGCAGTCTTCTTCTATTCTTATTTATTTTGGACAATGATTCCTTTGGGTAGTGAGCCCTTGGCAGTGATTGTTTCTTCTATTTTGGGTAGTGAGCCCTTCTGGCAGTGATCCTATTGTATTCATTATTGTTATTCATATATAAGCGAGTTAATCCTCACTATGGTTTTTCCCTAATTAGGGTTTTCCATGTAAATCTAGTGTTATCTTGTGCATGACTGTTATTGTGTTGAAGTTTCATATGTTTACTTTTTATGGATGTTTGATAAGGGTTTAAGAATTAATGAGGGTTTGAATGTTTTAATGTACCATTGATTAACCCCCCTCTCATTTGTACTATGTTTCTAATAATCTATTATTGAAATCAAAAACAAGTTAATTCACTCCTTTTATAATGGTGGTTAGCTCATGGATTGCAAACTTTGGATCCACTCTTTATAAATATTGCAATAGAAAAACACTCATAAACTCATCCCATGAGTCTATGCTATTTTCTAGAAGACTCTTATAACATTATTTTACACTGTCCTCTATTGACTACACAAAAATCACCATTATCACATCCTCATTAGCAAACTCATATTCATCAATGACATGTATGAAATCCCTTAAGTGGTCCTCACTAGTAATAGCATTGTTACCTTGGAATTTTAGTACCTTTCCTCTAATCTCAAAAGGAATTGGATTTGGATAATTATAGATACTACAAAAACCCCACTATCTATATCTTTCTAATCCCAATAGTGGTCTCACCATGGAAAATATTTGAGTTTTCCTTTTGTGGTTGAACCAAGAATTTTGCATTATATTTTATTGTGGGGGATTAGGATAATTTAGTTGAATAACAGGTACTTGTTGAATTGGAACAGTTGGTGTCATATTTTGAAGCTAAGAAATATTTTGTTGTTGGTTCATTATCAAGGTTTATTGAGCTAACTAGGCTTGTTTTTGTGCAATTTTCTCCTCTATATCACATTTCCTTTCTCTAAGATGATCAACAAGATCAATATGTTGGTCTAATTGCCTTTCTCTGCTATCAAATTCTAACTAAATGTTTGGGTCATCATCTTGAAATGGGTTTTCAACATCTTGTTCATAGGATTGAGGAGTCTCATATCTGTCTTCCCTTTGATTTATTAGAGATTGAAGCCTAGGTTTTGTTTTATGTGTGACTTCAGGAAATCTCGCATTTATATTTTTTTCTCTAAGGTTTGTTTTATTTCCATATCTATTATAGTCATGTCTAAAATTTATTCTAGTAGTTCTAACCCTATTATCAGTTGAATCATCTTATGTGTAGTAATCAAAATATTTAGAAGTATTTCTTCTACCTGAATACTTACTTTTTCTTTATTTCTTGAACTATGTAAAGAGGATTTGTATTTTTAGCTTTCTAGTGTTCTTGTCACCATCTTGCACTAGTAGAGCTAGCTTCAAGAATCTCTTGACCTCTGGAATGTTGATATTTATCCATTCTTTATCTTTTATCACAAGCATTTGGATCACTCTTAATGGATTCTCCACTCCCTAAAGGGGAAAATATTTGAAACTAACAGACCTCATATTTAAAACCAAAACTCAAAACTTTCCTGGCCTATCACCAAAGCTTTGAAAGATATTCTTTTACCTATGATAGTTCCTAGCAATGGCACAAATTTTGTTGGCGTAAGTTGACAGGATGCCAAACTTACGCAAACAAAATGCATAGCTAAAGACTTGTTTTGTTACCAAGGCTCTGAAAAAAAAATTATATTTTTTAAGGGCATGTGTCTTGTGTGGTAAAATTCATTTGATTTTTGGTATATGAGTTAAAAAAATTATCAATGTATGGGGCTAATTATAAGATCAAATTTAAGGTATGTTTCAAGCTCAAGGGATAAGCTCAAACAAAACTAGGGATGTTAAAGTATCAAGTGATAGGGATGTAAAATTATAGTGTTAGGGATAGAATTATATGTATGAAGCTTAATGTGAGTAGTGGTGGTATCATGAAATAGCTTATTGAGGCATGTATCAAAAAACATTTTCTCCTAGTGTAGAGTAAAGAAAGTGGATCCAGTGTAGATGGATAGGTAGGAGACAAAGACCTAAACTATGGAAACATCCAATTTATGAAAAATTGTTATTGTGGATATAATTTCACCATGGTAATTTTAAAAGGTGCTATTCGACCTGGTTTTCACCAAAGGACATTTTTTCTCTTTACTCTTTTTATTTTTGATTTTTTGTAATTTTTTTGAATTTTTAGGAATTGAGATACTCTGTAGGTTGGGAATACAACCTTTTTAATGTGTATGATTCTCATAGGACCATCCAATGGTTCTCCTTTAGGGGCGGTTAACTAGTAATTACCTTATCCATATTTGGTGATAATGACATATGGTCCTATCTAGTTACATCAATTTTCCTTTCTTATCATGATCATAAAGATTATTCTCATTCTCTTTGAGTACAAGGTCACCAATTTCAAATATACAAGATTTAATCTTCTTGTTGTATTTGAAATGTATTATATTCTATTTTGACTACAAATGAGTGAGGGTGCATTGAGGTTCCTTTCATCTAGAAGCTCTAGGTCATGTATGCATGCAACTCAATACTCCTCACCATCAATGAGGTTATGCAAAGAAATGTGTAATGATGGTAATTAAACTTTAATTGTCAAGATGGATTCAAAGCTAAATGAAATTGAATGTGTATTCACACCATTAGGTGTACAAATACTATTGTAATAAGCCCATAGGATAGGGTTGATTTGAAATTTTCTATCATGACCAACAACATTGACTACGTCTTTGAGGAATTTGTTAGATGCCTTAGCTTTACCATTACTTTGGGAGTAGTATGGGGCAGAAATCCAATGTTGGGTGAGGAAAATTTGGAAAAGCAATTAGATTTATCAATTTTTGAAGGGTTTTCCATTATTTGTGACAATGGTGAAAGGGATGCTATGACATAAAATCAATTAGTGGATAATAAATTTGGATATTTTCTTAAATGTGGTAGAAGTGAGGGGAATAGCTTCAACACACTTCATTAAATATTTAGTGATGGTGATGATTAACTTATGACCATGAGAGGGTGATATCTATGTGATGTTGACATGCTACACATTTCTTCAAATGTTCACATCCATCATGTTCCATTGTGGGCGAGTAATATCCCATTCTTAGTAACTTTATGGAAAATATTATTGGTACATGCCCTAAAAATACCATCGTCTACCTCCTTAATATTTAGTGAATCCTTATCCATGTTATTTCATCATGGGAGGGTTCTATCGAAGCTCCTTCTATCAATCATATCATTAAGGATGGTGAATCAAGAGGAATGGTAGATGAAGTTTTTGAATTGGTTATCACATAGGTTGGGTAAAAGGGTATGATCATGGAGATGCATGTAAATTTCATGAAACAATGGTTTATTAGGACCATTGGTTTCACATACAAGCTTAGATTATAGGAAATCATATGTGGGATCAATGAAGTCTTAACTAATAACTCACACTAGTAATGGTTATGAGGTATATTAAGAAGAGATATGATGGTGGAAATTTTATAGGATCAATTTTTCATCATTTTTGTGATACTCATTATTGACTTGTTTGATTATAAACTAAGATTATCCTTATACTAGGAGATTTTGGATGTTCCATTGGATTTCTATTGTGAGACATTTGATGAGGGCCTCATATTCTATGATGTTATAGTGCATGGAAAACCTAGTTTGAAATATTTAGGGATACGATCTCCTTATGGAGTGATAAATATTATCTTCCCCTAATCCTTTGTTCATCAAGGAAGCATCAAAATAAATTTTCCACGTGATATCCTTATCTAATGTGAATATAGATTCATTGATAAATTCGACAACCAATGGATGATGATCAACAATTGGTGCTTTTATTAACTAATCTACCAAAAATTTCTCCTTTATGGTCTTATTTCTATATATTTTATGTCAAACTTGTTGTGTAATATGACCCATTTGGCCATGTACCCTATGAGTGTATTTCAAGAGAAAATATTTGAGAGGGTCTATCTTGTAAATGAGAATTGTCTTATGATTAAGCATATAGTATCAGAATCTCTAAGAACTTAAATATGATAACTATGCAAGAACATTCCATAGGAGTATATTTGAGATAATATCCTACCAAGGTTTGAATAATATTATATATGTCCCTTTCATGACCCTCTAAATCATGGTGTGTGAGCTATGAACCTAGTGTAAATGATATGATTAAACATATATAATAATAATAGATTTCTAGGAACGGGTGTCATGAGGATGGGAGGTGTAGCGACATATTCCTTGATTTTTTTAAATGCCTACTAACACGAATCATTACACTAAAAGTTTCTATTTTTTAAATAACATGGAAGAAGGTGTGGAATTTTTTGAATACTTGTGTAATAATTATTTTGAGGGCTTGGAGCTTTCCTTGTACAGTATGGAGTTGTTTCATATTTCTAAGTGGATACATGTAATGGTAGTGACTTTGGCTAGACTGACTTCAATTTCCCACTTGGAAATAATTAAGCCCAATATTTTTCTATATGTAACACCAAAGAAACACATTTTAGTATTGTGCCAAACTTTGTAATGTCTCAAATAGTCAATACCTACTCAAGAACTTGTACATGATTATCCCTAGTTTTTGACCTATCTAAGAGGTCATATACATAATTATCCATTATGTTGTACAAAATGTTATGTAATATCATTTTCCTACTGTATTGGTAAGTATCCCCTACATTTTTTAGTCCAAAAGGCATGACCCTTTAGTAAAATGTACCTAAGGTATGGAAAATGTTATTTGATACTCTTCTTGAGGGGAAATTTGATTATAACTATATCTAGAGAATATGTCCATTAAGGAGAGCATATCATATCTAATTGTGAGATCTAAAATTATATCTATGTTGGGTAATGAGAACTCATCATTGGGACATGATTTATTGACATCCTTGAATTATTTAAATTCTAATTACATATAGTTTCTTGATGAAGCCAACATCTGATATATTTTTTAAGTTCCTCTTTGACCAATAGTACAATATGAGAGTGCATATTAAGGATTTTTTTCTTCACCAATTTAGCATTAGTATTTACCATGGGATGGTGTAATAATGAGTGATCTAAGCCTAGCATGTCAATGTACAACCAATTAGATATATCAAAATATATTTTGATGAGATTATTAATGTATGGTTCTTTTATGCTAGGTTCTCTGATGTACATGTAATCTGAGGTTCTACTTCAATACCCAAGTTTACTTCTTTATTTTCTTCAACTAGCATTGTGGATCATTCTCGCTATTACAAACCTCCTAAGGGGAGCTCAGGTTCATCCATTGATTCTTCAACAAGGTTTTCACCAATGTATATGTCATTTTTTTTCTCTCTTATGTTTGATAGCAGCTCACAAATATTTTTACTAGGGGACATACATTTGATTTTTTCGTTTTGTTTGTAATTTTTGTTTTTGTTTTTGAACTAAGAAACCCAAAATTTCCTTCAAAGTAAGTATTAGGATTCAATTTGATGTCAATGCCATAATTTTTACCATTTAGATTTCCATCATGAAGTCCCAATAACTTGATAAAATCTTCATCATTTTGTAATGTTTCAAGATACACATAATCTCATCGATCCCAATCAATGACCTCAAAATGAATGAGAGGTATATCAATGGATTTTGGTAGAGTAGATGAGATGGTGTAGATTTTTATCTCATGGAAGATATTGGAGATGTGATCGAATTATTTTTAGAAGGTATATTTGTTGGTGCTTTGAACATCAAGAAAGGCTTATGTCACTTTTCTAAAGAGATTAGAGATATGATCAAAGGAGTCTTAGAAGGTATCTTTTTTGGTGCTCTGAACATCAAGAAAGGCTTATGGCACTCTTATGAGGATAAATTTGATATCTAAGGTTGCCATCTCTATGGATCTATATCCAAGATCTTGGTGATTATGATTTTATGAGGGAGGAAAAGTTCAAGAACTTTTCCTTTATCTCCCATATTCTTGTAGATGTGTAGATAGGAGAGAATTTTCTTGTCAACATCTCTAAATAAACATGAGGTGATTTTGATTAATTAATTCATCGTATAGAAGACCCCATAGGTAAATTATTGTTGTACCATATTGGAGTATCACATGTGCACTAGTATTGCAATATCATTATTTTCCATGGGATTTTCAAGAGAGAGGATGTTGGCCCACATATAATGTTTTATGGATCTCTTACTCTCCCAAACCTTTTCTTATGATTTTTACCTTGATCTTAGCAGTGGGAGGATTAGAGGGTGAAGGGGAAGTGGGAAAATGAAGGAAGGGGATGGTTTTCATATGGAAGAAACATGTCATTTCCTAGACAATGGTGGAAATAATTGTATGATCCAATAATTTATAGTATTGGAATGGTTGGGGATTATTGAGAATGGTGATTTTTTGTACCATTATGAGAGAATAATAAGCATTGATTACAAGTGGATGGAATGGCCTACATGGTATGGATCTAAGGACACTCGAGAAGGAGATTGAAGAGGAGATCAAGGTCGAGTATATGAAACAAGGTTTTCATCATCACTAGACCAACTTATACAAGGAGTTAAAATATCCCAATTGTTTTATTAATATGTATTTATAAAATTTTAAGCCACATCTTCCATCAATGAGAACTCATTTGATTTTACACTTTTTGATAATGACTTTGATATGGAGGGATTTGGTATGGAAGACATCAATTAATGTGTCATATTTTGTGAATGAAATTTGATTTGATGAGGATAGGTAACCTATCATGGCTTGTAATTTATTAGGATTGACATCATTGGGGGCTTGTGACTTATAAATCATGTTCCAGGATATTCTGGATAATTGATGTTTTAAGAAATTATAATATGGATATTTATGTTGGAGTCTTCCTAATATATTTAAAGAGATTCTATTGGATGGAAACTTGAGAGAATGAGGAGGCCCCTTAGATAGTAACTCATCCACATGTAGTATTTATAGCACAATTAAATTTTTTTATGGTTATGGTAGTGAATTGGGACTGGGATTCTTAAATGCAACCAATTATGGATTCATATGAGGTGAAATATTTATGGATGGTTTTAGCATGCTTATTTTGAGAAACATTTTTGTTTGGTATGGAATACTTGTTTTTATAATGATTAGGAAAATGATTTTAGTACATTCCCAAGTTATCATTAGGTGAGGATGTAAAGCAACCTTTGACTTCTATCCAATAATAATCAATGAAATCTTGAATATAATTTTTGAGCTTCATACATTTGAATTTAGTGTGTCCTTTAATATGATGTTGCTCATAGTATTAATATCATTGTAACATACAAATTTTTGGTTTAATTTGTCAAATGGCTATTTTATAGGGAATTAAATATGTTATCTTGGACCAATTTTTGAAACACTACCTCCACAAGTTCCCCTATTGGAGTGTATTTACATTTTGGATTGGATTATCTTTGTCGGATGGTAACACTTCTTTGGCTTTGGAATACTTGGAAGTTGACTTCTTGGGTGTGTGATATTTGTTTATTTTGAACATGTTTGGCATCAATCACTCCATCACTAACCATGTTCTTTTTTTGGTCCAAAAATGAGGCTTATCATTGGTTTGGTTTTCTTGTTATCTTTTTTTTCATTATATATTTTGACTAAGCCTTTAGCCACAAGGTATTTTTTATATTTACTCATTTTTTATAATTTTGTTGAAGGTAGAGGTGTATTGGACTTGTAGATGGAATTCCATTTCATTATTAAGGTTTTGGAAAAATATTATAACAAGTTGTTTCTTAATAACAGGCCAAGGAAACCTACTAGTGAGGCTCCTCCACTATTGTAGGAAGGTGGAAAATCTTTTTTGATTTTTTTTTTGTCATTACAAAGGTCTGATATTGTAAATTTATGTTCAACATTGTAGGAGAAGTGAAAAAAAAAAATCTACTAAGTCACCAAAAGATGTAATAGAGCCTTAGGGGAGGTGAAAAACCATTTCATCACTTGACCTCCCAATCTATGAGGGAATAATCTCATTAGGTATAGGTCATTATATGTAATTTATTGGAATTACATATGAAACTCTTTGACATGTTCATGTGGGTCTCCCTTTCCCTAATATTTATCAAATTTAGGGATTTCAAAATGTGTAGGAAAAGGGGCCATTGTGATGGATCTATCAAAAGGGTAGACACAAAGGTCTTCAAATTTGTAAATCTTCCTTTGATTGATTTTCGATAATTTTAACCCCTTGAATGCTTCTTTCATTTCTTACCACTCTTTGGTGAAAGGATTCCCAAGAGAAATTTTTTGGACGGGATATGTAACGTGGTTTTTCTTATTACACAATGTGATGGGAATTGGGTTGTGGTATTATTTGTAGTAATTTAGTGGAGGTTGAGTGTGCACATATGACGTTATATGAGGGTATGCAAGGCAAGATGTCATGGGTAGAAAATAAGGTATGTAGGAAGAGGAAGGTATTGGTGTAAATTGAGAGTAATAAGGAACATATGACTTGTAAGGAGGTTGTGAGGTTGGGTAATGAGTTGGTAGAGGTTGTGATAGATGAGGTGAGATTTTAAGATATTGTGAAGCTTGAGGAGGATAAGGTTGATAATAGTAATTTGGAATAGGTTGCAAAGTTTGAGGTGGATAATGAGTTAGAAAGGATTGCAAAGCTTAAGGAGAATAAGGAGATGTGTTTGGAGGGTAAGAATTTTTTGAGGGTAAAATGTAGTTAAAATGGGATTGGACATAGGTTGGGATATAGTAGGAGGACTTTGATGAAATAAAGTACTTTGTGGTATTTATGAATATAAATTTCCCTGAGATCCCTTCGGGTTATTTTTGTTATGTTAAGTACCATCTCGTGCCCCATATATTGAAAACATCACCAGGCTCCTTTCACAAAGGCTTCATCAAATAGTTGCCATGTGTCCACTTGGTGCTTTTCAAAGGAAATTTTCCTTCCCTCTTCAAACAAATCCCACCATACTTACATGTGTCAAAATTTTGCACTCTTTAAGGTTTCTTCCCTTCTCTTCCCTATCGGGCCCCAACTGCATGCCACGTAACATCTATTTGCATACATTTCTTGGCAGTCCCCACCACCAATGTTGTTTGTAAAGAGGACCTCCATGTGTCTTCATTGCATAGGCCTTCATCACAATGAGGGAGGAATGAACCTTGGGCCCTGACCTTTTTCCATGTGGATCTTAAAAATACTTTATCATGCAAGATTACGGAGCAAGCAATGGCCTCACCATTGACGCTACGTGTTCTAGTGATCGTTGTGAAAAGGTGACACATGTTGGAACTTTTTTCTGCTAGGACCACTACTATCATTCATAGGGGATGCATCTAGCTTGAGGGTAACCACGTTCATGGCTTGAATCTTTTCCATTGTAATGGTCAAGGGAATCATTGCTATATGCATCATTTCTCATGATTGGGGGATCTTCTTTGTTACTGGCTCACCAAGAAGTGGGATTTTAATTATAAATATTGCTTCAACTTTTGAAGGTTGGGAATTGGTAGAGAAATTTTTGTAAATACCAAGCCTTTTGTATTTTTTTTAGCTTATTGTATAAGATTCGTAGATTGTGCCATTGTTGGGCCTTTTTGTTTTTTTTCCATTTGATAAAGTTGTATACTATGTCATTATTGTATTGAGTAATTTTCTCACAAACTTCTATAATTTTAATATAGGCTAGATGATTAAGACCATGTCTTCAACTCTTCTTTTCAGTAGATATGTGGAATTTATTTTATGTCATTGAATAAGTTTTTCAGATTTCCATTTTGATCTTTGTTGTTCCGAGACATAGCAAATTGTTGAATGACCCTTAAATCTTATCTGAAGGATAGGTTTATTGTGCCCATATCTAATTTTTTGCACATCGTCTTAGATTATATTTATTTTAGATTTTTTTATTTCTATCCCTTTTCAACCCCCAAATTATAGAAGAAGTCGGCTTCTTTAAAAACTAGGAGGTTACTCAGTTTAGTGCAATAGGTCCCCCCTTTAACTGAGTCTCCCATAAAGGTTTTTACCTTGTCAATTTTTGGCATGCCCGATGGGACAGCTTAAATGTACCTAAATCAAAAGAGGGTGCATGAGCCATCAGCATGTCACTAGGTCTCAAACAAGAAATAACCCTGGCTTGTTAGTGCCTCCACTAGTAACAGCATGAACTTGAACTCGTCCAGTAAGCGTCTCGATCCATCTACCAACCATGTTGCAAATTGGTAATAGGAACTATGTGGTTTGGGATGTCAGAAGTCCCCTATAGCCCTAGTTGCACCCACCATTTGGGCCCCTATCCTGGTCTCTGCTCTAAAATCTATTCCTAAATTCACCAGAGATGGTTCAAGAACGTCATCTGAACATCTACAATATGTGGTGAAAATTTGTTTAGTGCACATAGTTATAGATCAAAACATAGCGCTAAGGTTTCTTGTAGCCTCCTTCAGAGGAAAAGCATTAGATTGGAATCACACTCTTTCGGCTAACACCATCGGTACTTGGGATCAGCTTGGAGATTATTTCTATGAAAAATCCTCGAATGATAGAGATAGGTCTTTGCTATATCATCAGTTGGCAACAATGAACTTGGCCCCATCTAAAGCCATGACTGACTTCAACACCTAGTTCCATACAACTTGGCAGAGAATCCAAGCTACTATCCATCTACTAGGTGAATTGGCATTCATGTTCTACTTGAAATCCATCAATGTCGATATCTCAATGATGATCTAGTCACTCAGCGGAACCACATTACCAAATGCATGTAGCATAGCAGTTAAGGAAAATAATAACCTAATCAACAATGGGAAGTTTCCACCTCAGCCCATCATGTCGATATTTCCCAGAGTATCGAATCTCACCCAGGAGATGCCATCTACTAGCACCCCTGCACCCCCTCCATCTATGTAAACATATCTGAGCATGCCACAAAATTTTGAGTCTACATACGGCTCTTTGAAGGATGAGATGAGCAACATAAAATAATTTTTGTGGAACCTAGCAAACTAAGTAACCACTATCCAATGCAATTAGGCCACTCCTCCAAGACCAACCTACCAAATTTATCAAGGTGGAATGCCCTCCTTCTAATAGAATCAATATCAAGGAGTTCAACACACAAATCCATAGCCTCAGACGACTAACCAAATAGTGTTAGTGCCCACTCTGCTAGGAGCTGCTCAAACAAGTACAAGTAGAGAACTAATCACAGGGCAGAACAACCTCACCAAAAATATCAATCCTTGGTGCTTCCCCTCTGGTGATGTGCATATGCCTTGAAATTGTCTATGTGGAAATTTACAACAGAACAGTGCAACCAAAGTGTGGTGCCAAATTCATGAGGTTATACATATGCCTCTCCCCAAATGGAGAATGTGGTTCTTACCACATAGATGTAAGGAATGTCCTTGGAGCAAGAAAATAACATAGCTCTTGACCATGCCCTTTTCTCATGGATGGAAGGAGAAGAAGTGGTGTTCATGTACAAGGAATCCATGTCGGAGACCCTGCGGGTGCAATCTAACTACAACACTTGATCGAAGAGGAAATTCTCAGGTGAACCAGTCACTCCAAAGCCTAGAAGCATTTCAAACCAACCCCCTAGTCCTTCCATAATTACTCTGCAATGGTAGCTATGCAATCATAGTTGTGCAAGGAGATTTTTATAACCAGGGCCCAAGAATAGAAGCATCCAAATCCGCCACCTTTTAACGTAGTGGAACAATTGAGGAAATATTTTACTAATTTATCCCTTTGGGATATCTTAGCCATCTCAGAGCAAAATTCATTCCTACAAAATTCCCTTCAAGAAGATGTGGTTGTTCAACTGACAGAGCAATTTCTCAAAAAAAAGGCTATTTAACCATCACCTTCAACCAAAGTTCTGACAGATACATCAAAGGAGACTTCAATGGAATTCAGAGAAGAAAATTCAAAACCCAAGCTCTTTTTCTTCACTCTCATTGTGGGTAAGAAACTGCTACATAATTCCATGATTGATTATGGTGCTAGCACCATAGTCATGCCTAAGAATATAGCGAAAGCCTTAGGACTTAGCTATGAGCCCTTAAAGAAGGTGGTTAAGCAGCTGGATGGGAAAAAAAGTGAAATTTTACTCAAATATCTCCCCATGACTTTCTTCTCTTGCCCTAGCATCATAGTTCTACAAGATACTTTGATTATAGACGTTCCTCCCATGTTCGGCCTCTGCGTATCTTGGGAATTCACCTCAAAGATAGGTAGGTACCTTTCTTTGGACTGGTCTCACCTAATCCTCCAAACCAAACACAGAGAAAAAATGAATTCGAAATATGTAGCCAAGAAAGCCATGATCAACTTTGAAGCCACTCATACTTCTTTCACTAGGGAACAAACTTATGGTATCAAGCTACTCAAAGATGAGAAGGTAATTGAAGATCGGTCCAAGCAAGAAGAATTCCTCTTGAGCGAATACATAGACGTTGATCCCTTCAGAATCTATCATACTACTAGGTTAGGCACTTATGCCATCTATGATGAGGATCAAGAGATCTTGAAGGTACTAAAAGACCCCATGGTTGAACAAACTTCAGAGATTTGGATGTTTCATTCTAATGGTGCAAGATGCAAGGTTGGCATTGGTCCTTAGATATGCCTAACACCTCCAACCGATGAAAATATTCTTAGATATTTTATCTTCCAGTTCACTTGCTTGAATAATGAAGTCGAATATGAAGGTCTCGTGCAAGATCTAAGCCTTGCAAAGCACATAGGTGTCAAGAAAATAATGGTGTTCAGAGACTTTGAACTTATAATTAACCAAGTCCACAACATCTCTACTGCAAATAATGTTTTAATGTGATCTTATAGATGCAGGGTATGGGAACTCATTGAATATTTTGAGGATTTCAACATCCAAGCGGTGCCTAGGGAGCAAAATTCAATTGTGGATCACATGGAAACGATAGGATCTTAGTTTGATCCTTCCTCCAAATTGATTAAGAATATACACTCCATGTGAGTGATCATCCAACCCTCCATTCTATATAAAAATCAAAGCTAGAAAGTGTTCAAAAGTGATGAACACATCGCCTTGTTCATCCAACAATCAAGAGAGTTTGCATACCATCTTTAGCCAAAGATTGAAGAAGCATATGAAGTGTAGATCATTTAGTTGAGATCGAATAAACTTTTGAAAGGGTTGGTTATTCTCTAGAATATGTTTAACTATGATGATGCGAGGAATGATAGGAGAAAATTTATGGTAGACCAAGTAGACTATGTTGACCTTAAGGTTGGAGATGGAAGAAAACTAAAAGACAAAAAATAAGTTCTACAACATGACAAGAATTGACTCATACACTTCTGTGAAAATATGAAGGATTTGTGGCCTGTTCCTATGATAACCTCAGGGGATATGATCCCAACACCATCTAGCACACTATCAAACTTACGGAAGGTTCTAAAGCCGTTCACCAAAAGAAAAGGCCCATAAATCCAAAGATTGAAGTCCTGGTGGTGCAGGAGCTTAAAACCCTAATCTAGTCCAAGATTGTGTTTCCAATCAAACACAGTATGTGGGTTTCTAACCTTGTTCTAGACTAAAAGAATAATGGATTAATTGATCTATGTGTCGACTTTCATGACCTAAACTGAGCATTGCTAAAGGATCATTACCCACTACCTTCCATGGAATCAATCTTGCAAAATGTGGCGGGTTCAAAGATGTTTTCTTTCTTAGATGGCTTCTCAGGTTACAATCAGATCCAAGTTAAATAAGAGGATCAACACAAGACAACATTCACTACCAAGTGGGGAACATTTGTATATGCTAAAATTCCTTTCGGCCTCTCAAATGCGGAAGCCACATTCTAGCGGGCAATAGATATCGCTTTCAGTGAACTAGTCAGCAAAATTATCCTCATCTATTTATATGATTTGACTATATTCTCAAACTCTAAAGATGACTATTTTGATCATCTAGAGGAGGTTTTCAAAAAATTCCAAGAGTTTAGGGTATCCATGAACCTGAAAAAATGTGTGTTCAGAGAACCACAAGGAAAATTATTGGGACATGTAGTGTCTAAAGAAGGAATCACAATTGATTCTGAAAGGATCAAAGTGATCAAGGAACTTCCCCTACCGGTCAACAAAAAAGGAGTCCAGTATTTTCTGGGGAAATTCAACTTTGTAAGTAAATCTATTTCTGATTTTGTAGGAATAACTTAACCAATCACCCTAATGCTAAAAAAGGACCAATTCTTCAAATGGGCGAAAGAAGCAAGGGAAGCCTTCAACAAGGTTAAGGATTCTATTTATTTAGCTCCTGTATTAGTAAATTTGGACCTGATGAAGGACTTCATAATGTGTATTTTTAGTAGCAATACAATCATCGCTACTATTCTAAATCAAAAGGATAATGAAGGAAAGGGATAAAATCTGATAGTATTTCACTCCTGGACCTTGAAGGAGTATTAGATGAACTACAATTTTGTTGAAAGACAAGTGTTCGCAATTGTAAAGGGACTCAACAATTTCCAACATCTTATATCTTGCAATAAGGTGATTGTTTATGTCGCACATTCTAGAATGCGCGAATACAACATGGAAGGAGAAATCACCGAAAAAAGGGCCAATTGGATCACTAAGATCCTTGAATACGAAATTGAGGTCAAGCCTAAAAAGATCGTCTGGGGAAGAGGGTTGTGCGAATATTTGGTGCACAATGAAGAAATGGAAATTGAAGAAGAATAATCAAAGTTGGTCCTAAAAAATGAGTCTGAGCCTGAAGGCTACTGGCTGATGGATAGAGTAAGATTTATGCACATTGGAAAGTATCTGCCAGGACTCCCTTCTTAGAGAAGAAGATTCTACCAACTGTAAAATAGTAGATACTCGCTTATTGAAGGGGTCCTCTTCAAGAGGAATTTTAACGACGTCTTTCTATGATGTGTTACCATAGAGAAAGAAAAGAGGATTCTCGGCACCTTCCAAAGTAGTATTGAAGGTAGACACTTCTCTGCGAAGACCACCACCATTAAAATCCTATGAGTAGGGTACTTCTGCCCTATGCTATTCAATAATGCATACAACATGATAAAGACCTACAAAGAATGCCAATTCTTCGTAGGAAGAAGAAAAAAAATTGTAATGCCTCTCAATCCGATAGTAGCAGATGAGCCATTTGTGCAATGGGGGCTAGATTATCATTGGAATGGTCAATCTTGCTTCTAGTATCAGCCACAAGTGGATTCTCACCTCCACATATTACTTCATGAGGTGGACTGAAGCCATGCCCATGAATAATGCAAGAGAGGTGGAGATTATGGACTTCCTTGAGGGGCTAGTAATGAGATTCGGCCTACTGAAGACTATCATTTCAAATAAAGCCAAGGATTTCCTAGGCTCTAAGGTATGTCAATTTTCACTTATGCATGGCATATTCTTGAAGACATCATGAAATTACTACCCACAGGGGAATGGCCTAGTTGATTCGACTAACAAAAATTTGGTCTGACTCATTAAAAGAATCGGGCCAGATCATGAGAAAGATTGGCACAGGATCCTCCAAAAAACACTTTGTGTGGACCGTATAACTCCAAATAAAGCTCTCAAAAATTCACTATATGAGCTAGTGTACGAGAAAGAGGCACTGTTTCCCATCTCTATGGAGATACCCATGCTACAGCTACTCAAATCTCTAGAAATTGAAGAAAACATAGCTATGGAGGTTCGATTCGCCAATTTATTGGAAGTGTAAGAGAAAAGGTACAAATCCCTAATATCCATGACCAACCACCAACAGGTGGTTGAGAGATGGTTCGACAAGAAAGCTTCAAACCAAGGTCTAAAGTGTGGGGACCTAGTACTAAAATTCAATGAAAGGGTCGCGAAGCCTGGCCAACATGGAAATTTTGGCAGTCTCTAGGAGGGCCCTTTCAAAATAATTCAGTTCAAACAACATAATGCATTTGAATTGGAGAACATGGAACAAGAAGCACTGGGTGTTTTGGTTTAATGGAATTCACTTGAAATTTTTCAATTAAGCTTTAGTTACTCTAAATAATGTAAATATGTGAATAGTGTAATTATTTTCCCTTTCTGTTTTTGTTGGCCGGTTTTTCCACTAAATCCAAGGTGTGATAAATAGAGAAATTCATGGAGCCCATTATTGTAGGAAGCAAAGAGAGAAAATTTTACCCATTATGCAAAAAAACATTCATGTGCAAAGAATTCAATTCAATCCATATTGCAGAAACACAAGAATGGAGACAAAGGGTTTATGATAAGCAAGTATATTTTTTATATATATACTTTGATAAATACATTGTCAAAATAGATTTAAGGCCATATGTTCAAGTATGTCTATATACTATTCAACTTCTATATATGTGTGCAAGCCTTTTTTCAAGCATATTTATACAAAAGAGGAAAAAAAGTGTTTTAAACTTCAATTATCTAGAGTAGGAGCATTATCTTCAATAGTAGGAGTATTTCTATCAGCAGTGGAAAGGTTTTCTTCAGTAGAAATGGGACCAGGAGCAGTAGTGTCAACACCAAGAACCAACGGCAAAGGAAACACGAGGTTCCCAAAATCTGTGTACCATTTAATGACGTAAAACAACACCACATTGTAGCAGTGCAGTAGAAAATGGCATGCAAGAGTAGCTCTCTCATGATGCTCAACTAGCGAGAGAAGCTAGAACCTGCTCAAGAATTGCACCCATGGTACTACCGTGTCTTCTTCAATGTGCCTCCCCAGGTCACTCACAATGGGAAGGCCCAATCCATAGACTGCATGGTTCACCATATCTTTGAGGTTGCTGAGGTACTTCTTCAGGAAAATTTGGAGCGTCAAATGTAGAATCATGGCCCTAGGAACTTGAATATCAAGAAATGAAGCAATGAAATGGGAGTAGATATCAGTATTCACCTAATACTTGTCTTCATATTCAATGCAATCTCTACCCAAAACCTATTTCTTGGCTATGATAGCTAGAGAATTCTTTTTTTTGGTCATGCGCTTGAGATGCCTATTTCAAATCTCTCCTAGAAAATTAATTTGGGACTTGTTGCAAACTAGCCTAATTAGGGTGTTCATGGTGCCTAACTCTTCTTAACTACCTGGGTTTGCGCTCTACACAAATTCAAAGCCTACTCAACTGCCTAAACAATAATCTCAGCTAATCACCTAATGCTATTTTTTGCTAATCGTTAAGTGTATTTTTGCTACTACAATAGGGCCTATTTATAGAAATATCTGAGGTAGTCTGCATACCATAAACATGAGTCTAATTGAGTGATAACTCAAAAAATCCACCAAAGGTCTTCTCAATTTTCTAACCTAGTTGCGTCTGCAAGTACGAATTATTGCATGCAAGATTAAGGAGCGGTAATCAATTACTGAAAATTGGTGGTAGTCCCATGTGATAGCTCGCACAGACGAATGTTGAGGTGTCACACTGCCATCAGTTTCAAGCTCCAAGGTTGACCACAAATCTTCTATAAGTACTCATTACAGCCTCGACTTAATTATTCTTTTGGGGATATTAATTGCCAAGGTGTGTGAAAGGATAGCAAGAATTTCACCGGTGGCTCAATTTCCTAAGAAAATCATGCCAAAGGACGTTATCATTGATGTGATTATGGATTCTTGTCTTTTCAAAAAGGCAAGTAGTTCATTTTGCATGAACAAGAGAGCTAGTGGTACATGCCAAATTAAATGGAAAAAGGCAACCGTTGTCTACCTATTGAAAGCAAAAAATTAAAGAAAAAGTTACGTATCGCATGCAAGAGCTAAACAAAGCATAAAACTTCTTGAGTACATAAAAAGTCTTAGAAGTGCATAATTGCTGAGAAGAACCAAGCACAGTGTAGAATAGCAACCAAGCAGCTAAGTGCATAGATAGTTGTAGGAGATTCACTGCTCTGGTGTGAATTGAATCCAAAACAAAGGTAGGAATTCATCTGATTTTTGCAATTCAGAGCATTACATTTTTTTAGGTTCCATCCATACCACACCAATGCTATTTCTGAGCAGAATTTTACAAAAAATGGGCATAGCCCATAGTTCACAAGAAGAAATACAAGGCGAGAGAATGCAAATTTTATCTGACACCATGCGTGCAGTTCACACTATCTATGTCTTCGAGAATGTCTCTTACGCTTCACCTGGTATACCAGACAGGCCAACGTGGGTGAATACGAGGGTTGCAAAAAAGCAAACTACCCATAGAGACCAGAGCTAAATTAAGGAGTGGGATAATATTCATGATCCCATCTCGCAAAGAACCCTAAGATGCTTAGGGAGGCAGCTTGCAAAAGGATGAAGCGAAATGGTGACATGAATTCCATGGCACAGAAGTTTTGGTTCAATGGGATCCCACAATATATGGTCTTGTTCATGCACTACTGCCTAGAATTGGTCGATGAAACCACCAAAAATTTCAACTCATCTACAAATACAATTTAAGGGCCGAGAGTTAAGAGTTATCATCTACAAGGAGGCTTTCTAGGATATGTTGTGCATCCTAGAACAAAGCCCCAAGGTAAAAATAATGGAGTCATTCACTCAAGCAAAGGGAGAGACCATATGGAGAACCAAAGATCATGCTCTAGATTTTTATAAAAAAGAAACCTCAAATTCCAAGGATGATCAGAAGCAAAAGGTATTAAGCCCGATTGCACATAGAAGTTTCAAGGAGGACATGAAAGACACCTTCTCAATGATGGCATTTTTTTGCAGCTTGGATACTGACATATGTTGAGGATTTTCAACTAGGTTTGGGGTTCTAGTTGTGCAGGAAATACTCTCTTTCTTGGTATGACTTCACAGAATTCCTTGTTCAGGAAATGCTAAACCAAATAGTGGAGTATGAGACACAACCAGAGGTTCAAGTTTTCGTCCTTCTTTCTGCACATTTTTTGCATCAAAACCCTGACTCCTTCTGAAGGAATATGGGGTTGCCCATATTTGATGAAAATCAACAAAAAAAGCCAATGACGGTATGGACTCCTCTCCTCTCTGCAACATATGACTATTACGCATTTTCGGGATTATTTCTTGAATCTAATTTTGCAAGATTTGGGAGAGGATGGAAGTGTTTTGCAGCTCACCTCAACCCAGACAAAGTACATGCATAATTTCACTCTAAAATGCCACTAGTTTTTAGGGGAGGATTTCACAATCACCTCGATGTGTGGCTTCATCGGGTAACCTTTCTAGCTTTCAGCATGTCCTATAGATCAGATATTGGCGCTTGAAATTTTTCACCAGGTATTGATTATTGACTTCACCTTTTGTAGCGGAAAATCGAAGAAGAAAGGAATTTTTAGCTGCCCAATGAGCTTTAAAATGTTGATCATGGCCAAAAAGTAGACTCATGACTTGCTAGAAGAAAATTCACTCATCTGGGATTGGTTTGGATCTACGATAAATGGGATTACAATGTCGACAATGACTTACCAAATGATTTTGTCAAGGTAATGCACAATCCCCAAACTTACTCGAAAAAGCAGTGGAATCCAATGGAGGATGCGGATGAACTGATGGTGGACCTAGTCCAAATTCTAGACGAAGATAGTTGGTTGACATGGCTCAAGTTCTATTTTCAGAGAGGGAAATATGAAAATTCAAGGCAGATTGGGGCTACTCTTTGCAACAATTTGGAAAATAATTACAACATGGGCGAAAAGAAGATTAGAGATTTCTAGATTTCCCGATAGGAGATCCAACGCACCGAGGACCCTTATGATAGAATAGAAATGGATGAAAATTTTGAAAAATTGTGGAATGATGAGCATCTCAATTTTGATGATAGTGATGATAGAGTTGCCGACCCGGAGGAGGCCAAGGAAGGTATTGGAGAAGGAGCAGAACTAGAAGTGGAACTTCAAACAACCCCAGCACAATAGAAGGGGAAGGCAATGAAGCAACATGGCAAGGTTTCTTCAAATGTGTGGGTGAACATATCATGTGTGAGAGCTTCGCTAACTTGCACCTAGACCGCAAAGAGGACCAGAACAACCGAGCCTCAATAGTTGGAGACTGTAGTGGTGGAAGACTCGCCACCCACCAAGTGGTAGCACATAGAAGCATCTTCTGGAGAGTGTTCGCAAGAGCCTGAGGTGAGCCAAGAGCCCACAATGAGCCAAGGATCACAAAATCCACATCACAGGTATCTTTCTCTCCCTCTTCTCTTGCTTCATAGTCTTTAGTAACCCCTACTTTGTCTGTGACACCACTCATTACAAGCGTTGGCCCTTCCTTCTCAACCTCTACTTCCATGGTCATGGGAGTTTTTTCACAATTCGCTCATATGGCACCATTTACCTTTACTCCTCCATGGACCTTTACACCTTTCACTTCAGCCCATTCCATGTCCATCGGTGCCTCACATTCTGCCTCTGTAGCCTCCATTGACACCTCTCTTGTAGCTATTGTGTCGGACCCAATCCAATTTCTCCAATAGATGGAATCTGCCATGACCCCACTTCCCTCGACTCCTCCTACTATCCCACCAACTAGCTATTGGAATATCCCTCCTTTCTCTCCTCAAACAGTCAATATTCTAAAGACTAAAACACTTGAGACCACCACCCTCTCATTTCCTTTTGTCCTTCCTCCTGATGCACCTTTCGTGGGTGGGCTCATTAGATCACTAATAGATTTCTTGTCAGAGGGTGATAAAAATAAGCAAGCTCAAGCAATCAGGGCCCAGAAACAATGAGCCAAGGATGCTAAGAAATCAGTAGAGAAAAAATTCCAACATTCGGTGTTACAACATTTGCTTCAGTAAAAATGTCTCACTCCTAATTTTAGCTTATATTTTATCAATTTGCTTGCTCCTAAGTCCAATCTTCTAACTAAACTAGCTCCACAAATGAGACAAAAATTCCAAATTTATAGAGAATGACAAGGAAGGTAGGCCAAAGAAAAGAAAACCCCAAAATAAACTATAATATTCAATTTAATGAATGAGGCTCCTTTCCAAGTCGGCCTGGAATCTCCAATATAGGCTGGTCTAATGCATGTGAAGAACAAAAGAAGAAATAATGGGGACACATAAATTTTGATGTAGCACTCCATTAAATGCCTTCCCCCTTGTCTTTGTCTCACCTTATTTTATCCTGTACCTTAAGGAAAATCTCCTCTAGGTCGGCCAAAGGTGGAATATTTAATACTTTGAATCTTCTATCAAGGCATTTAATTTCTTCTCTTGATTTCCTGATGACCTCATCCCATTCCACCTTTAGGGTTTGATACTTCTCCATGACTATAACATATGTAGCCACATCATCAATCAAGGCATAGACCTCGTGCCACCATTTCCTCAACTATTCCAAACTTAGGTGTTTTGATGCAAAAAAATTCCTTCCTTAGACTCATGTTGCACATCCTATGATTCAAGAAGGCGAGAGGCATCCTTTTTTTTCTTTGAAACAAAAATAATTATGGAAACATTTTCCTTCAATCTATTACCCTTTCGAGAGAGAGTCCTCAATCTTCTAGTGTAGACTTGTGTCTTCTCTCCAGAGCTCTCCACCTCTACCACCTGAGGACATGTCTTTCCTTCTTCCTTGGAAGGCTAATTATTTTTCTTTGAATTTCTTGTCACCTTTTTCTTTTTTAGCACAAGAGCATTGTCCTCCTCACCTTCTTCATATGGTTCCTCCTCCATAGTATACTTGTCTTTCTTGGGGAAATTATTCCTCTTTTTGGAAATTTGTTTCCTCTTCTTTTCTACCTCTATCTTTGCTTGAGCGAATTTAATCTTGATCTTGAATGGAGAATACACATTACCTTTTCCCTTTGAATCTTGTTCAGTTTCTTCAAAGGTAGAATGGGATTCTAGATCTCCCTATTAGAGTAATAAGTTATTACACTTAATTAATTATATCATACTAGTTAATTAATTAGGTCACTTATTCCTTTAGTTGCTTAAGCTAAACTTAGGCACATTAATAATTGATTAATTATTGAGTGTGCACACTAGGGTTTCATTTAGGGTTTCCCTTTTAGGGTTTCTTGATCTCCTTCATAAGGATTGATCTCTCTGTAATAATTTATTCTTAATAAAACACTTTTACTTTGAGGTTTACAGAACATCTTCTTTAGTTTTGCATGTGATAGGCGATTGCATGTAGGTGATCTTGGTTTCTAGCACTCCCATCAAGTCATAAGTATACAACATTCCTTTACTATCCAACTCCCAAATCTTGTGTTTGATCCACAATCTAGTGTACAAGAGGACAGGAGTTGTGACTTGTTCCAATTTTGTTTTCTCTTCTTCCATCCAATCAATCTCTACTATTTTTTCCTTGATGGACTCATAATCATGATTTTGGATTACATCCCCATCATCATCAATTTGATCAAGGATGGCCTTGATATTATACAACCTAATCAAGTTAACTAGTAGCCTTGTGAACTTCTTCTTCCTGACCTCAAACTCATCCTTGCAGTTGGCCAAGTAATCTTCAAGGTCATCTTTAAGGCTAAACTCTCTACTGGCCTACTTTTGTGCTTCACCAATCATATCAAATCTACGCCTTTTAGAGTGGAATGATAAGCCCAAGCCACCCATCTCTTCCTCAGAAGAATGCGCTGAAATTATAGAAGGACGTGCCTCATTGCTACCTATCCTAAGAGGGAAGTCATTACCAAATCTGGTCCTATGTTTATCCTTCTTCACAATAGCATCAAAGTCACATATCTACCTAGTAACTTCTAGGAGTATGAGATGATATGTTGCATATTTGGGCAGCCTATAAGGAGCACTTTGGCAACCATCTATCCTAATGTAGGAGAAAGTAGGGAACTATATGAACCAGGCTCCAAATCACTTTATCAACTCCTTAGCAGCATCTGAAATTCTGATATACTTTGCACCTTGGAGCAATCTGGTGATGTACATAGTGAATGCATCATTCACTCTCCTATAGTTTGAGCTACCCAAATGCAATTGTGGATAAACTTCATAGATCACATCTTTCCCGAAGACACCTCTTGTCCCCAATCCCTTGTATGGATGAAATCTGGCCAAGGCATAAACCAAGTAGGAGTTCATAGTGAATCTCTTTATCTGCAACACATTACAGAGTTGCTCATGTATCATTGCATTGATTATACCTGTCGAATAATAGTTAGTTTTATGTTCCATCCTCACTATAACATAGAACATCCAGTTATCAAATACACCTGCACTCTTCAATCCTACCACTCTGCTAAGGAGAGTGATTGCATCATAGTATTCTTCTTTAAAATTTTCCCTCAATAGATTTTTTGGCAATTTAGAAATGTGGGGCTTAGGCTTCTCCAACCAAGAGTTAATCACCTGAAGAGCCTTCTTTGTATCATCTGTATAATACCTTATTTCCACATCCAAATCTAGGCCAACCATATGGGATCCATTAGGCATATCAAATGTTTGAGCCATCGAAGGAAGAGATAAATTAGCCAACACCCTACCTTGTGGACCAATCACCCTTTGTGTACCCTTGTCATAATGTATGGCACACTCTAGAACCAATGGATAGTATATTATTATGGGAGGAAACCCAACCACATGAGCCAATCCTAATTCCACTAATCTCCTGGCCAGTAATGGAAGATCCTACATGGTCATTCTTGCCTTGAATTATTCATATTCCCACTTGCCCATAATGGTATTAATGATTTCTAACCAAATGGAGGTTAGATTGCCCTCTGGAAACTTGATTTTAATATCTAGATTGATCTTTCTACCTCTGAGATAGAAGCTCCCTCCGTACTAGGATTCATCACCCTTCCTTTAGCTCTACCAGCAACAGCCTTGCTTGATTTAGCCTACACTCAAAGAAGGACCATAATAAATACCAAATATAGCATGAGAGTTCATGTTAGTCCACCATAAATGACATGTTAATCATCAAATAAATCCAAAAAAAAATTGGAATCCCCTTAAAATATCCTTAAGGAACCCTTCAAAGTTTGAGATTTTTACCCCTTCACGGAATTCGGGTCAAAAAGGAATTTCAGGGAATTCCGGGCTAGGCAAAATTTAGCAATGGAAACCAAACAACACCCAAAATTCACTCAATCATCACCCAAAACTCAACAAATTCTTGCACATACTCTTAAATTATCCAAATCAATCATGTAATTTAAAATCATTAGAAATTAACTCATGCATTCCTTTACTTCTTCATTCTTAACAGATCTTTGGGGAAATCTGTCAAGGACAGAAATCCGCAAAACTAGCAAAACTTTGCACATTTCAGGAAAATGAAGGAGCAAGGGACGTTCGGTGATTTCCAAGGACAATGGATTTTCATGAAGTCGATCTATTTTTCATATTTCATGCAGGCTTTCAGGAAAATAATAAAGCATGGAAATTCGAAAAAATCCTAAGGTAAAAGAAATCCTCGAAATGATCGAAATACCAAAATCTTTGACTTCATTAGGATTTCGCCCAAATTGATCGAATGATCACAAATTTGGGAATTCAAGCTCAGATTCCACCCATGTCAGATTTTTCATTGATAAATTGAACTTTCTAACTCTTCCAACGGTGATCTAATAGTATTGGCAATAAATTTGAAATCAAACCCTAGGGTTTCATGATGAACACTCGGTCACAGTCTCATTGCACTCACTTTCCCTATTAAACCATGGTGGAAATATCATAATCTCAAGGGTAAAGGAACTATCGAATGTGAACGGAAACCAAACAACCAAATCTATCCATAATCACCATATCTATCAAATGCAGGGGAACCTAGGATCGAGACTCTAGGAAAAATGAAACCACGCACAAGACCAGGCTTGGGATGAAGTAAAACTAGCAAAGGATAGTCACACCAATTTTAGAGGAGGCAATGAAAGAACAAAGGGAGTAACCCTAATTTAATCATAGAACCTCAACATGTTGAAATCTAGACCCAAAGCAAACCTGATAGGCCTAAGAATCATTCAGACTCATCAATCAAAAGCAAAGAAATGAATACATACTATTAGTGAAGTGAATTTGGTGATAAAAATGACTGGTAAGAAGCCTTGATGCCCTAGCAAGCAACAACGATAATGATGCCAAGAAAATCACCACCAAATCCAAGAATCCACAATTCCAATTTCCAAACCAAGCCAAGCACTCAAGATCAAGCTCTTCCAAATTCAATCAAGGCAAAAGAAGTTGACTCAATGAGTAAAACCATCCTAGAATTCATTAAACCCAATCTACAGAACCCATACATGAAACATAAATGCAATGACATGACAACCAACAAGAGTCCTGAAATTTGAAGCGATGGAGGAATTTCAGGAAATTCTGGTGAAGACAAAATTCCCCAAGAAGTCAAAATATCCTAAGATAGTGCAAAAATCATCCTCCATTAGGTTTTCCAGGCAATCGAGGAATTCCTCCCAAAGAGGAAATTCCCAAAACCAAAGAAAAACCCGAAATTGTCCCCAAGACTCATAATTTTCAAAGTGTTTCTTAAGTAGAGGCTCTTTATAACAAAGATAAGCATTGAGGAACATTCCAAGGTGACCAAAATTCACAATCAAAAGACCAAAAACCAAAAAGAAACCCAAAAATAGCAAGCAAAGAGGATCCCTACTTTCAGTGGGGCATGTGTGCAAAAATTGCACAACAAATGGTGATTTTTGCTTGGAAAATGCTCCAGAGAATTTTGATAACAAACTAGAATCAAGAACCTAGAATCTTTGGTTTCACTCCTTATGCTAGGTCACCTACAGACAAGGATTGAGAGTTCACAGGCAATCCTACCTTTCCTGCACCAGGGTAAAAGTGTGTGTACATGTATTCATTCCCTTTCCTTGACTACAACAAGGACCAAACTTTTTCTGACTAGGCTACATAAAGATTCTAACTCCAAAAGCATCTTGGATAGAGCCTCGCTACTAGTTGGGAATTTATAGCGCTAACGAGGTTATCACTATGATTCTCCCAAGCATAGCTCTGCTACCAGTCAGGCATCCATAGCCCCGGTAGAGCTACTAGGATAAACCCTTATGAGGTGAATATTTTCGCTGATCTTTATAGTCCTTTCTCTATTTTATTTTATTTTGATATTCTATTAAGATCTTTCTTTAAAACTTTCCCTTTCACCCTATAAGCAATGAAGCTCACACTCAAGGTTGAGGATCACAGCAGCACTGGAGTAGAACATAATATTTTTCACCTTAGTCAGACTTCATGAAGACCATATGCAACCTCGTAATTTTAAATATTTGTGTAAAATATGGGACCCAAATGCATTCAACATTCGACTTAACCAGATAACCTTCAAATTCCAAGCATATGTGATACTAGATAAACGGGGGTCTACCAATTGAATCTAGAAGGATGATTGAAGTTTGTAAAAGAAATATACTGGGAGAAAACCAACAACACACCGATCATGTAGGTGTAACAATCCCCAAATAAATCTAAAGACCAAAGCAAAAGAAAAATGACAACAAACATAAACTAACCAAGAGTAGAAAGCAACAAGAAAAGCATAAAGGAAACCTACTCTAACCAAAGAAAAACAGAACAACAGAAAGAAAATATAGACTAACTATGTACAAGGAGAGATTTGTGAATAGGTCAGGACTAGACATAAGTCTCTAAGTACTTCCCATTGATAGGCAGTGGAATGAGGGTTTTCAAGTGAAAAGTATTATCTCCCAGGATCTCTAAAATCTAATAAGGGTTGAGCCAAAGTTTGTCAAATATTCCATGCTCCCCTTTTTGGTCATGTGCTTTATCCCATTAGAGAACCAAATCATAGATTCTAAATTTTTTCACTTTAGCTCTCCTATCAAACCATCTCTTCACTACACCCTGATGTTTGGAAAAAAATTCTAGGGCTTCATCTCTTTTCTCTTTAAGTTGTAACAGTTCAGCCAAGCGGGCTTCATGCTTATCCTCTTCATCATAATATGCATTAATGAACTGCAAGGTAGGAATATTTAGCTGGATGGGAAATACATGTTCCAAACCATACACTAGGTGATAAGGAGAGGTTCCTAGGGATGTCTTATGTCTACTACAATCTTTCCAAAGAGAAAATCTAAGCTCGGTGTGCCAATCCTTGGGATTATTTTCCAATATCTTACGGATGACCATTAAAATATTCTTGTTGGATAACTCAGCTAAACCATTCCCCTAGGGGTAATAATTGGATGAAAACTTTATAATGATTCCATGATCAAAGGCCCAGTTAGAAATTTTCAATGATGCAAATACAGAAACATTATCACATACCAAAGCCAATGGACACCCAAAGCGATTAATAATACTTGATTCGATGAAATTGACTACCACCTCAGAAGTACATTGTTTGCATGCCAAAGCCTCAGTCCATCTAGTGAAATAATCAATGACAATGAGAATGTACCTATGGCCTGCAGAGGAGGGTGGGTTGATTGGACCAATGAAATCCATTCTCCTTAATTTTTATGGTCTGGCATATATGGAAATTTCTCACATGGTTGGGGGCATCTTTGAACAAGGTAGGACAATAATAGCGTACTCTCATGATCTGATTTGTAGTTAAGGGTGCTGACCCATGACCTATACCATATCTATCATGGAATTCTACTAATATTGTTGCAGCCTCTTGTTTTCCCAAGCATCTCAAGTAGACACCCTCATGATTTTTCTTATACAAGACAACTCCCTTCATCATAAAGTTGTCACTTTTCAAACGCAATGCTCTTCTCTGTACGGAATTGAGGTGTTCAAGACATTGTTGATTTAGGAGGTAATAAATAATTTCATTATACCAGCCCCTGGGGGAAACATCTTGGAGGTGGTAATGCTAAGCCATCAGGTCAAGTCCTATTTCAGCCATTGTCTTTGTTAATCCATGTCCTCTTACCAATTTCATGGGTTGGATCTATGTTGATGTGTTTTTTATGCACTTCTCAACACATGCAATGCATATGTGCATCACCTCTCTTGAAAGATAATATTCCACAATAAAACTATAGTACACTATCCCAAGGTCTCTAATGTCAAGTCGTGATAGTGCTTGGAATATCTCAGTTGTTTCATGTGATTTGTCAGAATCATAAGGTGGTCTTATGGATGAGTCACAAAGTGGGGAAGTTGGATCTACAAATGGGGTTCTTAAGATGGGAGAGTTGTTGATCATTTGCTACAGGTTAAAACAATAGTCTAGAACTCCAATTCAACATCAGATTTAGATTTATAATGTGCAATGAACCTTGCTTGAGGTTACTTATTAAAAAAAAAAGGAAAAAAGGCAGGGAAGAGAAAAGGTTCCCGGATCTGAAACTACAAATGAACAGTGATCATCGAGGTTGCTACAATAGACAAACTCCCTAAACTAGGTTTTTCTTGGCCAAGAGAAACCTACAGTTACACAAAACCAGTGCAATCTTCTAAGGACTGCTGATTTTTAGATTACACGTGCACATCATGAACATGCAATTGAACTAAGTTTCAGCAATAAAATATGGAAGCCCAGGATAACTTTGCACAATAGATTGTCATCAACAAGTGCCAAAAGTATGAGCTAGAAATTCACCAAATACTATAACAACAAACACCATCATCACTTCCATTCAAGAAACTAACAACTAAACTAATAGGGAAGTAGAACCATGCACACATAGTGAGAAAAATCAAAAGGAAACACCCATAAATCATGCAATGTTGCTTTCTAATGTTGCAGAATTCTTTTAGACTAACTCTCCAACCATTACAAATGCGGGGGAGACCCCTATTTATAGCTTTCCAAAGCTCGAATGAATGGTTAGGATTGAATTGCATTGTGTGGCCCAGATTCAATTATAGTAGGGCTTCACCTACCCCACAATATTCAACAATTTAAAATATATTTGTTGTCTTTTCCCTATTTTGTCTTTTAGTGCCCAGGTGCTATAGTGGTTTGCCTTCTAGTTGATTTCCCTTTTACTATAGCTAAAACGGCCTGAAATTTGCCTTCTTCCCGATGGACTTACCACATTCTTCATTGGATCAAATAGGCTCATCGAAGACTGGCATCCATGGGCTGGTTGGCTCTGACTCAGGTGAACAACCCGTAAATATCATCATCATTTGGTGAAAAGTAGGACAGTCCCCCTTATGCATCTTCAAGGCCACCCCCTTGCATTTTTTCATTGAATTCCTTGGCATAGGCTTTTTTCTAATGCGAGCTCTATTAATGGGCGCCACAAGGAGAGGTGGGCATAAAATGAATGGTGATAGAAGCTATGTGCTTTTCCTTTTTCAGCTTTCTCAATGGGTCTCCCGATAGACCCACGATAGGCTTCTTGAAACCTGCATTTATGAAGTGTCATAAGTGCTTTCATACACAAATCAAGGAAAATGTTAATAAAATATTACAAAATCCTTGTTATATCCATTCATGCATCATCCAAATATGACAATATTCAATCTAAATTTCCATTAGCAGTTTATTAGAGGGAGTTTGGACGATCCAGGCCCGAGAGGCCAGACTTCCCTAGCCAAAATGTTATTTTGAAAGGGTGAACAGAGCAAGGCGGCCTAGATGGTTTCTCCTGGCTTATAATTTGGAATTTGAAAATTTCATGTAGGAGAGGATCCAATTTGAATATGTGGGTCAAAGTTTGTTTTGGATTAGGAGGCATTTGGATCATTATTGGGGCATCTGGAGTTATGAAGCGAGAAACCTATCATGAGGTTTTTGTTTGGAATAGCCAAGGTGAAACGGAATTTTGGGGGTAGATTTTTGGGATTTGGGACCTAGAAGGCCGGAAGGACGGTAGCCAGTGGATGGCGGATGAAAAGATAGCAATCTGGAAGCAAAATTCTTGGAGGGTGGCGAAGGGATAGCATTCCAAGAGGAAAGTCCCAAAAACAGCCACGGAGGGGCCAGGCTCTAGAAGCCAGAATTCCTAAGGCAGACGGAAGTCCAAAACAGCAAAGGAGGGACAAACTTTCAAAAATGGCCATGGAGGGGCCGAGCTCTGGAAGCCAGAATGCCTAAGGCGGACGGAAGTCCAAAATGGAAAAATACGGATAGACTTCTAGAAACGGCCACGGAGGGGTCAGGCTCTAGAAGTCGAAATACCTAAGGTGGACGAAAGTCCAAAATGGAAAAAGAGGGACGGACTTCCAGAAATGGCCATGGAGGGGCTAGGCTCCGGAATGGAATGCCTAAGGAAAATGGAAGTCCAAAATAGAAAAAGAGGTGCGGACTTCCAGAAATGGCCACGAAGGGACCAGAAATGGCCATGAAGGGGCCAAGCTCCAAAATAGCCAGGGACAGACGAAGTTCTCGAAACAGTCGTAGAGGGACGAAGTTCCAGAATAAAAGTTTTCCAAGTTCCCGAAACTTAACAAAACCTTGGAAGTTCACTTAGGCACCCCAAAAACATCCCAAATCCATAGGAAACCTATCCCAAAATTCAAAAATGAAGGAAAAAGTGAACCAAGCAAGCAGGGATGAGGCCTGGAGGATGCCAGGGCAATAGGCGAAGGGAAACCCACAAGAGGGAAGCCTGAAAAGGGAAACTCGAAAGGCGAAAACCCTAATGAGGAAGCTCGAAAAGGTAGGAAGTGAGAAGCAGGGAGGCGAAGGGCAAAAGGAAAAAGAAGAAAGAGGGAAGAGGAAAGCCCAAAGGGCGAAGCTCAAAAAACCCAAGACTTAGAAATTTTTATTTAAGGGAAAAATATGGTCAACCTAAAATGAGACTTTGGAGAACATGTTGACCATATAGGACACCAAATGGGGGCACAGAAAATGAGGCAGCAACAACAAGGACCTGGCAAGGTGAAATAAAAGAGAGGGTCCCTGCCTACGGTGGGGCGTGTGTGCAAAACATGTGCAACAATCTCAATATCATATTTCTATAACATGGTTACCCATTTAGCCTTTCGTTCTCCTAATTCATTCTACATTATAAAAAGCTTCACTGTAGGGTATGGTACTATGGCAAAGACCTTATTCCTCAGGATATAGTGTCTGAAATTTTTTACAGCTCTTACCAAAGCATAGGCCTACTTTTCTAAATTGGGGTATCTCAATTCTGCATCCTTTAAGGGGGCACTCATGAAAGCTATCGGGTGCTCATTGACTTGATCAGATTTTTGAGTTAACATTCTAGTGCAGGAGTGATTAGAAGCAAATGAATATATGTAAAAGGGCTTAGCATAATCTAGACTCACCAATATTGGAGCCTGAGCAATAGCTCTCTTAATTTTTGTGAATGCATCTTTAGCCTCTGCACTCCACTCAACTTTTTCTTCTTGTTTTAGCATTGCATTCAACGGCTTCACAATTTCTGCAAACCCAGTGATAAACTTTTTGACAAAGTTGATTTTCCCAAAGAATGATTTCATTTCCTTTTTTCTTGTAGGGGGTTGAATCTTGAATATAGCCTCCACTCGTTCTGGATCAATAGCAATACCTTGTTCTAAAATGACATTTCCTATTATTTTTCCTTCAATAACTCCAAAAATACATTTCTTTGGATTAAATGAGATGTCAAACTCCATACACCTCTGGAACACTTTGCACAAGTCTGTTATGTGATCACCTCTCTTCTTAGAAAAAAATGCCAAATCATTCATATAAATAATTATGCATTTACCAATGACATCCTCAAAGGCAATATCCATGGCTCTCTCGAAAGTGGCTCCAGCATTGATCAATCCAAAGGGCATTCTCCTGTAAGAAAAATTCCCCCATTTCATAGGAAAGGAAATTTTATGTCTATCCTCATATTGCACCATAACCTGATTGTACCCAAACTACCCATCTAGAAAATACATCATTTGAAATCCATTAACAATCTAAAGTACTTCATCTAGTGAAGGGACTGGATAATTATCTTTTTTTGATGCCCTATTCAGGTTATTGGAACCAGGTTTGCAACCCATGTTGAGTGTCTCACTATAAATATGATTCATGTTGAAAGTAGCTTTTGAACCTCCTTCTTAATGATAGGTTCCAACAGAGCATTGATTGGCCTTTGTCTTTGCCTAAATGGTTTAACATTTGACTTCCAAGGAATATTCTGTGCAATGATTGAAGTATCATATGTCTTCAAGTCCTCATAACTCCAGGATATCACATCCTGAGGTATGTAATGCATCAATAATCCCTCTTCTTTCTTCTGAAGTGCACACCTTACCAATAAAGATATTTTTTATATCATCTTGAGTCCCCATGTTATATGTTTCACATTGACTACTAAGAGACTCCTTCTTAGCTTGTTGTTCTTGATATTTTACTCTATTCATATCAAAAATTCTCTCTAATTGCACCATACCTCTTGGGATAGTATTATTTTTTAGGTTGATGATCTCTTCTAGGTCCATTTCTGCCTCTTGAGGCTCTACTTCATCAATCACCTGGGAAGTAAACACATCATAGTTGGTGATAAAATCAAGAATGTGTTTATCATCCTCAAACACTTGTAAATTAGTTATGTTATGAGGCATTGAGGGTACTGGAGTGAGCTCCACCATAAACTTGATCAAACCTAAGAGTGACAAGGGCTGCAAGGTACTGGTTGCCTATGCCAAAGAATCTGCAGATTGATTTTTTCTATGAGGGATCAACTTAATGTTGAAAGAATCAAATCCCTCAATAAGATCCCAAACTCGATGTCTATAATTAGTCATCCTTTTTTCATGGCATGAATATTGTTTTATCACTTGCCTAACTATTAGATCAAAATCCCCAAATTCTTGCAGAATCTTAACCTTCTTTCTCAATTCCATTAACAATCCATAGACCAAAGCCTCATACTCAGCTATATTATTAGTGCATTGGAATTGGAGCTTATGAGAAGCAAAGTAGGTCTCACCTTTTGAACTAATCAATTTGAATCATGCTCCAACACCTTTTTTTATTTGTATCCATCGAACCTAAATGTGTAGCAGCCATCAGCTCTTGATCTTCTTGAGTTATCCTTGGCCTTACTCCTACTAGAAGATTCTTCATGAGGCATTGGTCATTTACCCTTACGATCATCATAAAATATTTGTTTATCCAATCTGACAGTTGGGGTTGGATTAATGCACCTTTAGATCTATTCCACTGTTGTTTGACATAGGTAACATTCCATCTCAAAGTGAGGAGCATTATGAACTCTACACCAATTAGGAAGAAGTAGGTCCTCAAACTTCATCCCTCTTCCTAGCTGGATGTGATCCTCTACACACTTCTAGATGACTTCCTGGAAATTTTTCAGTAACCCAAGTTATCCATCTTCTTGATCATCAATTTCCTCTATTAACTCACTTAGTCCCTTAGAACTATAGGATTCTGATGTGAGATGACCAATAGTTGTAACATAAAAAATTATTTTGCATCTGAAACAAGGGCAGCCAATACATAATTCCCCATACTAACCTTTGATACCAATATCTCATTTGAAGTATTCTAGTATTCAGTAATCACATACTTCATTCTAGGTTCCCTTTCAATTAGTATTTGATTTGGGACTCCTTTCCAGGGAAGCCACATGTGGGATTGATCTGTGGATGTGTACCCATTTGGTGCCTTAGTGAAATCTCACCCTAATATTAGATGGTAGGCATCGGGAATATCTGCCACTTGAATGTTAATTACTTGTTGCACCCTAGGATCTGATGCAACCTGCATGGGAATCATGTTCATCTCTCCTACTACATTTACCTTTGTCTTATCCAATTGATTGGCCTTCTTTTGAGAGGTTGCAGGAGTGATGCCTAGAGCTCTATAGATAGCAAAAGGCATAGCATTTGTAGATGCTCCTGAGTCTAGGAGACAATTGTGTAGGTTCTTCCCAAAAATGCAAACAGAAATAAGAAAAGGAGGGGTTTATGTCTTACCCTGGAATAAACTTAGTTGTGTGTCAGCTTGTGCAACTTGACTCTTATCTTTTTATTTCCCTCTTTCTCCAAACTATACCTAGCCTTGGTCTTTAGGCACCTATGGAATGGGAGTCATTCCAACTTCCTCACTTAATATCCTCTCTTGCGAATTGAAAGACTCTAAAACTATAATTTTGATAGCTGGAACCCTTAATAACTCAAAAGAAGAAAGACTCACCTTTACTTTCCTGAGTTCTTCAGTCACATACTCACCCAATTGCACCATGTTCATATCATCTTGTATTTCCCTAGGATGACTAGTATTCTTATCAACATTACCTCCTTTTGATGCATCAGGTTGTCCTCCCTTTGCAAATTATTGTGTTGGAACATGAGGGTAGGATGGATTATTACTAGCATGTGGATCTGGTGGAGTAGTAAAATTATTTGGAGGGATAGATTTTGTGAATGGGCTTCTAGTCTGAGGGTTCCTATTAGGTTTGTTCCTCAAATCATATTTCCTCGCAGGTTGCTAGAACATTTGTACTTCCTCAATGCCAGCTTCTTCCTCAACCAAGGGGCCATTATCATTCTCATTTCCTTCATTGAATAACTGAGAAATTTCATCTTCATTAAGCACTTGCTCAATCTCCCCATTATGGCTACTTGACTCCTCTTCTGGCTCGTTCTCCTCATCCTTCGGGAAAGGTGCATGATTCAAGACCAATACTGGAGAATCATAGGGAGTGGAAGGAAACATCTCCTGACCAATGGAATTATTCTCAACTTCATATTGGACGATTGAAGCAATAGTTTGAAATTCAAGACAATCAAGCTCGGAATGTTGACCTATCTTATGGAGCCTACACCATCTAGATAAAGCTGCTTAAACTAAGTACACACCACTTGGAGGTTTCTCTTGATTAGAAGGTTGGTCCAATGGAGTAGGGACTCATCCTTTATTGGCTCTAGTGTTCCAAGGCCTATTTTTCTAGGGTGGTTGTCTTCTCTCAAACCCTTGTCCACCTTGTTTCCCCCTATCAAAGTTTTAACTAGAACCTTGTCCTCTTGAGAAATTCTAATTTCTGTTAGAATATTGTCCTCTGTCAAAAATTTGTCCCCTTGTAGCATCTCGATTCTCTTTGTTGTAATTTGATTGTATGTTCCTCTCAGCAGCTTTGAGTTGATTGTTCTGGCTTCTCAAGTAAGTTACCTCCATATTCAATTTCTTCACCAGCTCTCTTAGCTCATCGAGCCTCTCCTTATTAGGACTATTGTAAGGCACTAAATTCACATTATTTTGAGGGTATCTTGATGCTCCTCCAGAACCAATGGATTGATTGAAAACTTCTAAATTTTGCAAATATGTAGGAAAAGCAACATGTTGCTGTGAATGAAGGGGTTGATTGGAACTTTTCTAGGGATAGTTGGGCATTGGGTGAGGAACCAAAGCCAATTGCGGAAGGGGTTCATAATGGGAGTATGATTGGTCAAAACCTGATTAAGAGCTTAGACTTGTCTAGGGTGAGAATCAAGTCCCAGAGATGGAAAAGGTCTCGATAAGTGTTGTCTCAAATCAATGCTAACCTTAATAGCTTTTGTATAGGATGTGAGAAAGGTAGTTGGGGGATTAGTTCTCCACTTAAGGAAGGTGGAAGTGAGACTATCAAGGGCTTCAAAATAAACCTCCAAAGTAGTAGCATCATCCACAACATAGGGAGATTGTAATCTAGTATATGCACGGTGGAACCTATTGTTGAATTATCCTATAGGCTCATTAACTTCCCTCTTAACCTTGGTAAACTGTAAATAGAGCTCATTGGCACTAATAGGAATTTTAAAATTTTGCAGAAATATAGCCTCAAGTTCAGTCCAATTATGAATTGATGCAGCAGGTAAATGATTGTAATAGTAAAATGCATCCTCCCTTAGAGAATAAGGGAAAATCCTACATACAACATCTTAATGATTAATCCCTCTATCCCTTAGACAAGTTTTAAATATCCTAATGTGTTCCTTTGTTGTCCTATTGGGGTCATTTGTATGGAACTTAGAGAAAAAATGCTCAGGGTTCTTGGGCACAACATTGAAATTATTGAAGGATAGAGGTGATGGGTTCTTTTCCAAGAAGGCCATTGGTGGAGGTGGGGGCGGTAATGGTTGATTGATGCTTAGTTGAGGTTGTTGAATAGGGATGGACCTAGAATCAGATGAGGATGGGCTTGATGAAGGTGAGGATGAAGGAGATGATGGGAGTGGTTGGTTGGATGATGATTCCTCCCTCCTTTTGGTCCTTCTTTACCTAAGTGGGAGTGGTAGTTCTTGAAACTCTTCTCCTGGCATGGATCTAGTTCTTCTTTTGAATCTCTCAAGAGAAATGGCATTCAAAAATCAATCTTGCTTGCTTAGTCGGGCCCTCCTTCTAGCACCAATATGTTGATGGTGTTTTCTGCACAGCAACAACTCACACAGAATATGATATCCTATCTCTCTTGAAAGGTAAATCTCTATCAAAAAAAAGATAACCTCAAGGTCTCTAATGTCAAGTCTTGACAATCCAGTGAAATAGCTCAGAGATAATGTGAATATTGTTGGTAATCATAGAGGGACCTTACAAACAAATTTTGGATCTTCAAACTTATTAGATTTCACAATTTATTGATACTCAAATTCCTAAATCTTACCCAGATAATAAAAGAAATAGAAAAATATAAGGGTTTACATAAGTCTTAAAACTTACTCCTAAGATCAACAATACGAATGACAAGATACTTGAAATGGACCAATCCCTTAAAACTAATTTATGTTTGACCTAGATTTATCCTGTAATCTCACAGAAATAGTGCAATCTTCTAAGGAATGAAATATTTTAAGATCATGAACATTCATTCAACTCAACCCTTGTTTGCAATTGAAATGAATAAATACCCACAATTGAACTAAGCACAAAAATATAATTTCTAGACTAACTTTGCATAGCAACCCACCATCAAAAAGTTGCCAAAAGTATGAACCAACAATCACTGCAACACTTCAAGCATCCAACCATAAATATCACTAAATCATCTAACATTCATTCAATATTTTTAAAATTAATTTGAAAAGATAGAATAATAAGAAACATGTAAGATAAATCAATCCAAGAGAGGCCACCAAAGCACAATGTCTTCACTTGTATTGAGTTCATCCAAAAGTACCAACAATTCCAGCATTCGGTCTTGCAGCATTTTCTTCAAAAAAAATAACGAACTCCTAATTCTAGCTTCTATTTTATCACTTTTCTTGCTTCTAAGTCCAATATTCTAACTAAACTAAAACCAGAAATGAGGCGAAAATGCCAAATTTATAGAGAATGCCATCCCAATTAGGGTTACAAGGAAGGTCAGTCACAAAAAAATAGGTCAGCGAAACAAAAGAAAACCCAAAATAAAATATAATATTGCATTAAATGCATGAGGCTCCTTTCCAAGTTGGCCTCGAATTTCCAATATAGCTCAGTCCAATGCATGTGAAGAATGAAAGAAAGAATAATTGGGAAGCACAAAATTTGATGTAGCACTGCATTAAATGCCTTCCCCCTTGTCTTTGTCTCGCCCCATTTTATCCTGTACCTTAAGGCCAAAGGTGAAATATTTAATACTTTGAATCTTCTATCAAGGGATTTAATTTCTTCCCTTGATTTCCTAACGATCTCATCCCATTCCACCTTTAGGGTTTGATACTTCTCCATGACTACAATGTATGTGGCCACATCATCAATTTGGTACATATTAACTAGACCATTATCAACCGAGACATAGACCTTGTGCCACCATTTCCTCAACTATTCCAAACTTAGGTGTTTTGATGCAAACTTTTCCTTCTTGTCATGATCTCAAAGAATGAAATGCGCCTATTATATATATCAGTCAGGGTGCCCTCTATTTTTTTCTGTGCTTATGTATTTTCTTCAACACCCTTTCCATTGTTTGCAGAGCCTCATACCATTCCCAAGGTTCGGTAACCTTTAAGGAAGATAGAATTGCATCGCCTACAAGCTTCTCCTCAGTATACTTCATGATAACCTCAGTTATCTATAGCAAGAGGTCAATATCCTCCTTATCTTGAGATAACATGTTTCTCAACCATTCCACCGACCTATGGTCATCCCCACTAGTTGATAAGATTTCCTCATCTCCTCTGGCTTCTACTCCCTACAACTAGTTATGTGTGACCTAAGTGGTGGTTTTCATTTTTTCCAATTCAGTGATGGTCTCCTTAGGTAGAAGACCTTCTACACATGATGAAAAGATATACAGCAAAGGTTTCATGAGATCTTGTAGATATCTTTTCTATCTCTCATTCTCCTTCTTCAATTTCTGCTTAGCTGGTACCTCTTTGTTTAATCTACCTAAAATTGCAGCACTAGAGCCTTCAAACTCCTCAACTTCTTGCATCATGGAGGTGCGCCCAAGGTTAATCATTTGAATACTATAGTCTTGGCCAATTACCTCATCTTTTCTATTATTAGGTGTGGGAGTAACAATATGGATCACTCGGTTATTTTCCTCATCTCTATCAATCCTGGAATAACCCTAGCCTTTTTCTTTGCCTTTCCCTTTCCTATGATGGCTAGTAGATCATCCCAATTCGGAGGGGTATCATCTACAACAATATTCTTATCCTTCAATATTTCATTGAGCCAAAAGGGGTAGAAGCATCAGGTTTTTGTTCATTTTGCTTTCCCTTTTTAGTTTGATCCACGGTAGGTTCAACACTTACATCATGCTCTGAAGAAACCTCTTCACCTTTTCCTCCTCCCTTATATTCCTTATCCTGCTCTAGATTCTCATCCTTTTTTACATTATGTTCATCCTCCTCATGCACCGATGGAGGACTCCTTGCAGGGATTTCTTCTTTTCGTGGAGACTTATCTCTCTTATCCTCAACATATGATTCCTCATAACTTACCAAAGGAGACCACAAAATTATTTCTATCTCTGCCTCAGCACTATCGAGTTCTCCCTCTTTGAACCCTTCTACATCTTCTTCCTAGTGATTACAAACCTGTACATCCTCATACTCATATTGTACATTCTATGATTCGGGAATGGGAGAGGCATCATTTTGTTGCTCTGCAACAGGAGTAGTTATGGAAACATTTTTCTTCAATATATTACCATTTGGAGAGTGAATCCTTGATATTCTAGTGTAGACTTGTGCCTTCTCTCCAGAGCTATCCACCTCTACCACCTGAGGACATGTCTTTCCTTCTTCCTTGGAAGGCTCGTTCTTTTTCTTTAAAGTTCTTTGTCACCTTTTTCTTTTTCAGCACAGGAGCATTTTCCTCCTCACCTTCTTCATTTGTCTCCTCCTCCATAGTAGACTTGTCTTTCTTGGGGACATTCTTACTCTTTTTGGAAATTGGTTTCCTCTTATTTTCTACCTTTATCTCTGCTTGAGTACCTTTAATCTTGATCTTGAATGGAGAATCCACCTTACCTTTTCCCTTTGAATCTTGTTTAGTTTCTTTAGAGGTAGAATGGGATTCTAGATCTCCCATCAAGTCATAAATATACTTCATTCCTTTACTATCCAACTCCCAAATCTTGTGTTTGATCCACAATCTAGTGTACTTGAGGACAAGAGTTGTGACTTGTCCCAATTTGGTTTTCTCTTCTTCCAGCCAATCAATCTCTACTGATTTTTCCTTGATGCACTCATAATCCTGATTTTGGATTACATCCCCATCATCATCAATTTGATCAAGGATGGAATTAATGTTATACAACCTAATCAAGTTGACTAGTAGCCTTGAGAACTTCTTCCTGACCTCAAACTCATCCTTGCAATTGGCCCAGTAATCTTCAAGGTCGTCTTTGTGGTTGAACTCTCTACTAGCCTTCTTTTGTGCTTCACCAGTCATATCAAATCTAGGCCTTTTAGAGTGGAATGATAAGCCTAAGCCACCCATTTCTTCCTCAGAAGAATGCATTGAAATGATGGAAGGACATGCTTCGTTGCTACCTATCCTGAGAGGAAATTCATTACCAAATCCGGTCCTATGTTTATCCTTCTTCACAATAGCATCAAAGTCACATATCTACCTAGTAACTTCCAGGAGTATGAGATGATCTGTTGGATACCTAGGAAGCCTATAAGGATCCCTTTGGAAACCATCTATCCTAATGTAGGAGAAATTGGGGAACTCTATGAACCAAGCTCCAAATCTCCTTATCAACTCCTTAGCAACATCTGAAATTTTGATATGCTTTGCACATTGGAGAAATCTTGTGATGTACATAGTGAATGCATCATTCACTCTCCTATAGTTTGAGCTACCCAAATGCAATTATGGATAAACTTCATAGATTACATCCTTCCCAAAGACACCTCTTGTCCCCATTCCCTTTTATGGATGAAATTTGGCCAAGGTATAAACCAAGTAGGAGGTCATAGTGAAGCTCTTTGTCTGCAACACATTACAGAGTTGCTCATGTATCATTGCACTGATTATAGCTACCCAATGATAGTCAGTTTTTTATTCAATCCTCAAAGACACCTGCATTCTTCAATCCTACCACTCTGCTAAGGAGAGTGATTGCATCATATTATTTTTCTTTAAACTTTGCCTTGAATAGTTGTTTTGGAAATTTAGAAATGTGGGGCTTAGGCTTTTCCAACCAAGATTTAATCACCTACATATCCTTGTTTGTATCATTTGTATAATACCTTTTGGCCACATCTAGATCTAGGACAACCACATGGGATCTGTAAGGCATATTAAATGTTTGAGCCATCAAAGGAGGAGATAAATTAGAGAACACCCTATCCTATGGACCAATCATCCTTTGCATACCCTTGTCAGAATTTCTAGCACACTCTAGAACCAATTCATAACATTGTATTGTGGGGGGAAACCTATCCATGTGAGCCAATCCTGATTCCACTAATCTCCTAGCCAATAATGGAAGATCTTGCATGGCCATTCTTGCCTTGAATTCTTCATATTCCCACTTGCCCACATTGGTATCAATGATTTCTAACCAAATGGAGGTCAACTTTCTCTTTGGAACCTTACTTTTAATATCCAGTTTGATCCTTTCTTCCTCTCAGCCAGAAGCTCCCTCTGTACCGGGATCCATCACCCTTCCTTTAACTATACCAGCAACAACCTTTTTTGATTTAGCCTTCACTCAAAGAAGGACCATAATAAATACCAAATATAGCATGAGAGTTCATGTTATTCCACCATAAATGAAATTTTAATCACCAAATAGATACAAACAATAATCGAAATCCCCTTAAAATATCCTTAAGGCACCCTTTCTTAAAATTTTGGGATTTTTACCCCTTCATGGAATTCAGGTCAAAAAGGAATTTCGGGGAATTCTGGGCCAGGTGGAATTTAGCAATGGAAACCAAACAACACCCAAAAGTCACTCAATCATCACCCAAAACTCCATAAATTTATGCACATACTCTTAAATTATCCAAATGAATCATGTAATCCAAAATCATTAGCAATTAACTCATGCATTCCTTTAGTTCTTCATTCTTAATAGATCTTCGACGAAATCCGTCGAGGACAGAAATCCGTGAAACTAGCAAAACTTGGCACATTTTGGGAAAATGAAGGAGCAATAGAAGTTTGGTGATTTCCAAGGACAACAAATTTTCATGAAGTCAGTCTATTTTTCATGTTTCACGTAGGCTTTCGAAAAAACGATAAAGCGATGGAAATTCGAGAAAATCCTAAGGTAAAAGAAATCCTTGAAATGATTGAAACCCTGAAATCTTTGACTTCATCAAAATTTCACCCAAATTGATCTAATGATCACAAATTTGGGAATTCAAGCTAGGATTCCACCCATGTCAGATTGTTCATCCATAAATTGAACTTTCTAACTCTTCCAAGGGTGATCTAACAGTATTGGCAATAAATTTAAAATCAAACCCTAGGGTTCCATGATGAACATGTGGTCATAGTCTCATTGCATGCACTTTCCCTATTAAACCATGGTAGACATCTCATAATCTCAAGGTTAAAGGAACTATCAAATATGAATAGAAAGCAAACAACCAATTTTGTCCATTATCACCATCTCTATCAAACATAGGGGAACCTAGGATCGAAACTCCAACAAAAAAAAAAATCATAAACAAGACTAGGCTTGGGATGAAGTAAAACTAGCAAAGGATAGTCACAATTATTTTAGAGGAGGAATTGAAAGAACAAAGGGAGTAACCCTAATTTAATCACAAAACCTCAACATGTCAAAATTGAGACCCAAAGAAAACCCGATACACCAAATAATCATTAACACTCATCAATAAAAATAAAATCAATGAATATATACCATTAGTGAAGTGAATTCAGTGATAATAAAGACTAGTAACAAGCCTCGATGCCCTAGCAAGTAACAACGACAATTACGCCAAGAAAATCACCACCAAATCCAAGAATTCATAGGTCCAATTTCCAAACCAAGCCAAGCACTCAAGATCAAGCTCTTCCAAATTCAATCAAGGCAAAATAATTCGATTCGATGCACAAATCCATCCTGGACTTCATTAAACCCAATCTGCAAAACCCATACGTGAAACATAAATGCAATGACATGATAACCTAGAAGAGTCCGGGAATTCAAGTTGATGGAGGAATTTTGAGAAATTCCGAGGAAGATGAAATTCCTTGAGAAGTCAAAATCTTCGAAGATAGTGCAAAAATCAGCCTATGTCGGGTTTTCCAGGCAACCAGGGAATTCCGCCCAAAGAGAAAATTCCCGAAACTAGAGAAAAACCTGAAATTGGACCCAGGACTCATAATTTTCAAAGTTTTTCTTAAGTAGGGGATCTTTACAAGCAAGATAAGCATTGAGGAACATTCCTAGGTGACCAAATTTCACAACCAAAAGACCAAAGACCAGAAATAAACCCAAAAAGAGGAAGCAAAGAGGGTCCCTACTAGTCAACAAAAGCCCCTAATAGTCCCTAGTTTTTGTTTTGCTAAGTATCAGCTCATGCCCCATCTATTGAAAACATCATCGGCCTCCTTTTTCAAAGGCTTCATCAAATAGCTACCACATGTCCGCTTGGTGCTCTTCAAAGGAAAAAAAAAAATCACTTTTCAAACAGCTCCTGCCATGCTTACACGTGTCAGACTTTCGCACTCTTCAAGGTTTCTTCCCTTCGCTTCCCTATCGGGCCTTGACTGCATGCCATTTAACATCTATCCACATACATTTCTTGATGGCCCCCACCACCATCATCATTTGTAAAGAGGACCTCCAAGTGTCTTCACCATGTAGGCCTTCATCAATATGAAGGAGGAATGAACCTCGAGCCCCGACCTTTTTCCATGTGGATCTTCTAAAGGCTTTATCATGTAGGAGTATGGAGCAATAAATGGCCTCACCATTGTTTCCATGTGTTCTAGTGGCCATCGTGAAAAGGTGAGACATTTCAGCACTTTGTTCTGCTAGGACCACTACTATCATTCATAGGGGATGCATCTAGCTAGAGGGTGACCATGTTTATGGATCGAATATTTTCCATTGTAACAATCAAGGGAATCATTGCTATATTCATCATTTCTCATGATTAGGGGATATTTTATGCTACTATCTCACCAGGTAGTGGGATTTTAATTATAAATACTGCTCCTTTTGAAGAAAGGTTTGGAATTGGAGAGAAATTTATGGAAAGACCAGGCCTTTTTTATTGTTTTTAGCTTATTGTATAAGATTCATAGATTGTGCCATTGTTCGGCCTTTCTATTTTCTTTTCCATTTGATAAATTTGTATACTGTGTCATTATTGTATTGAGTAATTTTCTCACATACTTCTATAATTTCAATATAGGATAGTTGATTAAGACCATGTCTTTGAATCTTCTTTTCAATAAATATGTGGAAGTTATTTTATGTCATTGAATAATTTTTTCATATTTCCATTTTGATCTTTGTTGTTCTAAAACATAGCAGATTGTTGAACAGCCCTTAAATCATATATGAAGGATAGGTTTATCGTGCCCATATCTAATTTTTGGTACATCGCCTTAGATTAGATTTATTTTATATTCATTTCTTTTTATCCCTTTTCAACCTGCAAATTATACAAGAAGTTGGCTTATTTAAAAACCTAGAGGTCACTCAATTTAGTGCGATAGGTCCCCCCTTTAACTGAGTTTCCCATAAAGGTTGTTACCTTGTCAATTGTTTGCATCAATAGTATCTTAGATGGACTTAGGGGGAAGGGTTTACATTTTTTGTGTGGAAGATATTTTGTGATAAGGATAGAGGTGGATTAGAGGCTTGAGGAATATTTAGGTTGTGAGACAAAGATCTATTGGCTCTCCAAAGTTCTCTATCCATGTCAATGAGGTGACCTATAATATCTTTTGTGTCTTTGTCTTTGGAAAATTCTTGGTTCTCAATTGTTTCTTGGAAGTTTGGTTTCTCTAATGATTTCCTTTGTGTGGAATAGTCATAATATTAATATCCTATCATTTCAAGGGTGTAATTTGGTTGCTTCATTAGTTTCTCGGCATATGACCTTGTTATTGGGGGTATACAAGAGTGACAATCTTGTTTTTTTCTTTTAGTTGTTAAGGTTGGTTTCGAATGAATGGATGTCTTTAATTGGTTATATGGGATGATGAGTTTAGGCTTAAATTTTTTGGTGTATGGTATTTGGGTCAAGATTTTGTTTAAGGAATGAGGATATTTGGAGGGTTTAGTCTAATGTTGGCGTGTTTGATTTTGTTTAGTGACTTTCTTTTTAGGTGCTTTTTGGAGGTTGTTGGTTGCTTTTGGCATGGCCAAGGTATTATTGTAGGGATTTTTTGTATGCATTGCAATGATATTATGCTTTAATTGGTTGAGTTTTGTCTTTGGTTAATGAGGTTAAATTTGGTGTGTTTTTGTATGTTTGATTCTTTTCGTTTGTTGGTATGGGGTGGTAGGTTTGGACTTGGACTTATTTTTATGATGAAATTATAGGGTTTTTTTAATTTAATTTATGTAAAATGGGGAATTAAGGGTCTTGTGGGTTTCAATCTATGTAAGATGGTTTTGAACATACATTTTCTTTGACGCCAAATATGATCACTGATGTCAAAGGAATTTGGTCAATAGATCAGTGAGAATTAAATGTAATATTTTGTCATATCATTTTTAGTTGCAGAATTATATATTTTTAGCTAAATTAATCAAGTCAATTAACGATTGTCTATAGTATCATACTACATCTATTAATGTTGGTAGAAGTGATCTAGAAGTCTAATCTGGAATGTTTCACTTTAATTTATTATGGAAAAGATATTTCTTCGGTAATACATTTATGTTCAATATTCCTTCCTGAAGGCGGGTTTGGATCTATGGTTTGAATGGAGAGTACGTCTACACATGTTATATCATATTCCATAGTTTCTAAAAGTTGTGTTTAGCATGCAAAAGATTGAAGTAACAAAAGGCTCACTATGCATGTATGTTAACATGTTGGTGTTCTGGAACTGTGTGGCAATGGCTAGTAGTGTTTGGTATTCAAAGGTAGCATGTGGTGGTAAAATAGGTCTAGGTTAAGGATTTTGTGGAAGCACATGGCTCATGATCTTTTGACAGAAAAAAAAATTAAATTCGGGTCCACCTTATGTTGTCCTAGTTAATTTTGAATCCCTAGATGACATGGAGTAATGTTAATGAAATATCTTGTATATAATCATCATACATTTGTGCATATGTACGATGTGAAGTGTGATAATAATTGAAGATAAGATAGTGAGTGAATATAATTTTGTGGGAGTGAGCATTACTCAATGTGAATCAACTCAGTTAATGTGTGTCATCAACAGAAAACCTTAAGGAGTGTGGTAGATTGTTTGAATTAATCTCAGATTGTATGTAAGTTGTGTAATTGACATTGAAGGTTCGCAAGCTTTATCTTTGTAATTCAATAGGACTGGTGTCTTATTCATTGATTTGGTGCTCAAATCATTATATTGGGGATAGTTTTCTCTAGTAGGTTGGTACCTACAATACATTAGAGGATCGGTGTCTCTGGTAGGTTGGTGCCTACATCATATTGTAAATTTCCTTGTTATATTTTTTCTTTGTGAGGCTAGATTTGGATAGTAGATCCAAGCATCTATTCTCATCACAGTTTTTCCCATATTATGTTTCCATGTATATCTAGTGTTCTCATGTGCAGATGTGTGTGCTTATGTGGTTGCTTTATTATCAGTATCTATTTTTATACGTGTTTCATGTTTGTTATGTGTTTTGAATTAAATATTTTTAAATTAATTTGATCTACTAATTCACCCCCCCCCCACTAAGTAGATGTGCCCTTCAATTGGTATCAGAGCCAAGTTCCTTTGAATAATATTAACATATTGAGGTAGATTCAAGAAGGCACACTTTGTGGCTCAAGAAGGATTATCTATAAATAAGGTACCACTCTTTAATGGATCCAATTATGCATTTTTCAAAGTAAGGATGGAAGCATACTTAATGGTCCCAAGTCTTGAAATTTGTAAAGCAGTTGCAGATGGATATGAGAATCTTGAAAACCCTCCAAGGGATTAGGTTGGAAAGAAGGCTTGTGAAAATAATGCTAAGGAAAGGAATGATATTTATGTGGACTATTTATGTGGATTATCTAGTTGTGAGTTTTTGAAGGTCATGTAGTGTAGAACAACAAAGGAAGTATGGGATAAATTGCACACCATATATGAAGGTGATGAAAAATTTAAAGAAGAAAAACTTCAAACTCATTGAAGTTAATTTCAAAGTTTAAAATGAAGGAAGAAGAAAACATTTCCAAATTTTTTCTCTAGGTTGATGAAGTTATCAATTCTATCAAAGGTCTTGGTGAGGAATTTAAAGAAAGCATGATTTTTAAAAAGGTTCTCGGATCTCTTCCTAGAAGGTTTGATTCTAAAGTTGCTACTATTGAAGAAGATAAATATTTGAACTCTTTAAAAATATTTGAATTGGATGGAATATCGAATGCCTATGAAATGAGATTTGATAGTGAGAAATCTATAAGGAAAGAGACAGAATTCAAAGCTTCTAAGAAGAAAGTTGATCCAAATTTTGATATTGGATCAGATCCAGAGGTAGAAAAATTTGTTAGAAAGTTACAAAGAGGTTTTGGTAATGTATCAACATGAATTTACACCCCTAACACAAATTCCCTTTTGACCCTTAACACTTTAGAAAATCAAAAGTGGAGGTTTAATTCCACTTAAGACCGCTCCTTATATTCCACTTGGCTACTGGTTTGTGTTTCGATGGGGGAATTTATGTCAAGGACACCCACACAGTGCACAGACACCCACGTGATGCACTTACATCCCTGGTAGATTCCTATGGTTGGAGACTATAGAGGTGTTACCTTTTCAATTGAAAGTCAAAGAGTAATGTCCCTCTCTAGCTAGCTGGCCCAAATATGGTTGCATTTCACCTTCTCCTTCATATTCTTGACCATTCCATCCATTCTCAAGTTTTGAGAGATCTTGAATTCATCACTTCACATTTTCTCCACTCTTTCAACATCCATTCATAATCTTTGTAGCAACACCATTCACTCCATTCCATAAATCCACTACTTTTTCACTCCAATAAGGCGAGCACAGAATAGGCACTATGGCAATAGAGGCTTGATTCCCTCTCGTTCACTCCTCCACAAGCATTGAGTGCTTTGGACGGAGGTGGTAATCTCCTACAATCTCTCATTTTACTTTTGATTGAGTAAGCATGTATTGCTTGTAGTGTTTTTGTGTTTACGTAGCTTGTGGTTTCTTTTCTTTATTATTTATCTCTATTATTTTAAACTTGGTTATCTGTGGAGGTGGAAACACCAAGATGGGGGTTTAAATAAGGTAGGGCCCTATACAACACCAACAATTTCTCCCTTTATTATGTGCAGGTGGAGAGAACTTGGAGCAAGCTGGCAAGGAGAGAATTGCACGAGATCATCTTTGTCACCTTGGTGGTAATACATTTCCTTAATCGTATTCGTATATGCATTTATCTTTACTTAATCTTGTTTTATCATTTCAAAAATCACAAGACTAGGTTGATAATCTCCCTTTTGGAGTTATATTTTTGTCTTTTCGGTTCTCTGGTTGTACAGACGCCAGCACACCTGTGACATGCCAGCGCATTGCATTGTCATCCTAGAACTACATTTTTGTCATCACACAAAGAGCTACCTAAGTCATGAATCTGACTCTAAAGGCTAACTCATCTAGTCTCCTTCCAACATTCGAGATTGCAAAGTGATCAAATGATGCATAATCCTCATCATTCTCATCCTCATCATCCTAACTTCCCCTTAAACTAATGTGGGTTAGGGTAGCCTTTCCGCTCTTTGCCTTTCATGACCTGGGGTCTTGCAATTGGTGGTCTCCCTCAATCACATTTTTGGTGAACTTGACATGAACCCACATCTATCCATTTGTCGGCATCCTGACCTTTTCACATATACCTCTTGGTCGTGATACCCTGGTGTGTTGTGAAATTTTATGAGCTTCACGACCCAGTCTATGACCTCTAGGAATATTGTTAGAAGAAGTCTACGACACCTTCTGATGGACAAGATGAAGCTCTCCTCTAGCTTCACTACCAACCTTTTCTTTAGTTATGTGATTGGGTTGTCTACATAGGAGCACGTATCATGAGGAAACGTTACGTTTCTTGATGTAACCGATCGCGTCCCTACTCCTCTTGCATCACCAACCTCTTCATCCGTAGATGAGCATGAGGTTGTTTGTATCTCTTTCGAGTACATTTTTAGTCACGGTAAAGGGTTAGGAGCATTGGAAAATCACCTGGAATGCAACCCGAAGTTGGCTAGGGCCGCTAAGGTGATCAGAGAAATAAGAAACATGGTAGAAAAATACCAAACAGGTGTAGAACTCTTGGCTAGTCTCACTGGTCTAGCTGAAGCATGTGCCCCCTCGAGTCTTGGTCTCATGATACGAGGTGGCCTCTTCGAGGACTGAGAGAGGCAGCTAGAGATGTCGAAGTCTCCTACATCTGTGTACATGGTTGGCACGCTCCCCTCAGTCAATATACCCTTTACTTCTAAAATTTAAGATACTGTCAAAGTAAACAAAAACCCTTTGGGGTTCCACTTCACTCCTTTTGTCCCCTCCAGTAGTGGAGGATTTGGTAGAATGATGGGCGGAGGCTTGGGAAATGGAAACTTTGGAAGTGGGGGTGGAATTGGTAGAGGCGGTTTTGATGGAAGTCATGGTGCTGGCTTCGGCTTTGGCAGTGGCTCTGGTGGAAGTCACACTAGTTGCATCAGCATCAGTGGAGGCTATAGCAGTGGTCATGGTGGTGGCACCAGCTGAGGTCACACCGGTGGTGATGGTATTGGTGGTGGTTTTTGTGGCAGTCACGGCAATGGCTCTGGTGGTGGTTCTAATTGTCCTATGTCTTCTAACAACCCTATTATGATTACCCTCCTTCAGAATATGAGGCAAATGCAAAACCAATTGGTGAACCTTTCCCAAGCCTCAACTCAACCTATCTTCCAACCTTTTTCCTAACACAGCCTATTGTCAGTTACAATTTTAAACACTTCATTCCCGTTATGGATGGGGATTCCCAAATTTGAGAAATATGGTGGTAAAGGGGACCCGTAAACACACGTGTTTTCCTTTAATGCTTTGTTCATAGATTTCTTCCATCATGATGCATTGATGGCTAAAGTGTTCCCCTGATCCCTCAGAGACACATCATTGGATTGGTATTGTTCTTTGCCCGATAATTCCATATTCACATTTGATCAGCTTGTGAATCAGTTCTTGCGACAGTTCCAAGCCAATATCGGACCAAAGATGACCTTCTCAGACCTTGTTTGGTGCAAATAAGGAGACAATGAAAAGGTTACAAACTTTATAGCATGCTACCAAGTGCTCTTCTCAAAAATCTCATATATGTTACCTGACTTTGTTGTACAAAAGGTCTTCATAGGGAATTTACAGAGATATTAGCAAGAGAAGTTCACCCTCATGAAGTTTCCCTCTTTCGCACATCTGTGTGTCGCTCTATGAGAATATCAACAAATAGTGGTTCAGTTCAAGGGTCCTCCCTCACGCTCCCATTCTGAAGGAAGATCTATCATATCAATCTCGAGAAGAATTAATTCTTTTGCAAATGTAGTAGAAACTATAGATAACAATAGCCTCAGACACGACCAAAAATTTACAAAACTATCAGAATATTATTCTTCCATAATGCATAAGTTGGTGAAGGATAAGATCCTTACCCTACCACCTCCTAAACCAGTTAGAGAAGCATACCCTAGCTGGTATGAAGAAAACACATATTATCAGTACCATCAAGTTAATGGACACGATACCGAATGTTGATTGCGCCTGCATCATGAGATACAGGACCACATCAAGGATGGTACTATCCATCTTGATGAGAGTAAACACAACACGAACAAATTGGTGGTGAAAGATAACACTTAATTATAGATATACATAGACCCATTTTCGTCACATTCTCCTAACATGATTATTGATCCCATTGATCCTACTTCTCACCCTAAGGCATATGTTAACATAGTTACTATTACTCCCTCTCCTCGTCTTGCAACCAGCACGCTAGATGTTACATTTACCTCACAAGATGTTCCAACAAATGGCAAGTCTTCACCACTCTACATTCCCTCACGCCTTAATGTTTGTATTGTGACAAGGGTCTTGGTCAACCTCACAAGTATAGTGAATGTCATCATAGAGGAGACATCACTCTTAAACTACCTACAAAGGGAGGAATATGACAAAACAAAGTCCATCATCCACACATATGATGGAATTTCTATTAAACCCTGTGGATCGATAACGTTGTTCATCCTAGTTGGACTTAGGAGTGTGGACATGGTCTTCAATGTCATCCTCGAGTCAGACCTATTTAGAGTGAAGCTAGGCATACCTTGGCTAGCTTCCATGAATGGGATCACCTTTGTCATTCATAAGTGCCTTAATTTTTCCCATGAAGGTGTTGTGCATGTAGTGCATGACACCAGATATCAGCCTGTGGTATCCATGGAGAGTATTTGCTAGATCACTTTTGGCCCACTCCAGTCGGTCTGCTCCTATAAAGAATGGACCTGCTTTACAAGAACTATATGAAGAAAAAGATTGGAGGTAAAGGAAATCCAAATTTAACTCTTCCTACATTTGAGCATCTTGCTACCTCTTCCTCTTGAAAGGGAAAGGAGAAGCTTGCTCCCTCTCAGGCTAACTCGTCTACTCCTCTCTCTTGGGAAGAGTATTGGATGAACAAGCTCAGGCTCTACCCGCTAAATCCAATGATGCCTACTTGGTGAAGGCCTAAGATTATGATATTGAATCTTCCTAATGGTTCTCCAGGGCCATGGTACTATTTATATCATAGGAAAAAAGGCTCATGGAGAGATTTATCCCCTTGACCTATTCATGTTCCCTCGAATAGAAAAGGGGCCACCCCTAAGGTGCTAGAGTTGAATCCTCCCACTGTTTCTGAACCTACCCCTTCTACTCCCATCCAGGAGTCTTCCCTTCCCCTGGAGACAACCATGGAGGACACTCCCATGGCTAAGCAAGATCTTTTTTTCCCTTTGCAAAAATTGACTTTTGGTTTGAAGAGTCATAGAAATCACCTTGCGCGTGAGCGTAAGCACTGGCAAAAGGCTCTCCTAGCTGAGCAATCCTCCTTATAGAAGAAGGAGGAAGAGAAGACCGCATCTCCTATGGTTTCTTCCTCTCTCCCCCCTTTTCTCCCTATTCAACCTAGTTTTTTAACTCTTTCAGCTCCCACTTTGAGTGCACCTGCACCTAGAAGGGTGCAAGTGTTCATTGCTCCTTCGGTAGAGCCACCCTTGTTGACTTCCATCTCGGATGTCTTGCCTTTCCCAAAGCCCATGGACATGGTTAACACTTCATGTGTGCCCACTATGGCTCTTTCCTCTTCTCCCTCAACCCTTTTTTCATGTGTAGGAAGTTCACATCCTCCAATGAAGAAGAAGGTAGAGTGTGGCCCCTCTAGAAATGGAGGACGTAAGAAAAGCCCACCTTCTCTTAAAGGTAGCCCAAAATTGACTTGTTTTGTCTTAGTCATAGAACCAGTCCCAGCCTCCCCCAAGTTTTTCACTACTCTCGAGTCTCTTGGTGAGCCTAGAAGTGAACCTCGGGTACAAACTCCTCCATCTACTGAGGTGAAACATGGCACTCCTATTAAATGCATGTTTAACTCGGTGGATGAAGTCTTGACACTGTCAGCAATCTTCGCTAGGTCATTGACCTTGGACCCACAAGAGCTAAGTGACGAAGACCTTACAGGTCCCTCTGCTTTGGCCTGCCCTTGTTGTGGGAGGATCGAAAGCTCCTCCCCTTAACATTACACCATTGCATTCTCATCTTCCTTCCTTCGAGGATCTAGAGTGGGAATCCGATGACCTCCTGTTCAACCAATGTTAGGGGGATACCCTCTTCTTTATGTTTAAATTAGATGTGTGTGTGTATCGTGACATGTGCTTCCCCCTCTGATCCTGCTATATGTTCCTAGATGACCCTCATCACCCCTATTGGTGCTCTAATATAGGCATGGTGTTTGTGTTCTAAGACTTCCTCTATATTTATCTCTAATCTTCCATATTTGTGATTGAATTTCGGTAAATTGGAGACGATGCAAAGCTTGGAGAGAATTTAGGCCTCCTTCCATATTGACCCAATTTTTTATTTTACTTTGTCTTCTCATGCATTCCTCACATGACCTGATATAGTAGGGGGTTGATGACATATCATTTATATACTATTATTATACGTATATATATTCAGGAAGCATTTATGACCCTGAAATATTAGGCTATGCTTGTGCCCTTTGTGTGGGTTCCCTTTTTATTTTTACTTTATCTTTATCTTTTGCTCTTCTTTGCTTGAGTTGCCCCTTTCATGTGTGAAAATGCTACTTCTACATTGCATGGTCTTTAGAAAACGCATTCATTTCCAAATGAATCTTTTCTCGAAGACCCTTCGCACACTTCCTTTTTAGAATGGCATTCCCAACTTGGAACCCTAACAAAACATGTTTCCTTCATCAGGGGTTCATAAAGAAAGGACTTGGAAATCCTCCTCTGAAGCGGGAATGGTCTTAGTCTTCCCCTCGCATGAGCACATCTCCTTCCTTCTAAATTCCTTGATGAAGTGAACATATTTCAAAAGGAAGACGTTAAGCTTTTTGAATAGAGTGTCCCTTGAGTGGACCCCGCCTCTTCACGTCGGGTTCCTGAGGGACCCCTTCAAAAAAATTCAACAAAGATCTACGGCGTCTAGCTTGGGGGCAGCCCAACTAGACTAGATTCACATCTCGACATCTAGTCCAAGGGCATACCGACTAGAGCATCTTTGCATCTTCACGTCTAGCTCAGAGGCAACCCAACTAGACCCTACCTTTCAAACAACACATCCCTCTAGTGGACCCTCCTTCCTTTTGAAGGGTTCCCAAGGGACCCCTTCGAAAGTCTTATAACTTAGCGATGGTCTACGTGACTATTTGTTCATTGGCCTACATGGCCACTTCCTGATGTGTTCTATTTGTGAGTAAACATGGTGCCATCTCTGGCTCTATGTCTCCTTTGCTCGGCTTCCTCAATGTGAAAATTCTTGGGGGATACCTTCTTTGCAAGTCTACGAGGCTGTGAGGTGATTTTCTTGGTCTCCCTCATGTGAGATTTCTTGAGGGATACCTTCTTTGTAGGTCTGTAGGGCTGTTCTTTTCTTGGTTTTCTTCATGTGAGAGCTCTTGAAGGATACCACCCTTGCAGGACCATGAACCTATAAGGTACTTTTGTTCTTCAGCTTTGTAGTTTTGAGGAACTATGAAGTTCTTTCCTACACTTCCAAGTTTTCTAGACCATTCTCTTCTTCCTCGTCAGTTCAGGTATACATCTTACTCTATTACTTCTTTACTACTCTACTTTACCAAAGCACTCATCAGTACTCATGCGAACTAAAGTGGGGGAAAAATGTATCAGCATGAATTTTCACCCCTAACACAAATTCCCTTTTGACCCTTAACACTTAAGAAAATCAAAAGCGGAAGTTTATTTCAACTTAAGCCCACTCCTTACATTCCACTTGGCTAATGGTTTGTGTTTCGATGGGGGTATCTTTTGAGGATGCCCACGTGGTGTGTAGACATCCGCGTGGCGCACTTATGTCCCTAGTAGATTCCTATGGCTGGAGACTGCAGAGGCTTTACCTTTTCAATTAGAAGTCAAAAAGTAATGTCCCTCTTTGGCTAGCCAACCCAAATATGGTCATTTTTCACCTTCTCCTTCATATTCTTGACCATTCCATCCATTCTCAAGTTTTGAGAGATCTTGAGTTCATCACTTCACATTTTCTCCACTCTTTCAACATCCATTCGCAAGCTTTGTAGCAGCACCATTCACTCCATTTTATCAATCCACTAATTTGTCACTCCAACAGAGCGAGTACAGGACAAACACCATGGCAATAGAGGCTTGAGTCCCTCCCATTCACTTCTCCATGAGCCTTGAGTGCTTTGGATGGATGTGGTAAGCTCCTACAATATCTCATGTTTCTTTCGATTGAGTAAGCACGTACTATTTTTAGTTTTTTTATGTTTATGTAGCTTCTATTTTCTTTTCTTTATCATTTATCTCTACTATTCCAAACTTGGTTGTCCATGGAGGTGGAAACACCAAGACAAGGTTCTGGCTGAGGTAGGCCCCTATACAACCCCACAAATTTATCCCTTTATTGTGTGCAGGTGGAGAGAACTTGGAGCAAGCTGGCGAGGAGAGCATTGTACGAGATCATCTTTGTCACCTTGGTGGTAATACATTTCATTCATCATATTTGTATCTGCATTTCTCTTTACTTAATAGTGTTCTATCACTTCAAACATCTCTAGACTAGCTTGATAGTCTCCCTTTCGGAGTTATATTTCCATATTTTCAGTTCTCTTGTTGTATGGACACCAACGCACCTATGAGATGCCAATGTACCGCACTGTCATCCTGGAACTACGCTTATTTCCTCACACAGAGAGTTGTCAGAGACACGAATCTCACTCTAAAGGCTAACTCATCTAGTCTCCTTCTAACATTCAGGATTGTAGAGTGATCGAAGGACGCATAATCCTCGTCATCCTAACTTCCCCTTAAACTAAGGTGGGTTAGGGTAGTCTTTCTGCTCTTGGCCTTTTGTGACCTAGGGTCTTGCAATGGGTTTTCCCCCTCTCTCATAGGTAAGTATAAAGGTAAACTACCTTCCAAATGTTTTAATGGTGGTGAAGTAGGAAATTTTACGGTTAAATATCCTTATGGAGACCCTAACAATATTGAACAAAAGTATTGAAAGAAATCATTTCAGAAAGGGAATGAAGTTTCAGAGGAAATAGAAGAGTTTCTTTATTAATGAGGAAGGCTACTCTACTGATGAAGAGGATCAAGATATCTTTGGAGATGAAAGAGAAAAGGTTGTATTCATGGCCATGGAAACTAATAAAACAGATGTAGACGTCAATTCTAGAAGTGATCATAAAGAAATGGACCTTGTGGAAGAGTTTCTCTATGTTGGAAAGGAGATCAAGAGACTCAAGAAAAGAATTTTTGAAGAAGTGAAGACTAAAGATAGTTTATCTCATAATCTTGAGAAAGCAAAAAATATGATCATTGATCTAAAGACTCAAGTGGAAGAGGCAAAAATAATTGAAGAAATTCTCTGTGTTGGAAAGGAGATCAAGAGACTCAAGAAAAGAATTTTTGAAGAAGTGAAGACTAAAGATAGTTTATCTCATAATCTTGAGAAAGCAAAAAATATGATCATTGATCTAAAGACTCAAGTGGAAGAGGCAAAAATAATTGAAGAAATTTTGACCAAAAGATTACTATCAATAGACAAGAACTATGAAAATCTTGAAGCAAAAGTTGTGTCAATAAGAAAAGAGCTTGAGAAGGTAACCCATCAAGTTTAATTGAATTTTTGGAAGAGTACTAAGACTTTGGATCAGATATATTGGGAAGTCAAAGATCTCTGCATATTCAAATCGGTATTGTTTTTTATGAACAAAAGAACAAAGTGACAAAACAACTAGTGATGCCTACTAAGGGGAATCTGGAAGATTGATTTTGGAAGTTTAAAGTCGAAGAAAGGTGCAACAACCAATGATAGAAAATTTTAGAATGATGATTTCATCCAAGTCCAAAGGAAGAACAAAAGATCTAGAGGAAAAGGGTACAATACACTTGGTTAAGTCATTCTTTTTCTAGTTATTATTTTGACTACAATAGTTTTGGCCATAAGGCTATGAACTGTAGAAAGGATTTTGTAAGAAAAAATAAGTATATTAGAAGTAATGCATTTGCACCTTTGTACAATTTCAATATCATCTACCATAAGTACAATAATTTTGGACACATTTCTAGAAGTTGCAAAAGCAATTTTGTCATACCTCTACTAGAAGCAAGAAGAAAAGGATCATAATTTCAATGTCTTGAATCAGATAAATATTGAAAGAAGATATCATAAGAGAAAATATTAGAGAAACCCATGATAGCTCATAATGCACTACATGTTCAAAAGGAGAAAAATATGTGGATTATAGACAGTAGATGTTCTAGTCACATGACTAGAGATAAAATTTAGTTCATTAATTTCAAGAAATTAGATGGAGGATTTGTAACTCTTGGAAAATATTCTATTGCCAAGATTATCGGTAAGGGTAATTTAAGTCTTGATGGTGGTAGGACAAAAACTCATGATTTTTTATGTTTTGAAGGATTAAAGAATAATCTTTTGAGTGTCATTCAAATGTGCGACAAAGGCTATCAACTCTCATTGAGTCTTAAAAAGTTGCGAAATCCAAAAATCTGGTACCAGAGAGTTGATTGTGAAAGGAAGCGGGACTAACAATGGCATATATCATCTTAGTGAGATGAATGGAAAAAACTATCTTTCTATACAAAGAGAAGAAAGTTAGCTCTACCACAAAAGACTAGGACGTATCAATTTTGATGATATTATGAAGATCATATCAAAAGGAATTGTTTGGGACATGCCTAAGATCCAAAACCCTCAGTCTACAAGTTGCGAACCATATCATGAAGGAAAATAGAAAAAATCCAAATTTCCTACTAAGGAATACTCTACATCAAAGTCATTGGCTTTGATACATATGGATCTATGTGAATTAATAAGAACAAAGAATCTACAAGGTGACAAGTATTTTATGATGCTTATTAATGATTACACTAGAATCACTTGGATTACTTTTCTAAAAGAAAAATAAAATAAAAAAATGAGATTTTAAATCATTCAAGGCATTAGTTGAGAGTGAAATCGGAAGGACAGTCAAGGTTTTGAGATCAAATAGAGGTGGACAATTCACTTTTGATCGGTATGATGAATTTTAAGAAAAACATGGGATCCAAAGGAAATTTCTACTCCTAGGACACTACAAAAAAATGTAGTTGTTGAAAAGAAGAACCACACTATACAAGAGATGGCCAAAATTATGTTGAGTCAATAAGGTTTACCGGATATGTATTGGAGAGAAGCAGTTTAAACTATAATATATATTTTGAACAGAGCTCAAATCAGACCTAAGTCTGATAAAAAACCCTATGAGTTATGCAGAGGAACACTGGAGTCAGTCAAACATCTCAAGATATTTGGAAGAAAATGCTACATCAAAAGGGATGAAATTTTTTGGGTAAGTTTGACTTCAAATCTAATGAAATTATTTTTCTCAGTTATTCTATGACCATCAAAGCATATAGAGGTTACAACAAGACGCAAAAGAGGATTGTGGAAAGTGAAAATGTGAGAGTTGATGAGACAATTCAGTCTACTAACATTCTAGAAGTGGAAGATTATGAAGAATCAATTGGAAGCAATGATGAAGACTCAAAAGTTGATTTTGAGAATACTGGTACAAAGACTCTAGAAAGGTATGTGCAGAAAAATCATTTTGAAGATTAGATTATAGGATACAAGAATAATGGAGTCTAGACCTGGCGAAGAATTGAGAAATCAAATGAATAGGTACATTTTTCCCTATTATCAAAGATTGAACCAAGTACATTTAAAAAGACAAGAAAAGAGAAAGGATGGGAAAATTCTATGGAAGAAGAGTTATCTCAAATAAAGAAAAATGAAACTTGGGAATTGGTTCCAAGACCTAAAGGAAATAATGTCATTGGTACTAAGTGGGTCTTTAAAAACAAGGTGAATGAAGATAGAGAAGTGATCTGGAACAAGAATAGACTTGTGTGTAAAGGATATGCTCAAGATGAAGGAATTTATTTTGATGAGATATTTTCTCCAATAATAAGACTTGAAGAAATCGGGATGTTTTTGGCTCTTTTAGCATTCAATAATTTAAAATTCTATCAAATGGACGTGAAGTCGATATTTTTGAATGGGTAGTTAGAAGAATAAGTTTGCATTGAGAAACCAGAAGGCTTTCAATACTCAGATAATCTTTATTTTGTGTGAAAACTAAAGAAGGATCTTTATAGTATAAAATGAGCTCCTAGATCTTGGTATTCTAGGTTGGACAAGTATTTGCAAGAGCAAGGGTTCTAGAGAGGCGATGTGGACATAAATTTATACATAAAATAGAAGATGATAATTTTTTGGTGGCTTTCTATGTTGATGACATTATCTTTGGTGGAAATAGTGATGAAATGTGCAAGAAGTTATGGAATACAATGGAGAATGAGTTTGAGATGTCATTTCTTGGTGAATTATCTTTCCTTTTTGGTTTACAAATTTATCAATTAGATAAAGGAAAATTCATTTCTCAAAAAAAGTATATTAAGGAAATGTTGAGTCCAGCAGACCAAACCTTGTATATATCCATGATTGGCAGTTTGTTGTATGTGACTACATCTAGACTAGATATAAAGCAGGTTGTGGGAATGGTAGCCAGATTTCAAGTAGCACCTAAGGAAACACATTTCAAAGTAGTGAAGAGAATATTCAGGTATCTGAAGGCTACAATAAACTTTGGTTTATGTTATCCTAAGAGTCAAAATTTTAATCTGACAACATACACAACTACAGATTAGGCAGGAAGCATAGATGACCAAAAAAAGTACAAGTGGTGGAGCTTTCTTTGTTAGTGATAGTCTAGTATTTTGGGTAAGTAAGAAATGGGATTCAGTCTCTTTATCTACAATAGAAGCATAGTACATAGTAGTAGCTTCATATTGTACTCAGGTATTATGGATGAAGCAGAATTTGAAGGAGATGAAGATTGATTTTTTTATGAACCCATTTCTATTTTATGTGATAATACCAGTGGTATAAAAATTTCAAACAATATAGTATTGCACTCAAGGACAAATCACATTGCAATCAAATATCATGTCTTGAGGGAGAAGGTTGCAGAAAAAGAGGTCAAATTAGAGTATGTTGAAACCAAGGAGAAAGTAGCAAGAATTTTCATAAAACCACTTCCTAAGGAGACTTTTGAATATCTCTGGCAGAAGTTGTAATTTTTTGCTCCCTTCTCTTGAATCAAGAGGATGGTACAGGTTTAGGGGGAGTGTTAACTCCCTACTGCAAGAAGGCTTGGTGTTCTTGTGAAGTTTTTCATAAGCAGTGTGGTATGGACTAGGAGGAGTCTATCTGAGAAATAGTTTTTTGGATTGTGTAGAGTGTTGAAAAAGTAGTTGACCTTTTCCATTGATGTCAAAGGGGGAGAATTGGAACTCAAAAAGCTATATCTTTTAAGGGGAGAAAGTGGGAATAAATGTGATCCAGACAACATTAGTTTTTGTCTTTTTGTGTGGCTATAATTTTGTTGTTTTCCATCAATGACAAAGGGGGAGATTGTTGAACATATGTTTCTATTGATGTCAAAGGAATTTGGTCAATAGATCAGTGATAACTAAATGTAATGTATGTTCATATCATCTTGAGTTGCTGAATTATATATTACTAGCTATATTAGTAAAATCAATTGAGGATTGTTTGTAGTATCATATTACATATATTTGTATTGGTAGAAGTGATTCAGAAGTCTGATCCAGAATGTTTCAATTCAATTTCTCAAGGTAGAGAGATTTCTCTAGAAATACATTTATGTTTAGTATTCCTTCCTAAAGCAGAGTTTCTCTTTGTGGTTTGAATGGAGAGTATGTCTACACATGTTCTATCATATTCCAAAGTTTCTAAAAGTTATGTTTAGCATGCAAAAATATTGAAGAAACAAAAGTTTCATTATGTCTATTTGTTAACATGTTGGTGTTTTGGAACTGTGCAACAACAACTAGTAGTGTGAGGCATTCAAAGTTAGTGTGTGATGGTAAAATAGATCTAGATTAAGGTTTATGGGGAAGCACATGACATCATGATCTTTTAGAAGAAATAAATTTGAATTTAGGTCCACCTTATGCCATCTTAGTTAATTGTGGATCCATGGTCAGCATGGAGTAATTTTAATGAAATATCTTGTATATAATCATCATACATTTGTATAGATGCACAATGTGAAGTGTGAGAATAATTGAAGAGAAGGTAGTGAGTGAATATAATTTTTTTCAGGTGAGTGTTACTTAATTTACACCATCATTAAAAGATCTTAAGGAGTGTGGTAAAGTGTCTAAATTAAGTTTAGATTGTATGTAGGTTGTGTAATCAGCATTAAAGGTATGCAAGCTTTATCTTTATAATTTAGTAGGACTAGTTTATGTTAGAGTAATTGGGTATTTACTTTATTAATTAAACAATATTTGTTTAATTACTTAAAGTTCCCTTTTACCTCTTTTCACTTAAGCTAACATTAGGTGCATAATAATTAATTACTTTATTAATTATTATTGTGCAAGCCTAGGGTTTTCCTTTTTAGGGTTTTCATCTATATGTAGTTGAAAACTATCTTTTGTATAATTAATTCATTTTACATTTTGTGTGAATTCATGGCTCCATATACTTGAGCATTTCCTTTGTTGCTTATTTTTGTTTCTCCTTGTAACAGGTTATTTGCTTGCAAAGATCTTTTGGGCTTCTGTGGTGTTGTATCTTCTCAACTCCAACATGGTATCAGAGCTTCAGATTTGCAGCTACTTGTTCTTGTTTTGAGATTTTTGCATTGGAAGCAGACCTAGGGTTCTAACTTTTTTTTGGGTGGATTCAGCATACTCCATTTTTGGGGTTCACTTTGGGCTCAAATGGACAGTGCCATTGGATTCGTAGCGCCCAAAAACCCCTAAAACGACTGTCAAATCGTCGATTTTAGTTACAGTCAATTTGGAAGGCAAAATTTTTTTTTGCCCTAGGGCCGTATGGAGCAAAAATCGCAAAAAAAATTTTTAAAAAATCAATTTCTATGGTTTTTTGATTAAATTATTGCGCGGCTGTGTATTTCTTTTCGCCACCTAGCGGCCACCACTCAGCCACCGCCACTGGCGGCCTCAGCCCGCGCTCCGCCCGCCACTTCAGTTTGCAGCTCGCGCTCCGCCCGTTGCCTCACGCTCCGCCGAAGTTTGCCGCCTCGCGCTCCGCTCAGCCTGCTCTAAGCTCCGCTGAGCTCGTCCTGCCACTGTCCAGGCTCCACCGAGCTCGCCTGCCAACTCCGACTGGCCTCGCCGACTCCAACTGGCCCCACCGACACCATCACCGGGCTCGCCAACCCGAGTCGGTCGTGCCAGCCCCTATGGACCTCCAAACCCCCATCGCCTGGTCACATGGGTGACTGCGGGCTCCGCCCAGCTGCCAGCCCCCTGGTCGTCTACGTGACCAGGGGCCGAAGACTTTAGCCCTTGAGGGCTCCAAACTATTTTTTTTTTTTGCACATTGGAGCAGCTTGCGCTAAATCGGGCGTAGAATGGGCATTTTTTCTTGGTTTTTTGCAAACGAGATATCATCGAAAAGCTAGCTCTAGCACCGTTCCAGTGGTACTAATAATTTTTCTTGATTTTGCAGTTTTGCTGTGTTTTTTTCCAGTCAAAGTCAGAACTTGGTTTTTTCACTCCAAGGGGCGTATCTTTTGCGTCCGAACTCCGTTTTGCACAAACGAATAGGCGTTGGAAAGGTGTTATAGTGCTCTTTCCAGATTTATAGACTATTTTACTAGTTCGCTTACCAGGTATTTTTTATGCAGCTTTGTGTGTTTTTACACTTTGCTCAATTACTTGGTCCTTCTGGCTCCTACATGAGTTTTGTTTGTGTGGGATGGGTTATATTCACTTGATCTAAATGTTGCAAGGTCAGATTTCTCAGTTTTTTTTTCATTTGAAGAGTTATCATGGGTTTCTCTACTCACCCTTCAGTTGTTCTTCTGGAACGGGGTAATTATGAGTCATGGGCAAAGGGTATACTTACACATTGTAGGTGGCTTAATATTTTGCCTTATTTGTATGATCTCATACCTGAACCAACAACTTTAGAGGGCAGATTAGCATGGGATATTATTAGAAATCACATTGCAGGAGTTATATTGTCTAGTGTTGATCATGACACTGTGTTGGTTATATCGGACATTGATTGTCCTCACCCACTTTGGACACGTCTTTGGGAGATCTATGGAGACCCTATTCTATCTCCATTCCCAGAGGATCCTGCTTCAGATTGTCTCATACCCATTGCTTGGCGAGAGAATACACCATTTGATCATGATACTTTAGAGGAGCTTGAGTATTTAGACACCCTTACTTATTCCGATGGATCAGAGGTTTGTCTCACAGTTCATACTCTTCAGACTGAGATTTCATCAGCATCTCTTGTTGTTCTTGATTCAGTGCAACAGGGAATCATACATCTTCCATACATAGCTACTTTGGACTCTTATGTTGCAGACATATATTTCTTGTTTGTTGAGTCCTATATTGCAGATTTGGAGGATTATTTTGAGGACATTCATCTCCTCTACCTTGACAGTCAGATTATCACTGTTCGCCCACCATTATCTGTGCATTCAAAGGTTGCATTTCAGTATTCTCCACATTAGATTGGATTTGACATTATTTGTTTCCATTCAGACAGTGAGACTCTTCAGCATCCTATCATGGCACACATCTTGAGACAGATTGGTTCTTCCTTCTTCACAGGGTTTCTTCGGTACAGGTCCATGGATCCGTTTCTTCCCAAGGGGAGGAATATCATTTGCCGCTTCAGGATCTCCTTTTGGATTCTACATCAGGCATCTACCATTGTGACAAGAGTTTCTCCATTGTGGGGGGGCCTTCTTCTCTCTTTCTATATCTCCTATGGAGATCATTGTACATGTACTTATATGATAGTTGTTGTCTATGGGGGGTATCATGTTATCCACCTCCTATCCTTCTTTCATTAGTGCATTGCATTTCTTCCTTGCATTCTATTTTGGGGAGGAGTTTTGTTCCCACTAGGTTTTCTCCTTTACCCCATTTCATTTAGTTTGCATTGATTTTTGTACATGGGTACCTGATCTGGCCTTGTTGCCGGGACCCATTGCTTTTGCTTTCAGTAGCTTCTTCTAGGTTTTAGCTTCTCCCTATGTCTATCTTAAGGGGGGGTGTTAGAGTAATTGGGTATTTACTTTATTAATTAAACAATATTTGTTTAATTACTTAAAGTTCCCTTTTACCTCTTTTCACTTAAGCTAACATTAGGTGCATAATAATTAATTACTTTATTAATTATTATTGTGCAAGCCTAGGGTTTTCCTTTTTAGGGTTTTCATCTATATGTAGTTGAAAACTATCTTTTGTATAATTAATTCATTTTACATTTTGTGTGAATTCATGGCTCCATATTCTTGAGCATTTCCTTTGTTGCTTCTCTTTGTTTCTCCTTGTAATAGGTTATTTTCTTGCAAAGATCTTTTGGGCTTCTGTGGTGTTGTATCTTCTCAACTCCAACAGTTTCCTACTCATTGAGTTGGTGCTCAGACCATTGTATTAGGGATAGGTGTCTCTAGTAGGTTAGTCCCTAAAAATACATTAGGGGATTGGTTTCCCTGGTAGGTTGGTGCCTACTTCATATTATAAATTACCTTGTTAAATTTCAGCTTTGTGAGCCTAGATTTGGATAGTAGTTGCAAGGAACTATTCTCACCGTGGTTTTTCCCATCTTTGGTTTCCACATATATCTGGTGTTCTCATGTGTAGATATGTGTCCTTATGTGGTTTCTTGATTATCATTATCTATTTTTTATTCAAATTTCATGTTTGATATGTGTGTTCAATTAAAGATTTTTAAATTGATTTGATCTACTGATTCACCGCCCCCCACCCCCTCTCTTAGTAGATTGTGTGCCCTTCAATTGGTATCATAGTCGAGTTCCTTTGAAGAAGCTTAATTAGCTTGAAGTAGATTTGAGATGGCACACTCTATGGATCAAGAAGGATTGCCTGTAAATAAGGGGCCACTCTTTGATGGATCTTATTATGCATTTTGGAAAGTAAGAATGGAAGCATACTTGATGACCCTAGTTCTTAAAATTTGGAAATCAATTGTAGATGGATATGTGATTCTTGAAAAACCTCCAAGGGATCAGGTTGGAAAGAGGGCTTGTGAAAATAATGCTAAGGCAAGCAATGTTATTTTATATGCATTATCTTACTCTAAATTTGTGAAGGTCATGGAGTGAAAGACAACGAAGGAAGTGTGGGATAAATTGCACACCATCTATGAAGGTGTTGAACAAAGTTAAAGAAGAAAAACTTCAAACATATCTACTAACATCAATGATAATGTATGTTCAACAATCTCCCCCTTTGTCATTGATGGAAAACAACAAAATGTTGGCCAGACACGAATAAAAACTAATGTTGTCTAGATCACATTGATTCCCACTTTATCCCCTTAGAAGATATAGAATTTTCAGTTCCAATTTCATGGTTGATTGGGATATCAAGAGTTGGAGATGGAAAAAGGTGATATAATTCAAAATTATTATTTTTGGATAATCTAAACCTCAAAATAAATGGGAATGTAAGATTGAACATCCTACTTGAGATAGGAAAATTCTCAAGCAAGACTAAGTTTTATATTCTTGGATTAGTTAACTTAATATAGGTCAAGTTCCTAATTTAATTTGTACAAGGTGATGCATAGATTTTGGATGTTGATTAGTTTAACACGCTACTTGAGATAAGAAATTTCTTAAGCAAATGTAAACTAATTTTGAAAGGTCTTGTTTGATATGAAGGTTTATATTTTTAATACAATTTTTTTCTAGGGTTGGATTTGGATTGAGGTTGGAGTATGGTAGGCTAAAATCTAGACAAAGATTAGATGTTTGGGGGGTTGGACAAGAAATGTATTAATGATGAACTAAAAATTGGAGTAGTGGGAGATTAATGATAGATTAAACAATTGATCTAAAAATCAAAGTAGGGTTGGAGTAATGTGGAATCTTGGATCCATGTTGAATAAGAAAATATTGAGGTTATGTGGGTAGGTTTTGATGATGGTAATGATGGATTGAGTTTTAACTATTAAAAAATTAAAGGTTAGGGTGATGTCTAAGGTTTGTAGTATGATTTATGGATTTGTGCATATGGGTGTATGATGTAAAGATTTGGCTTGTCATAGAGAGGATGATTGAAAAAAATATTGGCATTAAATCTTGATTTTGGGGGTATTTCATGAAAATGTTAAGCTATAAAGGCAATGATTCATGAAACTATCAATCAACAAAGCCACCAAACCATAAAATTGCCAAAGAAAAAAGTAGAAGCACTAAATTGAAAGGACAAGGGGATTTGGAAAGCACTAAATTGTATAAGTATATTTGACAAGGAAAACAAATTAAAACCAAAATACTGGAGGGCACTGTGTGCTAAAGCTACCAATGTAGATACTTAGCCAAAAACCCTTTTGTAAAATAAAACATTCTTCATACTAATTCGGTATTTATCATGTAGTGTTGACATCAATGACAACTCATTAATGAAAACCTTATTCATTATTTCAAAAATCTCCCCCTTTGTCATTGATGGCAACATGTGCCAAAACAAAACATTTCTCCACAAGTATCTCTCCCCCTTTGACATCAAGGGAAAAGGGTGATCCCCTCAAGACATATGTACAAACTGAACTAGCTCCCCCTTAAGAAGCTAACCAAAGACTCCTAATACATCTACATATGTACAACAAATCTAAAAACATGAAAAATTGAAAGATATATAGAAATGGAAATGGTCAACCCAAAGATGTTCACCCCTAAAGCTTCTGAAGAATGGCTTGCCAAGTATATTTTTTCATCTTCCCAATTCTTCTTCACTATAGAAATCACTCTAGAGACTCAAGTTCTATCAATTTTTATTCTCCTTCGTCTAAAATACCAAGTGTAAGATTTATCTTTGAAATTTTGTCGAAACTAGAAAGGGCACTTGAGATTGGTTTGTGCTCTATTTTTACCAAGTTCTTTAGCTTCGCAAGCTACTTGATAATCTCTTCCTTTTAGCTCTATAAAGTGTAGAATTTTTCATGCAAGTCCACTATAGTAGTCCAACTCTTATCATTTTTATCTAATATCAGATCATAATCCTTTGATGCATTATCTTTTTGAGACTCAATCGATTACATTTCATCTTTTACCCCTTGTGTGGCACCTAGCCACTTCATGCAATACAAAAAATATATTTTTGCATCACCCTCGCAGACTAGTACTTCCTTCAAGCATTCTTCAACTTTTATATGTGCATATGCACATTTTTCTATGATATCCATCAGCTTTTTCTCTTTAATCCTTGACTCGACCTCTATTTCTACTTGGCTTTACAATCCAAAGGAATATTCCTTAAAGGAATCAAACAATAGCTTGAAATTTTCCACCGTAGGTAAATATGTATCAAGATTGGTTCTTGGAATGATCTCCTATAAATATTTTATTGTTTCATCTATTAATTCAGTGCTCTCCCAATATGTTTCAATGATTTATTTTCTTGCAGATGCATTAAATACATCACTTCGCTAAAATTTGTGTATAGGAGGTATCTTGTCTAGATCAACACTGCCTTGTTGCATGGGAAACTACAACAATTGAGAAGAAATTACCAGTTTAAACTTTAAGTGTTTAGACAAAAAACCTTCTAGAGGACTATTGGAGGAGGATTCCCTTGAGGGCTTGGGTAAATCCTCAGACTTCTCTACTTCTTCATTCTTTCTAGTATCAGAAACTTCTTCTTCTTCTGCCTTTTCTTCATCTTCATTAGAGATCTTATCACTATCTTTCTCTTTATCCCCTTCATCCTTGTCCTTCTCTCCTTGCTCATTATCTTCATTTTTATCTCCTTCTCCTTCCTTTTCATCATCATTCTCTCCTTCCTAATTATTTTCATCCTCATTCCTTTGCTCATTGACTATATCATGCTTCTCACCTTCACCAATGTTCTGTTATGTATCTCTTGGGGGGACAAATGTCTTTGGGTGGCCTTGATTTGTAGTCTCTTGATTATCGGAGGAATAGAAGCATCATCCTTCGCATTCTCCTCAACAATATTCTCATCTCCAAAAATCTCTTGCATTGGTTCATCTATATCCGAAGGAATATTATCCAAATTTTCTTTTGTATCAGTAGCACCTATTTTTTTATCTGTCGGATATGGTCCCTTGTTGGTAGAGGCAATGGGAATCATGTCATACTTTTGTGCAATATCAGTAACCTTTTCTTTTGTTTCCTTCTTTATTTTCTCAATTTTATCTTGATATCTTCCCATTAGAAGTGTGATCCTTTGTTTTGATTTGAGTTCTTCAACTTATCAACATCAGATAGAGAAAGTCCAATTTTATCCACTACATCTGATCTGATCTTTTCTTCCCTTTCTTTGGCTTCTTTTCTTCTTCCCAACAAGAGTTTCCACACAATATCAAGAACTTTCTTCCTAATGTTATCCATATTTTCCTCCATTGTGACAATGAATTTGATAATTGATTTTATTATTGTGTCTTTTATTCTCCTTATTTTCCTTTTCATATAATGTGGTTGTTTCTTCCAACATCTCATCATGCAACATACCTTTGAATAATGAGTCCAACTTCATTAGACTAAGTGGTCTTTCCAAAGATGTCTTATTTTTCTTCTTAAGTTCTATTGTATCTTATTTATTTTTCTTCCTTTCATTTACCTGCTTATGTACATGCATCAGAAAGGATTCCTTTTCCTTCTCAACTTCTTCTTCATCAAAAGTATTAAAAATATCTATTCTTTTTCTTTGAAACAACACCACTTCTTTTGAAGGTTTTCAAAAAATCTTCTTCCTCTTCCTCTTCTTCTTTAGACTATACACTCATGTCCTTTTCTCTCCTAGATTTTTCTTTTATTATTTTGATGTAGCAATAGTATATGCTTCTGGAATATTTTTCTTTCTCTTTACAGGCCTTGTGTCCTCTTCCATATCAGTTTCTTCTATTTCCAAAGTAGTGGTCTTTGTTCTCTTTGTTTTGTTGGAGGTAGAAACTAATCCATAAGGTTTTTGAGTACTAGGGGGAATAGTGGAAGCAGTTCTTCCTAATCTTCTAAGTCTAATGGTCCCACTTGTTGTGCTTTCTTCTCCCTTTGCAATTTCTTTCAATTTTTATATTTCTTCATTTGTGAGTCCTTTGTCCTTGAAATACTCATGGACCACTTTTTTTACCTTCTTCTCTATTTCAGGGTTTTTTAGTTCCATGTGCACTTTTAGGGATTTCTCTTCATATGTTCCATGTCTTTCTTATGTAGGGTCCTTAGGACTATTCAATAAGATACCAACATAACCATCTACTTCATTTTCAGTGATATCATATCCAAGTGGTTGAATCCAGACGGTTTTGGGTTCCACAGCTTCAATGATGCATTCATCAATTTTGACCAAACATGTGATATCATCTTGATATTTTTCCACTACAAAATTAGGGATCCCTTCTTGTTCATGCATTCTCTTTTGAAATACTATGAAGAAAGCAGTAAGTGCCTCATCTTGAGCTTTCATATCACAAATTTTGTGTAGATGTTTGAATATTTGATGGGATATAGGCGTGCTTCTACTCCATGCACATTTCTTCTTCTTGGAATCTCCTTCAAAAAATAGAAAAAACAAACTACCAAAAAACCAAATTTGAAAGGATATTTCTTATCTTTAGTTTTCTTTATATTCTTAGAAAGATGTCATAGAAACTCACACAAATCATAATCTTTTCTTTTCTCTAGCATTTCATGAGCTACATGAGTTGTTGTGGCAGACATAGAATTCTCTCTTCTTGTAAATTATATCTTGTATATAATGACCATAGATGCATATCTTACCATAGGATTCCATATGGTGTTAATAGTAAGATCCCTTTGATCAAATTTGGCTCTTGCTAGCTCCATTACATCCTTGTTCTTTACAAATTTCAACACAAGTACAAGTCTAGTGTCACAAAGTCTAGTAATCTCCTTTATGACTTCCTTAGTTATCAATCCATGCATATCAGCCCATAAGAACTTATCATCCACTATGCTTAATGCTATTCTCACATACTTAAGATCATCATCATAGATGAAGCATGGAAACATTTGCCACACATATAGTTTCTTCTTCACTAGGTTTTCATACTCAGGTTTTATGTCAAAATTATCTCCAGTCGGTTGACCTGTCCACAGGTCTGGGAGTTTTGTATGGTTGTATTCTTCCATCTCCCTATGGATCTATGCCCTAACATCCTCAATAGGAAAAACCCTATATGGAATACTAAAAAATGCACCAAGTAGGTCGTTCTCAAACACTTTCATGGGATTTTTCTTCAATTTTGGATGGGGTTTCTCACTCACATTTACCACTATAGGTGTTTCCATCTCTACTAGATTCAAATGCTTCGAAAAAAATCTATTTCATCTTTGGAAAATGGTAAATACCTTTTTCTTGCTCAACTAGAATTAGGGTTCAAATGGTTTGCTTCTCGAATCGCCTTCAAACTCTTCAACTTGCTACAATTCACATTGATTGCTCCAAATGCATAAAAGTGAATGAAATAAACAAGAGATAGGTATATAATCCTTTCGATTCTTCCCTAAATTCACATTTAATTCACCAAATAGTAAAGTTGATAAAATGTTCTCTATGCAATGGCATTTACCTTAAATCACTCTACAAATCTCCGCATTTACATGATTTCTTTTATATTTTTCTTCAAAAGATCTATACTATCCATCTCCATATCATATCTTCATGCCAAGTCATGACACCTCATATTGGTAGGGGGTTATATTTTTTTGTGTTATTGCTCCCCCTAAGCCAGTGCATAGGTTCAATTCCCAGAGCAATTATCTACACCGGAGGGTGGTACATATTCATTTGTAGTCTTTGATTCTTCCTTGCTCTTAGGTTCTTCTTTCTTTCTCCAAATATTTTCCATTTCCTTCTTTACTTCAGTTGGATCAATCTTTTAACTAGTTCATTTATCTTTTCCAGATTGTCCTTGAATTTTTACAAAATCTAGCAATATGTCTGGGTCCTTTTCAATTATTGCATATGATATTTCTCTAATCATTATTCCTTTCATTCATACTAGATTTGCATTGATTAGCCTTATGTCCAAATCCATAGTATGTATATCAATAACCATTGAAAGATTGAATCATTCTAGCACTGTTGTATGCATTCATCATTTGACTTCTACATTCATTTGCTCTATGCCCAAATTTCTTGCATGTGTAAATCATTGACCAATAAAATATGGAACATTTTGATTCATTTTTCTTCCACATTCCATTGCTTTATGTCCAAATTTATTGCAAAAGTAATAAATACCATTAAAATATGGGTACCTTTGAGCATTGGATTGTTTAATGGGGGGTCTTCTAGCATTGTTTCTTTGATTCCAAAACTTGCCACTGTTGTTATTATCTTCATTCTTCTTTGCATTAGGTATTTGATCTTCTTTCGAGATTTCTCCTTTTTCAAGTCCAAAACCACCTCTATCTTTGGATGTTTTTGTCCTACAATTAACTCATCAAGCATTGTAGAACTTGTCTTGAATTTGTCCTCATGAAATTTTTCTTTCTCTAGATCTGATTTCAGATTTAACACTTCTTATTCAAGCTTTGTGCACTCATCAGTCTTTCCTTTTACCATTGCATTCAGAAATTCCACAATTATTTGATTTTCTTCCACTTGCACTTTCAATCTGGTGATGTTCTCATTTTCTTGTTTCAATTGTTCATTGCCTTCCTTATGTCTTTCTCTAAATTTCTTGATTTGTTCTCTCAATTTTTTGATGCAACCATTTGCTTCTTTAATATTTTCCTTCAGATATTTGTTTTCAACTTCAATTTTGTCAAGGTCTTCAAGAGAAACTTTGAGTTCTCCATATTTGTCAAACATACAGTCTTATTTTATGTATAATGTGGATATTTAATATACCCCATGCTCCCTTCGGGTTGCTTTTAGTGTTTTTCTCAACTTTCGATCTTGCCTGACAAATTTAAATGGCCTTCATGCTAAACTTCCAGTGTTCTCCTTTCGATCTCATCACGTGTCACTGAATTGCCCACCGAAGAAAAGATTCCCTTCCCTTCTCTTTCGGGCCCCGACCTGCTCTTGCGTGTTAAAAAATCAGGTGTGTTGGGCCTGTTTCCATATAGCTCTCTTTCAGGTCCCGACTGCCTATCACGTGGCCTTCACCCATGCAAACTTTGACGGGTCCCTCGAGCGGTGCCAAGAATAAGAACATTGCTACATGTATTCTCATCACAAGCTCTCATCAAAAGACGAGGATGAACTATGGGCTGCAAAATGCCACGACATATTCCTTCGACGCAGCTACATAGAAAGGAAGAGTGATGTGAACGCCAAGCTGCCAAACTATCCACGTGTTCTAGTTGTTTTCACTATGAGGTGATGCTTGTTTGCACATAATTGATCAGGACCACTCTCATCATTTTGTAGGGGATGCACCTAGCTAGCAAGAAACTGGGTTCATGCTCAGGAATCTTTTTGTTACAATGGTAGCAATGAATTATTGTTGCAAGCATTATGATTCATGATGAGGAATCATTTCGGTTATGGGATCTCAGGCGGTAGATTTCCTTGGCTATATATACTACTTCTTTCAAGGAGTAAGCACCAGTTCGAGTATGTTCGCAATACCTATAAAACAATCGAGAAGACACCAGGCCTTTATTTTTTTAATAATTGTAAAAGACTCACAAACTACGACCTTGTAATTTGGCCTTTATGTCTCTTAACTATTGATAATTCTATACTGTGTTGTTTTTGAAATATTTTGTTTGCAACTTCCATAATTTGAATAGAATGTTGAGTTGAAACCATGTCCTTGACTCTTTTCTTTTAGTATAGCTCTGTGCAAATTATTTTATGTCATGAAATAAACTATTCAGGTCTTTCCCTTTTATGATCATTATTTCAAGCATAGCATATTCTTGAACGAGCCCTTAGATCACATCTGCAAGATAGGTCTATCATGCTTTATATCTAAATCTTGGTGCATCGCCCTAGTTAGATATTTTTATTTTATATTTGCTTCATTTTCCCATTCAAAACCCTAGTTATAGAAGAAGTTGGCTTCTTTAAAATCCAAAGGTCACTCTATTTGGCGCAATAGGTCCCCCCTAAAACTGAGTTTCTGACAAAGGGTTGTTACCTTGTCAATTTTTGGCATCAACAATTTTTTTATTCCTGGCATAGTTGGTGGGACCCAAAAAGATATGCTTAAGCTTTAAGAAAGTACATGAGCCATCAACCTGTCACAAGATCCCAAACAATAAACAATCTTGGTTTGTTGGTACCTCCATTAGGGTCACTACCGACTAGAACCCATTATAGAAATAATTTGAACCCCCCACGCTATGTTTCCTATCACCAACCAAAATTATGTGGCTTGGGATGTCGAGATTCCTCTTGTTGCCCCAGTAGCACCTATCATTTGGGCCCCCATTCTGGTTTCTTCCCTCATGTCTATTCCTAAATTTACCGAAGATGGCTCGAGAACACCATCTGAACTCCAAGATGTTGTGGACGTGTGTTTGATGCATGGACTACCAGATGAAAACATAACGCTAAGGTTGCTCATAGCCTCTTTTAGAGGTAAAGCATTAGACTGGTATCGTACTCTATCGGCTAACTCCATCGGCACATGGGATCAACTCGGAGATCCCTTTTTGAGAGATTCTCAAAAGATGGCGATAGATCTTCTCATTATCACCAGCTAGAGACCATCAAGTGGGCCTCGTATGAGGCCCTAACTGACTTCAATGCCTGGTTCCACCTAACTTGGCAAAGAGTTCGGGTTGCAATTCGCTCGCCACCCGGCTTGGCATTTATTTTTTACTTGAAATCCATCAACACCAATATTTCCATGATGATTCAATCCCTTGGTGGAACCACATTATGGGATGCGTGCAACGTAGCGGTGAAGGCAGAGAACAATCTAATCAATGTCGGGAAGCTGCCACCTTGGCCCTCATGCCTATATTCCCCAAGACACCAGCTTTTGCCCAGACGACACCACCTACCACACCAGCTACCCCTCCTCAATCTATGTACACATATGCAAGCACACCATAGAGCGTTGCACCTGGCTCCTCGAAGGATGAGACAAGTGACATAAAGTAAACATTGTAGGCTATGGCCAATGAAATAACCATCATCAAGTGCAATCAAGTCACTCCTCCAAATCTAGCCTATCAGAGTTATCAGGGCGGAAGGCCCTCTTATCAAAAAAATCAATTCCAAGGAACTGCTCGCATAAATCCCCAAGCACCAACAGCAAGTCAAATATTACCAGTACATACTACATTTCCAAACGCTAACCTAACCTCAAACAGAGAGTTGACTGCAGGGAAAAACACTCTGATCGATGACGGCAACCCCTGGTGTTTTCCTTGCGGCGGTTCACATATGCCCTAAAATTGTCCACATGGTAATCTACAACAGAAGGTGGCAGAGTAGTGCAGCCAAAGCATGATGTCATACAATGGGGGCTATGCATATACCTCTCCACAAATGGAAAATGTGGTACTCACTGCTCGAATGCAAGGAATGTCTCTAAAACAAGAGCCCAATATAGCTCCCGACCACGCCCTCTTCTCATGGATGTAAGGAGAGGAGGTGGTGTTCACCTTTGAAGCATCCACTTCAGAAGTTCTGCATGAGTAGTCTAATTACAACAACCATTCCAAAGGAAGGCCCACCAATGAGATGATTGGCCCATAATTGGTTAGTCGACAGTCTAAAAATGACTCCAATCGTTAGAGTAGTGCCCCTACGAAAGTGATACAAAGCCTTCTGCAAAAGAAAAACATAACCACTAGAGCTAAGGAGAAAAAGCAACAGATTCTACCACCATTGGATGTGGTAGAGCAGTTAAATAAATCATCTGCTAACATTTCCTTGTGGGAAATCCTAGCTATGCCGAAACAAAATACACTATTACAAAGGGCTCTTCAAGAAGACCCAATCGCGGGACCAAAGGAGCAATCAATTCAGGAGGAAACTACTAAATTATTTCAACTAGCCAAAGTTCTTGCAAATACTACAGAAGAAGCCCTTGAGGAGTATCTTGAAGAAGAATCAGCATTCAGAATTGGTGAAGAAAAACCAAAGTTGAGACCAGTTCTCTTAACCCTTATTGTGGGTAAGAAATTACTGCATAATTCCATGATTGACTTTGGTGCCAGCACCACAGTCATACCCAAGCTAATAGTCAAAGCCTTGGGATTCAACTATGAACCTTTGAATAAGGGAGTCATACAACTAGATGGTAATATGGTAAATATTGTGGGGATCACTAAGGACCTTCTATTAACTTTGTTTATCTACTTGAATATCACAGTCAAGCAGGATACTGTGATCATTGATATCCCTCCAATTTTCAGTCTATGCCTTTCTAAGGAATTCACTTCCAATCTAGGTGGATACCTTTCTTTAGATTGGTCACACCTGATTATAAGGACCAAACATGGATCCAAAATGAAACTAGAGTCTAAACCTTTCCATCTTGAACATGTCGCGAATGAAGCTAAGGTAGTCTATGAGTCAGCTCACACTTCCATAAGCAAGCAAGAGATGTATTACACGAAGCTTCTAGAAGATGAAGAAATTATCGGGGATCGAACTGATCATGAGGAGTTTATCCTAAGAGAACTTATTGACAAAGATCCTTTTGGAAATTATTATTCCACTGGACTAGAAACTTATGTCATTTATGACGAGGATCAAGCAATCCCAAAAGTGGCAGAAAAACCCAAAGGCTTTTCGGCGACCAAACTATGGTCGCTACATTCTGATACTGCAAGATACGAGGTTGGTACAAAAGCTAAAATATATTTGACTTCTCAAAGTAGCAAGGGTAAAATCATGTCCCTTTGACCCCATTTTTCTTGTCCTAGAAACAAGGCAGAATGTGAAGGCCTCATAATAATTTTGAGCTTGACAGAGAAAATTGACATCAAGAAAACAGGTCAGCTCGAGATTTCCAAACTGATCAACAACAAATTTCAGGTGGATATCCATACAAGATCCTCTGAAGGAAAGGTTCAATACCTAATTAAGAGCTCTAGAACTTCTAATATTAATTTTTTTCCTCAAGAAAAAAATGATGATACGCAAGGAGTGGCCAAAATTGGATCTCAATCCGAACTGGTACCAGACCCGACGTACAACCAATGCTCTGAGTGAATGATGCTCCAACTCACAAAACTAGGGGAGGTTACAAACCAATCCCAATCAAGGATGACCGAAGGCGAAGACAGATAAGAAGCACAGTAAGAACTCCATGAGTTTTCAAGGAATTCGGTCACTTTTGAGGGTCCCCCTTTGGGTAATAACAAAAATAATAAGAGGAAGTTTGTAACAATTGAAGGTGATTATGCATGTGGTCAAATCAGAAAGGAAGATAATCTTATAGTTAGAGGGAGCATCCTACATCAAGATGATAAAGGATGCACACGTTTTTCAAAAGAAAATGAAAAATTGTTGGCTTGGTCATATGAATCAGCGTACCAAACCAAAGGTCTAGCAAATTTCAAGACTAAAGTTTCAATCAAGCCTAGCATTTGGAATTTTGGCCTCATTCTAGTCCAAGAGAGTCTAGGCCAAACAAGAGCGGGAAATTCTCACTCACCATCCTCTATGAAAACAATTTTATGTGACACAATAGGTGCAAGAATTTTGTCCCTATTTAATAGCCGTTTAGACCAGAGGCCAGATGGAAAGGTTCTAGTGGTAATATCCAATCAATAGGAATCAAGAACCAACTGTCATAGGAAAGCTGATGATAAGAAGGGTTCACCCATAATGATTCAAGCAACGCAAGGTGTTCAAATAAATGAACGTAGAAAGTAAAATGTAAAGGGTTTCCCATTAGGGGAACTCACTTTGAATTTCTAAAAAAAGAACAATTCGTTCGAACAATCCTACCATGTAAATATGTAATTAGTGTGTTCATTTTCTATTATTTTGTTTGTTCGGTTGGTCTATCTAAATCAATGATACAACAAAAACTTACAATCCAATACAAAGAATAATAAATATGCTAGAGGGGTTAAAAAATAAAAGCAGCAAGGCAGAAATGTTTAACACAAGCTATATTTTCATTATATGTATATACTATGAAGAGTCCAAAAGAAAAATGGCCCTGAGGCCATGCTTCAAAAGAGTATATACTTATATCATGAAAGCCTTTTCTAGGCTATATACAAAAGTAACAAAATTTTGGTCTCAATGCAGCAAGGGAGAAAAAATTTAGTCTTGCATAGGAGGAACAACATCAACATCATCAAGTACCACCTCATCCTCGGCTACACCAGCAGCACCGTCCAGAGTGAAATTGGCAAGTGGTGTAGGGAACACCAAGCTCCTAAAATCGGTATACTAGTCAATATTGTAGAACGACACCACGTTGTAGATCTGGAGCAAAAAGTAAAAGCATGGGAAACCTTTTGGCGATGAGCTTCTTCTGACTAGAGGTGAAAACCACTCAGAATAGGCAACCATGGAATGATTGCATCCTCCTGAACAAACCGACGAAGGTCTCTCACAGTCGGTATCCTTCCGAAGGCAGCATGTGCTAATACCTCTCCAAGGTCATTCAGGTATTTCTTCAGAAATATTTTTATCACCAATCACCTGATAAGTGGCTTGGGGACTTGAATATCGAGCAGTGATGCCACAAAGTGAGAGCTCACATCAGTATTTACCCTATACTTGTCTTCGTATTTGAGGTAGTCACGACCAATGACCCATTCCATAGCCATGATGGCCAAGGAATTCTTATTCTTCGTCATCATTTTCAAACGCCTAGTCGAAATCTCACCAAAGAAATTCATTTGCGATTTTGGAGAGGTCAACCGGATGGGGGTGTCCATGGCGTCAAACGCTATATGACTGTTAGGTAGAAATCCTATGCAGAGGCATCTAAATTCAAAATCTATGCTAAATACTGTGCAGACTGCAATTACCAAATGCTAAACCAATCGCCTAATGAGGATTCTGCTAAAACTTGCTAAGTTAATCTCCTGACTGACTAGACACCTATTTATAGAAGCAGTAAGGATAAGCACAATAATCCACATACCATAAGCATGAGGTTAGCCAGGTACTGCCTCAAATACTACACCAAGGCTTGTTTGAATTTTTCACCAAGTTGTGATTGTAGGTATGATTTGATACAGGTAAGCTAATTAAATACTACAAGCTACTGGCAGCATTCGACGGAAGCCTTTTCAGCTGGAAAATGAGGTGTCATCCTTCTGAGTGTTCCTCAAAGCCCGAGAAAAGATACAAATATGTGTGATGGATATCGCCTTCTTTGGCACAATCATTTCATTTGAGGTATTAATTACCATGGCATACGATGCCTAACCTGCTTTCAAATCACCAACTCAATTTCCAAGAAAAATCACATCAAGGGTTGCGAGTACTTTGGGTCATCATGGAGCCTTTTCATTTCAAAATAACAGTTATTTCACTTCGCATAAACCCAAGGGTCAACAGTACATGTCAAATTTAATGCAGGAAAAATCAATCGTCATCTACCACTCGGAAGAGGACAATAAAGCTAAGGATTGCATGTGATTGTTTTAAAAGAAAAAAGGGGCTTTTGAATACAAGAATTTTTCAGAGAATTTTGAAGCGCAAAGTTGTTAAAAGATAAGTAGCTAAATTTCAAGAAGTTCAAGAGGAAAATGGCATCCATTGTCCCCAAAATAACCTAGAATCCATAGATAAATGAATCAGGCTAGGCATCTCAAAGCTTGGTCGATGAGATAATCAACGTACCTATGGTCAATATCTTCGACGAGTAACAGTCCTATGCTACGCTTGAAATCCTAGAGAAACTAGAATGGCCCCACACACAACTGGCTAAGAATAGCACAGTTAGATATGCTAATCTAATAAAGGAAGAGTGGGACAATATCTATGACCCTATCCTCAAGATTAACCCTAAGGGTCTTAGGGAAGTTTCCTTCGTCGGGATGAAGAAATTCCAAGAAAACCAACTACCATTCAAGAAATGGCAATGCGGACTTCCCTGGTATATGGTCCCCTATGTGCCCCACTACCCAAAGATGATTCATGAAAGCGTTTGGTGCTTCAATTCGGCGATTGGCGCCATTGAAGGAAGGAAATTAAGAGTCATGCTAATTGTGGAGGCTCTTAGGCACATGTTGTGCATTCCAAAAATGGGGACCAAAGAGTGATCGATGGAGCACTTTAGCCAAAAAAAGGGTTTTGAATTCTGGGGGACTAGGAGAGATGCCCTCGACTTTTATAATGTTGAAATTGGAAGGCCCCAGGATAGCAAGGTGTCATTGAAAAATCTAAATCATCGTGTCAACTATAAACTAGCGGACATGAAGGATGCTATCTCCATGATAGCTTTTGTGTGTGGCTTTGATAATGACGAGATCATGTATGAGGCTCAGTTGGGCCTAGGTTTCCAACTCTGTAGGCAAAGGGAACCTTTCTAGTATGATTTCATGTACATGATTATCAAAGACATGAAGAAGCATATTAGCGAGTTTGGAACTATGGGAAAATTCAGGCATCCTTCTCTTCTTGCCTATATGTTTCTACATCAAAATTCTGATTTCTTCAGGGAAAAAATGGATTTGGCAATATTTGACGAGAGAAAGCATCGAAAGCCAATTTTGGTATGGACTCCCATCCTTTGTTCCACTTACGATTATTATGAATTTTCAGAAAATTTCCTGGATCTGATTTTGCATGACCTAAGTGAGGATGGTGACTATTATCTCCTATCAGGTGATCAAACCAGCTAGATGTGATCCTTGTTCCCTAAGTGTGATTGGTTCCTCGGTGAAGATTTTGCATGTGTTTGAGTGTGTGGCTTTTGTGAAGAGTCGATCTAACTCCCCGCATCCCCCATCAATTGGGTATTGGCCCTGGAAGTCTTCTGACAGATGGTTGTTATGGACTGGAAATTTTTCTGTGACCTGAAGAAGAAGAAGAAAGTATTTTTTGATTGCCCCATGAAATACAAAACAGTGATCATGGTCAGGAGGAGATCAGCGGAGCTACTTGAGGCTAAGCTGGAACACCTCGGGTTGGTTTTTATTTGCAATAAATGGTACTACAACCCTAAAGATGATTTGGCTGACACATCTATTAAGGTGAAGCATAGCCCTCGAACATACTGGGAAACATGGAGAAATCTGACTAAAGATGACAACAAATTATGTGTGAACTTGGTGCTCATGTCGACGGATAATCGAAGGTCACCATGGCTTGATTTATATGTCATCAAAGGGAAGGTGGATGAAAATAGCCATATAGGTAATACCCTCTGAAGCAGCTTGATAAAGGAGCATAGTTGGAAGCCAGAGAAGATACATGATTTCTGGATCTACCACCAGGAGATTAAGAACCTCGATGCCCCATTCCAGGATCCATCAGTTTTTTATGCCAATGATCAATTTGATACCCTCTGGGACCAAAAACATCTGGACTCCAACGCAAGTGATGCGGAGGGGCCTGATCCTAAGGAAGTCCTGCAATGCTCCGACAAAGGGAAGCAAAAGTGAAAAACGGCGACATAGCCTAGTACTGTGATTAGGAGGAGTATGCGGGTGAATACTTCATGAGCAGTGTCATCACAGTCTCGACCAGTAGCCATGGAAAACCCTGGAGCGACACAGCAACCAATGGAGGTGGTAGATTTGGAGAGCCCTCCATAGAGAAAAAGGTAGTGCACTGATACCGCTTCGGGAGATGGTCCGTAGGAGGTTGCGATCAACCAAGCATTCAAGATGAAAACAGTCGCTCAGGTATCTTTCTCTCTCTTTTCTTGGCTCACAATCTCTTGTTTCTTCTGCAGTCCCCATGACACCCATCAGTTCGGGTTTGAACCCATCTTGCTTTGTCCCCTCTGCAATGACAGCGATATTTTTTCCCCTTTCCTCTCATATCGGACAAATGGCTTTCACTTCCCCTCGGAGTGCCCTGCCACTAGTTGCATCCCCTTCGGCCACCCCATCTACATCCTCATCTGCATCCATGCCTTTTGCCTCGTTGGTATCCAAATTTGTTGTCTCTATTACATTATCGGAGTCGATTCTGACTCGACCATCACAACCATCAAAGTTTGATACATCTCCTTTGCCACCACCATTTTCCATAAGCCCCTCCACGCCTTCATCGCCAGGAATGTGGAATATTCCTCTTTTCTCTCCACTCACAGTCCCCCTTCCGAAGAAGAATACATATGAGGTCACTTGCCTCTCTTTCCCTTTTGTTGTCCCTCTTGGTGCACCATTTGCAAGTGAGCGCATCCGATCTCCGGCTCTATTCATGTCTTAGAGTGAAGTAACAAAGCAAGCACGCGCTCTTTGACTCCAGAAGTGACAAGTAAAGGATGCTAGAAGGTTAGCAGAGCCCAGAGTCCATACATTTTTTAATGAGGCTCAACAATCATTGCATTTCACAACCCTACATCCAAATATTGTCAAACCATAGGGGGAAATACGACCCGATGACTATGACATCCATGTCATTGGACTGGACTTGTGTGTTGTCCAACCATAGGACAAGGTTGAGCTAATGGAGGAAACATAATGGGAGGTGACTACTGACTTCCTTAATTCTAGGCGCAAATTGAAAAAGATAAAAGACAAGCTCAAGGTCATCAAAGCAAGTCTAGAGGTTGTGCTGACCAAGGACAAAGTGCAAGAAGAAAAAAAAGTGCGCCTCGCACAAAATGTGCAGGCTAAGCAAGCTAGCTTGTAGTGGGAGCTCGAGAATTTCCAAGCCCAAGAATCTAATCAAACAGCCAAACTGTGACAAAAGAATTGGGAATTATCTGATAGGTTGGCCCAATCAGAGGGAGAGGTTCAACACAATATCAAAGAGTTACAACAATTGAATGCCTATCTGGAGAAAACGAAACGAGAAAAAGAGGCAAACCAAGCAAGAGCATAGTCTCAATTTTAGGAAGATCTCAGGAAGTTCAAGTTTACCCTGGATTAGGAGTCTGCCACCCGAAACCAGGCTGAGGAAAGGTGGTTGGCCACACAAAATGACCTAAAAGAGAAGCTCGCCTCTGCCACAGAGGAAATTGCGGGGCTAATGCGGGAGATTGAGACAAGGGATGCAGAAATTAATTCCTTGAAAGAGATCGCTTAGACTCTTGCTCCATAGTAAGACCTTTGTTTAGTAGCCCAACAATTGTACGCTTCCCACTGGGAAAATTTCAAGGCTTTATTCCTGACACACCAACCCACACTCTGATTTATGGTGAAAGTGACAGATCTAGGTAGGGAGGTTCATGCCACAATGGAACAGTTCCCGCAATTTATAGGGGAAAAGGTTCCCAAGGCCAAAAGGCTACTAGACAAGTTGTACATTGTGCCAAGTGAGAATCTAGAATGAGCAGGGATCGAGTATCAAAAAACAACCGCTAGGGTTGCAAGGGAGTTTTTTCGATGCCAAGAGGCCACTCTTCGTACCCAATGATGATTGGTTACGTTGGGGAAAATAATGAACAACATTCAGGTAGGATTTTCCAAACTAACCCAGATGGGCTTGCCCTCTCCCTTTCTCCCAGATAAATTAGTGGCTTTCATAGAGAAAATTTCAGCCAAAATTGAGGAAAGGAAGGAGAATTTATTAGTCTTCTGGAGTTTCAGCCAACCTCCTACCACCAAGGACATTGAGGGTGTAACTAATCAGATCATACGGCTACTTTTCCAACTTGAGGATGAGTCTGAAATATGTTTGGTGATGCCTTTTAAAGAGTTGATTGACCTCCACGAAGCACACGGAATCCTACATGCCATTTCAACGCCTTCCGAGACCAATTGGTTGCCCTTGCAGGTTGCTCTTTCTAAGCTTTAATTCCCATATGCCCAATGAATAAAAGCTTGGTTTTGAAACCAAAGAATTTTAGATTCACCATTCCACAGGCGAAATGCCCCTAGAAGTTGCCAAAAGTTGTGGATATTTAATATACCCCATGCTCCCTGTGGGTTGCTTTTAGTGTTTTGATCGGCTTCCAATCTTGCCCGATAAATTTTAAATGGCCTTCATGCCAAACTTTTGGAGTTCCCCATTCAGTCCCGCCACATGTCGTTGAATTGCCCACTGAAGGAAAGCTTTCCTTCCCTTCTCTTTCGGGCCCCGACCTACTCCCGTGTGTTAACAAATCGAGTGTGTTGGGCCTATTTCCATATAGCTCTCTTTCGGGTCTCGACTGCTTGTCACGTGGTCTTCACCCATGCAAACTTTGGCGGGCCCCTCGAGCGGTGCCAAGAACAAGAACGCTGCTACATGTCTTCTCATTGCAAGCTCTCATCAAAAGACAAGGAGGACGAACTACAGGCTGTGAAATGTCACCACATATTCCTTTGATGCAGCTACATAGAAGGGAAGAGTGATGCGAATGCCAAGCTGCCAAACTATGCCACGTGTTCTAACTGTTTTCGCTATGAGGTGACACTTGTTTGCACATAATTGATCAGGACCACTACCATCATTTTGCAAGGGATACACCTAGCTAGCAGGCGACTGCGTTCATGCTTGGGAATCTTTCTATTACAACGGCAGTGATGAATCATTACTACAAGCATTATGATTCATGATGAGAAATTAATTCGGTTACAGGCTCTCAGGCGGTGGATGTCCTTGGCTATATATACTACTTCTTTCAAGGAGTAAGTGCCTGTTCGAGTATGTTTGGAATACCTATACAAGGATCAGGAAGACACCAGGCCTTTATTTTGTTTGATAATTGTAAAAGACTCATAGATTGTGCCCTTGTAATTTGGTCTTTTTGTCTCTTAACTGTTGATAATTCTATATTGTGTTTTTTTTGAAATAGTTTGTTTGCAACTTCCATAACTTGAATAGAATGTTGAGTTGAAACCATGTCCTTGACTCTTTTCTTTCAATATAGCTCTATGCAAATTATTTTATGTCATGAAATAAACTATTCAGGTCTTTCCCTTTTATGATCATCATTTCAAGCATAGCAGATTGTTGAACGGGCCCTTAGATTGCATCTGCAAGATAGGTCTATCGTGCTTTATATCTAAGTCTTGGCGCATCGCCCTAGTTAGATCTTTTTATTTTATATTTGCTTCATTTTCCCATTCAAAACCTCAGTTATAGAAGAAGTCAGCTTCTTTAAAATCCGAAGGTCACTCAGTTTGGTGCAATAGGTCCCCCCTAAAACTGAGTTTCCAACAAAGGGTTGTTATCTTGTCAATTTTTGGCATCAACATATACGATAGGAGAAATAACTTCCAGAGCCATGTGTTCAAATTCCAAGATCTTCCCAAAGTGGTTAAGATTTTTCCAAGGAACCAAACTCTTATATCAATTGTTGAAAACATAGAATACTGAGAGGGGGGTGAATCCTTATTCTATTTAATCATGTCCAATTACTAACCATCCAATTTTCAAAGCATACTTAACAATTATAAGGAATGAAAGCATAAGCAATCTATAACACACACAACACATGAATACCAGGATCTTTACGTGGAAAACCCAAGGCATAAAAAACCATGGTGAGGATTAACTCACCATATGTTATATCTAGTTATAAGATATTATAGAAAGGCTCACTGCCAGGAGGACTCACTGTCCAAGTGAACTCACTATTCATAGAGAAAAGAAAGATACAAAGAGTTGGATTCATAGCCAAAATTTGAACTGAGAAAAGTGCATCTAATCATTTGTTGGATTCAGTTCCTTTGAAGCTCATAACACACTCTGATCAACTCATATTAAAATTATATGCTTTGCTCTATATTCACACACCTTTTCTCAATACTCACAACTTAATTGCATCACTTCTTTCATTTGGATCATGTATATATTCAAAAACTTTATCTTCCTTAACTCAAATAAACCTTGTATATATATTGAACTCCATCACAAACATCAATTAGGTTGGCCTAATTAGATGTAGCCTTGAATAATACAAAGCATGTCTTGTCGGCACCCAATTCAAACCAAACTTTCCTTCGTGCTCAAAACTCAAGCAATATAGGTCGGCATGGACCTATAACAACTCTCTTTTCCATTCACAACACATATTTAATTTTCATAACTCTTTGCATACCTCAAGTTGGCTAAGATTAGAACCAAAAAGTAAAATACTCCAATTGATCATCACTATAGGATATGTGGACCACAAAATGTCACGCTAACTAGAAAATACAATGTACTGACACTTGTAAACATTCTATCAAAACTCCACTAACTAACTCAAATCTGTAGAGGAATGCAAACTAGTTAGGTAGTATCCAGTACATAAAAAACTATGTAAACCATATATGTTGATCTTCTATTACTTGCAACTTTTGAACCACTTATCCAAAACAACTAAAATTATGTTCAATAAGATGCTAATGACATCCATGAATAACATACCAGAACTACATAAGTAGATTTGATAGGGCGAACAAATGCAAAACAAAATACTAGAGGGCACTGTGTGTTGAAGTTGTCAATGTAGACACAGCCAAAAACCCTTTTGTAAAATAAAACATTCTTCATACTAATTTTGCATTCATCATGCAATGTTGAAATCAATGACAACCTTCTTCATTCTTTCAACAAATTATTCTCTAAAACATCAAAATAACATTAATATGAAGTAGATTAATTGATAGTGCCCTGGATTAGGTTTAATTTATAGACTTTCCAATTAAGATTAGAAGGATTGTATTAACTTGAAAGAAAAAAGGTATATATACATATTAAAAGAGGATTAAGTTGATATGAAGATGAAAAGTGTCGCCTTGTGATGGGAGGATTTTAGTGGGATATGTACTGATAGGAAATAAAGGGCCAAGATTTTTCTTATTTTAATATAATGAAAACAAATACACTTTTCGCATACATGTATGAAGGGTTACGGGGATGAGAGGGGTTTTGGGGAAGAGAGTCGATGCATGGAAAATAAAAATGGTGATGTGTCTTCTCACACATGTGCGAGAAGCCACATAGAGATGAGATAGGACAAGTGATATCTCACAAGTGTGAAAGATCGCATGGGATTATGAGATTTAACATGTGTTCTCTCACACATGTTGGAGAGACCACATGGGATTATGTAAATGGTCAAGATTTTCTAAGATAGGGTAGAGGGCCAAGATTTTGTTGTAGTATTTTATGGGTATATGGGCTAAGATGTGACATGGAATAAGGTTAATTAATCATATTAAATAGTGTCCAAATGATCAAGTATAGTAATTAATTAGGATTAAGAAAGTGTACAAATTAGGGAATTAAATAAAAATGGTCATTTATTTAATTTTTAGATGTGTGGAGTGGACTCAAATTGATTTAAGTTTAAACCTTACAAAATTATCAATCAAAAAGCTCAATTTTATCTAGTTAAATTATCAAACGGGTTAATTAAATAATAATAAAAAATTGGAGGATAATTGAAATAATTAAATAAATAGTTTATTTAGACGTATCAGGTTGGAATGATGCAAAATTAATGGAATCAATTATCGATGAATTTTAGGTGTCTACAAAACCAACTTTAAACTTTGGAATCTCAAGATAGTGGATCTCCAAGTTGACAAAGATCTATATATAGAACAAGCAAATTAAAAACCATTCAACATGAAATATGATAACTAGAACAATGTAAATCAAAAGACAAGGAGTCTTATTAGACTTTTCCTTTATAGATTCAATGCTCAAAAATGCTTCATCCCACCACCAAGAAATTTTTGGATAAGATGGGAAACTTGAACCAAACTAAATCTTTGGTAAACAAGTCTTTTGGTAAGATGGTTGATGGTGATTTCATGATGGAGCATTTGAATTGTTTGAACATCATGGTGATTTAGTTAGAATCTATTGATGTAAAGATGGATGAAGAGAGCATGTGCATAACCTCTTGTGCTACTTAACAATTGGCACTACCTAGTTATAATAGTTAGTAGCATCATCATGAATCTAAAGCTTGAAAAGTGGTTGGTTCATTGCTCTCTAAGAAGATAAAGAGGAAGACATCAAAATCCATCAAGATGTACTCACTATCAAAGGTCATTTCAAGGACAAAGAGAAGACAAAGAAGAATGATAGGCATGCTAAGTCTAAGAGAAAATCTAAGTCTCCTAGAAGAACTAAGGTGAACTATTGGAATTGCAGCATGAGTAAGAACATCAAGAAAGATTGTGAGTAGGACAAGAATGAATTAGATGATGATTTGGGTTTAAGAGCATTCCATGGAAATGGAGGTGATGCCTTTATTGTAGGTTTTATGCAAGAATATGAAGATGCATGGTTTATTAAATATGGAGCATTCATCCATATCACTCCCATAAATAGTGTTTCATTCATTATGAGAGTTGAGATAGTGGAGAAGTGCATTTGGGAAGGAAGTTGAGATGTTTGGATCACATGCAATGGATTTTTAGTAGTGGCATGGTTAGTGTGAATCTATTGGTTACAAACAAATTAACTTTAGGATTTTGAAGATGTTATCCTAATGCATTGGAAAGCTTTGGATTCTTTTCAATGAAAAGGCTGGCAATGATTTGAATTTATTATTTTTACATAGATTGTCTCTTAATATTAAGGAAGTGTACTATTGTGCCATGGTAGATCCTAAATTAGTTGTGGGAATCTTAGCATGATATATTTGCTTATGTGCAAATTTGTTGGTCAAACATAGATAGTCTTTTGTTATAAAGATGTAAAACATAATGTCATAAGGAGTTTTTAAAGTCTACACAAATCATGCAAAAGCAACATTTACTATGGTTTAGAGTTGGTCTTTAGTGTTGAATAAATTCATCATTCTACATTGTAGAGCTCCTATATATTGTGGTATTGTAGTTAGAATTTGGTTAGCATTAGGCAATTAGTTGTGTACTTAATTCTTTTCTAAATAAATGGAGGGTGAGGATGAATATCTCCTAGTTGATGAGATAGTGTTAGAACCAATTGAGTCACTCCACTGTTTTGTAACAAAAAGACCAAGAAGCCTACCCATAGAGTTAAATGTGAGTTCTATATGAACATGATGAAAAGATTGTTCAAAAAGTGTTAACATGATGAAAAGATTGTTCAAAAAGTGTTAACATGATGAAAAGATTGTTCAAAAAGTGTGTTAAGCATTTAGAGGAAGATGGATGATATTATATCCCACACTCATGGACGACCTTTTAATAGAGAATGCAACCTAATAAGTAATATAAAAAACCTTTTTTTTCAAATGTGTTCTTGTTTTGTTTTGTCTTTTAAAATCTATCTAGAATTGTAAAAATATCAATTTTGAATACAAGTTTGAGAAGACAAGGCAAGTTTAATGGCAACAAGCTTATTCCCAAGGCAAAGGAATGATTGTTGACAAGAGATTCCATCCTATTATAAAGCTTACATATTTCATTTATTTGATCTTTTATTGTTGTGCTTGACCTTGAGGTTGAATGATTAGATGTGCAAACAACTTTTTTGTATGAGAATTTAAAGGAAAAGATTTATGTGACACAACTAGAGTGCTTTTGTGTAGTGTATGAGGACATGGTTTGCAAGGTATCTTTGTATGGTCTTAGATTAACCCTTATATCATAGTTTATTTCATATGTCATTGGAATAGAGTTTTGTGTAAGAATTAAGTCAAATTATGTTGTTTAATTGAAACATGTTTACAATAACTTATTACTATTTCACTTTATAGTTTTTTAGTATAAGTAAATGATTAGAACTCTTAAATCTCAACTTTCTATCTTGCATTCATAACTTGTGATAACTAAGTTTAACTTAGACATGACGATTAGGGAATATGAAGTGAACATAATACTTTAGATTGGCCAACTAAAGTGTGTTAACTCTGCATTGCAAATCAATTGCTCATTTTTATAGGAACAAATTTTTAAGTTAATGAATATCCTTATACACTGATGTGATAGAGGACATGAGCCACATCCCTTATGCAAGGGCACTAAATGTTCTCCTACACACTATGATCTTCACCAAACATTTCCCAAAGTGGGGGAGTTCCCCAAGTTCTATAATAGATGAACTTTGTAGTGATAAAAGTTTTGCAACAAAGAACTTTCTACATTTAATGATTGCCAAATTCTATACACAATTTTTGTTTTGATATAAATAATCCTCTAAAAATATATTAATCATACATAGCATTTAAATCCAACTTTAGATTTTCCACTTACCAAATTATAATGATAGTCCATGCATTTCAGTGCATACATTCTCACTACTAACCAATCTATTGAACATCTTATGCAAAATGTATGACCTTGCATGCATTGATTAATAAGGGGACAACCCATGTTCATGGAGCCCCACATCTATTTGATAAATAAACATGCATTGTAATTTCCACAAACAAACACTTTCATGAATTGAGTTAACATCTCAATGTTAACATTAGCGTAAATCCGTTCAATGCTTGTTTTAATTAAAAAAAAAGTTTAAGTCGCAATATGTTTCTTTTCTAAGGTTAATTTCCCTTATCACTAATGTATGGTACATTTGCTTATGTTTGTGTAAGCATATGTCAAAGAATACAAATAGAGACAAGAATTCCTCTTAAATCTTTAAAACAATCCACAATAATTTTTCCTTAAATTTTGAATCATATATTTTTTCCTTAAATTTTAAATCATATACTTTTTTGGTAAGAACAATAACAAATTAAACTTGCAGATTATTTTCAAAATACAATCTTTTGTGCCATTAGAAGACTAAGTAGACCACCTTTCTCCACAATCAATAGTGACTAAAAATCAATTATTAAAAGTTAGAATAACTAAAGATGTACCCTTCATCAATACAACTTTCCAGCTAAACCCCTAGTTATCAGAAACAATTTCATTTCCAAGACTCACGGTAGGAGAAGAATGCATCAAAGAACCCTAATTATATATATACACCTAATATTGGTTCACTATCTAATATGACAACTTAGGAAGGGTGCAAGGTGGCATCGATTGGTCCATGATTAGGGTTCTTTGATGCAATCTTATATATATTATATACCCCAATGTTGGTTTACTATCTAATATGAATCGAACTTAGGAAGGGTACAAGGTGACATCAATTAGTCCATGATTATGGTTTGTTGATGCAATATTCTCCTTACTCTAGTCTTGGAAATAGTTATTGAATACATTCAAATGTGTGTAATTGCTCACATTAATGTAAAAACACACAAGCTACAAGTTATAACCTAGCTAATAAAACACACAAAATCATGTGCACACAACTTGAAACAAAGCATACAATAAGCATAATCTATGAAGACAACACAACTACAAAAGACAACCACCATACTATATAAGATACAACAACACTACGAAAGTGAACAATAACATTGTTAAAGACAAAAGAGTTGTTGAAGATGACATGCAAAATACAAAGATAATTGCCTCGACATCAATCATTGTCAAGATCGAATATCTAAAGGTGTCTAGGATCTTAATCATGCATCCAAGAAAGGAAAAGAATTATTTTATTATTAAAAAGCATACTTTGAAGGGCTTGGAATGATAGCTAATAACAATCACTACTCCCAAATTAATAAGCAATAAAACTTTCATACCAAGCATCTCCGAGCGGCCAATAAATCCTCCAACTAACAATTCCTTTGTTGGAGGTTTTCTTTGTCACCCATGTGTTTCTTTCCATCCTAAGAATAATTCCAACCACTAAGTAACCTCATGCCCATAGAACAAGAATAATACCATTGTGGTGCCAACCTCCATTACCCAAGAAAAATGTTTTAATGCAAGGTAGTGCATTTTAACTCAAGGAAGCATTTATGATTTGAGGAGACTTTATGTTGGCCATAGGTGGTAGAAGTTGAGCATAAATATATATCTTTAATAACAAATAAAATACAACCAACATATAACACTCTTATAAACATCTACGAGCATCAAGAGTAATTATGGTCTTGATGCTTTTAGATACAAACGATGATCTAAGGTTGTGAGACAATGCTCTAGGAGTTCTTAGATAAATAAACCTAGTGTTCAATATGAAAGTTTTGCACTCAAACTAACTCATAATATAGAACACGTTATGGCTTGGAGAACATGAAATTAGGCACACGCATGGTAGACAAATCCAATTTCATCCTAGAGACAAATTGATAATATAATCATGTCTCAAGTCTTAAAAAAATAAAAATGGCAAGATCAGAAGTGGATCTACACCACTAAGGATAGATTGATAAATATTAACTCTTAAATTAGAGACTAAGTCTACATATTTATCAATAGGGCTAAAATGACTGCCACACACTAAAGTGCGTGCTCTACAAAGTACAACATTTCAAAACTACTCTTTGAAAAAGTGGATCTACACCACTAAGGATAGATTGATAAATATTAACTCTTAAATTAGAGACTAAGTCTACATATTTATCAATAGGGCTAAAATGACTGCCACACACTAAAGTGCGTGCTCTACAAAGTACAACATTTCAAAACTACTCTTTGAAAAAATAGAGAAACACCATATCAAACGTGGCAGTTCAGGAAACGTGGCAGTTCAGGAAGTAGACATGTACAGCTGTAAACCAGGCCCAATCATATTCCAAAAGTAAATCTAGGTTTGTACCTTGAAAGTTTGACAATTATAATGTTGGCCATACCTTCTATAAATATGTACATTTAATGTTGGCGTTGAATCCTTTTTTGGTAGTTGAAATCGCAAGTATTCTCCAGCGTTATCCTGCTTCCGTGCATATTTGGATCTCTTCTCGCACTTCATCCGTGATAAGGAAGGTCTCTATAACATATCAAAAAGAAGTTTGAAAATAACGAGACCGTCAAAAGCACGTGACAACATTGGTCTCAAGCAAATGGATAAGGAGGAAAGATTCCCGTGGACATTAGGTAACAACTTTTAAAATGAAAGGTCAAACGAGATCTTTGATCTTTGCTGCGAAAATAGCTTTAGTCTGCAGGAATACTTCCCGGTATTCTATAATACACTATAATTTCTTTGATAATTTATCCAATAATTTCACAAAGTATTCAATTGATTTTTAAAAATTATCGAATATTTTAAAAAAAATTAATAATAGATGTGTCTCTCTTTGGCTTGAACTAGAAATGAAAAATAGCTTGGCCCTTAAGCCTCTTTAAGTTAAATATTTCTTCTTAATTTCCATAAATATTAATGTTTCCTATCATTGAGCCATCCCACACATTTCCTCAAAATACTTATTTTTTTTATTAAAATGTTTTTCAAGTTCCTTCGGCCGAAAACCATACCCTTGCCAAGGTCCAACCCTTCCTATACCTCAACGTTGCCTCGGGGTTTTCTATAAAACAGCCATATCCAACAGTCAAACTTAAGACATTCAGAAATTAATTTTGATTGTTTTTGTACTATTGGCTAAAGCTTAAAGAAAAACCATACACAATAAAAGGTTCAGCAATCCATCATCGGCATAACCCCACAGGCGGAAACAGCCATTACCAAGATGCAGAGTGATGAGCAAAGAGCTACAAAAGAAGTTTTTGGCCAATGTATATTGAGCGTGTCCACCAGTCATCAGTACTTGGTGTGCCCGCTGTTTTACCCCTATCTTGACAGCCATTTCTTGAATTAATTTTGATATTGATCATAAAGAGAATGGAGTTTCAATAGTTAAGCTCAGAAATATACGGCGAGGGTTGAACCACCAAGAATTACAATCTGCAACATGGCAACTTGTATTTATCCATCCTACTCGTAGAGTTCAGCAATGCATCATTGGCGTAACCCCACAAGTGCAAACAGTCAAAAAAAGATGCAGAGTAATAAGAAAAGAGGTACAAAACTAGTCTTAGCCATTGTAAATAGAGGCCGCCAAGTGGAAACAGTTATGTAATAAATAAAAAACAAGATAATTCTTCACTAATGGAGGTGTTCACAGTTAACCTCCCATCTTGACGGCCCTTATTTGAATTAATTTTGATTTTGATCTTACTGAGACTTGAATTTCAAGAATAAGTTCCTGAATATAACTTGGACCACTCAGAATTGCAATCTGCCACATGTCAACTAGTATTTATTCATCGACATCCATTGTAGACTTCACCCCAGGAATATGTTCTGCCACATGTTCATCTCTACACGCAATAGAACCTCTAGAGAATCAAAAACCTCCTTTAGGAACAACTTTGTGTCTCCAAAAGAGGTGGGCATAACTACTTGTAGAAGTGATTATAATATATGCTCTTCCACAAACACATCCATTTCTATCTTCCATATTCTTATCATTGTGTCGCTTTTTCCACAAAAGAAAATATAAATAAAAATTATCTCTCAGAGCATGTCAACATTGCTATCTTTTATTCCTTAAATTTGACTGCCGTGCATCAAATTAGACGCATGGTTTCCGCATTTGGTGGAGTGCTTAAACAGGAAAAGCCATCTAAGTATTGAATTTTTAATTGAAGTCTTCCCAAACACCACTTGCAGAATTAAGAGGAATTGAATTGTTGATCACTGTAAGTTAAAAAAACACAATTCCTCTTGGATCGATATCTTTTTTCTTTTCATTCCAAATATCTATTGAATGACAATAACTTCGGAGAACAAGTTCAGTCTTATTTTAAGAGTCCTCTTCTAGAAATGAGTCTACGGTTAGTGGTGCAGGAAAATAATAATATATAAACTATAAAGAAATCTATTACTTAGTGAGGAGATCTAAAAACTAGGTCATATGGAGGAATGAGTTTACTTAGAAAAAGCTTACAAACTGATTCATATTATAACAGAGCCTACTGTTAAGAGAGTAAAGATCAAAAGGAAAGTTTAGTGCCCACAAAGTTGTTGAAAGATAGCCCAAAAACTGGATATCCTACAAGGGAACAAAATTTAACAATTTCAATGCATTTAGTACAAACTCTCATCTTCCAGGGATAATAAGTTTACAACAACTATCAACTTCACATGAAGTAAATCTTTGCCTTATGCCCTACATATATAAGAAACTTCACTAACTGTACCAGACAGTGTCAATAATGCGTCACTACATATATCCTAGCTAAGAGAACATATTAATACATAAAATTCAATCTTTTTCCCTAGTAAATATTTCCATTCATGTAAACATTGTTGGATATCTACAACTGGAGCTCCTGTGTTAGTAAATTAAAGTGCTACTCTTTAAACAGTGACCGTTAATCCTTAAGCTACACATAAGAGCGGAAACACAAGAAATATACAGTGGATTATTAACATGGCATTCATTAAAATTTTGGAACACTTAGCTTTCAAAACGAAAAGAGAATTTAGGAAAACATATTAGTCAAGAATATCGTACCTTCTTAATTCAATTTAACAATTTGGAAGCATCAAATCACAAGGGCCAACCGAGGACAAACAATGTAAAGATTGAGAGGAAGTGAAGAATGAGCAGGAGAACCAAAAACTTGATATCTTTAAACAATTGCCCCAAGCCTTCTTTAAGGGATTAGCTCAATAAATATAGCTTACACAAACTGATAAGTTGGAACAAACCCTGACACATGCATCCAACAAACTGCTATTTTAAAAAGCTATGATTATAAAAGGCAAGTATAAAATAACCCTGGTATAGATATCATGAGAGGTATAAAGAAAAAAGACATTTCCAAAAGAACATAGTTATAATGAAAAAATTGTAAATCCTATTTCCAAAGCATTTTGAAAGGAATGGCATAATATCACGAACTTGCCTTAAAGATGATATATGTACATGGCAGTAATTTCTTCAATTTCTATATTATTGCAAAGGCCTATTTAACTTTGAAACCCCTATTACAGTCATTCTTATTCATAATGAACACCAGGACTCCAAAGAAGAGTGGGGGAAAGAGAAGATAATAAGGAACGCAAACTCACAAGAACGAGAAATATGTAGAATTCGCAATTGAGTGATCCCAATCCCAGAGCGTGTGCAAACATGCACAAGAAAGTTCATAGGAATAAGGTTAATTCAATTACAAGAAATTCTTTGAAGCTAAGCTATGATGTGAGGGATTTCTAACCACAGACATGATAACATACCTTTTTTAATGTTGGGTGCTACCAACAATGTTAGATGAATTTGCTCAATTAATGTACAGAAGAAGCTTCTCTCAATATATTTAATTGTTGTGGCCGATGACACCATCTCCAAGGAAATGTCACCCTCATGACCACACTTGACAATAAGTTATCTTTTACATTGGGCTGAAATGAACATGAGCCATTCGGTATGCCTCTCGCATCAGTTTTGTGGCCATCCACCTTTAAACTTAATGTACCCAGACTAGAAGATGGATGGCCATCCTGACTTTGAATTAAACTATTCCATATCATATATCAACCTCTACCATGGTCCAGACTCGATTCTCCTCAGAACTCTTTTTCTGGTTCCTGGTTGTGCCATGGGAGCCATCATCTCAAGAATCTGAATTCAAAGATAGATGCAACTTTAAGATTCAAGCTCTAGTATAATAATGGGTGAAACAACTCAGCACAATCTGAATGCTTGCAACTTCATTACTTCAAATTATGAAAACAAGAAAAAATGTTATTAATAACAAATAAAAAGGCCAGATAAGTAGATAGTAAAACTTGAATGTGCTTGCAGGAATATATAGGTTTTTGTAATGTCCGTGCAGGAATATCATCTTGAAAGAGTAGAAAAGATATATGATATCACCAACTTAGACTAGAATAAAAAGTTGCAATAAAATCAGCCTACAGACCTAAATTCCAAATGAATGCAGGAGGATGAGACGTTTTGAAAACAAGACATTATGAAATCTTTCACAATGTGACCAAAAGAGAGAATATATAATTATGCCATAGCAGTCATTAATGAACGTGTTAGCTACAATACCTGCTTTTTACGCCGTTCTTCCATTTCCTCCTGTTTTACAACACATGCAATGTTGTCAGTCAACTCAAATAAGCCCTCTAGTCACAGAATTAACTTGAGGGAAAAACCATTACCCTTTTTACAGTACCTACAACTTAAAGTCTAAAGTGCATTTACAAGCCTTACAACTTTTCCATGAAGTACATATTCTGTTGCATTTTATTTCTTCTGAATTACTTTTCCGAAATAAGCAAACTATAAAAGAAAATTATAAGTACCTGTCGCTTTCTCAATTTCATGTTCTCTTCTTTGAGTTGAGTTACTTCAGCTTCTAACTCTACAGTATAAGCCTGCAAACGAAAATGTTAGTGGTACAAACTGTATTAAAAGTAAAATGTACAAAGTAAGAACCAAGGGGACTACATAGGTTCAATTAATTAATACACATTTCTCACAATCTATGTAAAGAATGTTTGCCAATTGTCTAGCAGTTCTTTAAAAAAATAACAATCTAACATAAACATAACTCTCAATACCCAAAGACATCCAAACACTCATCTGAGAAACGTCGAGATAATACCTGTTTACGAGCTCGAGATCTAGCAGCTGACTCTCTATTTTTTATCATCCGCCTTTGTCGTCTTTCAACAACTTTCTCAACTGGCCCTTCCAAGCCTCTTTTCCGTCCTCTAAACCCCACATCTAATCCTCCATATGGAATGGGTGATATTGTACTGTTATCCACGTGGCTTGGGCCAACACCATCTGATGAAAGAGGACTTGCGGGTGATCCAGCTGTGAGTGCAAGTGGTTGAGGTCCAAAACCACCACCCAATCCACCCCCAAGACCCCCAACTGCTCCCAATCCTGCTGACAGGGCACCATTCCCCATTCCACCCCCTAGTGCAACTCCTCCAAGAGCCCCCTGAAATTGTGTATTCCCACCGGCTCTCTTTGCATTATAAACAGCAGCTGCTGCAGCCTCTGCAGCAGCTTGATGGTGTAGAAGTTGATGCTGTTGTTGTTGCTGCTGCTGAGCAAGGACAGCTGCAGTTGCATTCCTGTAGGGATTATTAAGCCAATCAGGATGCTGCTGATGCTTGAAGGCATCAAGATTCATTCCATCCATTGGAGTATGAGTAGAAAGAACATTTGTTGGAGACAGAGAAAGTCCTGGTATGCCTCCCGCCCCTCCTTTATTATTACCCACTTCTCCATTCCTAGACCCTCTCTCATGAAACCCAAGCCCTAGAGAATTACCAATACCCATTCTATCTCCACCATTCCTTTCTGCTAAATTTGCTCCAAACTCCCCATCCAACCCATTTCGAAAGGACCCGAACGGCTGCTGACCACATCCATGCTCTGCCTCTTCTCTTACAACCCCTGCCTTGACCAAGAAATCCTCCAAAGTCATCTCTCCAAATGTAACTTGCCTTGGCTGCGCTGGCGGCCCACTGCCATTCCCCTCTGTGTTCTCCTTGTGAATTTCCCTCCAAACATCATCCACTGTTTTCCTACTCAAAGTTCTGGGCAGAGTCAAAGAGCCCTGTCTCTGCAAACTAGCTTGCCTAGGAAGACTGCCCCCATTTCCCCCTTCCGCAGCTGCCCCCATGGCCGCAGCCATTGCCTGGCTTTCCTCTGCAGTCCAGATGTTCTTAAGAAACTCATCCATATTCATGGACCCAAAATTCTTCCCTGGCTCCCCAAGAGTGTTCTGAAACTCATCCAAGGTCAAGGTATATATAGACGTCTGTCTTGCCAATGGATACCCTCCCATCTTCCCTCCACCAGGAAGGGAACAAGGTGGGATTGAGTTATGAGATACCATCACACGTGACTCGGTCTGAGATCCCATCTTATGTTAACAATCCAAAGCTCTGATATATCTCTAAACTACTCAACAACTCTATTCAATATGCAATTACAATCGGTTCTTCAGAGTACAATGCCTACACAAATGGTACATGTCCTTACTTTCAGACTCCAATATAACATTTTCTATAAAGAAAATCTCCAGATTTAAAGCTGAAATAATCGAAGACCAAAATCTTCTACACATATATTCCAACAGTCTTTTACCTATCATGACTTGTATATCTTTTTGATTAAACCAAATACTCTAAATTAAAATCTTAAATAATCTAAAACGATCAGTTCAGCTGCCCATTTTTTGCTTAAATTGCACTAAAAATTCCAATTTAAAGGTAAAATAAACGAAAACAATCATTTCCCCTGCTCATCATCAACTTAAATTATACTATATTTTCAAACTCAAAACTTAAATAATCTAAAGAACCCAAGTATCCTTAATGTCATTGCTTAAACTAAATCCAAAATATTAAAAATTGAACAAACTGGATCTTCCAACTTAAAAGCTTCAAAAACAGCATTTCTGGATAATGACAAAATATCTCAAATTCGTTTCTGTATATTTCCCTTTAATTGCAATGTACCATTATTCTATATAATGCATGCTGAAATTCAACCAAATTTTCAAATTTTAAGCTTCAAAGTTGTCCATTTGGCAAAAAACTGAAAAATTCTCAATTTCCTTGTCTACACGTTAAAATATTTGTCCAAGAAAGCATTTTCAACGTACCTGGAAAACGTACGAGATCTGAATCAGCATCAGCAGCGTCACATAGAAAAACTCACCCCTTCGAAACGCCGCAAAATCAAAATTGCTGACACCAGATCGGCAGTATGCAAAGATCTCTACTCAAATGTGTTCCTAAACGCCTGTAATAACACGAAAAAATACAGAAAATTTTATTAAACAAAAAAAATTTAAATTTTTCCATATCTAAAATTCGAAAGCCCTCAAACCCTACGCAAACGAGAAAGAAAAGATAAATCAGTTACGTGACAGTAATCTAGAAAAATATATTGTCATCATCAAACATTATGCATCGTCACCTTATGTGCACAGATTGAAAATATTGAAGAAATATTTTCAATTCTGAAGCCTCAAAACAACATCAAACCAGCGACAAGCCATAACAGCAAGTATTCGAACAGAATCGAAGAAGAATAAAAATCCATAGCCAGCCCTTCTCACAGTAAACTCCAAGGCAGCAGCAACGCCCTCACTTTCCAACATGCAATTTTTCCTTTTCCCCCCTTCTCCACAAACATTATTTCCCAACCCGCCAAGTGTATCTCAGGATCCCCCGCCACGAGTCATCACAAAACAACAGCTGCAGTATCTCTCATTTCTTTTCCAACCTTTCTCTCCGGTATTCGACCTCCGGACCTCTAGATCTTTAAAACCCCCCCGTCCGCCCTTAAATGTAAACCTCCCTTACAGTTTAGCCTTTGTTGCCACCACAAAACATAACATTAACCCTCATATTTGACTAATTAGGGCTAATAATTTGTTGTTAATTATTATTGTTTTTAACAAACTACTGGCTCTTATTATATTTTATATTTGTTGGCCCGTAATTATTGGCATCTTTAAAATTCGATATATTTTTAGAAAAATCTGGAACGACCCTGACAAGCCTGCTCAGCGGCCGGCACATGTCACCTAAACAACTTCAAAAACACAGACCGAAGTTCCCCGGTGACCGACGCGTGTGTTGTTAACTACCGAGCTCGCTGCTGCATCGACACGCGTCCAAGGTCGGCGCACTACGTGTCGATCATCGGAGCTGTTTCCCGGCCGTCGCAGGACGGACGGGATCATCTCTCGTCTTTGTGGGGAACCGGATAATAATTAATTATTGCTAAGTAAAACGTAAGAAAAAAAAGGTGGTGAAGTTGCGGATAAGTATGAGTTTGTTTCGCGCACGCACGCTAGGTAACCGTGGGCCGTTCTATTTATACTCTTCAGATGTGACGGCGATAAAATCACATGATCAAAATGCCTTTGTAAGATTCTGTTTCCGACCACATTAAATTTTTTATTTTCCCCCCTACCCTTCATCGCGCATGTTTTTTTGGGTTCAAATTTTTGGGACTAAGTTTTGTCAAGAGGTGCTATCCAAAAATTTCAATTTTATAGGCACCTAGGGAGTGTGCATGGAAATTTGTCTAGTGGTCCTTTTGGACTCTTTTTCCTCCCTAGAGTTCCACCCTTCCACATCATCATGACTTTGCAGCTTATCTATTATGCAAGGATGACTTCTTTGCAATCATCATATTTGTAGAGTTTATGACTAGGGAATTGAAGCTTTCAATTCAAGTATTGAATCATCACATTTTATCAAAAGGGAGAAGAAAGAGGTAAAGGAAAACATATAAATAGATGAGATATCTTTTAATAATAAAAATTTAAAATAATAGTTAGTGGATTTGTGATATAAGTGTCTATGAAGTAGATAAAAGGTTATTTATATGTTTAATCAAGAGAGGGATAAGCAAATAGGAATCACATGATAATGTACAATTATAAACTTGTGAATTATCATAACAATTCAATAACATGAAAGTATGTTGTAACTAAAAAATATATGAGAAAATATTAAGTCTGCAAAGCTCTATAAGCATGAGCTTACCTAGTATGTTCTAACCCTACAATTGAGTGCATTACTCTTACTTATACAAAAGAGAAACTAAAAATAGACTAGCAAATTAATGTTTCAATCATGTAGAGAATTTGCATGTAACTACCTACATGAAAATCTATCTAGATTAGCTCCTCTACTCAGTGTGGGGATGCCCACCATTTGGTTTGGAGTGGAGGAGTAAATGTATGTCTTAATTGCATCTTCTAATGTTGGAGTGAGATCACTAAAAGAGATTTTGAGTTTCAAAAATATGATGGCTAAGGTTCTCAAATATGTGATGTTTGATTTCATTAAATATGGCTCGTTATGAAGAATGGTGTGCTTGTTAGGAAGTCACGGGCTTATGCCTTGCTGATAAATATTCTTTAGTCAATGGCACACTAGTTAGCAATATGGAAATGGCCTTAGTAGAGAGTATGGTCTATTGGATGAAGAATCGCATGATTAATCAAATAGTGCCTACATGTTCCTAATATCAATGTGTTTTATTAGTAAGGCCCACTTGATTGCAAAAGGTGCTCCTTTCAACCAATGGTATAATAGGATTTATTCAACATATTGACAACACTTTAGGATGTATGGGCATGACATGGGGATTTGATGATATCACCATTGCTTTTACCTACTCTTGTAATGACCATGCAAGCGAAAGGAAAGGGAATGCTAACAACCTACATAATACTATTCAATGGAATAATAGGAAGTACTAACAACCCCTATCACCATTTGGGAACGCTCTAGTTATTGGATTAAAAGAACATCAAACAACTACTATAGTGCAAACACCTTTGAACTCTAATAACTTTTAGACCTATGGTAGGTTGCAATATATACTACTAACATCACTTCTTATGAACATAATCTTAAAAATTAAAAATAAGAACAAGCCATGACAAGATGACATGGAACTCTAGGAATAGCAGCACAATGGAATTCAATAGCTTCATTGACTACCTTCTGATAATGCATAATTTATAAGAACAAAACTAATCAATAGTTGTCACTTCCCCATACTAACAACATACTTTTTTTCATTTTGAGGATGCATAAACCATATAGTTCAAAAAAGGTTGACACTATCATCTCCTCTACTGAAGGAAAGCTCTAAAGGTGTGAAACAAATGAACAACAATCAAATCAAAGTAATAAATGAAAATCAAGGTCATATTGATTGGTTGAAGGGATTGAAGGAAAATTTTATTCTCAAGGAAATGATACATGTTGATACCAGATTCAACATTTGGGAAACGAAGAAAAATGGATTCTAAAACAAGGAACAAAAATACATTTATTAATAAATTGAAATTATTTTTCTTTGATCATCAATATAAAGTCTTTTTTATCTATTAAGCAAAAGAAAAAAAGTTATTAAAAACTAGTAAAAAATCAAAAATCAAAAATCAAAATGAGTAGTAAAAAATATTTTTATAAATGAAGAAATTTCTTGTTAGTTTTCTTTTAAAATAAAAAGAAAAAATGAAATGAATATCTTGTACTGAGTACACTACGACAAACAATTTAACCCATTCCATTGGAATGTAGACATTACAGTCAAAATATTTTTCTTACTAAAATAAGGTGTCCTAAATCAAAATAGAGAGATGGTGTTCTACAATTCCTAGTGTAGACACTTAAAAATGTCTTGGATGATATACACACTTGAATTTGATATATTAATATCATTTTGTCCTGAAATCCATCCTCTTTTTGCTTGCTTGATTAAATTAACCTAGTCATTTAATCAAATGCCTCATCTTCAACTATTAATCTAATTGACCTAATTAGGTTAATTCACCCCCTCTTGCACTAACATTTCACCCCGTTAAATTAAATAAATCAAATTATTTAATTTAATCCCTAAGTCCTCTTATTTAATTAAATAACTCTAAGTTATGGGTGATCCCACAATAGTGGTTTACAATTTTTGGCCAAACTGGACACTGAAATTATTATTTATAACTAAATCTTCACATTCAGGCACCTATAGCGGCTAAACGGTGAGAAATTTAAAGATGATGCAAACTAGAGTCTCGTCACATTTTGACTGTAGATTCTAAAAATATTTTTTTCAAAAATTTTGGAATCAAATTGTACTTCTTTTTCCATCTCCCACGAAAACTAGTTTTTTTCATAAAACAACATTTTAAAAAAGTGGCGCACACCGTATAACGCATAACTTTTTTTCCATGAAGGATAAAATTATAATTCTTTCGAATTTAGATTTCTAACTCTAATATCTAATGCTTCCACTTGGTTAGATAGTTTTTATTGAATATTTTTTCTTTAATCAAATTTCGAAGTCAAACTAATTACAATTCAGACATAGCACGATCGTATAGCACGTAAATTTTTTTGTATATATCGAAATTCAATTTTTTTTTGTTGGATCAAGGACTTCAATATCTGGTGCACTCATATTTTTCAAAAAAAAAATTTTGATAATCTACAATTTTTCCACATGTGCAGAACAGAGACCTTCATTTTCGATGAAAAACCTATGTTTAATAAAACTAAACAAACAAATACATAATAGAACCAAAAAATATTAAAATTATATTCGTTGTATAGCTCGTTCTGAGGACTGCCTTATTCTAGTTGGGTTTGTGAAGATTCCTCCATTTTCATCCTCAACCCGAGCTTCGAAGTGCCAAAATTTAGGTTTTTTTATGTCTCGGGATGAGGAATAAGGGGTTCATTATGAACCCTAGGGTTCAAGCGAACCACCCTTCCATAAGGGATTTTTTTGGGTTTTTGGGTGGGAAAGAATTAAAAGGGTTTGTTTGAACCCTGATTCGAACCAACCCCTAAAATCAAGTTTTTTGCCATGTATTCATTTTTTGTGAGTTTTCCTTCCTCACTTGAACTGTAAATCACTATTGTGGCTTCACCCCTATTTAATTAAATATCATATTACATCCCCATTTTCATTAAATCAATTATTTAATGAATATCATATTATTCCTCCTCTTGCACGTCTCATCTATCAAGCCAAGAGGGAGCCACATACTATTGCTAATGCTTTATTATCTACTTTGTCTCATCTATTTTTCTCGTCTACTTGTGATAGGGTCTCTCCTCCATAAGGGGTTTGTTTCTATCACACATCTCATCTATCACACTTTATGTCATTTTGTGTATCTTTATTTATCTAGTTGTCCATAGAGGTGGAAACACTAAAATTGGGGTTTGACTGAGGCAAGCCTTGAAATAGCCCCAACATTTTTCTTCATTCTTCCTATGTACATATGTTCAAATTTGAAGAGCTAGGTATTGCAGATTTCAAGCTTTTATCCTTTGTTTTGGCAGGGACGGCAATGTAGGGCACAAACTTCCTCGTAGCATGCTATTGTCCATGGCCGAGACTTTTTCCTCCCAAGGGAAAAATATATGTCCTAAGCTTTATGCTTCTATAATAATTATTTATAATTCCATATCATTTTTTGTTAAATTGCAATTTTATCATTTTTGCTCTTAGTAGCTTAGCATATTATTCGATCAAGCTATTGCAATATTCTGTTGAAATGCACAAGACAACTGAGAGGGGGGGTGAATTAGTTTTACCAAATTACTTTACTTCTAACCTTAATTAATTCCACTTTAACTTGGTCTGTTATTAAGTGTAAACATGAAATGCAAATAATAGAAAGCAAACACCAGAGACACCAGATTTATGTGAAAAACTCAATGAGGGAAAAACCACGGTGAGGATTAGCTCACAATATAGTAATAATGCAATACCGGATATAAGGGCTCATTGCCAGAGGGCTCACTGCCAACAATAAGACTTATTGTCCAGAAGGAGGCTCACTACCTACAAAAAAAGAAAAGAAAAATAAATATCCACCACAAGGGGTTCCACACATTCGTAGCTTGATCAAAATATTGTAGACACCATTAGTTCACTTCTTTCAGGAATCTAACACATCAAAGTATTGTTGCCTTGATTCGCTCTTACACACTCTACTTTTTGCACTTGTTCACACACTTCACTTGCTTGATACTCAATTCACAACATCTTGATTTGCTTTTATACCATCTTCAACCCTTGAGGCATTCTCCAAGGTCGGCTATACATCCTTCAATTTATAAATTTAAATTAGGTCGGCGACTCAATATTCCCGCGGTGGATAAGAATGAGAGAGGACCAATTACACATTTAAATAGGACCCAAACAACATCTTGGATCAATCACACACTTCCTTAATTTGATGCAAAATCTTTATGTGATGTGTAGACACCAGGTCAACCAAACCTAATGAAAGCACCAATGATCTTTGAAGTATGCGCATCTCCAACAATATGTTCACATGTGGATCACTCAACACGCTTCACCAGACATTTTACCATCTCTAATAAACCTCCAGGTACATCCGTAACAACTGCAACAATCTTCATGCACAAAATATTCTTCAATAGTCCAACTGGACCAACCAGCAACACACATGAGCTTTGGAGCAAGTCTTCCAAAGTGCCCAATCACAAGCACATTTTTCTGGACGCATAAACCATCAATATGAATCATTTACCAGATCTGCAATATCTGAAACAAAACACCAAAAGACTACGAAGCCAAAATATTTCTCCCAGTCCACAAATAAATAGTTATGTCAAACCAGTTCACACACCGGTGAACACATCTTTCACTCTCCATCGATCCAGAAGCAAAAACTTGGGATATTTTATCCATTGAAGCTCAAGAACAATACCATTGATCTATACAAGCACATGATCAACACAACAGAAATGCAAAGAACAATACCAGAGCACACTTAGAACACACACTCAATACTGCGTCATTATTTCTTAAATTTTCTCAAAATCACTTGGAAAAAACACTACAACTTCATAAATATAGCTCCATATACTCTAAGCACTTTTACACTATCTCAACTATACAAGTACCATCTGCAATCAACTTGATCTGTGTTGACATCAATGACAACATTAATGACAACACCACCAAAAACATTCATACTTGTAACAATCTCCCCCTTTGTCATTGATGGCAACACATGATGTGAAAAACTATCAAAGACGTCATACATAATCTCATGCTTCTTCTTCTCTCTTCTCCTTACAAGACTCTCTCTCCCTTTTCAACTTTTTTCACATGAATTTCTCTCCCCCTTTGACATCAATGGAAAAGGAAATTTTTGCATGAAAACTCTTGCCATATAAAACTCTGATTACTCCCCCTTAGGAGTGCACTCACATCACATACTACAACAATGCACCTCTCTACTCAACTTGAGGAGTAGACAACAATCATCAATCCAAATCAAAAGTATCTGTGAATCCACTGGACTAATGCACCTCCATGTGCACCTAGCTCAAGGAAGGAGGGGCAGTAACCCCTAACTTCCCCCTAAGATACTCAAAAGTATCCTTTAGAAGGGCCTTAGTGAATATTTCAAAAATTTGTTCCTTGGTAGGTACATATTCAAGTCTAACTTCATTATACAACACATTCTCCCTAAAGAAGTGATACATGATAGATATGTGCTCTGTCCTAGAATGCATCACCAGATTCTTCCTTTCCACAACTCCATTTTGCTGAGAGGTTCTAGGGGTAGAATAATGTCTCTTTATGCCATGTTCTTCACAAAATGCATTAAACTCACCAAAAGTGAATTATCCACCTCTATCAAACCTTAAACATTTGATTCTTAGGTTTACCTCATTCTCTACTCTTGCCTTGAATACCTTGAATCTATAAAGAGCCTGAGCTTTCTCTCTAAGAAAAGTAACCCATGTCATCCTAGAGTAATTATCAATCAAGATCATAAAGTACTTGTCACCATTAAGGCTTCTTGTTTTTGTATGACCACAGAGGTTTGTATGAATCAATTCCAACATTTCGGTAGATGATTGTTCCTTTCCTTTAAAATTGCTTCTTGTTTTTTTTTCCAACTGACAACTTCTGCAAATTGAATTTGAAGGTTTTGTGATTCTAGGCAGATCTTTGACAACTTCTTTTGAACTGATCCTGATCATATTGTCAAAATTTACATGTCCCATCCCCTGGTGCCACAACCAACTTTCATTAATCTATGAAACAAAACACTGACCATCGCCACTCTTAAGCTGATAGATGTTTCCATGAGTTCTTCTTCCTACTGCTACTACAGTTCTGGATCCTTTTTTGATCTCATAGGTGTTATCCTAAAACACAAGCTTAAATCCTTTGCTACACATTTGTCTAACACTTAGAAGATTATACCTTAAACCTTTAACATAATAGACATTGTCAATACTACATGATGGTCAATTCCACAAAAGGATATAAAAGTCATGAGAAATCCTAACCTGGGAATTGGACATTCTAGCAAGTGACTAACATATTCTTATGGTTGTTCATTTACATTGTCAAACCAGGGAACTTATACTTGAAATGGAGCGGCACTGTATGTGCACTAAGAACCAGTTTCAGCCATTATTTACTAGAAATAAATGCTTGGAAGGAATTCTACTTATGTTGCAAGAATGTAATGTAAAGTCTTCTTAACTTAAACATAACTTAATCAAAGAAGAAATCATGACAACTATTACTAAGGAACAAACTATGAACTGGTCTTATGCTGCACGAACAAACACGGGGATGGATTCCCGATGCTGCAGGAACAATATAAGACTGAGTTTGCGCTGAAACCTTCGAGAATGAAATTCTAACTTATAATCAACAGGAAATAAACAACTAACTATAGATACTCACTAAGTGGGCCCCCTTAGCAAGCATCAACCAGTTTATGCAAGAATTGAACTCAAAACTTCATCAGCTTTTATTCATAAACTTGGAATCATATACATTGATCATTCTGCTTGTAAGAAAACTAACACAAAACTTTGTTTCTCATTATAATACTAATCTTAATACACTTTGTTATGTTCTATTCTGCTTTGTTCACTAACGCAGGAGGAACACTTATTTATAGAAAAGCAACTAACTACCTAACTCTAACAGAGAAAGACATGGACATAAATGCCTCTTGACGCTGAGGAACAAACTTCTCATAAATGAAAGCATATCTGTCCAACCGATTCAAAGAGAATCTAGCATTCCACTCTTCCTATATTAATGATCATTTATATTTCCCCCCAATGACCCGGTCAGAGAGTCTTTGCTAGAACAACTTCCTCGATGTCATGCTAGAAATGGACTTTACGGCAGGGCTGAGATCTGCTGCGCTTTGACTCGTTCATGCCTCTTTCAACAACTTGCGATACACATGGCGATAGAAGTGAAAGAAAGCACACACACAATAACATGATACACATTCATTAATCACACATTAAATCCATTTCATTATCCAAAAACCACATGCATTATATCAGTCATTCGGGAGGTCAAACAGGGCAATAAATACAAACACATAGAGATGTTAAGCTGCAGGAATATAGGAATGTGTTGGTACAGGATACTACCCAATTTTAGATAAAAAGTCTTTAATCAAAGAGTTTAAACAACCACCAACAAAAGAGTAAGGGTATTAAAAATACATCATAATATTCAAATTATGAGCATATTTCGAGCTCATCACTATGTTTTCCATCAAAACTAATTATTCCTTTACCAACAATCTTAGCACTAGAATCATCTCCAAACATAACTATTCCTCCATCATACTTTTCAAGTTTAGTGAACTTACTCTTATCTCCAACCATATGATTTGAACACCCTTTGTCAATTACCCAAAAGTCTTCATTCTGTCTAGCATGAAAAGCAGTCACCAGAGTACCTTCCATCTCATCCTTCTTTCTCTCCGAACTAGATTCCTTTGCACATCTTTCATGGTTAGCATATACAACTTTATTTTCCAAGGCTAGAAATAAACATTCACCTTTATCCTCCTCAAAATCAAACTCATCATCAAAAATTCTTGCATCTTTTTGACATAATACAATTTCTTGAACTTCCTACCCTTCTTGTCTTTGTGATTATTATTGTTATTATCCTTGTTCTTCTTGTGTGTAGCTCTAGTAGGACATCTTGATGCATAATGACCAATATTTCCACAACTGAAACACTTAAAGGGCAACATACCTTTGTATTTACCAGTACCTTTCTTCAATTTTCTTGTGAAGTTTTCTTCCAACTCTTCTAAACCATCATCATCTGAGTCATCTCCTATTTTCATTTCTTTAAAGGTTGTTTCAGTTTTCTCCTTATCTCTTGCAAATTTTCTCATCTCGAATGTAGTCAAGATACCAAATAGGTGCTCCTTAGTAAATGTCTTTGGATCATATGATTCTTCAATAGCAGAGACCTTGTCACTATAATTCTCTAGTAGGGTCATCAAGATCTTCTCAATTATATCTTCATCTGACATGGTACCTATTAGAAACAAAATTTCCATTTTGAAATCCTAAGGGTTTTTTCTTTTGAACCTCATATTTACCATTAAACCCTAAGGTTTTTCTCCATTTTAGTCCATCATTTGCCTATCTTTTCATAAAAATGGTTTATTTTAATCCCCGTCCATTTCATTATTTATTTTATACCTTACCGTTGCCTTAATATTTCATTTCTATGTGTTTACCACCTTACTGCGGCCTCCTATAAAGGGGCATGTAGTATGGCGGTAGCGGTTAATAGGCGGGCATAAAGTGCTCACCGTGGTACTGCACATGGTCAAACCATAGACCACGGTGGCCGCGATGAACAATTAGTGGTCAAAGGCAAACAATCAATGGGCGAGCGGGTAAAGACAGTTGGCAGTTAGTGGTTACCGTTGTACCACGCACAGTTAGTATGGTCACTGTGGTAGCGCGGTGGATGGTCAATGAGCGACGTGGTCAATAGTCAACAATGGAGATAGTGACAAATGATTGCTACCGTGGTACCACTGGCAGTTAAGCCAGTGACCGTGGTAGCGCGGTAAGTAGGTAGTAGTCTGTGAAGGCGGTCTGATGAACGAGAGGTAAATAGTGAAGCGACTACCACGGTACCACTGGCAGTCAAGCCAATGACCGCGGTAGCGCGGTGGACTACCACGGTACCACTAGCAGTCAAGCCAGTGATCGCGGTAGCGCGGTGGATGAGGATAGGCGGTGAATTAACAACGGGCAAAACGACTAGCGATTTGAAGAACGACCACCGCAGTACCACAAGAGGGTAAGGAGGAGCACGGTAAGGCGGTAAACAATGATGGAAGCTACAACAATCAGTGTGGGGCTGGCAACCGCGATACCGCAGCCGGTCAAATGTTTGACCACGGTAGAGCGGTAAGGTTATTAAAAGCATAAAGTGAAAAATCAAAGGTCAAACCGTGTAAAGATGTTTGATTTTGCCGACAAGGTAATTAAATTAAATATTTTATTAAGGAATGTAAGCGGTTGCAGCTGAAAATGAAGGGTCACGACCCTTGAAGTGTATTGTATAAATAATTTGAAAAATCAGTTGTAAAGGGGGGATTCAGGGGGTTAGAGGGTAATAGTCAAATTTTCCCAAGAAGGGACTGGGGAATGTACAAAAATACACAGATCTTTCTTGAAATAGTGTAATGGAGAATATGTTTTAAATTGGTAAATTTCTTTTGGTGTTCAATTGTTATGTTAAAATAAATCTAAATTCTTTATCTTTGGTTGTCTCCAATTTGAGATCTTTTTGTCATTTAAATCAGTGTATCAAGTATATTTCTGATTTATCAAAGTGTTCTCCCATTTTGTGTGATTTAATTAGTTGGTGTCTGCAAGTTAGAGTCAAAAGTCTTCTAATAAATCACAGTGATTTAAGGATTTCATTTGGATTGTTGAAGTAGAACCAGATTAAGAAATATCTCAGCACAGTTTATGCAAGACATAAATAAATGAAGTTATATGCCAGTCAGTAAGACTTCATTATAATGTGCATAACAACTAGAGTTAAGCCAATAAGAGAGAACATATATCATTTTTGTTTTGACTCCATTGCCCATGTGGATAGAAGGAATTGATCTGCCTCAACCCAGAGATATAATTTCATATCAGACAATTCATTCAAATCTTTCATTTGTGCAATAGGAGTAAGAGTAGTTGTAGTATATTTGTCTATCCACCACCCTTGCCATTGTGGGTAGATTATTGCATCAGGAAGTTCATTTCAAATCTACATCATTCATTAGGTTCACCCACCTTGGTCTAGTAGAACCTAAAGAGAAGAAGGTACAATTGCATCAATTGGCCTTGTACGTTGACCAAAAGTGTAGTAAGAGCTTGGCAAACTCTTCTGGTTAAAACCTGCATTTTTGAGAACCAATAGTTTGGCGACTTTGCTGGGGATTACTCAGGAAGTTTTCAGCCTTTCCATTTATAGAGTCAGCAAAGTTTTACAAATTTTTTGGAGATTCCGCTGGGGCAAACCAAAGTAATCCATTTCATTTTCCTACTTTTGGAAAAGTAGGTGGCAACTCTGTTTTAGATTTGATAAGCAATGCATGGAAATTGTGGAACAAACACATTTTTTCATGATGTCAGAAGAAGAAAGGAGATAACAGTCAATAAGGGAGTTGAAGGAATTGAGACAAGAAAGGCTACAATTGGACCAATAGATGCTACAAGTGAACCAACAGTTGCTACAATTGGGAGTCAAAGGTGCTCAAATTACATCACCAAATAGGCCGTCATACAGTGAGAATGAAGATACAAGTGCCGAAAGATCTTGGACACCACAAGTGCCCTATGATGCAACTGAGGAGAACTCTGGGAGCAAAGGTAATGTACTCTATTCACAACAAAGTATTTTTGATGAGTATGTTCAAATAGAAGAAAGAAACAAAAATCTTGTAGATGCCTTTTTTGATATAAGGAGATATAAGGGAGAAGATGTAAACTCTCTATACAATAGGACGGTAGAGATTTGTATGCAATTACCTCCCCATCATAGGCCCACAAGACCCACATTTGTTGCACAATTTTTGAGAGCATCAGAGCCTGAATCAGTTTATTGGTCAAAGTCATTAAAACAGCAAGCCTTTGATGTAGCAAATAAATTTATTGATTCCATGCTAGGGACAATGTACATGGATATTGATTTGGAAGATGATAGGGACACACCATTTGGAGAATACATCAGCAGTGCTTCAAAAGTTGAAATAGAAAATGATATCATGCTGTCTGAAAATGAAGATATGGAGAGTACCTCTGGTATAACAGATTGTGAGTCAAATTGTGAAAATGAAATAGTGGATATTGATCTTCAACAGGATGATTGTTGCAGCTATTATGAAGATCAAGAGGAAGTTGGAGACATGATAGAAGATATGGAAGCAAAAACATGTTCACTCAGCAGTGAACAAGTTTCAGATTTGTTAACTCTGGAATACCAGAAGTATGCACATGAAGATGGTTCCAAGACTTTGGTCCCAGCCTATATATGCTTTGACAGTGAAGATACTGTGTGTAGTGATTCAAATGGTTCCATGTCCATCTCTCACAGTGATGAAATTTTTGAAGCTGATTATGAATTTGTTTGTGTCCAAGAAGAGGTATGTGAATTGAATGATTTATGCCTGCAAGAAAATAATATTGGTTTGCATATTATTGATGATGAATTTCCAGCATTTGTCGATTCAAGTATGTATAAGGATGACTACTTGGATCAAGGGTATGTTTCAATGCCAATTGGTGATAGAAAAGAGATAGAAACTAATTTTGATTTGATTATTTCAACAGATCTTGATGAGATTGAATTTATAGATTGCCATAAGAAATATTCAAATTTTCAGGTCCCAGTGCAGTTGCAGGCACATTCAGCAACATATGACAATGAGCATGCCTATGATTCTTTTGTTGAATGTGGATACACTTTGTATGCTAAGGGTGATAAATTTGTTTTATATGATGACGAGAATGATGAAATGCAGAGTGATGAAATGAATATCAAATAGATTGAACACAATGATTTTCTGAAGGTTTTCAATGGCAGTGTGTGTTGCAGGGCAAGTGGAATGGATAGTTTCAAAAGAAACTTGATGAGCTCTAATCAGAACAAACTCTATGACAGAGGAAAGTGCAGGTTTTTCTTTTTGGGGTGGCCTGGGGCCATTCCTTGTGGTTTGATTTTTTGAACCAAAGTAGGTACAAGGGATTAAAGATTGCCAGTGCATGGACAATTCTTAGCAATGCCTTTTTAAATTTTCTCTTCCATGCACAGTAGTTTAGGATTTTCCATTTCTCCATTTTGGTCCTTTTTCCATCTCTACTCTGTTCATTCCTTCCATTATCCATTACCTTCATTTTTCATGGCTTAGCTTGGTCTGCTCTACCACAGATATTCTGGATTCTTGCTGTGATTTGAAAATCACTCATCCCCAACAGAAGCCACTGTGAGAAACAAAATTTCCATTTTGAAATCCTAAGGGTTTTTTCTTTTGAACCTCATATTTACCATTAAACCCTAAGGTTTTTCTCCATTTTAGTCCATCATTTGCCTAGCATTTCATTTACTACAAGTTTAGCTCTCTGATAATATCTTGCAATATCTTCACCCTCTTCCATTCTCAAGTTCTCAAATTTTTGCTTAGCTGTCAGCTTCCTTGACAATTTTACTCTATCATTTCCTTCATAAATATCTTTCAATTTTTCCCATACTTCATAAGCAATGCCTAAAGAAATAAATTTTTTACTTTAAGTTTTAGATAGAGCACTGAAGATAGCATACCTTTCCTTTTAATTCTCCTCATAAGCCACAATCTCATCTATAGAGGAAGGACCAGCAGATGGTGTAACATATTTCATCTCTGTAGCTTTCTAGGTCTTGAAACCAAGAGAAACTAGATAGCCTCTCATCTATAGAGGAAGGACCAGCAGATGGTGTAACATATTTCATCTTTGTAGCTTTCCAGGTCTTGAAACCAAGAGAAACTAGATAGCCTCTCATCTGTTCTTTCTAATCACTATAATCAACTCCATCAAAAATAGGGATTTGCAACTTGTGTGCCATCTGATCTACCTCAAGTGATTAAGATTTTCACCAAGGAACTAGAGCTCTGATACCAATTGTTGAAATGCACAAGACAACTGAGAGGGGGGATGAATTAGTTGTACCAAATTACTTTAATTCTAACCTTAATCAATTCCACTTTAACTCAGATTGTTATTAAGTGTAAAAATGAAAGGAAAATAACATAAAGCAAACACCAAAGACACCATATTTACATGGAAAACCCAATGAGGGAAAAACCACGGTGAGGATTAGCTCACAATATAGTAATAATGCAATACCGGATACAAGGGATCACTGCCCAGATATAAAGGCTCACTACCAACAATAGGACTTATTGTCCAGAAGGAGGCTCACTGCCTATAGAAAAAGAAAAGATAAATAAAGATCCACCATAGGGGGTTCCACACATTCATAGCTTGATCAGAAGATTGTAGACACCATCAGCTCATTACTTTCAAGAATCTAACACATCAAAGTACTGTTGCCTTTATTCGCTCTTACACACTGTACTTTTCACACTTGTTCACACACTTCACTTGCTTGATACTCAATTCACAACATCTTGATTTTCTTTTATACCATCTTCAACCCTAGAGGTATTCTCCAAGGTCGGCTATACATCCTTCAATTTACAAATTCAAATTAGGTTGGATAATCAACATTCCCACGATGGATAAGAATGAGAGAGGACCAATTACACATTTAATTAGGACCCAAACAACATCTTGGATCGATCACGCACTTCCTTAATTTGATGCAAAATCTTTATGTAACGTGTAGACACCAAGTCAACCAAACCTAATGAAAACACCAATGATCTTTGAAGTATGCGCATCTCTAGCAAGATGATCACTCAACATGCTTCACCAAACATTTTACCATCTCTAAGAAACCTTCAGGTACATCCACAACAACTGCAACAATCTTCATGCATAAAATATTCTTCAACAGTCCAACCAGACCAACCAACAACACATAAGAGCTCTATAGCAAGTCTTCTGGAGCGTCCAATCACAAGCACATTTGAGATAATACAAAAACCATCAGTATGAATCATTTCCTAGATCCATAAGATCTGAAACAAAACACCAAAAGAATGTGGAGCTAAAAAAATTCTCCTAGTCCACAAACAAATAGTTTTGTCAAACCAGTTCACATAACAATGAACACATCTTTCACTCTGCATCGATCCAGAAGCAAAAAATTAGGATATATTATCCATTGAAGCTCATGAACAATACCTGAGATCCGCACAGGAATAGGATCAACATAGAAGAAATGCAGAGCACAATAGCGGAGCACACTCATAACACACACTCAACATTGCCTTCATTATTTCTTAAATTTTCTCAAAAGCACTTGGCAAAAACACAACTACAACTTCATAAATATAGCTCCATGTACTCTAAGAACTTCTACAGTATCTCAACTATACAAGTACCATCTACAATAAACCCGAATTATGTTGACATCAATGACAACACCACCAAACACATCCATACTTGCAACATATTCTCCATTTCATACTTTGTCACTTAAGCTTGTATTTTGAGGTAATCGAGGTATATTCACACCTTGTATCTACTCTTCTTTGTCCTAGAGACTCAAGAATAGTGAATCCCCTCCTTTACATTTTGGTGAACTCGACATGAAGTAAATCATGCCAAATCTTTTTCTTCAAAATTTTAATGCTTTTGACAATGTATTTTCTAAAAAAGATTATGAAATGTTGGATGATGCCCTAGGTGATTTCTTATAGGTATCTCCTTCTATTCGTAGATCTAATAAACAAACTTCTTCATCACAACCTTCTTCTTCCTTGCAAGTTGAAGAGTCTGTGAATGTAGTCATAGTATTTTCTACCCCTCAAAGGCCTAAGAGACCTATCATTTACGTGACTCTGACTAGCTCATGTCCTAAAAGAATTCATTCTATATGTGGGATCTCATTCACATGTGGCACACCAGATCTTTACATGAGATTTGTGCAATCTAAGGCTCCCTCTTATAGAGTAGTAACCCATACATACAATACTATTAGGAATCAATAAAATCTTAATCAACCTACTTCTTTACCACCTTCCCAACCAAGTCTCCCTCAAGCACCTAAACCTGCAACTAGGGAAGCTAGTGTGTATGATCTTGTAGAGAAACTTCGTGTTACTCTCACCAAGATCTCACTATGGTATTTGCTTTAGACTAATCTAGTTTACCAAGGTAAAATTTAGGAAACCTTGCAAAAGATCCTCTTGCCTTCTTTAGCTAGGCATTTATCTAATTTATCGAAAAAATAAATCCCAAAAAGTCGACATTTGAAATTTGATTTTTGAATGTTAAAAATATCGACACCGACATGTCCAAAAATGGGTCCTAGCTAAGTAGGGGGACCCATACGCACAAGGACGTATGGGTTGTGGCCCTAATTTCTAGGACATTAAGTGTCAGGGGTAAAGTATGAATTGGATGCATTTGTTCAATGCTTGCAATTTCTTGGAAAGTGGTACAAATGGGCTTCATAATGCATAATTTAGGGAAATAGATGCTTAATTAGGCTCAATAATTTAGGGGAGCCAAAAAATAGTGTAAAATTGTCAAGGATGACAATTTATGACACTACAATTGATTTCAAAAAAATGAAAAAGAAAAAAACCTTTGGTGAGGTTTTACATGGAATCAAGGTAAATACCATGCAATATCCAAGCTTTGCGACCCAATATTTGAGTATACTTTTAAGGGGAACCCTTCCCACAAAATATATAATTAAAGTAAATTTCTCTAACCAATGACATGCACTATCAAATTTTATAATGGAGATAATGAAATTTAGGGGTGTTTTAGTATAGATATCTCATGGAAAACCTTGGGAACAAACTTCTTAGGTCTCTTTGAGAAATGGTGGCATTGTCATGAATAGTAAAACATTCAACTCTAGTAGAAACTAGATAATTACAAAAGGATGATTTTATTTAAAGGGGTAGGAAACACCTACAATCATGGTATCCTAAAAGGTGCTACAATAGATATAGAGAAACAAGGCCAAATCCCACTTCAAAAGTAGTATGACATCATGGGGATGCTAAAAAGCAAAGGTAAAACCCCTATGAAGCTCAAATTCTAAAATTTTATTACTTTATTTTCAACTTATGCACATATTATTCATAATTATTTAAAGTTATTGTATATTTTTTTACTTTTTAATTATTTTAATAAGTGGATTGAGGATTAATATTTGTTTTTAATGGGTTTTTGGGGAGTTATTTCTAGAAGAGTGTGTGATTTCTAACCTTGGGGTGGCATGCATAAAACACATTAAAGAATATTAATTTCTAATATTTTCAAGCAATGGCCTTTGGTATGTGATTTCAAATAAATAGTTTTCAAGCAATGGTTCTTGGGATGTGCTTTAAAATAAACATGTATTTGATTTGGCTTGAAAATTATGAGTTATAATCTTTTGGTCTTAAATAAACAAGTTAAAGTGTTATGGGTATTTATGTAGAAGGATAAATATTTTGAGTTTGTTTATAATTTCTTGGTATTAGGTGTTTTGAATATATTAAAAATAAATCTTTTAGTTTAGAGTTAAATATTGAGGGGTATCTTTTTTATAAAAGTCATCAAGAGTACACTTTCTATCTCGTACATAGAAAGAGCCAAGTCTTTACACTTAAATTAATTATTGTGAAATCTATATAGACTCATCATTATCATCAATTTCATGTGAAATAATTATTATAATCAATTATATTCAAAAAAATATTATTGTAAACTTGGCATTATCACCTATTTCATGTGAACTTGCTAATCTTGGATATAACCTTTCATTTTCACATTTTCTTTAAATTTTATTATAATTTTTTATTTTTGAATATTATAATATCAATTATTTGTCATCTAGTATTTATGATTCAATTATAAATAAATAAAAGAGATAAGCATACCTAAATAAATAACTATTTATGTATGTACATGTGATTGTAGTGTAGAAGTATGTTGTAGTAGTTTAGGTGCCTAAGATGTGTCCAAATTCCTCTAAATATGAAGATGAGTATGCAAGTTGTTGTCTCCTCAACTTCAATCAATAAAAAATATATCCACACACAAATAAATAAACTCTATATTGAATTATCTAAAAGTTTTCTTAGCTTGCACTTAAGAGAGGGTGTTGGTGTAATCATATAATTACACATTATATTAAGTTTACTTAGGTAACTTCATTTATTTACTTAGGTAAATTAGACAAAAGAGCATATTTTAACTCCTTTGATAGATGGGATTATTAATCACCTCTACTTTATTTATCTCTTTGATTGACATTAGTTAGGTGTCATCTCTTCCTCATGAAGATGATTCACATGACATCTCTACTCATATACGTAGATTCAATCTTCTAGTTCACACTCTTTTGTGATACTTGTCATCCCAATATGTATATGACCAAAGTGTATATATTGTAGTTCATTTCCTCTTTTTTATAATATTGAATAATGAATACAAATATTAGAATATTGTTAGGCTCATCTTTTTGACATTTGAATTAGTGTCATCTAATTATTATTTTCCTAGCGAGCTATGATTATTACACATTCTTTATTAAATCTAATAAATCACCCTTCCTTTTTTGTGTTCTTATGTTCTCTAATATTATTTGTGGATTTTCTCACTTTCTAATCTAGTGCTTTACATATCTCATTTTCATGCATATTTATCTCCTTATTCCTTGAAAATATTAGTGTAGGGATAGCTTTAAAATAGAGTAAATATAAGTCAACCTTCTTCAAAGGTTTCTTGTCTATTAAAGCTAGCTCAAATTTCTCATATATTGTGGCATGCATGCACACCCTCCAAGATAACCAATAGAATGTGAAAAAGAGGATGAGAAATTATTATTTTTTAAATAAACATTGACATGATAATTATTTATATGATAGTAATTAATAATAACATTTTTGTATAATTATTCAGATGTTACCAAGATCCAATCAATATAGACAATATTTGCTCTTATGATAAGTCTTGGATACTTATGTATAGCTTGAGGGACAAAATATTCTTATATTATGAATGATCCAAGGTGTTTGAGCTCAAATTTATAGAATAGTTGATAGGTCTTTTGTTTTGTGTCATATGTGGCCATTTTTATGTAAGGACTTTAACTATAGTCTCATAGAGGAGGGATATGTAAAATTTTATAGCGGGTCCTATTGAGAAAATTTATATTATTATTATGTGGCCCCATAAATTTTATAAGAGTAACCAATGCTAAAAAAATAGTTGAGTATATTTAGGAAGTCGATGGTGCCATGCCTTGTTTAAAAACTACAAAAGTACATCTCAACATCATAAATATAAAAAAGAAAAAGAAAAAAAGTTCTTCTTATAATTTACCCAAAATCTAGCATTTGCATTTTAAAGATGTCAAATGAATAAAGATTCCTTAAATTAGCCAGAAAAATTTCCAACCCCAATTCATTTTTAACCATTATAAATTGAATGCTAAAAAGTACTCAAACTCCTATTTTAAAGAATAAAATTTCAATTTATCTTATAATAGTTTTTTTCTCATCTCATAGATTTGGTTGCTTCATAATTATAGATTCTAAAATCCCTTGCATGAGGTTACTTTCTTATTCATCTATGTTTATTTTAAGTATTGTAAACAAGAGGGACAAATGAATCAAATAAAATGGACAAATGAATTAAATAGAATCAACACATAAATGCATCATATTATAGAATACCTATTATATTTAAAGTTTTCTTTCCATTTTTAAAAATCTATAAGAAGCTCAAATAACTACTATGCTTACATTTCAAACTCTATGGAATATATATGTCCCTTACATTGTTTGGTTACTTGAGCCCCTTTTATTTTCAACCTATATATATGTCCTTTATATTTAATTATAATTAATTAGATATTGTATATATTTTTCTATTTTTTAATAAGTAGATTGAATGTTACATGTTTTAACGGATTTTTAGGGGACATATTTCTTGAAGAGTATGATTTCTAACCTTGAGATGACATACATAGAACACAATAAAGAAGATGATTTTTTAATAATACCTAGCAATAACTCTTGAGATGTGCTTTCAAATAAATGTGTATATGATATGACTTGAAAATGACAAGTGGGTTATAAGTCTTTGGTTTGAAAGAAACAAGTTAATGAGTTATGAGTGTTTATGTGGAATTAGTTGAAATTATTCTTTTATATTTGTTGAAAGGATAATATTTCAAGTCTTTTCATAATTTGTTGGTATAAGGTGTTTTCAATGTATGAAAAATCAATCTTTTAAAGTTAAATAATGAAGGTTATCTATTTCAGTGATTTCGTCAAAAGTTTAATTTTGATCTCATCCTTTTGAGATGCTAAGTTCTACATTTGAAGTAATTGCTATCAATTCTACATAAACTCATCATTATCATTAATTCTATGTGAATTCATCATTATTGTCGTTTCTTTTTAAACTTGTCATTATTGTGAACTTATCATTATTATCCATTCCATGTGAGTTCATTAATTTTTCATATGAACTCTCATTTTCATGTTTTTTAAAATTGTGACATAAAGTTTCTATTTTAGAATATTAATAATATCTTTTTTAAATTGTGATGTAAAGTTTCTATTTTGGAATATTAATAATATCAATTATTTGTCATCTAGTATATATATTATAGTTAACAAAAAAAAAAAGATAAATATCTCCAAAGAAATATCTATTTAAGTGTGTACATGAAAATTTAATGTAGCAGTGAGTTGTCATAGTTCAGATATCTAAGTTGTGTCTAAATTGTTTTAAAAATGAAGATACGTATGTAAGTTGAGGTCTCTCCAACTTTACTTAGTAATTCAACTTCATATCGAATCATCTAAAATTAACGATGATCAAATTAAAAAATTGAAGTTCGAAACAATCTATATAAAGAAAAAAAATTCTCTAGATAAATTAAATATAAAATATTCACAAACTAAAAACTTATTATAACGATCTAAATACCATATATTCTAACATAAATATAATATATATGAATTCAAATCTATAAGTAAAAATAAAAATAAAATAAAACTAATAATAATAAAAATATATACACCATCCACTACATACATAATGTTGACATCACTCTAGTGGGATTTTTATTTCTTTTTCTTTTGCCGGCCAAATCAACAACCTTATCAATTTATTATTGTGAATAATATTAATGCAATTTATAGCGCCAAGGTCTTAGTCACCTAATGTGGTTTGACCATTATCTAATTAAAAAATATTAAAATTTTGAAGTTAAGGGTTTTCATGGAAGTGGGTGGTAAGGTAAATTCTCTACTATGAAGATTTTTAAATTATAAGGGTGAGGTGCGTAAGCATTATGTCCCATATCATTGTCCTTATCTTTTAAAAGGAAATCCAAATTCATAATGTTTTTGGACTTGTAGAAAATGAAAGGAGATTATGAGTTCAATGAAAAAAAGTTAGGTGTGATTTTATGTCATCTAAATTTTGTTAGGATTTGATTGTGTATTTTAATTTGGTTTTAATATATAGTCTTTTTATTCATAAGGAATGATGTATGGTGTAAAGACATGTGTCGAGCATAAGTAAAGATAAAAAGGTTTTTGCACTCACATTAAATGGTTATTAAAATGATTAAATGATGATGAGAGTTATGAAGATCTTGGAATAAATATTTAGTCAATTAGTTGAATTAAATATTTAATGTATAAAGATATCAAGTTTCTATAATTTATCATGATTATTTGAATAAGATTTCTAGATTCGATTGAAATTCAAATAATATTTAATGCATGTTTTTGTTATAGTGAAATTTATGTACCCATGTCAATTTTTATTAAGTTTTGTATTTATTTTGAGGAAAATACTTTGATAAATTAACATATTGACAAATGACATCTTTTTGTGCAAAGTTGGTCTCTTGCTCTATGCTAGCTACTTAACCATCACACATATACTTACACATTCCCATACATTTTCCTTATTCAAATATTTATTACATCCATTTAAGCACATATTTTCATGTACTCATTTTCCATGTTGATCTGGCCACTTTTACAAATGGGGTTGTTTTTATGCTCACAAAATTTACCATTTCAAATTCAAATTCAAATTTTAAAATTGTTTGACTCTCGTCTATACCTTTCTTGTAGGGGCCCATTAAACACAAATTTGTACAATATGTTTCTACTCCTTGTATTTAAGGGTATTCAATACATTTTTTTAAACATTTGTGAATAATCAATCATTTCTCAAGTATGCAATATTTCATATTATAACATTTGGATTAGTGCACTAAAAGGAATCTAGATTTGCATGATCATTGTAGACATATATGCATGATTAAAAATTGTTGTTTTGACCATTCGTACATATTTCTATAGGTTGACCTAAGAGAACATATCCCCTTGTGACATAATGACAACCTTACACTTAACAAGGTGTTTGTAAACACCACTAGCCCTCAAATATGAAAAGACAAAAGGAACATAGACAAATTAGATACATTGAAGAACAAGTTTTAGATATTGTTACATCAAATTCATGGTGAAGGACATCTATGTAAATGTGGACATAACTATGTACAAAGGAACAAGAATATTTTGATCCTTAGGTAAATATCAAACCAAGATTGACTCTTACATATCTTGAGGCATTGCATATTTTAAAGGGATTTTAGAGAATTCAATTGGATCACTCCTTTAGAGCTAAGTATTTCTATTTATATTTCCTATGATAATTGTTGTAAATTATCATATTATTAGTTCTAGATAGCATCATTATTTTGTCTAGGTCAAATGTGCTTATGTGTGTGCATTTTATTGGATTAGCCTAATTAAACTTAAGGAAAGTTTATTTTTCTTGACATTTTATTGCTCAATCTATCCTACATGATCAATCTTCTATTCCAAGGTTTCCATCTATAAACATTAGGGGTTTTAAATCCCATTTAAATTTGATTTATCATTTATTTCCATATTTGAACCTTGGATCTTTGTATGCTTATATATTTTTATTAAGGGTTGGGTAGACATTGTCATTTATCTTTTATCCCACGATGCCACCCTAAGTTCTACATCCACATCACCTATTATGGCGCGTTCCTTGATTGATCAATATCCATTTGATTTATATTTTGACATGTTTCTTTCATATCTTGTGATGCATCTATCCTTGATATAATTATAAATTTATTTGTTATGGATATGCTTCTAACTTCTATAGAAGTGTTTCTCTATCATGTTTTATCTTTCCCCTAATTTTAGAGTTGGATAATGCAAACTCTACAATATTAGAGATACTTAGTTCATTGTAAACCCATAAATTTTATGATGATATTATACCTTGTAATAATAATGAACATACATTGAGAAAGGATCCATTATGTGATTCACTCATTCGTGACACTAGTGTACCTAGTGTTCATATATATACATCTTATAATAATATTGCCTCTAGATTCATGTGCTATGAATGAATTATATTCTTCCATACATGATGATGAGATATATAATGACCAAAATTCTATATATCATATGAGATATATGGATATGTATATTGGTATGTGGCTACTGATCATGCTATACTGTACACTCTTCATGTATCCTTTTCGGGGTCCGTGGCCGGGCCGAGCCTCGAGCGACAGCCCCCAAGAAATTTTTTTCTCCTATTTTTCGCTTCGTCACTAAAAAGATAAAAAATGACTTTGTGAAACCCTAATTCTAGAAGCTTTTAAACAACTTGTTATAAGCGGTCGGGATGGGAGTTGTAGTATGGCATTATTCATGAGATTGTAATATGTTTTTCACTGGATAATGAAATCATTGGATGGTTGTGGTTTTGTGGATGTAACCCATATTGGGTGAAACATGTTAAATTCTATGTGTTGTCTTGTTGCTGCTATAATTTTTTTGTGTATTTTATTTCTATTTTATTGATCAAATTTGCATATAACTGTTAGATATCTGCCTTCTAACCCTAACAATGTATACTTGATATAAAATTTCTTTAGATGTTGATAGATTATGCCTCAATGATACTCTATTAGATTATCATGTTAATTTAATTGATGCTTCATTTCCTTATTATAAATTACATGATGGTATCATAACCCTTAGCGAATAATTTATATGATGATTATGATGGGCTTATTGATACATCCTTACATGATAATTCTTTATTAATTTACAATTACCACCACATAGATGATGATATTTTATTGATCAACAAATTTAGATTATACCTAAGTGGTAGAGATTGATCATTATTGCCCTACATTTCCTTTAATAACTTGAACAATAATTTTATTATATTTTCTAGACCTAATTCTCCTAAGGATAGTGTGGACTTGGAGATAAACATGCTCATAATTTATATTCTGATCTAAATCTACTTATTAATATGGATTATGCATCTTTTGTACCTTATTTCCATGTTGCCTCAAATTCAAATGATTAATCTTGTGGGATAAACATACCAAATATTAATAAGATAATAAAATGTTAATTGAACACCACCTATCTAACCTACCAATGAAATTAATCGACCTAATTTACCTCAAGATATGTATGAAACAAAGGAGTATTACATCATTCAACAAATGCAAAGTACTCAAGCTAAAATATCTCTATGTATATAGTGTGTACATCATATTTTTATAGAGATATACTACAAAAATCCTTAGAGAAAATACAAGTTGCATATAATACTAATCCAAAATTAAAAACATCCTTGATAGAGTCTATTGTCCATATAGATAGGACCATGATATATCATTTGATAAAAAAAAAAATTCACCTAAGAAAGTATTTAAGGAAGCATTGACTTTACATAGCATGGAAAAATTTAGAGAAGCAACCACTAAATGATATTTAGTTTGTAATGGATCTAGTATTAACCAATACACTAAATATTGTAGAAAATAATTAGAAGTAAACATGTCAAAGATGTAACCATTAAAATATTTATTAATATGTCTAGATCTTGTTTAGGTACTATCACTCTTCCAATCCAAACTATTTCATGCAAGTTACATACATTATTCATTGTAATTCCTAAAAAATGAATTATAATATCCTCCTTGGGCATCCGTGTTGTATTCTATAAAAGGGTTTCCCTCTACTTTGCATCAATGTGTAAATTTTTGGGATAAGGGAAAATTTGGTGTATATTATAGATCTTAAACCATACAAAAAATATGCTCAAAAGGATAAATATAATAATTAACTTAGAAAAAATGAGCCTTTTGTTGGTTCTCGAACCTACATTCAAAAAATTATAAAGGGTTTTAATAGTTTATACTCAAAACCATTGAGAAGTTGGCCAATGAATAAGAGGGATCCCAAGATTGGTTTCTCCTACACTTTTGGATTTGCAAGACCAAGGTGGCTAATCCTTAACAAAATGATTGTTATGTAGGAGCATCCATGGTCATTGAAAATATTGTATCAACCAAAAAATATTTCCTTGCTTTGTTTTATATTTTTAATAAGGGATAATGTGTGGGGAATTAATTATTTTTAATTTATGATGTAGGGGCATCTGAAAGATTCAAAGAACATTCAATTACAGAGGTTCTAGATAATGCAATGAAGTTCAATATGATGGCTAGCTCAGTATATTGAGGATGAGAAGTTGCGGATTAAAGGGTTTGTTGTTAAGCATGTCTAGTTTATCCACTAGAAGTTTCAGAGGTTCACATGAAGATATGATCAATTTATGAGTTTTTGTGTTCTAATATTTGTTCAGCTGAAGGAAGATGATGTGATTCTAGTAATCTGTGTTGTTGTGGATCTTCAGTGGTGATTCATGGATGTTTCTAGATTGTGATCTAGCTGTGTTGTTGGTTCACATTGTTTGTTGTGCTCACAATTGGTGATTTTCCTTCTAAGAGTTCATGTTTTCTTGTTCTTGGTCGACAGGGTGATTGTAACATGTTGTGGATCTTCGAGGCCAATTGTTTAAGGTGTTTCATGTTCGAGGCATGTTGTTTTGGGTCTTATGTTTGGGTCGACCTTGGCTGACGTGCATTGATAATTGCTTATGGATTTGGGCCGTCAATTGTACACTTTTTATATATTGTTGGGCCGACATGTAGTTTATGTTATCCTTGGATGCAGATATATAAGATCGATGGTTTTGAGGAGATTGATAACGAAAACGGGAACGAAAATGGGAATCAAGAAGATATATATGTGAGATATGCAAAGTTCTGTGTGCGAACAATGTTCTAATATTTTGAAGATAGAGATGAAGTGTGAAGAACAATAGTCATGAAGCACGATGATGAGGTGTTCTGATCTAGTAAGATCAGCAGAGCAGATAAATCTTGAAGAAGAAGGAAGAATCGATGAAAGATTATTAATATATGAATTTTTGGTAATTCTTGGGCTGCGGCCTAGCAACTGTAAAGCCTGAGTGGCATATGTAATGTGTTTTGAGATCATAATATGATGAGGAGTGAACTTTCAAGCTAGTTTTTTTCCCTTTGAGGGTTTTCCTAGGATAATTCTTGTGTCATATGTTCTTTCATATATGTTATCTTCATGTTGATTATTTGTTAGCTTTCGTTGCATATCTATAAGATCCAAGTGTTAGTTGTTTAAGCTGCGAGGTTGGATAGTCCCTCATCGGACCCTCCTACTTTGGTCTACGTCAATTGGTATCAGAGTTGGTTGAAGATGTGGTTGCGAATTCATCAGAGCAGGTTGCGAATCTGTAAGAAGGTTGTGAATTTTTGAGCAAGTTGTGAATCTGTTGGTTGGTTACAAATCTATTTTAGAGTAGGTTGTAGAGCAGGTTGTAGAGAAGGTTGAAGAGCTAGTTGTGAATCTATTGCAAGATGGGGAAGATTGGGAAAAGAAAAAAGAAGGAAAAAGAGAACTTGATATGTGAAAGGGATACCTTGGAGGAAGAATTGTGCAAATTCAGGAAGTGTAATTCATAATTGATGGAGAGGATGAAAGAACTAGCAAAACACAAGTATGATGCTCTTAAAGAAGAACTAGAAATTGAAAGAAGGGGAAATGAAGAACTAGAAGCAGAACTGGATAAGTTTGAAGAAGGATTCATGTTGTTTAAGGAGTTGGATAAGAAGAGCAGAGATCTAGAGGAAAGTTTGAAAGAGTTGAACAAGGAAAACAGTTTGCAGAAGAAGGAAATATCTAGCTTGAAGGAACATGTTAATCAGTTGGAGCAATCACTTATAGCATGCCAAAAGGAGAATAGATATGGATGCGGGTGAAAGATGGCTCATAAGAGCTATTTCCAATATTGGGATGTGAACAATGGTGGAACTACCAAGCTTCTCAAGAAGTTTGGAACTTGATGAACTAACTAATTTACTGGATAATAGAGATGGAGGAATACTTCGAATATGATGAAGTAGAGGACCCCAAAAGAGTGAAGATTGCTAAAAAAAGGTTGAAAGGGCATGTAACACTCTGGTGGAAAGAGGTGTAGGTTGAAAGAAGATGAAATGGTAGAGAAAATATCACTCGATGGGATTGAGTGGTAAGAAAGATGGAGGTGAAATTTTTTCTTGGAGATTACCAATTGGAACTTCTTAAGAAGTTGCATAATTTGAGACAAAGAGAGTTTAAGTGTGAAGGCCTATATTGAGGAGTTTTACAAGATTTCCATCAAATCTGGTCATAATGAATTAGACCATGAAAAGGTAGCAAGATATGTTAATGGATTATGGTTGAATATTCAAGATGAACTAGGTATGATAAGGTTACAAAATGTGGAAGAAGCATACCAGTATGCTCTAAAGGGTGAAGATAAATTGGAAAGAAAGAAAGGAGCAAACAAAGGTAGAGGTGGATCCAGTAAAGGGAAAGTGCAGAAACAAAAAAATGCAACCATGGTAAGGAGGCTAGCCAATCAAAAATTCAAAAGGAGAAAGATAAAACACGATCGAGACCATACCCAATGAGAGGTAGAGGTGGATATGGAAGAGGCCAAGGTAGAGGCTTCCAAGACACATATTTTACTTGTGGAAAGTTAGGCCATAGGTTTTATGAATTCCCACAATGCAGACTAGAAGGATCAAGGAAAACAAGGGAAGAAAATGCACATGTAGCAAAGGGGGATAATGAATCTACATGATATGTTGGTCAACCTAATGAACCTGAGAGAGGAGAAGCACTTATGATAAAGAGGATACTACTTAAATTAGCCAAAAGTGAAGATGAACCTGTCCAAAGAAAAAATTATTTAGAACAATATGTAAATCAAGGGGAAAATGTTGCAAGGTCATAATAGATAGTGGCAACATTGATAGCTTAGTTTCGGTTGAAATGGTGGAATAGTTAGGGTTAAAAAGGATAGCTCACCCTACCCCTTATAAGGTTTCATGGCTACAAAAAGGGTACCAAGTCCTGGTTGATCAACAATGCCTTGTGAATTTTTGAATAGGCACTTATGAAGATGAGGTGTGGTGTAATATCATGCCTGTGGATGTATGCCACTTACTCTTAAGAAGGCCATGTTGGTTTTATAGGAAGGAGATACATAATGGAAGAGAAAACACTTATAAATTGGAGAAAAATGGAAGAAAACACACTCTTACACCATTGGTAACTAAAGAAGAAGAGGTGGAAAGTGGTCTAAGAATGCTACTAGTGATAAGGAAACAATTATTAAAAGAGACTAAAAGGGGGAAATTATGTTTTGCAATAGTTCCCAAGAAGCTACAAGTAGATGCAACAAAGGATAGGAGTGACATTCCTTTATAAGTAAAGGAGTTTCTTGAAGAGTTTGATGAAATTGTGTCTAAAGAACTTTTGGGAATAGGATGCCATTTAATTGCATTCTAAACATATTTCATGTATCTCCTAAGTCCTTGGAATGTGTTGCACAATACTAGGATTAGGAAGAGATAAATTTGGAATGAAATAAACATTTAATCTGACATTTTTAGTTATTCCTAAATAATAGGAGCATGTGAGGATGCCTTGGGAGAGATCTTACAAAATAGGAGCAGATGGGTACCCACATGGGAGGTGGGATCCACCTTGGTTCAGTTAACTGGTTGGTGAATTGAGTACACTTCATAAATGCATCCTAGGTTCCTAAAAAATATAGATTTTGATTTATGCATGTTGATTTCCTATAAAATAGGGATTGATATTTACGAGGTTCATTTCAGTTTGGTTCAGTTCAATTGAGTTCAGTTCAGTTATGTTTCAGTTATCTTTGGTTGCATGTTAGTTAACTTCAATGAATTGAGTTGCATGGACAGATAACAGGTGAATACATTCAGTTAACAGATGGAGGATCATTCATGCATATTGTTTTGCATGAATAAGTGATAGATATGTTTCAGTTAAAAAAGATTAACTTGGGCCCACCTTGGGTGCCCAAGTTGGCATCTTTGAGTTATAACTATTGCATGGAAAAGATATTTTCAATGCTCAGTTAAGTGGGACCCAATTTTGGCACCTACTTTGAGGATGAGCTTGAATGAGATATTTTTGACAACTACGAGGTTAACACTTCAGTGTTGGATGCCAACTTTGAGGGAGACTCTTGTTTGACTTGTGCATGCATATGAGAACTCAACTTGGCAACCCTAGGCGTGGATTTTCTCAAGAGGCTTTGTGATTATACATTTGATAACTCTTATGAGTTTGTAAGCAAGAATATTGTCTATTATTGCAGCAATTGTATGAGAGAGTTTTGTAAGAAAATATTGCAGGTTGTGAAGAAGATTTGTTGAAGAACAAAGGAAGCATGTCAAGGAGAATTGAATCAGTGTTATTGTAATCTTATCAAAGGTTAATAATACAAGCAAGACCAATTCTGGTGGATTTTTTTTCCCGAAAGGGTTTCTCCATGTACATACTGTGTCCTTTCTATTCTATCTTATATTTCTTCTACAATATTCTATCTACTTTCTACAACATTAAAATTTATCTAATTCAAGATTAATCATACACAAGAGATTGTGACAAAGACTACTAAAATTGAATCTACAGTTACACAGGATTTACAAATTTTAAGATATATTTTTACTACAGTTTTACCTTCATTGTCAACAAGAATTACCAAAACGACTACCACTTATGAGGAGCATCAACCATCCTATTGATTTGATTCTAGGGGAAAGTTTACCCAACAATTTTACCTATAGATTGACACCTGCAGAAAATGAAGAGGTGAATAAACAAGTGCAACAACTATTGGAAAGAGGAATAATTAGAGAAAGCCTTAGCCCATGTGCAGTATCAATTGTGCTAGCACCAAAGAAGGATGGTGAATGGAGAATGTACAAACACTCAAAATCAATCAACCAAATAACAATAAGGTATCATTTTCCTTTACCAATAATGGATGATCTCATGGATTGTTAATAGGAAAGGCTAGATATTTTACAAAAAATGATTTAAAGAGTGGATATCATCAAATTACCTAGATAAGTCATGGTGATGAGTGGAAGACTGATTTTAAGAACAAAGAGGGGTTGTATGAATGGTTATCAATGCCCTTTGGTTTAACAAATGCACCCAACACATTTATGAGGTTAATGAATGAAGTGCTAAAACCATTTTTAGGAAAGTTTGTGATTGTTTATCTTGATGATATTTTGATTTTTAGTAGTAACAAAGAAGAGAATTTGTTGCATATTAGACAAGTCTTAAAAAGGCTCAAAGAAGAAAGGTTATTATTGAATTTAAAAAAGTATAGTTTTATGAAGGAGAAATTAGTTCATTTGGGATATGTCATCTCTCAATAAAGGATGCAAATGAATCTGGAAAAGGTATGTGCTATCATTGAATGGCCAACACCTAGGAGTGTACATGATGTTAGAAGTTTCCATGGTTTAGCGAGTTTCTATTTCAGATTTATTTAAAATTTTAGTGGGATATGTGCACCCATAACTGGAACTATAAGGGGAGATAAGAAAGAGTTTAAGTGGATAGCAACAATAGATAATTTTTTTGAGATTTTGAAGAAGACAGTCATCGAAGAACTAGTATTAGCATTGCCCAATTTTGCAAAGGTGTTTCAAGTGGACTGTGATGCAAGTGGGATAGCCATAGGAGCAGTTTTAAGCCAAGAGGGCGAACCTATTTCATATTTTAGTGAGAAGCTTAATGATGCTAAGAAGAGGTATTCTATTATGATCAAGAATTTTATGCCATTATGAAAGCTTTAAATAAGTTGCATCATTATTTGCTTCCAAAGGATTTTATTCTTTACACAGGTCACCATGCTTCACAATTTATTAATAGTCAAACCAAGTTGAACCAATGAAATATGAAGTGGGTTGAATTCCTACAAGGATAAAGTTTTTCCTCAATCATAGAAGTGGAAGTTCAAACAAAGTGGCATATCATTAAGTAGAAGAAAAACATTGTTGACTGAAATGAGAGTTGAAGTATTTGGATATGATGCTATGAAAGAGTTCTATAAGGATGATTTGAACTTTAAGGATGCATGGATAGCATATATGGAGCCTAATAGTTTGGATAGGACACCTTGGATGGATTATTTTATACAAGACAGATTGTTATTCAAAGGACAACAATTTTGGATACCTCAAGTATCAATGAGGCATAATTTGATTAGTAAAAAACATTGTGTGGTTTAGCTGGAAATTTTGGAGAAGATAAAAAAATGGCACAACTTAGTGAGAGATACTTTTGGCCAAGGATGAGGGAAAAAATCAGAATTTTTTTGCAAGGATGTCAAGTTTGTCAATATTCCAAAGGAGGGAGTCAAGATATAGACCTATATCAACCATTACCCATACAGAGAATCCATGGGAAGATGTAAGCATAAACTTCATGCTTGGACTACCAAGAACACAGTGAGGTAAGGATTCTATTTTTGTGGTTGTTGATAGATTTTCCAAAATGGCTCATTTTATAACATGCAAGAAAATGGATGATGCAACACACGTAGTAATTTTTTCTTCGCAGAGGTTGTTAAATTGCATGTTTTACCAAGAAGTATAGTTTCAAACCGAGATACTAAGTTTGTAGGACATTTTTGGAGGAAACTTTGGAAGAAATTAGGGACTAATTTAAAGTTTAGCTTATATCATCCTCAAATGGATGGACAGACTCAAGTTGTTAACCATAGCTTAGGAAATTTGCTAAGATATTTAGTTGGTGACAAGCCTAAGTAATGGGACTTGGTATTGCCTCAAGTTGAGTTTGCATAGACTGACTTAGTCAATAAAAGTATAGGTAAGACCCCATTTTCAATTGTCTATGGATACTACCCTAGGGGTATTTTAGAACTAAGGGAGCTTGAAAATACTGAGGGATATAAGAGAAGTGCTAAAGGAGAAGATTTTTCCAAACATATGCAATATTTGCATTAGAAAGTGAGAGAAAAACTTAGTTGGAGCAGCCAACAGTATAAAGAGAAGGTTGATTTGAAGAGAAGAGAGAATAATTTTGAAGTTGGAGATATGGTATTGGCACACCTACAAAAGGAAAGATTTCCCCACCATACCTACAAAAAGCTCAAGTGGAAGAAGATTGGACCATGCAAAATCATCAAAAAGATCTCACCGAATACCTACGAATTGGAGCTACCTAAAGGTTTGAAAATCTCTCCAATTTTTAACATTTCTAATTTATATACTTACCATTAGGGAGAGACATCCCAACAACAAGCAAAGAGGAAATATTACCAAAAAAATGGAAGGAGTAGCTACCCAAGAAAGCACGAGAGGAAATAGAATATATTTTGGATTCTAGAGTAGTTAGAAATACAAGAGGAAAGAAGTACAATGAGTATTTAGTAAAATGGAAGGGTAGACCAGTGGAGGATGCAACATGGTTAAGCCCAACAGAGTTGAAATCATTCCAATTAACACAATATGATAAAGCCATTGAGCTACAACAACTGGACCTTTAACCTGCAACAACACAGAGTTTTACAGAGTGAGGAGGGGCTCACAAAAAATTATAGCTTGGCAGTTTAATGCAGGGGCATTTTATTTCAAATAGAATTTTATAATCATTTTTCTTCCATCGTATATGGAGCCATAAGTTATAAATTTTAAACCTGAATTTTATTTTTATTTGGGAGCAACAAACTACCTCCCATGAGCTCATTTAATGGGCAACAATAAGAAGAATGAGAAAGAAGAGGTTGAGGAAGAGTTTTTGGTAGTTTTGAGGAGAAGAATAAAACAACAAAAAAGAGGGAAGAAGAAAATAGAGAAAAAGGAAGTTTCAGAGTAGTAACAAACATAGAAAAAAAAAGTGATAGAGGGAATAAAGGAAAGATTAGTTGAAGCAGAAGGAATAGAGGACATCAATAGACATGTAGCAAACAAAAGAGGAATGAAGAGGAACAACAAAAGAAGTTCTATTTTGCAGCTATTGTATAAATGCATGTAAAATAATGTAAAAAAAATGTATTTGAATATAATATAATTATCCTCTCCATAGTTGTTATCTCTATGAATGTTTTTGTGAGTAGTATTTGAAATTAGTTTTATGTTTTGCAAGTACGGAATGTCGTGTGCAAGTTTAGAGTATTTTATGTTGTTAAAATTTTGAATAGTCACCTATAGCCATTGTTGTGGCTACCTACAGCAATAATCTGTTTTTTATAGGAACTTAGTTTGTTGTTTATAGAAAATTAGTTTGTGTCTTTGTAGTTGTTTTTATGCCTCCAAAACTAATTATTGGACCTACAACATGTGTTTAGACCTTTTTATAGGTTGTGTGAGGCTATCCATAGCAACACAACTCCTCCTTTTCAACCTGTTAGCCCATTTATAAGTGGTTTTTGGGTGCCTACAAGGGGGTGAGTACAACCAATGTACTAAATGCCAAACAAAGGGTTCAATTAAATAAGCAAAAAAATTTCTAAAGAAAAGAAAACATGATGAAATAATGATATCTTGACAATGTAAGGAGTGCAGGGTTTTCTAAGTGAATTGGATCTATACAAATTGTGGGGTTTTTCTAGTGGATCAAACATGTGGAGTTTTCTATTTGAACTAGATATTTACAAGAACTTGAGAGTGAGCTGAACCATGCAAATTTTGTGGTTTGAACTATATTTTCTACCTTTTAGGTTGTTTCAGTTAGTATGTTTAAATACAAAAGATAATTAAGAGGGGGGTGAATTAGTTGTATCTAATCACATTCACCACAGATCTTGAACAATTCCATATTCACTTTAATCTATTATTAAGTATGAGCATGAAATGAATATTATAGAAAAAAAACACCAAAGACACTAGATTTACGTGGAAACCCCTATAAGGGAAAAACCATGGTGAGGATTAACTCACAATATAAGAGTAATTGCAAAACCGGTTACAAAGAGGCTCACTACCAAAGGGCTCACTGCCCAAGATAGGTCTCGCTGTCCAAATGGGAGGCTCACTGCCTACAGATACAAAAACATATAAAGAAGAATGTTACATAGAGAATATTATCTCAATGCAACAGAAGATCCACCACAAAACTTTTACACATCCACAACCTTGATCAGAGAATTGTAGACACCATCAACTCACTACTTTCAAGAGTCTAACACATTGAAGTCCTCGCCGACTCAATTCACTTTCACATAATCTCTTGCATCTATCTTGCTTCTCACTTCTGGTGTTCAAACCATAACATATTGAATTGTATTTATACTGTCTTCAATCTTAGAAACTTTCTTCAAGGTTGGCTACACATTCTTCATTTTACAAATTCAAATTAGGTCGGCAACTCAACATTCCTACGGTGGATGATAATGAGAGGGAACCAAACCACTACTTAACCAGGACCAAAAACAACATCTTGGATCAATCACATGCTTCCTTAATTGATACTTATCCTTCGCATAACGTGCAAACACTTGGTCGCCCAAACCTAATGAAAACACCAATAAACTTTGAAGTACACGCATCAAAAACAAGAAGATAACATGCAAATCACATAACACGCTTCACCATACATTGTAACACATATTAGATACCTTCAGATTCATCTACAAGACTTGAAACAAACTAGCGAAGGACTATGAAGCAAATTCATTTCTCCCAGTCCACAAACAAACAACTTTGCCAGACCATTTCACAAACCGGTGAACACAAATTTCACTCTTCATCAAACCAGAAGCTATAATCTAGGATATATCACCCAAGGATGCCCTTAAACAACACTATAGATCCAAAAAATCATAGGATCAACATAGAAGAAATGTATAGCACATACTTGAGCATATTTTGAACACACACACAATTTTGTCTTCACTGTTTATTAATTTTCTCAAAAGCACTTGGTAACTCATCATATCAACACACCTGAAACACCATAAAGATAGCTCCATGGACTCACAACATCTCTATAGTATCTCAAATATAAATGCAGCACCTACAATCACTTATTTCCTTTCACTGCAACAACTTGTATTGTGTTGACATCAATGACAACACCACCATACTCATTCATACTTGCAACAATGTCCCCCTTTGTCATTTATGGCAACACATGAAGTGAAAAACCATCAAATACAACATACACTCTCCCCTTTTTTTCAGATTAGATAGCGTACACAACATTCCTACACTCTCTTCTTCTTACAAGATTCTCTCTCCCCCTTTCAACTTTTTTCAGATATAGATGGACTTTTTCACATGACTCTCTCTCCCCCTTTGACATCAATGGAATTTTTTTTTTTACATAATTCTTCAACCATATAAATTTTTTATCACTCCCCCTTAGGAGCGCATTGATGGCAACACATATCATACTGCAACAATGATACTTCCTACTCCCATGAGGAGTAGACCCCAATCATTAGTCCAGACAAATGATGAATCTGTAGATCCACTGGATTGATGCACCTCTATGTGCACCTAGTTCAAGGAAGGAGGGGAAATAACCCCCAACTTCTCTTGGAGATACTAAAAAGTATCCTTAGGAAGAGCCTTAGTAAATATATCTACAATTTGATCCTTTGTAGGTACATATTCAAGGCTGAATTCATTCTCGAATACCTTCTCTCTTAAGAAATGATATCTGATAGATATATGCTTTCTCCTTGAATGCATTATCAAATTCTTTGAATATTTATTGCACTTGTATTATCACAAAAGATAGGGATGGGCTCATCACACATCACTCTTATATTCTTTAATGCTTTCTTCATCCATAGTACCTGTGTGCAACAAGATGTTGTTGCAATGTACTCAACCTCAGTAGTGGATAAAGAGATTGAATCATGTTTCTTGCTTAGCCATGAAACCAACCTACATCCAAGAAAGAATGCACCACCACTTTTACTCTTTCGATCATCTACACAACTAGCCCAATCTGCATCAGTGTAAGCATTTAAAGTAAAATCAATATCCTTAGGATACCATAAACCATAATCTGGAGTACCTTTTAGATATCTAAATATCCTTTTCATAGCTGTAACATGTGTTTCTTTTGGTCCTTCTTGAAATATGGAAATTAAACATACTGCATACATGATATCCGATCTAGTAGCAATAAGATATATAATTCCACCAATCACAGATCTATACTTGCTCTAATCAACTTTAGGAGATCATCATCCTTACTTAGTTTGCATTTGGTCACCATAGGGGTATATATTAGTTTGGAGTCATCCTTTCCAAACTTCTTCAATAATTCTTTAACATACTTTGATTATGAAATGAATATGCCCTTATAAGATTGATTCACTTGAATTCCAAGGAAGAAATTCAACTCACCAATCATAGACATTTCAAACTCCTTTTGCATCTCCTCTGTAAATTTCTTGCACATACCCTCATTTCCTCCAAAGATAATATCATCAACATATACTACTACTATCAAGATTTTGTTTCCTTCAATCTTGAAATAATATTACTGTCTATGGAGCCTTTGTTGAACCTTTACTGAGTTAAATACCTATCCAACCTTGCATACCATGCTCTGGGAGCCTATTTAACTCCATATAGTACCTTTTTCAACTTACATACCATGTCTAGTTGATTTGATAACTGAAATCCCTTTGGTTGTTCCATGTAGACCTCTTCTACCAATTCTCCATTCAGGAATGCAGACTTAACATCCATCTGGTATAACTTGAATTCTTTATGAGTAGAAAATGCCTAAAAAATTAGAATAGCTCCAATTCTTTCCATTGGGGCAAATGTCTCCTCAAAGTCTATTCCTTCAACCTATGAATAACCTTGCTTTTTCATTTTCTTCATAGGAAGAAATATCATATGCAGAAGAAGGACCACTTGTTGGCTCAACATATTTTGTCTCAATAGCTTTCAAGTCTTGTAGCCAAGAGAGATCACGTAACCTCTCATCTGCACTTTTCAAAAATTGTAGTCAGATTCATCAAACACAAGGATTATCATTTTTTGTGCCATCGGATCTACCTCAAGCGGTTAAGCTCTTCTCTACGGAACGACCTATCTAATACCAATAATATTCATCCACAAGACCTGAAACAAACTAGCGAAGACTACGAAGCTAATACATTTCTCCTAGTCCACAAACAAACAACTCTGCTAGACTAGTTCACAAACTAGTGAACACAACTTTCACTCTTCATCAAACCAGAAGCTATAATCCAGGATATATCACCCAAGGATGCCCTTAAACAACACTATAGACCCGCACAAGCATAGGAACAACAAAGAAGAAATGTAGAGCACATACCGGAGCACATTCTAAACACACACACAATTTTTTCTTCACTATTTATTAATTTTCTCAGAAGCACTTGGTAAGTCATCATATCAGCACACTTGTAACACCATAAAGATATTTCCATGTACTCAAAACATCTCTACAGTATCTCAACTATACATTGACCACCTGTAATCACTTGTTTCATTTCACTGCAACAACCTATACTATGTTGACATCAATGACAACAACACCATACTCATTCATACTTGCAACAAGTATAACCACTTGATTTCGAAAGAGTTCAACTTCTTCAAAGCCTTGAGTATAAATGAAATGTAATATTTTTTAGACTTTAGGAAGGGGAGTTTTGGGAGGTTTAGAAGGTGATTATATTTAATTTGAGCATCTGAATGTACTCCTCATAGTTTTGTGATATTTTTTCTTCAATATTTGAAATAAAATTCAAATATTTTGTTTTGTTTCAAAAAAAATTGGTTGTCTACTAAATTTTGGTTGTTTGATAAGAACCCCATATATAGACTACATAAAATAGTATCATATTAGTGTGTTCACTAGGAGGAGGGTTGAAGAGGTTTTGGTGTTTTCCTCCAACATAGATCAAATCTAGGCATAAGGTGTACAAATTTCCTCCACTATAGGAAAGTGCGTAGAGGGGTTTTTTATAGATACATCTTCTAGAATCTTGTTGGGTAGATGATAGTTGTAGCAATAGCGGATGTGTGATTTTTTTGTAAGTAAGAGGATACTTGTAATTATAGAGATTTGAGAGGGAGAAAATACCTCTGATAAGGATAGTCCCTAATATCAAAGAGATTTTTTCATAGTTTCAAGTGAATATGAGAAATGAAATTACTAATTGATTTCAAGTCTAAGAATAAATTATAGTTATAGTGACTTCAAAAATTAATTAAAAAAATATATGAAGCACAAAATTATGAAAAAATATCCATTCCCTAGATATTGATGTTGAGAATCTATATTCCAAAAATTAGAATTTATCTTTTATAGAAAAAAAGTTAAATGTTGTACGACACAAACGTTACTTTATGAAAAATGTTGTTTTTCTATTTAAAACTAGCTATTAAAGGAGATGTTGAAGGGTTCATGATTTATATAGATTTTTTTAAAAATATATATATTTAGAATGTACACACAAATTGCCACAAATAACTAGTTCACATAATCTTCAAATTCTTAACGGTTTAACTGCTATAGGTCTCAGAAGATGAAGATTTGGTTAAAAATATTGATATAAATGTCCATATTGGGCAATAAGTGAGACACGGTATTGTGATTTCACCCCTACTAATTTTTGGTTGTTTGATAAGAACCCCATATATAGACTACATCAAATAGTATCATATTATTTTTTTCACTAGGAGGAGGGTTGAAGAGGTTGTGGTGTTTTCCTCCAACATAGATCAAATCTAGTTATAAGGTGTACAAATTTACTCCACTATAGGAAAGTGGGTAGAGGGGGTTTTGATGTATATTATAGAATATTGTTGGGTAGATGATAGTTTTAGTTGTAGAACATGTGTGATTTTTTTGTAAGTAAGATGATACTTGTAATTGCAGAGAGTTGAGAGGGATAAAATACCTCTGAGAAGGATAGTCTCTAGTATCAAAGAGATTTTTGCATAGTTTCAAGTGAATGTGAGAAATGAAATTACTAATTGATTTCAAGTCTAAGAATAAATCCAGAAAATGCAAAATACATTTACTATTGTAAATTTTCACCCTTGACAATATCACTCTACGTTTTCTCCCCCCTAAATTATTTAGCCTAATTGGGTCCCTAGTTTCCTAAATTATGCATTCTATAGCCCATTTGTAACATTTTTCAAGAAATTAAAAGCATTGAACAAATGCATCCAATTAATATTTTTCCCCAAATTTTAATGTCCTTGAAAATAGGGATAGGACCCATTATCCCTAGGGTGTATGCTCCCCCTATTTTATCGAGGACCAATTTTGGATATGTCGGTGTCAATATTTTAACATTCAAAATTCAAGTTACAAAGGTCAGCTATGAGGATCTATTTTTTGGGAAATTGAATAAATGCCTATAAATACCTAGTTATTGCATCATTTAAAATCTATCTAGCAAGAGGTGAACATTAAAATCATTCAAGAGAAAGTCAACGGTAGAATTACAGTGATTTATGGAAGCAATTCAAGATCCAAACATCATGTCAAAGTGTAAGTGAGTTCATATTGTCATATTATCACTTTTTTGTGAAGGCTAACCCCTTTTGTAGGTCTCCAAAGAAATTTAAAGCATTCAAGTAAGAAAGATCCAAGACCTTGAGGTGATGTGTATGAATTGAGTCTTTCAAGGAAGTCATTAAGGGGTGGTGAGTTGCAAAAAATTGTTATTTCATCATTCCTTCCTATCTATTATCATTTTATCCTTGACATCACCATTATGGAAGTGGAAAAACTAACACAATGTTTGACTTAGGCAAGAACCTAAATGGCACAACCCTTTCCCTCTCTTTGAATGCATAGGTTTCAAGTTTGAAGAGTATTGAAGAAAGTTTGAAGACAAGTTCTTTATTGCAATTGAAGCCCTACATATTGTCAACTCATGGAAACACACCTACAAAATTATCTGACTGCGTTCTGACAACTTTGCAATCAAGAATCAAAAGCTCAGATCCAACATTAGAGGATTGTAAAAATAATTTTTGGACACCACCACAAGGACTCATATGCCCCTGGGTGACTATGTGTTAGAAATATGGAGCCTTGCAACATGAGCATGAAGTGTATGTGGACTGATCTAGTTGTTCCCGTGTTGTCAACATGGTGAAAACTATATGGGAAGCTTACTTAGTTTACCATAATTTGTTTCTACTGGAAGTGTTATTTTTTTGATGAACCAGTGAGTTGGTTTGTGAGTTTAGAAATCACTGCAAGAAAATATTTGACTCTAAGCTCTGAATCGTGGTATCATGTCTCATTCAAACAACTATATCTTGGATCTTGAGAAGGTTTGTGTTGTGAGTAGAAAGTTATCATTGGAAGAATTTAGCTCTATACTCTACAAGTGTTTCTCTGCTCTGCATATCCATGTGGGAGACTTTGCATTTTCTTAAGGAGAACATTCTAATGCTATGGTTCTAATGGTAGTCTCTATGGTGGTAGTGTGATGAAAAATTGATGTAATATCAGATCTAGAAGGTGTTTTCTTTGAGGTTTGTATGTTGGTTTGGAGTTTTTGTGGTTATGTCATAGTCTTGGCCGACCTAACGTATGACACACATTAAGAAGACTAGATATACTTTATGGATGTTTTCCATTGATCTATGCCAACTTGTTATGATGCACTACATGGATAAAAATGTTTTAAATCATATATGGTGCTGACAAGAGTGTTTTTGATTGTTTTGGTTTCATCTAATTAGGATGACCTAATTGATGAATAAGAGGAAAATGATGAGAGGTGTTATGGAGTAGTGAAGTGCGAAGAGGATTAAGGGGTATGTGAAGACCTGAGCCTAAATGATTTATCATTTGAGGATTAGAACAAATTTTTGAGTGATTGTTGTGAGAGGTGATACTTCATATTCAGAGCTTCATTGGAACTAAACCCTACACATAGAAGGTGTATTCTATCAGTTCATACTCTTGGTAATGAGCCATAAATTTTGTATCTTGGCGGTTAGCCATCTTTTGTATTTAGGTTATGAGCCTTTCAAGGATAGTGAGTCCTAGAAGTGAGCTCTGTAATATCTTGTACTCATATATAATATATTGTGAGTTAAGCCTCACTATGGTTTTTCCCATTTTGGGTTTTCCATGTAAAAATCTTGGTGTTCATGTGTGTGGATTCATTGATTTATTTTTATGTTCTCTCTTGTTGATCCAGCCAGAATTATGATAATGTTTAGATGGATTTTATTTGATTGGCTTTATGGAATACTGATTCGTCCCCCTCTCTCATTATTCTAGATATTCAACACTATGTCCTTTTATTCATACTAGCAACAACTTTTTAGGATAGGTACATAGTCCCCTACCCTTCCAAAATCTACCTATAATTCTATATTTCAATCTACTAATTATTGAGATCTTGCATTTTTCAGATTAGGGCACATAGTCTAATTAGGTTAATCAAGGAAAATCAATTATAATCCATTCTAAGACTCAATAAGATATAGATATAGGTTTGATTGGCTAGGATTCATGGTTGAAATTCATCTACACACCTTGTTGATCTCCATCTTGGGTAAGTGCACCAATCTGTGACACAATTTTGGCTCTCAAGATGCCACTTTTTTTTTTTCTGAAATCAAGAAAATCTGATTTGCATGAGAAAATGAAGATAGTTATGCTCAAAATTTTAAGATGCGGAAAGAACAAAAGTTGAAGTGCTCTGAGTCTAGTTTCTAAGCTACTATTTTTTTTTGAAATTAATGAAGATTAAGGGTCTCAAAAAGGGGGGGGGCAAAACAGGTCCTATTTTTATCAAAAAAATAGCATAGCGCCTGAGGGCTCCCCCCTTTTTGGTTAACTTTTTTTTAGAATTTCAAAAATCCCAATAGTAAGAAATTAGCTAACACCATGTATTTTATCCTCCTTCTTTCGAATAATTTTTTTAATGAATATATAATATTTTATGAATTTTCAAAGTGGACACATCCTGAAAAGCTAAAATTTGAGCGTGCTCCCCCCCGAATTTTTTGCAAACTAATCAAAAATTGATTTATTTATTTTTCATCATGTGTAGAATGGAGTCTAGTTTCAAAAAACATAATTTTTTTCACGTTCCGATGAACGTCTAAAAATCTATCCTAAACATAGCACATGTTGGTTTTTGACAAAAAACGAAGGCATTTACAATAGAAGCCATGGATCAAAACCTTAACTAAATCAAAATGAAAAAAGAATTATATATTTAGATAGCTGAGATAGAGTTTAACACTATCATGGTTTTTTTTCATAAACTTGCATTGAAATATGTGCAAATGAGATGGGGAGCACGGTCAAAAATATGAGAAAATTTAGCAAATCCTGTTAATTAACATGTCTAAAGTAGGCCTTTTGGCATGTGCCAAATGTGATGATTCATTTGATGTGTGCCAAATGTGATGATTCATTTTGCGTGTACCAAATGTGATGAGTCATTTGGCGATCGCCAAATGGCCTGCTTTGCACAGAACTAGATTTTCACTTTCTCTATCAGGGAAATTATATACATGAAATAAACATTTAAGTATAAGTTGGCATTTACATATGGACATTTACTTTCTTATAATTTAAGTTATATTTCATGTATATATAGGCAGGATGTTTGAGAGTGGTTTCAGATCTCTAAGATTTATAATGCAAATTCTAGTTTTTGGAAGATCTTAAAAAATTTAGACTTAGTCAAATTTCAGTAATCAGCATGTCAAATTTCAATAATCAGGAGGTCAAATTTTAGTACTCAGGAGGTCGAATTTCATCTATCTCACTCATTTTCATCTCTTATTCTCTAGACCTCTCTCTCTCTCACTATCTCCATCCCTTTATCTAACAATATCTTCCTCGAGCTCAAGAACTATGTCTCTACATGTCCATCTCTCTCTCCTTCCCTCTCCAATATCTATCTCCCTCCCTCCTTCCCTCTCTACATTTTTCTATCTCTCATCCCTCTCCTTTAATCTCTATATATCTCTCTCTACTCTCTACACCTACCTATCCCTCCCTCCCTCTCCTCTCTTTCTCTCTCTCTTTGCTTCCCTCGCTCTCTCCTCCCCTCTCTACTCTCTATCTTGTCATTCTCTCTCTCCTTCCCTCTCTAGTTCTCTCTATCTCACTTTTCTCTCCTTGCCTTTCTACTTCTCTTTATCTCACCTCTCTTTCTCCCCCTGTCTCTCTCTCCCTCTCTCTTCCTTTCACCCACCTTTGCTCTCTACTTCTCTCTATCTAACCTATCCCTCTATACATCTCTCTCTCCACCTTCCTCCTCATCTCTCTAATTTTAAGCTCCATCACACATCTCTATCACCTATCTCACTTCTCTCTTTCCCCTTCCCTCTCTATCTCACCCCTCCTCTCTCTTATCTCTCTCACCTCTATCTCTCCATCCCTACCTCTTCCTCCCTCTCTCCTTCCCTCTATTTTTCTCTTTATCTCCTCCTCCCTCTATCTACCTAGACCTCTCTCTATTTTTGTCTCACCTTTCTCTCCATCCCTACCTCTCCCTATATCTCTCCTTTCATATCTACTTCTCTCTACCTAGTTGTCCCTCTATTTCTCTCTCCCTCCTTGCCTCCTCTCTCTCAATATCTTCACCTTCTTTCCCTCTCTAATTCTCTCTCTATCACCTCTCTTTATCTCTCTCCTCCCTCTCTACTCTCTATCTCTCCCTCCCTCCCCCTCTTTCTATCTCTCCTCTCTCCCTCCCCCTCTTTCTATATCTCTTTGCCCTCTCTCTACCTATATCTCTCTCCTTCTATCTATCTCACCTATCCATCTTTACCTATCCCTCCCTCCTCTCTCTCTTCCACCAAAATTCACTCTACATCTCTTTGTCTAGCCTACCCCTATATACCTCATTTTCTCTCCCTCTCTTTCCCTCTCTCAATCTATCTC